>JAQPPZ010001471.1:1200000-1845265 GCA_028583015.1 Wollemia nobilis | reverse complement strand
ATTATATTAATTAATTTATAATTAATTTAAATTTCCATTTTTAATATTATAATAAAATATTATAATATTATTTGCTTGGGCCTCTTCTTTGCACTTTAGACCACATCTAACTACCTGGAACTGGATCTAACCAACTAGAAGAGAACTCTCCTTTTAGCACTAATTGCAAAACTGCTTCTCCTTGCATTGCTCACTGAAACTAACTTTTGACATCAATGACCACTCACTCTTGATATCAATGACAACTCATTTACTCAAAATGTCCAACAATCTCCCTCTTTGTCATTTATAGCAACCCAATTACCTTTTACCAATTTTGTAACCTTTTTCTGTTATGCTCCCCCTGACTCAATGCTCTCTCCTTAATTCAAATATCTCCCCCTTACTCAAATTTATCCCCCTTTGAAATCAATGGTGAAGGGTCACCTTTGGGGCTCGGGGCTAAGAATGAGTCTCTTAGCTTAGTCCTTCCCCCACCTCCTTTTGAGGTGGTTATTTTTGGGGTGAGATTATTTGTAATCCCAGTATACATTGATCTTTATCTTTGTCTACTTTATTTTTCCATGCCTTTGATATCATACCTTTTTGAACCTTTTGAGAATCCTCTTTCTTGCCTATCATTGGAAGCTCTAGAAATTATGTTCTACACCATCTTGCTATATGCCCAACATTATTGTACTTATAACACTTAATGTTGTGATTCCTTGGAGGTGCAAATGTCTTGGGGTTTTTGGTGAAGCCATATCTATTCCTGTCATGAACCCTACAATTCACTGCCTTGTGACCAAACTGATTACAAGAGTAGCAAAACCCTTAAAAAATCTATCTATTTTTAAAAATTTCATATTCATGTCTTTTATGTGTCCCGCATTGTGTAGCCTTGTGCCCAAACCTATGATATGAGAAGCATTATCCATTGAAGAAACCTTGCCTTGACCCCATTGGTCTCTTAGTCTCTTTTACCCTGTCAGGTTTCCTGTTCCATATATTCCTTATTTGTGCATTGTTCCTTTCCTTGTTGAAATTTATATTGTCCAACTTATCCTTATAAGTCTCACTCTCTCTTTCACTTTCTTATTTTGATGCTTCTTCTTATTTAGTGCTTGAGCTTGACTCTCCTTTTTTTGCTTCTTGTTTCCCTTGTTCTTCTTCAAAACTAAGTCATGTTTTGGTGACTGATGTTTTTTGTGTACTAATAATCTTGTCCAAGATATTTGAATTTTTCTTAAACTTGTGTAGCTTATCCCTTGTTCAACTCAACAAGTTCATTAAGAGTGACTTCCTCCTTTTCTCTTTCTAAAATTTTCTCTTTTCTTTGGTCTTCAATTTCTTCTATTGTCCAAAGTAGAGTTTCTTATTCATACTTGTTTTGACTATGCTTGTTATCCTTTTTTGAACCATCCTCTATAACTTCAATTTTGAAAGTATCATCTTCATCGTCACTACTACTAAACCCATTGCAATAACCAGCATCATGACCGAGTTGACAAAAAATAAATATTCTTCACCTTCTTGTGAACAATAAGCTACAAGGTGACCTGTCTTCCTACATATGGTACAAAAATTTATTAATATGGCATTTTCTCCATTGCTTGATTCATCTCTTGAATCTATTTCCATTCTTCCTCCCAAAACAACAACATTGAATTCATATTTCTTTTCTTTCATGACCATGTGTGTTCTTTTCTTCTTATTTCTCATGGTTCTACTTTTGCCTTTCTTTGCCATTTGTGTTCTTGTATGATCTTCCTTCAAGTTGTTAAACTTTTTTTGAAGGAAATAGCTCTGATACCATTTGAAGAACACAAGCTTATACTAAGAGGCGAGTGAAGAGTATTAGACCACTTTTTACTTTTCTTTTCAAAATAATATTATCCAATATAATCAATGGAAATATCAATAGCAGTAACCAAATAAATGCATAAATCATCACACACAATAGAGACACCAATTTAACGTGGTTCACCCAATGTGGGCTACTCCACGAAGAAAATATTTCACTAATATTTTCTCAACAAATATCTTTGGGAATCCTTCCCTATTACAATATTTATGGACCTCTGTCCAAAGGAGATACCAATATCCTAATAAAGTTTGTGGATCTCTATCCATAGGAGAACTACTTTCTCCTCTGCTCTGGCTGGTGATATTCTAAAGAACTACTGCCTCCACTACATTGGATAATGGATCACTATCCACTAAAGACTCCTCTCCTCACTCAGAAGACATATCCTCACTACCTTGGATAATGGATCTAAATCCACTAGATACTATCATTCTCTATACTTTATCACCTCTAAAGCTTACTCTTAGCTTTGTCTCAAAACTGCACTAAACATAGTCCTTCAATCTAGCACAAATTTTCTCAATATCTATCTTTGGTCTGGCATAAACCTATCCTCAAATATACACTAAAATCTATCTTCTAATAAATACTAAACAAAGTCCTTCAGTCTAGCACAAATATGTCCTCAAACTCTATCCTCTGATATGCACTAAACATTGTCCTTTGATCTAGCACAAATCTACTCAATTTTTGTCCTCAAGCCTTAACACAAAGTTTGAATCAATCACAAATCAACTTTGGTAGATTTTACCCAAACCTTAACACAAGGTTTGAATAAATAACTCAATAAAATCTTCTCTTAATTCTTCTCAAATAATTATCTCAAATCAACCTTGTAAGCTTCCACAAAAGCTCACAAAAAACTATCCACAATTCTTCTCAAAGACTTGCCTCGAATATGCTCAACAAGTCCTCACTAGAACATGTCCAATCTGTTCTCAATATCTTTCCTAAAATATTTATTGTAAGCTTCCACAAAAGCTCATAGAAATCTGTCCACAAGTCTTCTCTAAGACTTGCCTTAAATTTTATCAACAAGTCCTCACTATAACTTGTCCAATATCATAGAAACATATAGAGAATTGTTAGAGACTCAATATGCTTCACATTCACCACAATTCTTAAATACTTTCAATATCTCTTTTTACCACAAAAGTATATAGAGAATTGTTAGATACTCAATATGTTTCACATTCACAAACACTCAACCTCTTTCTAAAATCAATTTAGAATATGGAATAATTTGTTTCACAGAACTTGAACTATCACTTCAACACATCCAATCAACTAAGCTCAATCACTTTCATTCAACCAATCACTTCAACAATAATTCTTATCAAGTAATCCTCACATAACAATGATACTCATGATCTTTGCAAACCCTAGTTCAAGTTCTTCACTCAACCAATCACTTCTACAACGATTCTTATCAAGTAATCCTCACATAAAAATGGTACTCTTAATATTTGCAAACCCTAGTTCAAGATATCTCACCACTTCACGTAACAATGATACTCATATTCATTTCACAAAACATAGCTCAAGCATATGAAATATTTACTCAATATTTCCAATAATGATTATAAAACAAGGTTTCTAGAATCAAAATTCATTCCAAAATTACCAAACTCAACAATGCTTATAAAAAAAACCTTTTCACTCCAACTTAGCATTCACAACATTAAACAATCACTCACTAGGAATACCATACTCATGATGTGACTAAGTCATCAAGGGCATCAACACAATGGCAATGACATAACTACATAATAGAATGAAGTGAATGTAATATTATTGAAATAGAGGATAATTAAGCTAAAGGATAATTAAGCTATAAGAATAAAGGTGGCGTGGCCTATAAATTCACCTATCCAAGGAAAGAAAGGATCAACAAGTGCTTTTAGGAAGCTCAAAAACCCTAGTGATATCAATCAAAATCATCTACTAATCAAATAAGTTCTTGAATATACTAAGACCAACTAGGGGAGTCAAGTTGCATAGAGACCAATGTGTGTGCAATGATTTTCATTTATGATTTTGAGAGAGGTAGGACTAACCAATTATAACTCAAACCATTACAAGCTAGCTCATCCATGAGAAGACATAGGTTTATACAAAATAAGGTAGCTAATATAATATATGTGTCACCACATGAGGTTATACTCAAATGCCAGTCAATCATCTATAGCCTTGATGGAGATAGACCCATAATCCTTCAATGTTTCTCCACTACTAGCCAAGCATCTATAGACTTAGTAGAGACGTCTAAAAATTTCCTAGGATCCATGATAATTGATAGAATTTATGATACTTTTTTTTTGCAATATGGATCCTTGGGATCAGATAATGGCATAATAGGATGAGCAAGGGAAAATATTTGCTTTATGTCTTAAAGATACACATGGATTCATCTTTCCTAGACTTAAAATATAATTAATATGTGAAATATGCATGGTTCAATATGAAACCTAATATAACCAAGAAGACCTATAACACTTAAGGAATAAATGACTTTCAATGTAGGCTAACTTAGACACTAGGTATGGTTGAATGACCAAAAGAACCCAAATATTCTTTAAACCTATGAGAGGGAAGATACAAAACATAGTTAATTATGAATGGTGGATATAGTTGATGTAGTGGAAAAGTGCATATATAAGAGGTTAGAAAACTATGACTATGAAGATGCCCTTGATTAACAAAACCAAAATCCTTTGTGATGATAGGTATCAAAATTAATTGAACAATTGATCAAAATAGCATTATGATAAAATATGAAAGTGAAAAATGCAAAGATAATGAGTTGGTGGTGGCATGAAAAATGATATAGAAAGAAAAAATATGGGAAAAGAGAAAAATATAGAAGAATGAAGAAAGAGGGAAAAGAGGAAGAGGGGAAAGGAACACACCGGTCCATGGTACGTAGCCACTCAAAGCATTACCATATAACAAGGAGTGATATGTGAGGAAGAGAAGAGAAATAAGGAGGAAAGAAACATTTGAAGTCAATAAGGGTGCATATGGTAAGTTTTTGATTGAAAGGTGCGATAATGATATGAGTGCGTTGTGCATTTTGATTTTTTTTTTATAATTTAAAAATTTAATTAAGGTGGGTTTTGATAGGATCACAAAATCTAACAACATCAATAATAGGAAGTTGATAATAGAACAAGGAGAAAAAGGGGAGATACAACCCCACAAAATGAAATACAAAGAGGAACAATAGGAGAAGAGTAAGGGCAAAGCAAAAGTATGCCCTTATTAGTAGGGATGGGGCTGGGTTTACCTTTGGAGGGATGACCAAAGGTAATGGTAATGCCTTGAGGGCAATGAGTAAGCCAGTGATTATACAGGACATTGAAAAGGCCCTAATGGTAGTGAAGGTCATCACTTTTCTTTTTGTAAATGTTATCAATAGAGTAACTGATGGAATTGAAAATGAACTATGGAATATTCATAGGATTAACATCTCTAAAAAGGTTATAGAAAGAAAAGCGGAAGCTACACAAAACTTTGTTAGGATCATCAACGGATTCCATGATGGGTTTCATCATGCTATTCCAAGGGGTTGTAAGATTAGATATTTTCATCCCCATCCTCACTTTATTGTAAATATCCTTTTCCTTGAATTCCTTTAGCTCCACCTCCCAGTTGTGTTTCTCACACCAGATGGACCTCCCTCTTACCGGTTGGCCAGTAAGTTATACAAGCAGCTTAATACCAACTTTGAAAGTTTTATCATTAATCCTACCATTATTCTAGGTATCCAAGAAAGCCAAGGATATTTCAAAATAATCACCAAAGAATCTTTTGAATAAGGGCATGAAGCCTCTCTCTCCAAGCATAGCTTTGGTGATAGGGTCCATAAAAATAGAGGTAGACTCGACAAATCTCATGATTAAAGGGCACAATAAGCGCTTCAAACTAGAATAGGGGAGTATTTGGAAGGAATGATGAGAAATGGATTTTCTATAAAGGAAAAGTATGTGAAGACTCCTCTTGGGATTATAAAAATTGTCTTCTTGGAAGGGGGTCCAAAATGATCGAAATATTTAGGAAATTAAAATGTTCATGGAAGGATTCCCATGTACAATAGAAAATGCCACATAGGGAGGCTTGCGATCTGAAGGAAAAATCTTCTTGATGGGCCACGTGAAGGGATGACATTGGAAATTGTAGGGAATGTGAATGTTAGGACCCTCTTAACATGTCCTAATACTTATTATATTTATTAATTATATTATAGGGTCACAACCCTTCACTCTTACAACTATTAGACTAGGTATTTAAATGCAATCCAAATATGATAATAAGGCATCATCAAACAAATATATAAATTAAGTCTATTGTGGGTTTTCTACCTTACAATCAAAAAGCGATTCATTATAAAAATGATCCTGCTTGCCGCACTATTTAGTTTCATACCATCTGGATCAGAGCTAGATCAAGGAGCAAATTCACCCTTAAAATTTTTTCCCACCGCACATTTCAGCCTGTCCACATTCACGAGGACGCAAGCAACATTCACGCTTCACGGATCCGTGTCAAAATCCTCGTAGAAAATTAAACCTTCTCCTAAGGTACGAATTAAGTTGTCTTACACATAAATTGCTCGACCTTTTGCGTGGTGATCGGTGGCTGTTTTGAAAAAGCTAAAATCTTCAATGCAGCATCAAGGTTTTCGACGTCCGAAATGCAAAGGAAAAAAAATTAAAATTATTATTATTTTTTTTTCTCACCTGTACCAAGTCATATTGATCGTTACCTACACCAACCACAATGGCTGAAGGACAATGATCGCTGGATTCCATTCATGAGAAACACGAAAGGCTCGCTAAAGAAGTTCAATAGGAAAGAGAGGAGAATACCCGTAACACAAGAGAACTCTTCTAGAAAATATTTGCAATGGATGTTAAACTTGATGCCATCAGTCAAAATCAGGTAACAACACATGCAAATTCACCCAACCACGGGTCATCAAACCGAGCAATGTTAGGAGGTCCACAAACTTCCATTCTACCATGGACGACCAAATTAGACTTCCCAAAATTTGAAGGAGGAGACCCTACAAATTGGATCTACCGAGTAGAGCAATATTTCTCACTAAATAAAATTCCAAAAATGCAAAAAGTGCATATCGCCTCCTTCCACATGGAAAACAATGCCATCCAATGGTACCAATGGTTCAAGAAAACTAACGACACTCCAACTTGGTCAAACTTTACACAGAATCTATTAGTGTGATTCAGCCCTAGCAAGTTTTAAAGCTTTACAAGGGCCCTCACTAAATTATGCCAAACCACTTTGATAAGCAAATACAAAGCAGAATTTGAAAGGCTAGATAATAGAACATCCAGATGAGACGCTGCCTTATTTCAAGAATGTTTTGTCAGCAGATTAAAAGAAGAAATTCGAATAGAGGTGCAAATGTATAACCCTACAAACATGTTAGAGACCATCAGCTTGGCGAAATTAGTGGAGGACAAAATCAAGGCACGAAATGGTTTCACAAAACCAACTTGGGGGAAACCATCAAACACTTATACGAACCCCAAACCAATGCAAAATGGACAAACCCAAAATTCCTACACAGCCCCCAAAATTAACCCCGCTCTACCAATTAAGCATCTGAGTTTCGATGAAATGAAGGAAAGACAAGCTAAGGGTCTTTGCTACCATTGCGATGAGAAATTTGACAAAAATCATAAATGTGCCTCACAAAAATTATATATTCTAGATGCCACAGAGGAAGGTAATTATACTGAAGAGGAATCTAAACTTGAAGTAGAGGTATTATCCAACACACTTGAAAGTGATGAAGAAAATGCACCAAAGGTTTCCTTCAATGCCCTTGCCGAATTTTCTGCCCCTTAAACAATGCGAGTAAAAGGGTATTTTAACAAAAAAACCCTTACCGTGCTCCTAAATTCTTGTAGCATGCATAATTTAATCGATCCAAAGGTGGCTAAACAAGCAAATTATTTCATATACCCTTGCAATAACTTCAAAATGATGATTGGAAACGATGAAAAAATTACATGCAAAGGAAAATGCAAAAATATAAAACTAACTATGGGGGTTTATAACATGAAAGGCGACATGTACGTCCTACCCCTAGGTGGGTGTGACATTGTACTAGGCATACAATGGTTATGAACCTTGGGCATAGTCCAATGGGAATTTTATGAACTATGGATGAAATTCATAGCAAAGAACCAAACCTATATTATCCAAGGCCTAAAATTAGGACCTTCCCAAATCGTCAGCTCGCATAGAATGGAGAAAATTATCTAAAAATGAAACAAAGGAATGGTCGCCCAATTATTTTCAATTCAACCAAGTCACAAAGAAGACGAGACACCAGAGTTTTAAAATATTTTAGACCACCATAAGGCGGTATTCAATGAACCAAAAGGACTACCTCCACAACGAAGTCACGATCACACTATTCCAATATTTCCAGGGCATCAACCTCATAATATTAGACCTTATCATTATCCATACCTCCAAAAGACCAAAATAGAGAAATTAGTACAAGAGCTTCTTAAGGTAGGAGTCATTAGACCTAGCAAAAGCCCTTACTCCTCTCCAATTATTTTAGTTAGAAAAAAGGATGGCTCGTGGCATTTATGTGTCGATTTTCGAGCGCTTAATAAAATGACCATCAAAGATAAATTTCCTATTCCGGTCATAGATGAGCTATTAGATGAACTCCATGGGGCAGCTTATTTTTCCAAGTTAGACTTACGGTCAGGCTACCACCAAATACAAGTCAATGAAAAGGATATTCCTAAGACAACCTTTCACACTCACGAAGGGCACTACGAATTCTTGGTGATGCCATTTGGCCTGACCAATGCTCATTATACCTTTCAAAGTCTAATGAATAAGGTATTTCACCCTTTTCTTCATAAATTTATATTAGTTTTCTTTGATGACATTTTGATTTATAGCAAAACATGGGAAGAACATTTGGACCATGTTAGACAAGCGTTCCAAATCTTGAAGGAAAATCAACATTATGCAAAAAGATAAAAGTGTTCCTTTGGAAAACAAGAAATTGAATACTTAGGGCATATTGTCTCAAAGGAAGGAGTTATGGTAGATCCTTCCAAAATCGAGGAGGTGAAAAATTAGCCTATTCTAAAAACCTTAAAAGCTCTACGTGGGTTTCTTGGACTAACGGGATATTATAGAAAATTTGTCCAAAATTACAGTAAAATCGTTGCTCCTCTAACAACATTACTTAAGAAAAATACTTTCAAATGGTCGTCTAAAGTAGATGAGGCCTTTATCACATTGAAAACTGCAATGTGTACCACCCCTATTCTAGCCATGCCCAAATTTTCTAAACCCTTCGTCATTGAAAGTGATGCTTCAAGAATAGGAATGGGAGCCATACTCATGCAGGATGAAAGGCCTCTAGCTTTTATAAGTAAAGCATTTTCTCCTAAGAATTCAGCTCGCTTTACGTATGAAAAAGAGATGTTGGCAATTGTCCATGCAATTTAACATTAGAGGCCTTACCTTATTGGCCAACATTTCATTATACACACTGACCATCATAGCTTGAAGTATTTTTTGGAACAAAGGACTAATACCCCGGAACAACAAAAATGGGTTACTAAAATTCTTGGCTATTATTATGAAATTACATATAAAAAGGGAAAGGACATGGCATCCGTTGCAATTTCTAGAAAATTTGAAGATATGCCGCAAGTCCATGCTCTTTCCTCCCTTATTCCTAAATGGGTAGATGAGGTGCATGAAGAATGGATAAATGATCCTACTATCCATGCCTTAATTCAACAACTTCAACATAATCCTAGTAGCAAATCTCCATACACTTGGAAGGACAATATATTAAGATACAAAGGGAGGATGGTCCTCACCCCCAATTCAACTTATCGTGAAAAACTTCTTCATGAGTTACATACCTCACCCACTGCATGCCACTCAGGGTTCTTAAAAACCTATAAAAGAGCCACTACCTCCTTCTATTGGGTAGGAATGAAAAATTACATCAAAAAATTTGTAAAAGAATGTGAATTTTTCCAAAGACAAAAGGAGGAGACCCTCGCTATTCCAGGATTACTTCAACATCTTCCTATACCCACCAAAACATGGGCAGATATTTCTATGGATTTTATTGAAGGATTACCAAAATTAGGAGGAAAAACAACCATTTTCTTAGTCGTTGATCGTTTATCTAAATATGCCCATTTTTGTTCCATGGATCATCCTTATACCGCTAGCACTATAGCCCACCTCTTCCTAGATAACATCTTTAAATTACATGGTATGCCCTCCACAATTTTTAGTGATCATGACCCAACTTTCACTAGCACCTTTTGGAAGGAATTGTTCATATTACAAGGTGCTCAACTTCGTATGAGCTCCGCTTACCATCCTCAAACTGATGGCCAAATAGAAGTTGTAAATAAAATCTTGGAAACATACCTTCGATGTTTTTTTTCTACTCAACCACGCCATTGGGTAAAGTGTCTTTCACTAGCAGAATGGTGGTATAACACTTCATACCATACGTCCATCAAAATGGCTCCTTATGAAGCACTATATGGTCAAACACCACCATCCCTCACTTCCTATATTCTAGGGACTAAAAAAGTCCATGTGGTGGAAACATAACTTGCTAATAGAGATGACATACTACGGATCCTAAAAGAGAACCTACACACTACCCAAAGATTGCATGAAGCAGCAAGCCAATCAACATAGAAGCGAACGTAGTTTCCACGAGGGTGATATGGTTTTCTTACGTCTCCAACCTTACCATCAATCCTCTCTTAAACAAAAAGGTTCTTAGAAGTTAGCACCCAAATTTTACGGGCCATATAAAGTTCTCCAATGTATTGGGACCGTTGCTTATAAACTAGAGCTTCCTTCCTCTTTCAAAATTTACCCCGTATTTCATGTATCTTGCCTTAAGCTCGCAGTTGGAGCCAATATCATGACACAAACCACTCTCCCTAAATTCTTCGATGATGGAGTACTTCTAGTCGAGCCAGAAGCTATCTTGGATCGTCGCTCTCATCACCTTCGTACTCACGATATCACAAAATTTTTAATCCATTGGAAAGGTCTACCTTTAGAAGATGCAACGTGGGAAAATTTTCAAGATATCCAGCAACAATTTCCAAATTTCTAGCTCCTTTAAGGGGGGTGGCATGTTAGGACCCTCCTAACATGTCCTAATACTTATATTATTTATTAATTATATTCAAGGGTCACAACCATTCACTCTTAAAACTATTAGAAGAGGTATTTAAATGCAATCCAAATATGATAATAAGGCATCATAGAACAAATATATAAATTAAGTCTATTATGGGTTTTCTACCTTAAAATCAAAAAGTGATTCAATATAAAAAATGATCCTGCTTCCCGCACAATTTAGTTTCATACCATCTGGATCAGAGCTAGATCAAGGAGCAAATTCACCATTAAAAAATTTTCCCACCGCACATTTCAGCCAGTCCACATTCGCAAGGACGCAAACAACATTCACGCAAACAAAAATTTATTAATATGGCATTTTCTCCATTGCTTGATTCATCTCTTGAATCTATTTCCATTCTTCCTCCCAAAACAACAATATTGAATTCATATTTCTTTTCTTTCATGACCATGTGTGTTCTTTTCTTCTTATTTCTCATGGTTCTAATTTTGCCTTTCTTTGCCATTTGTGTTATTATATGATCTTCCTTCAAGTTGTTAAAATTTTTTCGAAGGAAATAGCTTTGATACAATTTGAAGAACACAAGCTTATACTGAGAGGGGGGTGAAGAGTATTAGACCACTTTTTACTTTTATTTTCAAAATAATATTATCCAATATAATCAATGGAAATATCAATAGCAATAACCAAATAAATGCATAAATCATCACACACAATAGAGACACCAATTTAACGTGGTTCACCCAATGTGGGCTACTCCACGAAGAAAATATTTCACTAATATTTTCTCAACAAATATCTTTGGGAATCCTTCCCTATTACAATATTTATGGACCTTTGTCCAAAGGAGATACCAATATCCTAATCAAGTTTGTGGATCTCTATCCATAGGAGAACTCCTTTCTCCTTTGCTCTGGCTGGTGATCTTCTAAAGAAATACTGCCTCCACTACATTGGCTAATGGATCTCTATCCACTAAAGACTCCTTTCCTCACTCAGAAGACTTATCCTCACTACCCTGGCTAATGGATCTAAATCCACTAGATACTATCATTCTATATACTTTGTCACCTCCAAAGCTTACTCTTAGCTTTGTCTCAAATCTGCACTAAACATAGTCCTTCGGTCTAGCACAAATTTTCTCAATATCTATCTTTGGTCTGGCATAAACCTATCCTCAAATATACACTAAAATCTATCCTCTAATCTATACTAAACAAAGTCCTTCAGTATAGCACAAATATGTACTCAAACTCTAACCTCTGATATGCACTGAACATAGTCCTTTGATCTAGCACAAATCTACTCAATTTTTGTCCTCAAGCTTTAACACAAAGTTTGAATCAATCACAAATCAACTCTGCTGGATTTTCCCCAAACCTTAACACAAGGTTTGAATAAATAACTCAATAAATTCTTCTCTTAATTCTTCTCAAAAAATTGTCTCAAATTAGCCTTGTAAGCTTCAACAAAAGCTCACACAAAACTATCCACAAGTCTTCTCAAATACTTGCCACGAATATGCTCAACAAGTCCTCACTAGAACTTGTCCAATCTGTTATCAATCTCTTTCCTTAAATCTTTATTGTAAGCTTCCACAAAAGCTCACACAAATCTGTCCACAAGTCTTCTCTAAGACTTGCCTTAAATTTTCTCAACAAGTCCTCACTATAACTTATCCAATATCATAGAAACATATAGAGAATTGTTAGAGACTCAATATGCTTCACATTCACCACAATGCTCAAATACTTTCAATATCTCTTTTTACCACAAAAATATAGGAGAATTGTTAGATACTTAATATGTTTCACATTAAAAAACACAACCTCTTTCTAAAATCAATTTAGAATATAGAATAATTTGTTTCACAGAACTTGAACTATCACTTAAACACATCCAATCAACTAAGCTCAATCACTTTCACTCAACCAATCACTTCAACAATAATGCTTATCAAGTAATCCTCACATAACAATGATACTCATGATCTTTGCAAACCCTAGTTCAAGTTCTTAACTCAACCAATCACTTCAACAACAATGCTTATCAAGTAATCCTCACATAACAATGATACTCTTAATATTTGCAAACCCTAGTTCAAGATAGCTCACCACTTCATGTAACAATGATACTCATATTCATTGCACAAAACATGGCTCAAGCATATGAAATATTTACTCAATATTTCTAATAATGATCATCAAACAAGGTTTCTAGAATCAAAATTCATTCCAAAAAAACCAAAATAAAAAATGCTTATAAAAAAACCCTTTTCAGTCCAACTTAGCATTCACAAAATTCAACAATCACTCACTAGGAATATCATACTCATGATGTGACTAAGTCATCAAGGGCATCAACACAATGGCAATGACATAACTACATAATATAATGAAGTGAATGTAATATTATTGAAATAGAGGATAATTAAGCTATAAGAATAAATGTGGTGTGGCCTATAAATTCACCTATCCAAGGAAAGAAAGGATCAACAAGTGTTTTTAGGAAGCTCAAAAACCCTAGTGACATCAATCAAACTCATCTACTAATCAAATAAGTTCTTGAATATACTAAGACCAACTAGGGGAGTCAAGTTGCATAGAGACCAATGTGTGTGCAATGATGTTCATTTATGATTTTGAGAGAGGTAGGACTAACCAATTATAACTCAAACCATTATAAGCTAGCTCATCCATGAGAAGACATAGGTTTATACAAAATAAGGTAGCTAATATGATATATGTGTCACCACATGAGGTTATACTCCAATGCCAGTCAAGCATCTATAGCCTTGATGGAGATAGCCCCATAATCCTTCAATGTTGCTCCTCTACTAGCCAAGCATCTATAGACTTAGTAGAGACATCTAAAAATTTCTTAGGATCCATGATAATTGATAGAATTTATGATACTTTTTTTTTACAATATGGATCCTTGGGATCAGATAATGACATAATAGGATGAGCAAGGGAAAATATTTGCTTTATGTCTTAAAGATATGCATGGATTCATCTTTCCTAGACTTAAAAAATAATTAATATGTGAAATATGCATGGTTCAATATGAAACCTAATATAACCAAGAATACCTATAACACTCAAGGAATAAATGACTTTCAATGTAGGATGACTTAGACACTAGGTATGGTTGAATGACCAAAAGAACCCAAATATTCTTTAAACCTATGAGAGGGAAGATACAAAACATAGTTAATTATGAATGGTGGATATAGTGGATGTAGTGGAAAAGTGCATATATAAGAGGTTAGAAAACTATGACTATGAAGATGCCCTTGATTAACAAAACCAAAATCCTTTGTGATGATAGGTACCAAAATTAATTGAACAATTGATCAAAATAGCATTATGATAAAATATGAAAGTGAAAAATGCAAAGGTAATGAGTTGGTGGTGGCATGAAAAATGATATAGAAAGAAAAATTATGGGAAAAGAGAAAAATATAGAAGAATTAAGAAAGGGGGAAAAGAGGAAGAGGGGAAAGGAACACACCGGTCCATGGTACGTAGCCACTCAAAGCATTACCATATAACAAGGAGTGATATGTAAGGAAGAGAAGAGAAATAAGGAGGAAAGAAACATTTGAAGTCAATAAGGGTGCATATGGTAAGTGTTTGATTGAAAGGTGTGATAGTGATATGAGTACGTTGTGCATTTTGATTTTTTTTTTATAATTTAAATTTTAATTAAGGTGGGTTTTGATAGGATCACAAAATCTAACAACATCAACAATAGGAAGTTGAGAATAGAACAAGAATGAGAAAAAGGGGAGATACAACCCCAAAAAATGAAACACAAAGAGGAAAAATAGGAGAAGAGTAAGATTCAAGCAAAAGGATGCCCTGATTAGTAGGGATGGGGCTGGGTTTACCTTTGGAGGGATGACCAAAGGGAATGGTAATGCCTTGAGGGCAATGAGTAAGCCAATGATTATACAAGACATTGAAAAGGCCCTGATGGGAGGGAAGGTCATCACTCTTCTTTTTGTAAATGTTCTCAATAGAGTAACTGATGGAATTGAAAATGAACTATGGAATATTCATAGGATTAACATCTCTAAAAAGGTTATAGAAAGCAAAGCGGAAGCTACACAAAACCTTGTTAGGATCATCAACGGTGACGAATTCCATGATGGGTTTCATCATGCTATTCCAAGGGGTTGTAAGATTAGATATTTTCATCCCCATCCTCACCTTATTGTAAATATCCTTTTCCTTGAATTCCTTTAGCTCCACCTCCCAGTTGTGTTTCTCACACCAGATGGACCTCCCTCTAACCGGTTGGCCAGTAAGTTCTACAAGCAGCTTAATACCAACTTTGAAAGTTTTATCGTGGATTGTAATCTTGCCATTATTCTAGGTATCCAAGAAAGCCAAGGATATTTCAAAATCATCACCAAAGAAGCTTTTGAAGAAGGGCATGAAGCCTCTCTCTCCAAGCATAGCTTTGGTGATAGGGTCCATAAAAACAGAGGTAGACTCGAAAAAAATCATGATTAAAGGGCACAAGAAACGCTTTGAACTGGAATAGGGGAGTATTTGGAAGGAATGATGAGAAATGGATTTTCTATAAAGGAAAAGTAGGTGAAGACTCCTCTTGGGATTATAAAAATTGTCTTCTTGGAAGGGGGTCCGAAATGATCGAAAGATTTGGAAAATTAAAATATTGATGGAAGGATTCCCATGTACAATAAAAAAAGCCACATAGGGAGGCTTGCGATCTGAAGGCAAAATCTTCTTGATGGGCCACGTGAAGGGATGACATTGGAAATGGTGGGGAATGTGAATGTTAGGACCCTCCTAACATGTCCTAATTACTTATATTATTTATTCATTATATTCTAGGGTCACAACCCTTCACTCTTACAACTATTAGACTAGGTATTTAAATGCAATCCACTTATGATAATAAGGCATCATCGAAAAAATATATAAATTAAGTCTATTGTGGGTTTTCTACCTTACAATCAAAAAATGATTCAATATAAAAAATGATCCTGCTTCCCGCACCATTTAGTTTCATACCATCTGGATCAAAGCTAGATCAAGGAGCAAATTCACCATTAAATTTTTTTTCCCACCGCACATTTCAGCCAGTCCACATTCGCGAGGACGCAAACAACATTCACGCTTCATGAATCCATGTCAAAATCCTCGCAGAAAATTAAACCTTCTCCTAAGGTACAAATTAAGTTGTCTTACACCCAAATTGCTCGACCTTTCGCGTGGTGATTGGTGGATGTTTTAAAAAGGCTAAAATCTTCAACGTAGCATCAAGGTTTTCGACGTCCGAAATGCAAAGGAAAAAAATTAAAATTAATTTTTTATTTTTTATTTTTTGCTCACCTATACCAAGTCATATTGATCGTTACCTACACCAACCGCAATGGCTGAAGGAAGACGATCACTGGATTCCATTCATGAGAAACACGAAAGGCTCATTGAAGAAGTTCAACAGGAAAGAGAGGAGAATACCCATACAACAAGAGAACTCTTCGATAAAATATTTGCAATGGATGTTAAACTTGATGCCATCAGTCAAAATCAGGCAACAACACATGCAAATTTACCCAACCACGGGTCATCAAACCGAACAATATTAGGAGGTCCACAAACTTCCATTCTACCACGGACGACCAAATTAGACTTCCCAAAATTTGAAGGAGAGACCCTACAAAGTGGATCTACCGAGCAGATCAATATTTCTCACTAAATCAAATTCCAGAAATGCAAAAAGTGCATATCGCCTCCTTCCACTTGGAAAACGATGCCATCCAATGGTACCAATGGTTCGAGAAAACTAACGGCACTCCAACGTGGTCAAACTTTACATAGAATCTATTAGTGTGATTCGGCCCTAACAAGTTTCAAAGCTTTATAGGGGCCCTCACTAAATTATGCCAAACCACTTCGATAAGCGAATACCAAGCAGATTTTGAAAGGCTAGCTAATCGAACATCCGGATTAGACGCTGCCTTATTTCAAGAATGTTTTGTCAGAGGATTAAAAGAAGAAATTCGAATAGAGGTGCAAATGTATAACGCTACAAACATGTTAGATACCATCAGCTTGGCAAAATTAGTGGACAAAATCAAGGCACGAAATCGGTTCACAAAACCAACTTGGGGGAAACCATCAAACACTTATACCAACCCCAAACCAATACAAAATGGATGAACCCAAAACTCCTACACAACCCCCAAAATTAACCCCGCTCTACCAATTAAGCGTCTGAGTTTCGAGGAAATGAAGGAAAGACAAGCTAAGGGTCTTTGCTACCATTGCGATGAGAAATTTGACAGAAATCATAAATGTGCCTCATGGAAATTATATATTCTAGATGCCACAGAGGAAGGGAATTCTACTAAAGAGGAACCTGAACTCGAAGTAGAGGTATTATCCAACACACTTGAAAGTGACGAAGAAAATGCACCAAAGGTTTCCTTCAACGCCCTTGCCAGATTTTTTGCCCCTCAAACAATGCGAGTTAAAGGGTATTTTAAGAAACAAAACCTTACCATGCTCCTAGATTCTGGTAGCATGCACAATTTTATCGATCCAAAGGTGGCTAAACAAGCAAATTGTTTTATATACCCTTGCAATAACTTCAAAGTGATGATTGGAAATGGCAGAAAAATTGTATGCAAAGGAAAATGAAGAAATATAAAACTATGGGGGTTTATAACATGAAAGGCGACATGTACGTCCTACCCCTAGGTGGGTGCGACATTGTACTAGGCGTACAATGGTTACGAACCTTGGGCGTAGTCCAATGGGAATTTGATGAACTATGGATGAAATTCACAGCAAAGAACCAAACCTATATTATCTAAGGCATGAAATCAGGACCTTCCCAAATCGTCAGTTCGCATAGAATGGAGAAAATTATCCGAAGAGGAAACAAAGGAATGGTCGCCCAATTATTTTCAATTCAACCTAGTCACAAAGAAGAGGAGACACCAGAGTTACAAAATATTTTAGACCACCATAAGGCGGTATTCAATGAACCAAAAGGACTACCTCCACAACGAAGTCACGATCACACTATTCCACTATTTCTAGGGCATCACCCTCCTAATATTAGACCTTATCGTTATCCATACCTCCAAAAGACCGAAATAGAGAAATTAGTACAAGAGCTTCTTAAGGCAGGAGTCATTAGACCTAGCAAAAGCCCTTACTCCTCTCCAATTATTTTAGTTAGAAAAAAGGATGGCTCGTGGCATTTATGTGTTGATTTTTGAGCGCTTAATAAAATGACCATCAAAGATAAATTTCCTATTCCGGTCATAGATGAGTTATTAGATGAACTCCATGGGGCAGCTTATTTTTCCAAGTTAGACTTACGGTCAAGCTACCACCAAATACGAGTTAATGAAAAGGATATTCCTAAGACGGCCTTTTGCACTCACGAAGGGCACTACGAATTCTTGGTGATGCCATTTGGCCTGACCAATGCTCCTTCTACCTTTCAAAGTCTAATGAATAAGGTATTTTACCCTTTTCTTCGTAAATTTATATTAGTTTTCTTTGATGACATTTTGATTTATAGCAAAACATGGGAAGAACATTTGGACCATGTTAGACAAGCGTTCCAAATCTTGGAAGAAAATCAAATTTATGCCAAAATATCAAAGTGTTCGTTTGGAAAACAAGAAATTGAATACTTAGGGCATATTGTCTCAAAGGAAGGAGTTATGGTAGATCCTTCCAAAATCGAGGAGGTGAAAAATTGGCCTATTCCAAAAACCTTAAAATCTCTACGCGGGTTTCTTGGACTAACGGGATATTATAGAAAATTTGTCCAAAATTATGGTAAAATCGCTGCTCCTCTAACAACATTACTTAAGAAAAATGCTTTCAAATGGTCGTCTAAAGCGGATGAGGCCTTTATCACCTTGAAAACTGCAATGTGTACCACCCCTGTTCTAGCCATGCCCAACTTTTCTAAACCGTTCGTCATTGAAAGTGACGCTTCAGGAGTAGGAATGGGAGCCATACTCATGCAGGATGAAATGCCTTTAGCTTTTATAAGCAAAGCATTTTCTCCTAAGAATTTAGCTCGCTCTACGTATGAAAAAGAGATGTTGGCAATTGTCCATGCTATTCAACATTGGAGGCCTTACCTTATTGGCCAACATTTCATTATATGCACTGACCATCATAGCTTGAAGTATTTTTTGGAACAAAGGACTAATACCCCGGAACAACAAAAATGGGTTACTAAACTTCTTGGCTATGATTATGAAATTACATATAAAAAGGGAAAGGACAACATGGCAGCCGATGCACTTTCTAGAAAATTTGAAGATATGCCTCAAGTCCATGCTCTTTCCTCCCTTATTCCTAAATGGGTAGATGAGGTGCATGAAGAATGGATAAATGATCCTACTATCCACGCCTTAATTCAACAACTTCAACATAATCCTAGTAGCAAAACTCCATACACTTGGAAGGACAATATATTAAGTTACAAAGGGAGGATGGTCCTCACCCCCAATTCAACTTATCATGAAAAACTTCTTCATGAGTTACATACCTCACCCATTGCAGGCCACTCAAGGTTCTTAAAAACCTATAAAAGAGCCACTACCTCCTTCTATTGGGTAGGAATGAAAAATTACATCAAAAACTTTGTAAAAGAATGTGAAGTTTGCCAAAGACAAAAGGGGGAGACCCTCGCTATTCCAGGATTACTTCAACCTCTTCCTATACCCACAAAAACATGGGCAGATATTTCTATGGACTTTATTGAAGGATTACCAAAATCAGGAGGAAAAACAACCATTTTCGTAGTCGTTGATCGTTTATCTAAATATGCCCATTTTTGTTTCGTGGCTCATCCTTATACCGCTAGCACTATAGCCCACCTCTTCCTAGATAACATCTTTAAATTACATGGTATGCCCTCCACAATTGTTAGTGACCACGACCCAACTTTCACTAGAACCTTTTGGAAGGAATTATTCAAATTACAAGGTACTCAACTTCGTATAAGCTCCGCTTACCATCCTCAAACCGATGGCCAAACAGAAGTTGTAAATAAATTCTTGGAAACATACCTTCGATGTTTTATTTCTAGTCAACCACTCCCTTGGGTAAAGTGGCTTTCACTATCGGAATGGTGGTATAACACTTCATACCATACGTCCATCAAAATGACTCCTTATGAAGCACTATATGGTCAAACACCACCATCCCTCACTTCCTATATTCTAGGGATGACAAAAGTCCATGCGGTGGAAACGAAACTTGCTAATAGAGATGACATACTACGGATCCTAAAAGAGATCCTACACACCGCCCAGCATCGCATGAAGCAGCAAGTCAATCAACATAGAAACGAACATAGTTTCCACAAGGGTGATATGGTTTTCTTACGTCTCCAACCTTACCGTCAATCCTCTCTTAAACAAAAAGGTTCTCAAAAGTTAGCACCCAAATTTTACGGGCCGTATAAAGTTCTCCAACGTATTGGGACTGTTGCTTACAAACTAGAGCTTCCTCCCTCTTCCAAACTTCACCCCGTATTTCATGTATCTTGCCTTAAGCTCGCAGTTGGAGCCCATATCATGACACAACCCACTCTCCTTGAATTCTTCGATGATGGAGTACTTCTAGTCGAGCTAGAAGCTATCTTGGATCGCCGCTCTCGTCACCTTTGTACTCGCGATATCACGAAAGTTTTAATCCATTGGAAATGTCTACCTTTAGAAGACGCAACGTGGGAAAATTTTCAAGATATCCAGCAGCAATTTCCAAATTTCCAGCTTTGAGGACAAAGCTCCTTTAAGGGGGGTGGCATGTTAGGACCCTCCTAACATGTCCTAATTACTTATATTATTTATTCATTATATTCTAGGGTCACAACCCTTCACTCTTACAACTATTAGACTAGGTATTTAAATGCAATCCACTTATGATAATAAGGCATCATCGAACAAATATATAAATTAAGTCTATTGTGGGTTTTCTACCTTACAATCAAAAAATGATTCAATATAAAAAATGATCCTGCTTCCCACACCATTTAGTTTCATACCATCTGGATCAGAGCTAGATCAAGGAGCAAATTCACCATTAAATTTTTTTTCCCATCACACATTTCAGCCAGTCCACATTCGCGAGGACGCAAACAACATTCACGCAAACAAAAATTTATTAATATGGCATTTTATCCATTGCTTGATTCATATCTTGAATCTATTTCCATTCTTCCTCCCAAAACAACAACATTGAATTCATATTTCTTTTCTTTCATGACCATGTGTGTTCTTTTCTTCTTATTTCTCATGGTTCTACTTTTGCCTTTCTTTGCCATTTGTGTTCTTGTATGATCTTCCTTCAAGTTGTTAAATTTTTTTTGAAGGAAATAACTTTGATACCATTTGAAGAACACAAGATTATACTGAGAGGGGGGTGAAGAGTATTAGACCACATTTTACTTTTATTTTCAAAATATTATTATCCAATATAATCAATGGCAATATCAATAGCAGTAACCAAATAAATGCATAAATCATCACACACAATAGAGACACCAATTTAACGTGGTTCACCTAATGTGGGCTACTCCACGAAGAAAATATTTTACTAATATTTTCTCAACAAATATCTTTGGGAATCCTTCCCTATTATACTATTTATGGACCTCTGTCCAAATGATATACCAATATCCGAATCAAGTTTGTGGATCTCTATCCATAGGAGAACTCCTTTCTCCTCTGCTCTGGCTAGTGATCTTCTAAAGAACTACTACCTCCACTACACTTGCTAATGGATCTCTATCCACTAAAGACTCATCTCCTCACTCATAATACCTATCCTCACTACCCTGGCTAATGGATCTAAATCCACTAGATACTATCATTCTCTATACTTTTTCACCTCCAAAGCTTACTCTTAGCTTTGTCTCAAAACTACACTAAACATAGTCGTTCGGTCTAGCACAAATTTTATCAATATCTATCTTTGGTCTGGCATAAACCTATCCTCAAATATACACTAAAATATATCCTCTAATATATACTAAACAAAGTCCTTCAGTATAGCACAAATATGTACTCAAACTCTATCCTCTGATATGCACTAAACACAGTCCTTCGATCTAGCACAAATCTGCTCAATTTTTGTCCTCAAGCCTTAACACAAAGTTTGAATCAATCACAAATCAACTCTGCTGGATTTTCCCCAAACCTTAACACAAGGTTTGAATAAATAACTCAATAAACTATTCTCTTAATTCTTCTCAAATAATTGTCTCAAATCAGCCTTGTAAGCTTCCACAAAAGCTCAAACAAAACTATCCACAAGTCTTCTCAAAGACTTGCCTCAAATATTCTCAATAAGTCCTCACTAGAACTTGTCCAATCTATTCTCAATATATTTCCTAAAATATTTATTGTAAGCTTCCACAAAATCTCACACAAATCTGTCCACAAGTCTTCTCTAAGACTTGCCTTAAATTTTCTCAACAAGTCCTCACTATAACTTGTCCAATATCATAGAAACATATAGGGAATTGTTAGAGACTCAATATGCTTCACATTCACCACAATTCTCAAATACTTTCAATATATCTTTTTACCACAAAAATATATAGATAATTGTTAGATACTCAATATGTTTCACATTCACAAACACTCAACCTCTTTCTAAAATAAATTTAGAATATGGAATAATTTGTTTCACAGAACTTGAACTATCACTTCAACACATCCAATCAACTAAGCTCAATCACTTTCACTCAACTAATCACTTCAACAATAATGCTTATCAAGTAATCCTCATATAACAATGATACTCATGATCTTTGCAAACCCTAGTTCAAGTTCTTCACTCAACCAATCACTTCTACAACGATTCTTATCAAGTAATCCTCACATAACAATGGTACTCTTAATATTTGCAAACCCTAGTTCAAGATATCTCACCACTTCACATAACAATGATACTCATATTCATTGCACAAAACATAGCTCAAGCATATGAAATATTTACTCAATATTTCCAATAATGATTATCAAACAAGGTTTCTAGAATCAAAATTCATTCCAAAAAAACCAAACTAAACAATGCTTATAAAAAAACCCTTTTCACTCCAACTTAGCATTCACAACATTCAACAATCACTCACTAGGAATATCATACTCATGATGTGACTAAGTCATCAAGGGCATCAACACAATGGCAATGACATAACTACATAATAGAATGAAGTGAATGTAATATTATTGAAATAGAGGATAATTAAGCTATAAGAATAAAGGTTACGTGGACTATAAATTCACCTATCCAAGGAAATAAAGGATCAACAAGTGCTTTTAGGAAGCTCAAAAACCCTAGTGACATTAATCAAACTCATCTACTAATCAAATAAGTTCTTGAATATACTAAGACCAACTAGGGGAGTCAAGTTGCATAGAGACCAATGTGTGTGCAATGATGTTCATTTATGATTTTGAGAGAGGTAGGACTAACCAATTATAACTCAAACCATTATAAGCTAGCTCATCCATGAGAAGACATAGGTTTATACAAAATAAGGTAGCTAATATGATATATGTGTCACCACATGAGGTTATACTCCAATGCCAGTCAAGCATCTATAGCCTTGATGGAGATAGCCCCATAATCCTTCCATGTTGCTCCACTACTAGCCAAGCATCTATAGACTTAGTAGAGACGTCTAAAAATTTCCTAGGATCCATGATAATTGATAGAATTTATGATACTTTTTTTTTGCAATATGGATCCTTGGGATCAGATAATGGCATAATAGGATGAGCAAGGGAAAATATTTGCTTTATGTCTTAAAGATATGCATTGATTCATCTTTCCTAGACTTAAAATATAATTAATATGTGAAATATGCATGGTTCAATATGAAACCTAATATAACCAAGAAGACCTATAACACTCAAGGAATAAATGACTTTCAATGTAGGCTGACTTAGACACTAGGTATGGTTGAATGACCAAAAGAACCCAAATATTCTTTAAACCTATGAGAGGGAAGATACAAAACATAGTTAATTATGAATGGTGGATATAGTGGATGTAGTGGAAAAGTGCATATAGAAGAGGTTAAAAAACTATGACTATGAAGATGCCCTTGATTAACAAAACTAAAATCCTTTGTGATGATAGGTATCAAAATTAATTGAACAATTGATCAAAATAGCATTATGATAAAATATGAAAGTGAAAAATGCAAAGGTAATGAGTTGGTGGTGGCATGAAAAATGATATAGAAAGAAAAAGTATGGAAAAAGAGAAAAATATAGAAGAATTAAGAAAGGGGGAAAAGAGGAAGAGGGGAAAGGAACACACCGGTCCATGGTACATAGCCACTCAAAGCATTACCATATAACAAGGAGTGATATGTGAGGAAGAGAAGAGAAATAAGGAGGAAAGAAAAATTTGAAGTCAATAAGGGTGCATATGGTGAGTGTTTGATTGAAAGGTGCGATAATGATATGAGTGCATTGTGCATGTTGATTTTTTTTTTATAATTTAAAAATTTAATTAAGGTGGGTTTTGATAGGATCACAAAATCTAACAACATCAACAATAGGAAGTTGATAATAGAACAAGAAGGAGAAAAAGGGGAGATACAACCCCACAAAATGAAATACAAAGAGGAACAATAGGAGAAGAGTAAGGGCAAAGCAAAAGGATGCCCTGATTAGTAGGGATGGGGCTAGGTTTACCTTTGGAGGGATGACCAGAGGGAATGGTAATGCCTTGAGGGCAATGGGTAAGCCAGTGATTATATAGGACATTGAAAAGGCCCTAATGAGAGGGAAGGTCATCACTCTTCTTTTTGTGAATGTTCTCAATAGAGTAACTGATGGAATTGAAAATGAACTAAGGAATATTCATAGGATTAACATCTCTAAAATGGTTATAGAAAGCAAAGTGGAAGCTACACAAAACCTTGTCAGGATCATCAACGGTGATGAATTCCATGATGGGTTTCATCATGCTATTCCAAGGGGTTGGAAGCTTAGATATTTTCATCCCCATCCTCACCTTATTGTAAATATCCTTGTCCTTGAATTCCTTTAGCTCCACCTCCCAGTTGTGTTTCTCACACCATATGGACCTCCCTCTTACTGGTTGGCCAGTAATTTCTACAAGCATGTTAATACCAACTTTGAAAGTTTTATCGTGGATTGTAATCCTACCATTATTCTAGGTATCCAAGAAAGCCAAGGATATTTCAAAATAATCACCAAAGAAGCTTTTGAAGAAGGGCATAAAGCCTCTCTCTGCAAGCATAGCTTTGGTGATAGGGTCCATAAAAATAGAGGTAGACTCGACAAAGCTCATGATTAAAGGGCACAAGAAGCACTTCAAACTGGAATAGGGGAGTATTTGGAAGGAATGATGAGAAATGAATTTTCTATAAAGGAAAAGTAGGTGAAGACTCCTCTTGGGATTATAAAAATTGTCTTCTTGGAAGGGGGTCCGAAATGATCGAAATATTTGGGAAATTAAAATGTTGATGGAAGGATTCCCATGTACAATAGAAAAAGCCACATAGGGAGGCTTGTGATCTAAAGGCAAAATCTTCTTGATGGGCCATGTGAAGGATGACATTGGAAATGGTGGGGAATGTGAACTAGAAATAATGCGATAAGGGGAATGATACAAAGGAACAAGGTGATGGTGTGGAGGGCTAGGTGAAGGTGGTTGGTGGGTAGGGTTATGCATAAGGGGTTAGCTCCAAAATCTATTTATAAAATCAAGGTGAATTTTCTTGGAATCCTAGCGAAATATGTAGAAGAATACATGGTGAATTGCATTTATTTATCTTCAAAAAATTTCAAACCATGGAAAATTGCATTAATTTATCTCCAAAAAAATTCAAACCATGGTGAATTTTTTTGTGTTGGGGGCTATGAATATCGGTTTGTAAAATATTAAAATGTATGGAAAAATTAAAAGCTTTAGGATGACATGAAAGAATTTTAGCCTTATAATCAGTCTGAGATATGTATGATGATCGACTATAGGCATGATGATCGGCTGCAGACATAATGACCAATGGCATACATGATGATCAGTTGTAGGCATGAAAATTGATTGTAGGTATGACAATCGACTATAGAGATGACAATCGACTGTAGGCATGACAATCGGCTGCAGAGCATGACAATCAGCTATAGGCATGACAATTGGCTATAGACATGATAATCGACTGTAGACATGATGACCGGTGGCATGCATGATGATAGCTTGTAGGCATAACGATCAATTATAGGTATGTCAATCAGGTGTAGCTCTAATGATCGATTACAAGAACACCAATTGATTGCATGCATGATGATCATCTACAGGTATATCGATTGGCTAGAGTAATGACAATCGATTGTATGAATGTCGATCAAGTGCATATACGATGATCACTTGTAGGAATGTCAATCGATTGCATATATGACGATTGATTGAAGGAATGTCTATTGGGTGTACATATGAGGATTAGTGATAGGTATGACGATCGGTTGCAGTAATGTCAATCAATTGCAATAATAATAATTGAATTCAACAATTCCAATCAAATGCAATCATGACAATCGAAAGCAGGCATGCTGATCAATTGTAGGTACGACGATTGATTGTAGGAATGTTGATCAGTTGTAAGTGCATCGATTGGTTGTAATAGTTTTGAGTACCCAATCAGTAGCAGTGGTGCATCTATACCATATTTCAACAATTTGTGAAATGATTGCATGCAAATGCCACATGTAACCCATCCATGAGTTGATTGCATACATAAAAGTCTATATAAAAGAATAAATAATCATTTTTTCACCTTTTCTATCATAGTTTTAATCATTTTCTCCCATTTTAATTCATTCTTAACCATTTTCCTCCCATTTTAATGCATTCTTAACCCTCTTCCTCTAGTTTTATCTTAGTTTTAACCTTTTACCTTAATTTTTAAGCAATTTTTAACCCTTTTCATTTGTATCTTCTGATCCATACTCATACACAACAAAATAACCCTATGGCATCCCCTGTAACCCTTGGAATGTTTAAAATTAATTTTAAAAACCTGATTTACCCCCTGATTTCTAAATTTTTATCAACACTGGGTTACGACATGTCATAGGTCACAAAATCTGGTCTTCGGGGTCTAGTTTCAATGACGCAGTTCGACACAGACACAAAAATGTTGGAGAAGATCATTGTAGGTTATAATATTGATTCAGGTAAGGTAAATCTTGTCATTGACAACAAAAACATCATTATTTCTTTCACAACCTGTGATGTCATCAGATTGACAATATTGCCCCATGTTGGTTGTGAGCCTATCACTTCAAAATACCAATTAACTGATGACAACAAAATCTACTTAGAGACCAAATTCAATTTGCAGTCAGATTTTTTTCAAGGTATAACTATTTTTTTATTTAATTGAATTTAAATTCTAGTCACTAGTGTACAATTATTGATTTTGTTTTTTTTGCAGTTACATCCACCAAGTCTAGAAGGGGTTTGACTGTACCAATGATTGAAAATAAATTTCTTCGAGCATGTTACAAATTCTTCCTTTCCATATTTATTTTGTAAGGAAGGCCAACATAAATTATGATGTGGTCCTTAGCATATTTGGTTCATTGTGTTGCACACCAACAATTTGAATGGTCCAGCTATGTCTCACATTGGATCAAATTGGAAATCAATAACGTGAAAAACCACGCTTCACCCTCACTAAAAGTTAGCACATGTAATTATATTATTGTTTTTTATGAATATTTTTATCATTTGCAGAACACTCAAGTACCAACATCTTGGCACTCAACCCTAGCCAATGTATCCATGATAGAATAGCAGGTTCAGGTAAATTTTCATTAATATTTAAGTAAAATTTTTATTTTTCATATGTTTGTCTTTTTATAATTTTGATATTATACCAAACATAGAAAAGGGCATCTTATTACTCTTCAAAATGGGATGATGTTATCAAATATTATAATCCAGAGGAATCAGGAGACTTTGAAACACCTACGAAGGAAACAACACCACCACTAAGGAGAAGATCAACAAGGAAATGTAGTAGATATAGTTCTCTTGATCGTCGACAACCTCCACCTATAGCTACACATCCACTGCCAACGGGCATAGTTACGCAAGAGGTTTCATCTTCGAGGAGTAAGTTTTAATGACTGTCGAAACAAGATTTTTACAAAACATTTATTATTTTTAATTAATTTTTTTTCAGATGTACAACATGCCCACATTCCATTTGCAATAGCAACTATGCAAGATTTTTTTCTTCTTTTGGTAAGTGTTATAAAAAAATTTCCAACCAATTTTCATAATGTAATTTTATAACTAGTTTTTATTTTCTACCTTCACAAATTTTATAACTAATTTTTATTTTTATGTTTTAAGTTTCCATACAACAATATTGTCAACAAAATCAAAAGGCGATGCCACCCCCTCCTCCACCACACCAACCTCAAATGCGAGGTCAATGCTTCCTAGTTGGAAAACACATTCTTCCATCTAGGCCACAGAGAGAAGCAACACAAAAGATTTCAGAGAAAGAAGCATCAAAGACATTTTTAGGATTCAACTGTATTTATCTTGCTAATTTTAATTTTAAGGATATACTGAAAGCTTTTGGTTTTGGGTTGGATGAGGTTCCACTTGATAAATATTTCTTTTTGTAAGAGAACATACCCACTACTTTTCAAGTATCAGATTTGCTTTAAGATAAATGAAATAAAGGAGCAGAATGTTAAATAAAATCTCCTCCCAGGGAAACAAACACCCGTAAAGATCCTCCTTGACTAGAGGATGAAGGATTAAATATTTCAATATAATATTTGGTTTCTAATAATGTTGAATCTACCATTAAGGATTTACTACTTTCAGATATAATAGAAATGAAAAAATGGAAGTATCGAGCCAAAGTGTTCATAAAGGAAATTAATGCTCGATACAATAATTTTTCAAAAAGAGAAAAAAAATTATGTTGTTGAAAATGAACCTGAAAATATGGAGGCTCTGCTACAAGTAGTAAAATTTGGCATTGTGAAGGTATATACATCTTACACAGATGAAATTTTAAAGTTTATGATGAATATATTGGAGAACATAAACAGTGAGGCCCAAGCTTATTACAATGAATGGGCAAGTGACAAAAAAAATGTTGCTATTGTTGTAGTTGCAAAGAATATTGTTGAGGTTTAACTTTATCACTTTTGTGTTCAAAAATTTGTTGTACTCTTTTTTAAAATATAATTATCTGTTGATTAAATATTTTTTGTTTTTGTAGGTAAAGTATGATAATCTCAATAAGAAGGTTCAAAACCTACAAGACTATCTTAGGATGGCAAAAGAGTTCTTTAACACTTTTATTATAATGAAAAAAAGAGCACGGGAAGAAGTTCGATAAAACAATATTTTACGAAAAATCATTATCTACAACGGATTGGATCTTGATGTTCTACTAAAGGATAAGGGTAAAGAAGTTCAAAGACCAACATCTGAAGATGTTGGCAAAGAATAAAACACCCTTCTCAATGTATTGCAAAATATTGAGAAGATCCTTGTCAATTATGGAGCAATTGATAGTATTGTTACCCAGTCTGAGGGAAGATTCGTTGGAACGTAGAATGTGGAAATCATGGAAGTAGTGAATGAGGAAAAAGGAGCTGAAAATGGGAAAGATGAGGGAAGAGCCGTTGTTATGGAGACTATGGAAGTCATTGAAAAGGCAAAAGTAGTGGTGGAAGGGGGAAAATATTATGAAGGATGAAATTGAATTTCAAAATTTGATATTTTGAAAAGACTATTTTATGATATTTCATATGTCTTCATTTGAAAACAAGATACTTGATTTTATTATTTTACTATTACATTATTTACTATTTAGAATTGTGTGTTATTTTCATCTCTTGAGTATTATGATGTTTCAAATATGCTTGATTTTATGTAGAATATATGTATGCATAGGTTTAGATTTACATGTTATTCAAAGTTATTCATGTTGTGATATAAAAATGAGTATTGTTTTGTGTATTCTGCTATGTTGTTTCTATATTTCAATTTTCAAATGAGTTTACAAAGGATATATATATGCATGGGTTTAAATTTTTATTTTATTCAAAGTCATTCTTGTTGTTGTATAGAAAAGTGTTTTGTCTTTTTTATTATGCTATATTGTTTTCATATTCAATGTTAGTTTACGATGGAGATATTTATGAAGGGGTTAAATTTCAATTTCCATATATTATGCTATGTTTTTTTATATTTCAATTTTCAAATGATTTTATGAATGATATATCTATGCATGGGTTTAAATTTTAGTTTATTCATAGTCATTCTTGTTGTAGTATAAAAGTGAGTATTGTCATTTGTATTATGCTATATTATTTTTATATTTCAAGTGAGTTTACGAAGGATATATCTATGCATAAGTTTCAATGTTCAGTGCATTCATAGTCATTCTAGTTGTTGTATAAAAATATGTATGGTATTTTGTATTATGCTATATAGTTTTTATATTTCAAAGGATATATCTATGCATAGGTCACAATTTTCAATGCATTCATAGTCATTATAGTTGTTGTATAAAAGTGAATATGGTCATTTATATTATGCTATATTGTTTTTATATTTCAAAGTGAGTTTATGATGGATATATCTATGAATGAATTTAAATTTTCATTTTCCATGTCTAGAGTAATATACTACATGCATTTTTCATACATATGTAGAGAAATTTTTACTAGTTATGTATGCATACAAGGTTTACTCAATGACAAAGCATAAATCATAAAAAAATCACTATTTTTTCATACAAATAATGATACTAATGATATATACAAACATACATTTAAAGTCAAAGCAAAAATCACTATATTTTGTCAACATATACAATTAGTTTAATAACATAGCATCATTACGTATGCATGGTTTTCAAATTTTTAGCTTACTCAAATCTATAACATAAATCATAAATTTTGAAAACATAGACAGTCCATATCATTAAAAAGCAAACATGTATAATCGTTGAGAATAGAATGATTATATGATTTTTTTCAAATCATTGAAATTTTACAACAAATCAAATACGAAAAATCATTGATAATATAAAATTTTTCAAATCATTGACATTTATAAATGATATCAAATATGGAAAATCATTGATAATATGAATTTATTCAAATCACTAAAATTTTACAAAAAAAATTCAAATCTTAAAATCATAGATTATATGAATTTGTCATATAATCATTGCAATCTTTACATTTCTATAAGCTTATACAAAGCTTTATCGACTTCTCCAAAAGAACCGAGAATCATTTGTGAATTTTACGTTTCCATTATCTCATCATCACTCCAAGCTGGATCATTTTTGTCATTATCAACAGTATTTTTGAGACATCTTATTTCTACTAGGGACTTCTAATATGTCAACACTCTGTAATAAGGAAACTTACCCACCTCGTACGATGACACATAAATTCTCAAATAATTTTCCAAATTTTTGTCCAACCTATTATGAACTTTTGATTTAACAAAAGATAATGCACTAAAAATCCTTTCGTCTTCAACAGATCCAAAAATCATTATCTGACATAATTTATATAAAATAAAGCATTCACTCATAGTTTCTTGTAAGACACTACTTCGATACAATTTTTTCCAAAAATGCGTGATTGAACCAGTCTCATATGGATTTTTGAAATGTGCAATTTTATTATCCATTGTTATTCCAAAATTTGTTGATTGTTGTCTTAGAATATCTTTGTTTAGAATACCATTGATTTCAATACCATTTATTTCCACACTTTTAGAAAAATATGTCATAAGATTGCCCATATATTTTACAAACAACTCACTTCTACTACTATGGTCACCACAAGGATTCCACAATATGGGATTAATAATAACCATGGCCTCAAGTGTCTCATCTCTCTTAAAAATATCTCTTATTTCACTTGTTAATTGTTAGGGTCCTATCCTAACATTAATTAATAGAAATAATAGTAATAATGTATTTCATATCCTATAGTTATAATAATAAAATAATATAATAATAAATAATATAATAATTAATATAATTAATTATTATATTATTATTATAAGTTAGGGTTAGGAAGCATTGCAACCTTTCACCTATAACCCTAGAGTGGGTATAAAATATTGTAAGAACTTATCATTCCAATATCCATGAATATGAAATATAATACAATTTATTGAAGGGACTTCCCGAAAATACAAAAGGCGATTCTCTTAGTTTTAGGTCTATTTATTATTTATTTATCATTTTATGTGCTAGGAACCCTAGGTTCCTACCATCTAGTATCAGAGCCGTATGGATCCAACCATATGGGACATAAATATCAAAGGAATAAAAAATGATATTGCAAAAATTAGAAGAATTATTGAACGAAAACAAAATAAACAAATGGAACATTCTGATCGTATTATACAATATTTAAGGGAAATGCAAGAGGATACCCTAGCCATGAAATCTCAGGTAGAGGACGAAGAACCCATAGCCATGGAATCCCAGGTGGAGGAAGAACCCATATCCGACGAATCCCAAGTGGTAACCATTGCACTCCCCAAGAAAGAAAAAGATGATTCACACCCTAATTTTTTTTTGAAAGAGCTTGAAGCCATAAATTTTCAAATGGTACATGATGTACTTCCAAAAGAAAATTATGCAAACCCTAAAAATACAATTTTTTTTAAAGAAATAAATGAAAAAGAGGTCTTTTCCAACAAAAGTGCAAATTTTTCCATAGAAAAAAACCTACTGGAAATTCCACATAAAATATTCCATGGTTTACTGCTTTATTCCCTTGCATTTTACCAGTTGAATTATAAAAAAATCTACGATAACTGTAACACCAATTGGAAAATTGAAACAGCCACCACCTGCACACAACTCTCATCCGTGCAACCTCCTCCATGGCCACCTCCTTCTCCGCTCACTCACGTGACATGTGCGTCATCCAAATAGATCCAGCAAGGTGTGAGTGTAAACTAGCATATGCATTAAATAATATGAATACATCTATGAATAATAGACAAGGTGTGAGTGTAAACTAGCATATGCATTACTCAAATTTTCTGACAAATCGTTGTGATAGAAAGTGATTTCAGCAACCTTATAATATTAGACAGATGTAATCTAGATGTAATCCTTGATAGATGAAAACAACTGCCACTTCATGATAAATTGTGGTTGACATCCAGACGATGTGGTCAAGCTTCTGCCTTTTGAGTTACCTAAAGTAGAGTGGAACATGTCACTCTGCCAATGCATGGGAGCTTAGATCATGCCAAGACTTCCTTCCACTCAAAGCATAATTGTGATTATGATCACTTACAACAACTGATATCACCATTGGATGATTCACTTTATGATTGTGAGGAGAACAAAAGACAATACTGATAAAAAATGGAATACCCTTTCTTGTTCTTCCACAAATTGATGTGGTATTATAAAATACTCAAAAATTTAGAAGTTATACCACTAATAATAGTGTTTTTGTAATCTCAATATGGACATCACCATGAAATATTAACATTATTTATGGATATTAAACGTCTCAAAGATATTTGAAAAGTCACTGATGTAAAGCCAGATTGGCGTAGGGAAAATGCAATTGTATAAGGTATGCCTCGTAACATGTCATGACCTTGCACAATAGAAGGAAAGCATAATAAACTTGAGTTCTGGCCAAATGTTATAATCACTTGAGCAACCTGGTTCCAAGTGGGAGATAGAAATGGTTGAAGAAGCAATGTCAGAAGAAAAGTACCAACACATATCCTATAAGAAAAAGGAGCCAATATGCAATGCATGCATGAAGGGTTCATCTAATTTCACAATAGGTCACATGCTCGTAGAGAGACATTTTTAATATTTCTAAGGTGACCCCTCTTCAACGACCGTAGTAGGAGCCTGCACATACTAAATCATAACACCAAAAATCAAAGTAATATGATCAATATTGAAACTTAAGAGTTGTTGTAGCCTGAATTACCAAAGAAATACAATGCAATACCATGATAGATATGCATATGCAAATTCTATTACGTAGGTATCATGATAGGAAGTCTCTTATTATTCCATGACTGAGGATATTAACATATTGTAGACATTGAAGTTGCCTATCCACGCAGATAAAAATTTAAATGATCAAGCTACAAAATATATATATATAGAACTCAAAAAGATGACGAACTCTTGTGGGGAATGCTTGTTATCAAGAGATGATGGATTAACCAAATTTTATTACAATTAATAGAGTCCTTCCTAGAATTATATCCACCACGTTGAATTAAAAAAAGAAGAAGTGGATACAGATTTAGATTTACGTGGAAATTTTAGTTGTCCCATAGAATAGCTATCAGTAAATACAAATATCTGTCTTTATTCTGGTGAAAGAAGCCTCAACATAGAAAATGGAATAGCTATTTATGTCTTATTTTTTTTCATAATGGAACTAGTCCAATACTTGCTACTCGATGTGTGATTTTGGCCCTGCAGTTTTCACATGAGGGGGAATATGTCCACCAGTGGAAATCTTTCCATATCCCCAAATCCAATTTTGGTCCATTCTCATTGGCTTTTGGTTCTCTTTTTTATACTTGGAAGGTGGTATTTTGTAGCAATTCTTGTCTAGAGTATTGCCACTACAGTTTGAAGCTAAAGGGTAGCTTTGTAACTCTTTCGCTATGCTGGAAAATACATATTTATCTCTGTTGTTGGCTGCATTGCGTTTGCATTAATGTCATGTCCAATAGAGACACTGGCCACAAATATAACTTGGAGCTCACATGAAATTCTTAAGAGATGTTGCTAATCATTTGGGCCTCAAAAATTATGCTGCCATCACTTACACCAAACAAAGTGGTCAAACACATTACAATAGAGAAGACAACTCGATATATGACCTAGCTCTGGAAGAATATCACAAAAGATATATATATATATATATATATATATATATATATATATATATTATTGGAACTTAGGTTGAGAACAACAAGAAGACTGCAGTTCACGATACTCGATGGTATGACAATTATTTAAAATATTGAGACACCCAGAGAGTTGGGCAAAAACTCCAAACTTACACAAAAACAAATATATAGTGAAATCAAGCTGGAAAAATTAACTAAAAATACGGTGGCAAACATTCCAATCCGTAACATCCAATCTCATCAAGTTAGACAAATTACTAAAATTAATTGGCAAGCTTCTCAACCCCATGCTCTCTATATTCCTCACTCCCAAATTGTAGAGTTTATATATGTTAGGAGGCACATTCCTTATGCTAGTACAAGAACAATTGAACTCTCTCAAGAATGGTTGGTTTGTGATATAATGAGGCAAAGCTTGCAGTTCCTCATAGTATGAAAAACTCAAATACTCAAGCATTGTGATGTTTTCCAAAATATCTAAATTCTCTAACGTAAAATTGAGCCTCCTACAATTGGAAAAATCCAGATATTGCAGGCATGTCAGCTGCTTAAATGAAACAGGTAAACGCTCCATTCAAAGATAACCCACTCGCAACGATTATGAGATGAAATTGGTCGCTTTGAGGACAAAGCCGTTTTTCAAGAGGGGTGGAATGTTAGGGACAAATATTATTTTAAGGAGGGTGGAATGTTAGGGTCCTATCCTAACATTAATTAATAATAATAATAGTAATAATGTATTTCATATCCTATAGTTATAATAATAAAATAATATAATAATAAATAATATAATAATTAATATAATTAATTATTATATTATTATTATAAGATTAGGGTTAGGAAGCATTGCAACCTTTCACCTATAACCCTAGAGTGGGTATAAAATATTGTAAGAACTTATCATTCCAATATCCATGAATATGAAATATAATACAATTTATTGAAGGGACTTCCCGACAATACAAAATGCGATTCTCTTAGTTTTAGGTCTATTTATTATTTATTTATCATTTTATGTGCTAGGAACCCTAGGTTCCTACCATTGATGCATTTGCAATTATTTTCAATTTATTCTTAGTGCTATCCAAAACCTCATAAAATTCGAAATGTGTAATGGGCACTTGTTCAACATCATCTTTTAGTGTATCTAATCGCTTTTCAAAATGATATACAGGAATCAACTTTCCATGGATAGAAATACAAATATTATCGTTGATGTTGAACTTTAAAAAGTTTTTCGAACTATTGATATTAAATAATGTATTCCAACTATCAAACTTGGGATCCTAAAAATGCTTTTCGGATAAATAAATCCTATCAATAATCATACATATTTGTTTTCTCATCCTCATGAAATCAACAATATAAATTGCCCTTTCCTATGAAATTTTAATCAAATAATTCATTTCTTGTAACATTGGTAGAATACCACATAATGTGAGAAGAGTTTCCAAGTCAGTCATACAAAAAAGCAAATATTTTGCCTTGTAAACATCCCTACGATGTGCATACATAAACCCAACCAATGATTGATATTCTGAAAATAACCTTTTTGCAGGAAAAAACTATGAAATCCACCTAGTTTCCACATCTTTTAACATTTTTCTACCTTTAGTTACACCTAGAGAAAATTGTTGAAAATCTACAAACCTTTATGGACTGCATGAAAAGTATGAGTGTATTTCATGGATGAGTTTTTCCACTTTGTCTACATTATAAAAATTGCTCACAATTTTGTATGTAAGATTCATTCGATGAGCCATGCAATGAATAGGAATCACATATGGGACAATTGATGTCTAAAGCCTAACACAAATACCATTCCTATGTCCTTGCATTGGATCCGCACAATAAACTCCAACACAAATTAACTTTGTGGTAATTTCTTTTTCATCCAATCCAGCAATATCCTTTAAACTGGTTACAACAACATTATAAATGTTTTATGCATTACATTTTCAATCATCTTATATAGTGCTAGGAAATGAGGTTGTCTCAAATGATTTTTGAATGTGTAAACATGTGTGCAAATCCATGATGTGTTGTCAACAACTCTTACCTCATCAATGGAAAGTGAAATAAATTTAGCTTGTTTCACATTCTCTCTCAAGTTTTCCTTCTCAACTAGTGATAGATATTTTACCATTTTCCAACCGCTTCGATCTAACCAATGTGAACTGGTAAGGTTTTGTACATCGGCTAGTTGAAGTATTTCATTAAAATCAGAAAAATCAGACATGGGTCGACCTTTTTTTAGAATACTGTATACAATAGCAAACTATAATTTATTTGAGGCTAATATATTCTTATTATTTTTTTGAAATTGTGCCTTGATTGTTCCACCATTCTCAATGAGAGTTTGTTTTTGTTTCATTGCTTTTTCATATTCAAGTGCATATCTCACATGCACACATTCTGATGCATCCTTCCACCTATGAAATATGTTAATTGTTCCATCACTTCGTATTTATTTGATGTAAACTTTCCCATAGTGTTTTTCTATTGTGACTTTCTTATTTTGCAATAAATGATCATTTCCAAGATTCCATGTATAAATAATGCATTTACACACATTAAGTTTCTCATCTCCCTCAATAAATGGGTATAACCATGCCCATTCATTTTTAAAATCCCTTCCAATTGTCCATTTGCTTATATTTTGATGTTTAGATTTTTGGCTAAAATATTCCCCAGAGGTCTGCAATTTAATTGTACTATCTTTTTTGGTTGATGTGTTTGAATTTAAAATCTCCTGAAGTGGTTGTTGAATGTTATTATTAGGAAAATTATCATGTGGTCCCATCTCATGTGCTGGAATATATTCGAGTGAACGCACATAAGGTCGACAATGTTTACTGCATTCAATGTTTGGTGTTCTCTATCATTTTTTGAAGTAAAAAAGACACTATTTTAAAGAATTAATAGAATACAATTGTACAAAGCATTTAAAAAGAGGTAGATAAGTAGACAACCATTTATTTATTAATAAAGAAAGGTTTTATATTTAATAACAACAAACATATTAAAAATTTGGTGGTATAAGGTGTTTGTACCTACATGTTGTGTAGAATTTGTAGAGATTGATACCTCATTGCATTTTGATATTTGTATAAAATATTTGAGAATTATCTTTTTACAAGAATATTGGCCTCCCTTCTTTCCATATTCAATAGGTGACATTGTATCTATAAAGGCAAAACCTTCAAATGTTAGGAAATGTATATGAAATTTAAGGAAAATAGTAGACATCCCTCAAGACAAACCTACACTACCCTGTAGAATTACATCTGAAAGACAAGAAGAAGTTTGACAAGAAAATAAACCTAACACACAACATGACATGGATACTTATCGACCATAGTTACAGATAGTGCTTCTACACTACCTATGAAACATACTCTAAGATACAAGAAGCAGTATCTAACAAGAGAAATTCTCTTGACACAAAATCAGATGACATTGATAGTTGTCTACCATAGTTGCATATAGTTCACCTACAGTGCCTATGAAATTGAATAAAAAGAGCTTTGGATAAAAGAACAATGGAAGAAGAATACTCTACCAATTTTTAGTAGTGAATCCTCTGTAATCGATCGACTTAGATTGATTAATGTGTCTCTACAACCTTGTGCCAATAGACACTACTCTGCAACCAATCAACTTATGTTGATTAATGCATCTTTGCAACCTTGTTCCAATAGACATTACTCTGCAACTGATCATCTTATGTCAATGGAGACTTCTCTGCAATCGATCGACTTATACCGATTGAAACATCTAAAATCGATAGACTAATGTTGATTGACACTTCCCTACAACTAACAGACTAATGTAGATCAACACATCCCTACAATTTATAGACTAATATCTATCAAAACCTCTACAATCGATAGACAAATACTGATCGATAGTCCCTACAACCGATATGCTGATGTCGATCAACACTTCTACAATCGATCAAAACCTCTGCAACTGATCGACACATCTACAACTAATAAAAACCTCTACAACTTATCAACACCTCTACAACTAATTGACACCTCTACAACTGATTGACACCTCTACAATCGATAGACGAATATCGATCGACACCTCTACAATCGATCGACTAATATCGATAGACACATCCCTGCAACTGATAGTGTAATTATGATTGACACCTTTGTAACCGACATAAATGAATCTACAATTTATTGGCTTATGATGACAAATACAACTCTACAATCGATCGGCTTATGCTGATAGACACGACTCTACAACCGATCATCTTATACCGATAGACAGTTCTTTGTAACCGATCGACTTATATCGATAGACATGGATTTGTAACCGATTGGATTATACCGATAGACATGAGTCTGCAACCGATAAACCTATATCGCTAGACATGGATCTACAACCAATCAACTTATGTCGATCATCTTGCACTGATCGACACTCCTCTACAACCAATCGACTTATTTCGATAGACACTCCTCTACAACCTTGTCAAGTATTTCGTTGTTTCAAAACTATTTTTGAGTTAGATTATTTTAGATGTATGTTTATTGGTACCCAGTACAGTATATATACAGGTAGTATATAAGGCAATTTGGGAAAGAAAAATAAAATCATTTATAATTTGAAGGAGAATTGGGCGGGAAAATAAAAATCTTTTATAATTTGAGATCAATGAATTAAAATAAAAATATCTTAATTATTATCAACAGTGCGAGAATTTACCCTAGAAAAAATTCCACCCTATAAATTGTAGGTGAATGGGCCCTAGTGAAAGGATCTAAAATTAGCAAATTTATATTGAAAATCCTAATTAGAGTCACTTTACAATATTTTGTGCTTATGCATAACCCTGTTGGTGGGCAAAGGGCACATGTGGGCACGACTGATGAGGATACAGAGGAGTGAGATGAAGGTGCAGAATGTGAGGTAGAGGTGATTAGAGGATAGAGGGCACTGGTGACAACGGTTAGCAGAGGGGGTGGATTTCATCTTGAAAATATAAAACAAGGATGCCAAAACTAAGAAAAATGAGAGAGGCAAAATGATTATAGATTTATGTGAAAATTTCTTAGAAAAAGTCAATGAAAAATGTGAACAATTTGAGAATACCATAGGTGTTGGTGGCACTATAAGACAATGAACCCTGGGGGTTAAATTGGATCAAGAAGAACAATATTTTAGTTGAATGGTCAAGCTTTATTATTGTTTGTCAATATGTCCTATTCCATAATGTCAGTAATTTCTGGTGGAATGCTACTTGTCCAAGTCAGAAAACCTACATTTTGATTTTCTTTATTTTGATTTTGATTTAAAATTTTCGATGAGAAGTATACCTCAATTTCATCCAATCATTCCATGACTTTTAGTTTCTTAATTGCAATTGTGGCATCATGTATTGGCTATATGATCATGATTTTTTCATATTAAGACATTGTATAATGGTTGGATAAAAATGAAGGATGATAGAGGAAAATCCTTGTTTTATTTTATTTTTATACATTTTTTATGATTGATTATGTTATGGTGTGATAGTTATTAGGATTTGAAATCATGTAAATGAATATTGTTAATGGGTTTAGGTTCCTCAACTCCCTCGAGAGTCACAATATTGTGGGCCCTAGAACAATATGACTACATAACAATGAATAGACCAAGATAGATAGTAACAAACTTATCATGTAAATGTGAGGGAAAGCTTGAGTTTTATTTATTATTTTTAAGCACAAGATCACTAACTTTGAATTCTTGTGGATGGATCTTATGATCATAGGCCTATTTGATTTGATCTTGGTAAACATGAAGGGGCTCAAAATAATTGATTCAATATTCATCTAGAAGCATGAGTTGGTCAAGCCTATCTTAACAAGTGGTGTCCTCATCCATGAATTCTTGCAAAGATATATGTAGGGTTAGGATCTCAAGCTCAAGAGGCATAATGGACTTAATGCCATAATAAGAACAACATTACACCTATTGGCATGTGAATGCTAGTTCAATAAGCCCAAAGCACAAAAGAGAGTTGAATTTGCTAATATTTATGATTATTTTGTACCATTTTATAGAGAATAACACAAATAATTTTATTGGTTGCCTCAGCTTGGCCATTGCTCTAAGGGTAATAAGGTATTGAAAATCTATGTTAAATATGATATTTGTTGCATAGCACTCAAACATACTTATTTTAAAATGGGAAACCATTGTAAAAAATGATTTTTGAGAGGATGCCAAAATGATAGATGATGTGCTAAAGTATAAACTCTACAATTTGAGGTCCTGGTGTACTAGTAAGAGGAATAGCCTCAACCCACTTTGTGAAGTACTCGATAGCAATGATGAAGAAGGTCTGATGTATTGAATATGAGGGATAAATTTTCCCAACCATATCTAGTCCCCATTGCAAGAAAGACCATAGGTCTTGAATGGGTTGTAATGCTTGTGATGGAATATAGGTCAAATTGGCATGATGTTGGCATGTGTGACACTTCTTGATGTATGTGCAAAAATCATGTTCTATTATGGGCCACTAGTAACCCATGTGCAAAATGCACTTCATGATGGAAATCCCACTAAAATGGACATCATGTGTACCATCATGCACTTGAGATACTACCCAATTAGCTTCCTATGGTTCGAGATAATGAAGGAGAACACCATTGTAGCCACAATGATAAAGCACATCTCCTGCTAAAGTGTATTGAGCTACATTTTGCTTGAATACGCATTTAGTAGTGGGTGACAAGTTAGAAGGAAGAGTACCAAGTTTTAAAAAATTCTTGATCTACATGAAAATAGCATGGTAGGACTTGGTTTAAATTAGAAAAACATTCATGTTTATCACTAGATGACTCCTAAGAGATAGTCAATTTGGACAACGTAGTGACCTAAATAAGGGTATCATTATTGGAAGGGTTATATGAGATAAGGGACCCAAGAGAGGTTGTGGTATCAACAAAATTGTTAGATGATATTGGTAAATTTTGTATGTCATACTAATCAAAATTGATGAGTAACTTGTTAGTAATTTGCCTATAGGCTTTCAATACTGGCTATTTGCATTGGTAGAACCCCTTAAATTGATTAACAATGAGTTGGAAGTCACCTATGATATGGATATATTTAATGCAAATTACCACAATGGTTTGAAGACCTAAAATTAATACCTCATACTCTACATTGTTGTTAATATAGGGGAAGTCAAGCTTGAATGACGAAGGGATAGAAACCCTTGAGGTGTGAAGAAAATAATTCTTGCACCTCCCCCTTATTCAAACTTAGACCCATCAAATAAAATGGCGATATCAATTTCATATTTAGGTTTTACATGCTCTTTGAGCTCGATAATTTTAAAGACAAAGTCATATAAAATCTCAATGATAAGAAGTATATTATCTTGCAAGGAGATTTAGTGAGTTGGTCAACAAAGACCTAACCCTTTATGGATTTTTGGCTTAAAAATTTGAGATTGAATTTTATTAATAACATTATCAAGTTGTAGTTTGTGTTTTTGTGTAAGTGTGACTCATATACTTCAGAGGATTCTCTTTGGTGATGATATACATTGTATGGTTGAGCATATAGTGGTGAAGATTTTTGGTGGAAAAACCCATAGCAAGGCATAGCTTCTCCACATATGCATATATTATTTCATAACTCACCAAGGTATGGCTAAGATAATAGATATATTTCTCTCAATTGCTTTATTCTTTTGATCCAACATGGTCCTTAAAGTGAAGTTAGTGGTAAATATGTACAAATGGAATGGAATGCCTAGTTTAAGAAGAAATAAAATTGGAGAGGAAGCAAGGTAACATTTTATGGAATCAAATGCTTCTTGACACTCAGTTGTACATTGAAATATGACCCCTTTTACAATAGATGATTGAATGGATTGCATTTTTCAAACAATTGAGTGATAAAGTGATGGATCACTTGAATCTTACCATGTAAGCTACACAGCTCTTTAAGAGTCACAGGGGATTGCATTTCGACAATGGAATTGACCTTGTTAGGATCCACTTTAATGCCTCACTTGGAGACTATGAACCCTAAAATATTCCCTTAAGTGATGCCAAAGATACACATTTTAGGATTAAGTTACATGTTATGCTCGAGAAGGTGGTCAAAAACTTTACATAAAATATTGATATGCCCATGGCGCATTTTGGATTTGGCCAAGAGATCATCAACATAATATTCAATGATTTTATGCATGTATTTATGGAATATGTAAGTTATGGCCCATTCATACATGGCTTCTACATTCTAACAAAATGACTTAACTTTGTTGCAAAATATCCCCCAAGGCAATGTAAAAGTAGTTTTGTGTTGGTCATCTAGATTGACTTAGATTTGATTATATCCTAAAAAGCCATCTATTAGGGAGAGAATTTTGTACCTTATGGTAGAATCCATGAGCATATCGATGTTAGGGAGAGAAAAAACATCCTTAGGACATGTTTTGTTAAGATCACAAAAATCAATACCAAGGCATATCTCCTATTGGGTTTGCCAATGGAAACAATGTTTCAAATCCACTCTAGGTATTCAATTGGTTGATGAAGTTGATGTCTAAGAGTTTTTGCAACTCTTATTTAACCATGAGGACTATATTGGGATGAAGTTTCTCAACTTTTTTTTGACAATATTATCACTAGGGCTTAGCGTAATGTTATGGATGACAAGATTCATGTCAAAGCTAGGCATATCTTTATAGGCCCATGTGAAGAGCTCTTGATAATATATTAAGAGCATGATAAAACTTTATTGCTCTTTGATTAAGATACTCTTCCCAATTTTTATGATTTTAGGGTTATATAGGTCTATGATGATGTTGAAATTAATGGTTTTCTCAATGAGCATATGGGAACCCTCCTCAAGTTGATGAGGGGAGATGGATGTCATCTATGAAATTATCTAGAAGAGGTGATATAGTCTCACTGACTTCAATACTATAAATAAAATAGGGCAAAAGAGGTGAAGTAGGAAAGTAAATATTTGACTCCCTAAGCAATTGATCTTAGGGATAGAAATATGAGTTAGTTGGAGGGGAAGAAATACGCTCAAATTCAATGATACTTTATATCAATTGGGATGACATGTGTAGGATCATATGGATTATGGAGAGTTGTGCATAAGTCAACGAAAACAATATTAACTTAGGAAAATGAGGAAGATTATAGATTGAAATTTGGGTTCCCTTGCATATACTCTCAAGGAAGGAGTTGATTGATAATAGGTGGAAAAGGATTAGGAAGCGGTGGCCATAGTGAAGATGGAGGATTGATGGGTGCATATAGTTGCTCCAATAGAAGGAGTAAGTGAAATATAGGTAGTGGTTAGGGAAACATACACAGATAAAATTTATCCATGTCTACGATGGGATAATAGGATATGATTCATATTTAGAGCTATCAGAGGTAATCAAAAGTGCCTCAAATGACTCATCCAATTCATCATATAAAGTGTCATATGAAATGATATGGATGGTGGCAACTTGGAAGAGATATATTGGTGATGTGAGAGCATGCTTAGGATTAGGGCATTCATCCTCACTTTCCTCCTTGAGACCAAGGGTGATACATTGAAGATCATCTTTGAGGGGATTGATTGGAGAATGTTGATCATAGCCTAAGATAAATTTATCTTGAGGAGGCTGAGAATGGGGTTCCAAAATAGTTCACATTCCTTGCTTGTTGCACATCCTCACCAAGATCACCATACCTCTAAGGCTGCCTTGATGATAATATTTTATGTGTATAGACTTCTCAAAACCTGTCTTAAAATAATTTTCTTTTCTTTTGCCACTTCAAAAACATGTTAGCAAATATCCTTTTCAAATCATCCACATTAAAACCCTTCTCAAAATATGTGCACTATAAGGCTTGAAAATAATAATTTATAATTTCTCTTGGTCTCACAAAATAAAGCTTGTAATCATAACTAAACCCTCAAATTTTCTTTTCTAAGATGTGCTAAAATACAAACAATAATAGTCAAAAATACACCTTATTTCTCCTTTCTAAATCATGCAATAGATCATAATAATCATAAATACACCTTATCTCTCCTCTCTAAAGATGCAAGGTCACAACTTTTAAATAATACCCAAATCACTTTATGTCAATTTACCTCATGCAAATATTACAATATTAAATAATAATACTTATTACATCTTATGACTCCCTTTAAATAAAATTCAACACAAAGTATTTTACCCCCTTTATATTCAACACGCACAACGAACGATTTCCCTTTAATCAAAAATTTATTCATACCTTTCACCAAGTGCACAATTTTCCTTTCTCACCTTGCAAAATAAAACTCGTCGAATTTGACCTTACGACCTCCTACCTCATGACACCCTAATGCTAACTAGGCATCTAGTTGGGCTACCCCAGTGGGTAGTCACTTCCATGTAGCACAACGGCTTGAAGCTCTTCCCTTTCGATAAAAATAGTTTCTCCTTGCTTCCAAGCAAAACAAGACCCCTCAAATTTGACCCTATGACCTCATTGTTGTTGGATGCCAAAAACTGGTTAATTTTATCCTAAATTTGTCATAACACTCGCATTTAAATTGTCAACCTGGGAGCTCGTATACTTTAGAAGAGCCACGATTGAGACTAATCACATTACCACTTCTAATATGAATCCATTTAACTACCATTGGGGGTGTTTGTAAAAAAATAGTTGATTCGTCCACACTAAGAAAACATAAACATAAATAAAATTCTCAGAAGTAAACACACCACACTGAAAGCAATAACACACCTATCGTAAAGAAGAACATAGTTCTAAGATAATTAAATTTAACCTAGGAAATGAATATACTACTTTGCATAATTAAATCTATGAAAAATAACTAAGAGGTAAGGGAGGAATACTGGCTTGTAGTGGGCCCGAGCTATAGTATATCCTACCTGATAAAGCACATAGACAACTCGCTGATAAATAATGCTAAGATTTTTATTACTAGTGCAATGAAATATTACATGCGGTGATGTTCTTTGAATTTTGCCTCCTGTGCTATAGATAAGTCTGTGTGTTTATATACCACACACATCACTTCCTATTGTAGTTTTGTTACAACAGGCATAGTCTAAACTGGGATAGTTCAGTTAGTATAGTCAAAGCGCGATGATAAACTTCTTCGTCGTTTCCTTGTAATCATGTGATTTTCATTTCATTAGGGTTATGCTTCGTGAATGGTTGCATGTTTATCCACCCTAGTTGGGACATCTCATTCATCAGCGGTTACCCATAGATGACATGGAACTTTGGTCAACTGGGTCCTTCTCTAGTCGTTTGGTCAATGTGCATGATTTGGGTATCCACTCGAGTAAGGCACCTGCATCAGTAAGGCACCTTCTTCAGTAAGGCACCTACATCAGTAAGGCACCTACCTCAGTAAGGTGCCTACATCAGTAAGGCATCTACCTCAGTAAGGTGCCTACTTCAGTAAGGTACCTACTTTAGTAAGCACCTAACTCAGTAAGGCAACTCCCTCTGTATGCCTTCATCTGATTGAGTGGAATCGTGCTAGGTCCATGTAGGACCTCAAATGGGAAAAATATGACAAAATCTGGGAAATAACTACACAAAACACACTTCACGCATGGATTAGATAATACACATGATTTCATTAAATAAATACATAATATTTCATAAAAATATACAACTCATGATATATTTTCATGCAAAAACCATTAGTATATATACAAAAATATGAGCATATCTAGTGCTCATCATCCCCCCATGCCTAATATGTGCCACGCACTCATGGCACCTAAAACCGGTAATCACTTCCTTTACGTAGGCCACTATTCCTCATTTCCTTTTCTTACCAGTGGCCTTGGATTTCTCTCCATATTGAGTCTTTTGTTTCTACTAAGGGGCCATGGTTTATTGCAGGGCATCCCTGGGCTATGTTGCCCTTCAACTATGCTAGCTTTTGGATACACTAGATTGGCCTTCATTCTACATTGCCTTTTTGTTATGCTAGATTTGCCTCCCTATCATACTTGGCCTAACACCTGTTCTAGGTGCTGCTACCATAGTTGTTGCTCCCTTTCGGAAGGCTACCTCTACTTCCTGCCATAGGTCAGTTTGATGGGGGTGTAAATATCTGAAGGGAATGTCAGAGTCATCCCTCTTTTGTACAACAACACTGGCCTTGTATAACCAAAGTTTTTCGAGGGTGAGGCCAACATTTTCTTCTGTGATCACTACTGCCTCTGCCTCTGGTCCATATACCCCCTATTTTTTTAGCCATTTCTTCATATTAGAGGTTCGACCCTACGACAAACCATAGATCCCCAAAAATTGATCATCTATAGTAGGGTCCACACAGATGCCTGGCTCTCTTTCGGCCTTTTTGGCAGCTTTCCTAGCTAATATTTTTGAATTTTTCTTTTCATTCAGTGAAGGCATGTAGGCCTTCTTCCCATTCCTTGTATGAATGGGGGTTTGGCTTGGAAAACATCACCCTAGCCTTTCTTTTGGCCCTATTTAGCATCATTTGAGGTGCCTTTCCTTTTCTCCTATCTGGTATTGTAGTAGCCTATGTGGGGAGATCTTCCTTTCTCATGGATGTTGCCTCCCTATTAGAGGGTAAAAGGATTTGTCCTTCTGTTCTTTGTCCCCCCATGGTTGTTTCTTTGGTCCCTTGGTCTCCTGGCACCTGCTCCTTTGGTTCTTCGAGTAGTGGTCCCTCAATTTTGAGTGCCTGGAACTCCAGATAATACTTATTGGCCTCAGGTTTAGGGTTTTACCCTTGACTCTGCCTTGAAGGCTCGTCATCATCATCAATGTTGATAATAGGGGTTTCTATTTGAAAAACAAAATTTCCTTATTCCTTTATAATTCCCCTACTAGAGGCACATGAACCTAACTACCCCAGATGAGACTACTCTCTCTAGTGATGTTGGAGAGTTTGTGGGTACCTCAATTGACCAATTGGTTTGGGTAGAGGTGTCCTGCATTTCTATCACCCTGACTTGTAGTTGTTGGTTTTCTACCTTGAGCTATTAGATCAGTTGCTAAAATTGAGCGATGATGGCCTCTTACCTATGGATTCTTCTCACAGTCATTTCCTTATATTAATTGAACAACACCTACATCATGTATTTCTCACTCTACTCAGTGTAGTCCTCTTCCATAGAAACCTCGAACTATTGTTGTAGGCTCACTGAGGATTACGGGTCTTGCAGGCTACGAGCAACCAAATTCTGTAGGGTTTGGTTTGTAAACCTGAGCTCTACGTATTCCTCATCTTCCTCACTTGAGAGGATTAGGCATTGTAGTTGTCTTCGGTCACATATACGCTCTATCCACCGTACTGAGGGTTTAGGGTTGGAGGATTTTGATCTTTCCTTTGTATAATTGGGTAGAGAACTCTGCCCTTCCTCTACAGCATCTGGTGAGAATCAAGGGTGTTCTTCTTTGTACATTCCCCCTAATTGAACATCATCCTCTACCTCCATTGTCACCTACTCTAATGCATCGAAAGGTTTGGCCTTAACTTCTTCGATCATCCCCATTAATTTGACCTATTGCTCTAGTTTGGTCACCACCTGCTCTCGTGCACTAATGTTTGATCATAGCCACTAATGAACTTCCCCTGTACTCCTTTGCATGGTGTACCAAGGTTGTAATTATCCCATGCTGGGCTAGGGTAGATACCACCCCTCTCTAATATCATGATGCCTCAAACTGCATGGCATTTTATAGGTAGAACAGGATGTTAATTTCTCACCCATGCACTAGATGGTTCAAAAACTACATATGATTTGCATTCAGGTGTGGATACTTCCCGGTGCATGTGAAGTATCTCGTAACCTACTCAAAGAGATTTCTCAAGTGCATTGATATTCTCTACTTTGGGAGCCTATGTTGGTTGCATGGGATGTTTCCTTTTTCGAGCAACACTTCTGCGCACTTCTTTACCATGCCATATTTATACGTACATTCCCCAGTAAGGGGAAGACTGGTGACCTAAGCAATGTACTAAGGGGTGACTAGAATTTATAGTCCATGCAATTAGGTAACTACTCTATTCATAACAACAACAAACACCTTTGTTGCCTCTACATCTCAATCTTGGCTGACCAAGTGACAGTAATTCATCCACCCAAATGCTTCAAATTGGCGTGCAACTTCTTCCCTAATCCCTTCAGTGCCATTGGGATCATGCTTTTTGAGCGCATGATTCTTCGATCATCCACTCATGGTGAATTCCTTGCTAGTTTTGACTAGTTTTATGCCCTACCCTCAATAAGGTGCTTTTTTATAAACTCAGGTGCCTAACTCTGGAAATCATTTTCACATTGGGGTTGGAAGGGTATGCCACCCGAATTAACTTCTAGCATGACGTATTAGGTACAAGGTGTTCATTCACACGGACCATGCAGCCATAATATACCCAATGAGTAAACCAATGATCAATGGTAGGATAATCAAGTGGATTTTGCTATTGTAGGAATTTGACATCACCATAGTTGACAAGCCTGAGAAGGATAATGTTGTTGCAAACTTCATGTCCAGACTAATCCCAGCAGATCATGTAGTGGTAGAGGACCGATTCTCGGATGAACACTTGTTCGTCATCAATGAACAGACATCATGGTATACAAACATCACCAATTATCTGGCCACTACTAGAACATCCCCTACTCTTTCGTATAGAGAGAAGCAAAGGGTTATTGAAAAAAGCATTTCCTTTAAATGGATTGAAGACATCCTATTCAAAATAGGGCCTAACCATATTGTAAGGAGGTGCATAGTAGAGCATGAGTTCCTAGAGATACACAAAGCCTGTCACAATGAGCCATGTGGAGGATATTTCTCAGGGAAGAGGACTGTGTATAAGGTATTACAAACTAGGTATTTTTGACCCACTCTATTTAAATATGTAGTTGCATATGCCATCAGGTGTGACGAATGCCAAAGAATGGGTATACTGACCCATAGGGATGAAATGCTCCTTCAATGTCACATACACATTAAGCCATTCAATAAATGGGGCATTTATTTTGTGGGACCCATCAACCCACTTTCAACTAGAAGGAGGTATATTCTAGTCTATATAGACTACCTTACCAAATGGATCGAAGTCCAGGCACTAAGAGATTCTAAGGAGGGGATGGTATCCAAATTCCTATTCACACATATTTTCACAAGGTTAGGAGTGTCCAAGGAAATTACAATGGACCAAGGACCCCAATTCACCTCTAGGTTAATCGAGGAACTGATGGAATAGTATAGGGTACGACACAATAGAACTACATGTTGTGGTTGCTCCACAACGAGCCCCAAAAACTTGGGGACCCACTTTAAAATTTTGGTTTTGAGAGATTTGGTTATCTTTGAGCAAGCATGTCTGACGAAACCCTAGCGTCGAGTTTGTCTTGTGACTCCAAGGTTCCTTATTTCGTGAGGTCTTCTTGTGCTCATATAAAGGTCATCATTTTGGTTTTGTCGAAATCTTTGTTTGAAGGTCCTCTTCATCTCTTTTTGAGTATTGACGGGCTTGTGTGAATTCGGGTTTCCTCCTTGGTACGATTTGGAAGTTTTAAGTTAGTTTGCTTGTTGTAGTTTTCAAATTAATTTTAAAGGTCTTATATTTAATTCAAATAATTGAAACCTTTAAAATTTAATAGAATAAAAATAAAATATATGCTTATATACATATATATAATTTCATATATATATATATAAGTATAATTAAAAAAATTAAAAATAATAAAAAATATATATAAAAAAAAAGTTAAATAAAATAAAAATAAGCTTATATTTATATATAAGTTTAAAAGCTAAAGAAAGAAAAAAAAGAAAAGAAAATCATTGTTATAATTATATATATTTTACATTATGATTATAATAATGAACAAAAAAAATATACATATATAAAAATAAAAAAAGAACAACGCATATTATGATATATTCACATGATGATATATGTTAAAATAAAAAATAAAAAGAAAAAATCAAATAAGAACATTATTGTAATTATGTATATTTTATATATGTAATTATAATAATAACAATTTTTTTTATATGGTATTATGTTATAATGTATGATATATATATTATATTATATAATATAATTTTATATATTGTATTTTATAATATAATATAATATAATATAATATAATATATATATATATATATATATATATATATATAATATAAACTTATACTTTATATTATATAATATGATGTATGGTGCGACAATTAAATGAATAATCTTATCGTTGTGATAATTTTAATATTGTATATTTGTTTGCATGCAGGTCACAGGCCCGCTTTGAACATGGAAGTAGTGTCAGCGAGTTTCGAGCGCTTCGAAGGGAGTCACCAAAATCGACTACGCAGCACGGTTACATCTTTGAACATGGAAGTAGTGTCAGCGAGTTTCGAGCGCTTCGAAGGGAGTCACCAAAATCGACTACGCAGCACGGTTACATCAAAAAAGAGAGCGGTATTGTATAAACAGCGACGAGACGAAGAATCACACGGTATCAATGGTACGTGGAAGTTGCGGTGACAGTCGAAGGTTTTTGGTGGGCGGGTTCAGATTTAGCAGCGTCGGGACGTCGAGGTCATTACAGGTGGTAGTATCCCACCGGTGGTGATGTGGATTATCCTTGACAAACACCCAAATCAGGCAGATGTTTCACTGTAGACGGGCCGCGACTTAGGTTACGGGCCGCGACTTAGGTTACGCCCACCGGGACATCGACGATATGCCCGAAATGGGTAGGCAGCGCAGGAATCTTGGCTGACAATGTGCAGAGGATAGAAAAGTAGGGCAGTACGAAGAAACCCTAACCCTAGCCCGAGACATTATAAGACAGATGAGTAGAAGAGCTTTTGTTTTGATGCAGTGGCGATGAGCTGAGGAAGGATGAGACATTGAGGTGCATGGTACAGTGAAGGCAGAAGCCGAGCTGCCTGGTTTTTGAATCCGGGAAGACTGTACATGGCCGCGGGTACATCACCAGAAGCAGCAAGGGAGCTATAAGGTAACGCTGTTGTATTTAATGTCATTTTTTTTAACACAGTGAGGGACATCCACGGGAGGTATAAGGTTCTGTCTGTTTTATTTTTAAATGTCATTTCATTGTATCAGGAGGCCCATAAAGATAAAGGTTGGAGCTTAAAGTTTTATTTTCTCGGGAGTTATAAGGAGCCCCATTAGTTTAATAAATAAATTCTTTTGTTATCATATAATATAAAGTTAAACATACATTTTATTTGCCTAACTTTATATTATATGGTTATAAAGGGGTTCAATTGTCTATAGTGTGGTAGTAAGGGAGGCATAAGAAGTCAAGTTTTATTTTATATTATAATATGAGAGGGGAGCCATAAGGGGATTATGGTTGGAAGGTTAAAGTTAAACTTGATTTTAATATAAAGTGATGGGAGTTATAAGGGGACTTTAAAAGAAAATTTTATTTTATATTATAATGTGGAATCATGGGAGTCATAAGGGACATGTTGTTTTCTTTAGGTTGTATTATAATATATATTTCATATATTATAATATAAGACTTTTGGAGGCATAAGGAGATTTAAACATGACTTATGCTGTTAATTATTATTTATATTATTTTAATATAAATAACGGGGATTTATCATAATTTATTCGTTATTGTTATATACATTCATTTAAAAGGGAGTTATAAGGAGGATTTGTTTTATTTTTATTTTTATGATGTTAAAATAGGGGTAATAGGCAAACGAAAAACAAAATAAATTTATTTTGTTTTATTTGTATTGGTTTTGACATCATTAAAAAGGGGAAGACGAAACGAAGGGGTCTTTTGGCACCCTTTAAAATCTCAATAAGGCCATTGTGTTAGGGGCTGGAAATTGTAAAAAAAATACCATATTTCGGAATAAAAGAGCTTTTATTTGGCAAGAGCAACTTTTGTGTGTGAAATCAAAAGGAGACTGAAACTAAGACTACTGTTATTTTTGTAAATATTTTCTTTGCATTATTGCTTCTTGTATCTATTTGTTATGTCATGAAATGGGTTACGATAGGTGAATGATAGAATGATGCAATTATTTGTTTTCATAGAGTCTTGCATTTGATCTAATCTGACTGTGTTTATGTTGCAAGTCTGTTAGGTCAGGTTGTTTTAGAATTTCATCTCATAACTTGGGGTTTTGCAGGGAGGAGATTGCTAACCAAATTAATGTTCTATTTGGTTTTTCCAGCTAACTTTTGTGAATAATGTTTCTATTTTATTTTCTGACATTTAGATTAATCTCATCTTAAAAGCTGCTTTTCTGATTCTGGTCCATTCTAGAATTTTTGGCATTTGTTTTCATTTGATTCTGGTCCATTCCAAAAATTTTGCTAATTGTTCCTTGATTTTGGTCCATTCCAAAATTTTTGCATTTGTTTTCATTCTATTCTGGTCCATTCCAAAATTTTTGCTAATTGTGCCTTGATTCTGGTCCTTTCCAAAGATTTTGTATGTAGTTGATTTCTTGATTCTGATCCATTCCAGGATTTATGTTCATAAATAGTTCATTTGTTGTCATGAATAATCTAATTTATAAAGAAGGTAAATAAATCTGCCAAGAGTATGCTCTACGTATGCACTTGAGAAAGCGATCTGCTCGCATCAAAAATTGGAGGGTTTGTTTGCAGATCTAGTGTTTCCAAAATAAAACCAAGGATTAATAGCGGAGAAGAGAGCCGCTTCTAGGTCCACTTCTTTAATTTAGGTTTTCATTATTGCATCTCCAAACACCTTCATCTAATTTTTAGATAAAATATGGGTTTAGGAGGGCTACTAATTCCAAATGCACATTAAGTCAGATCAAGTGAATGAATCCTAACTTTATAACTTACTAATTTTTGTTAACATTTAATGCTAACATTGCTAACTTTACTAACACCAAATGCTAACATAGGGATAGTGGAACACTTTTAAATGAAGATAAAACGAACCTTCTAACTCTAAAATGAACCTCATGTTAAAGGCACGAAGCTTAAAATGAAGTGGTTTATACCACACACTTTCTCATTTGGAATATTTTTAAGCTAGAGATAAAAGAGGTTACTAACCGAGTTTCGGGTAGATCACTTTAATCTCAAGAACATTAAAAGAAGCTATCTTCATATTTGGTTGATTTAATGGATTATGGTTGCAAAGTACGTGTTCAAATCATTAAAGGCCCATTGTTAACTGTTACTTGCATGGTTTAAGTTATTCTGGTATACATTCATTTATTTGCTTTAGTCTTGATTGATTATATGCACATGAATGTTTGTTCACAAGAACCTTGGAGAAATGAATAATGCTACTTAATTTCTTTGCAAGAGAGAGTTTCCTATTTGATACTCTAGTTGTGGTGATAATTTTGCTATAGGGTAAAAATATCACTCAACACTACCCCCTATTATCCGTAGGTGAATGGGCAGGTGGAGGTAACCAACAGGGAGATAGAAAACATCATGATGAATATTGTGCAATAACACAATAAGGATTGGGCTATAAGATTACCTAAGGTATTATAGGCATATAATACAATATGGAAATAAACCATCAGCTTCACACCCTTCCAACTAGTATACGAGAAGGATGCAATGATGCCCATTGAATTCGAGGTTAAAACACTCAAAATGGCAATAGAACTAGACCTGATCCTGGATTAGGCACATAGGGAATGAATTCACCAACTAAACTAGCTAGAAGAATTTCGAATGGATGCCCTCCAAAGAATATAAATTATGTAGAGGAAAAGGAAGCAGTGGCATGACCACCACATTAAAATGAAATAGTTCAAAGAGGGAGACTGGGTACTGTTGTATGATTCCAGATTCCAAGAATGGAAGGGAAAATTGATGCAAATATGGATGGGAACATATGAGGTGGTGGAAATAATTAGAAACGGTGTTGTGCGGGTCAAGAAAATTGACAGTAGCAACACCATTATAAAATCCAATGGCCACCAGTTGTGCCAATACCATAGGTCTGAAAGCTTACTAGTAGAATCTAAAGCAAGCATGGAGGAGACTCCATCCAAGTAAAAATTCACTAGAATTCTCAACAACATGGTGGATGCAGAGGTGTCCACCAAGAAGAAATTAGTATAGTTTCATATTTTTCTTTAGCTTACGGTGTGTATTGTAGGGACAACACCTACATGCAAGATGCAAGCATCTTGAGATCTAGGGCCTACGCACGGATTACGTTTAACTACATTTTTTTTTCTTTTTGCAATGGAATGACCTAATTGCTTGAATAATAGGCATATCTAGGAACAAGGTGTATATTGTCTCAACATCCATGAACCTGTGTAATAGGAGGATAGTGCTGATACAAGCATAGGGTGGGTGCCAATTACTCACAAAGGAAAAATTATGCACCCTCATGCCTAGACAAAGTGGACATCAACGTTGTACGAGGATAATTTTAGGAGGTTGATAAACCTCACATCAATAGCCACGTCAGTTGCTAACATTTCAATGATGGAGGAACACATACCTTTGGAATGGAGGTGCCTTAATACGATGCCTTACTCTGAAGGAAAGGTGCCTTACTCTGGAGGAGCGACACCTTGCTCCGCCAAGGAGGTGCCACTCGGGAGTGTTATTCCATTTTGTAGTATGAAGGGAGGCACCTTACTCTGGTGCCTTACTCTTGAGGAGAAAAACATTAATCTACCAAGGAAGCACCACCCCGGATCATTCTTCACATTCAAATGGCGAATTACTCAAGTATGTGCCTTACTAAGGTAGGCGCCTTACTCAAGAAGGTGCCTTATTGAAGTAGGTACCTTACTCAAGTAGACACCTTACTGAAGTCGGCACCTTATCGAAGTAGGTGCCTTACTAAAGTAGGTGCCTTACCGAGGTAGGCACCTTACTCTGGCACCTTACTCCGGAGGAGCGATGCCTTTTTCCGCCAAGGAGGCACCACCATCGGAGCATTTAAAAATAAAAAAAATAAAAAAAAATCATCTTTAAAAAGAAAAATAGAAAAATAAAAAAATAAAAATAAAAAGATTATATATATATATATATATATATATATATATATATATTCCAAGGGAGGCACATTACTCTAGCACCTTACTCCGGAGGAGTGGCACCTTACTCCACCAAGGAAGTGCCACCTCGGAGCATTCTTCATAGTCAAGCGACACCTTACTGAAGTAGGTGCCTTACTAAAGTAGATGCCTTATTGAAGTAGGTACCTTACTGAGGTAGGTGCCTTACTCTGGAAACTTACTCAAGTAGGCACCTCGATTCACTCAAAAACATATGCACAACTTGGCAGTACGTGGAGTAGCCAAAACCAACAACATCATCTCATGTGATGGAAATCTAGAAGCACCCAAAAATATTTTGAAATCATTGGGTAGGATCCCTGCATGTCCCAAGGCCAACCATCGAGGAGATATGCATCCCAACTTGAACCAATAGGATCCACTATGTTTTTAGCGTAGGACCTCGAGCAAAATAGGAATTCCATACCTAAGGCGACATAATCAGCACATGGGAAAAATATTATGAAGTACCAATTTGACATACTCCACGTAGAACAAAATGACCAATCAGTTATGCGCATGATTTTATTTAGATATATATGTAATTTTTCACGTGATATTCCTCTCAAAAAATAGTATCAACACAAGAATTTAATTCACCCCTCATGAGGTCGCACCGTGATGATTGGGATCATTTGGTGAGTGATAACAATGTGTGACCATTGACGGAGGGTGGTGAGGGGATGTCAGTATGTATAGCAATAATGAAGGATGTGACATTGATGGATATTTTTGATGATTCATCAGATAATGAGGGTATATTGATGTCAAATGAGTCACCCCTAATGGAGGTAGGTGGTGTTGGTGGTAATACTATGTTAGCGCCAGTGGATTTTGACTTTGTGATAGAGCTACAGAAGATGATGGTAGTAGAGGATGAGATGTAGTAGCTATGAGTAGAGTTGAAGAATCTTAAGGATAAGCTTCTAGAAACGGATTTGGATTGGGCAATGGATCACTCAGCATTAGAGGAGGAGAGGTGCGAGGTGGAGGTAAACTTCATGGTCACCTTAGGGGAGTGAGATGAGGTGAGAGTTAGATTACAGTAGGTGAACGAGGAGAGGGATGCATTGAGGAGTGAGAGAGATACACTTAGAGGTGAGTGAGATGTGGATAGGATAGAGTGATATGAGATGATCAAGTATGCTGAGCGGCTACAAGGAGTTTTGGATGTGGCAAGGGTAGAGATAAATATCGTGAAGTCTAGTCATCTAGCATGGATCATGGAGCTAGAGCAACGTGTGTGTGACATATAGGCTACTAAAAGGTAGGTGGCAAAGGATATTGAGGGTTTGGGAGTGATAGTACCATAGTTGAAGTAGGCATGGGTAGAGGTAGGGTGTTTGTAGTAGGAAAACACGGGATTAGTAGCAGCACATATGAAGAAGGTTGTGAAGAGGACTAAGTGTGAGGGGGATCTACTAATGTATGGGACACATGTGCCTTCATACTTAGTATTAGCATCATTTTTATAGGCTCACTCAGATCAGAGCTAGTGGAGTTCACCATTAGTAGTAGAGAGGAGTAAGAATATGGTGGTCCCTGTACTGTCACAGGTAGTGGGGTTGGCACTAGTGGTGCAGATGGAGGCACCAATGGCACCGAAGATGAGGGATATGTAGTCAATGCAGGGGATGGTAGAGCAAATGCCAATGGATGAGAGGAGTGGAGAGAATCCTATAGGGCAGTGTGCATGAGAGATCTACAAGGGTGAAAATGGAGGGTTGACCCATCATTTTGTATTTTGATGGATGTACAGATGATGAGTTGTTTTTGTGGTGGTGTATCGGTAGGGGTACACACCTTATTGTAGTTGTATGGCATTTTTAAGATATAGATATATATATTATATGGACATGTGGTGATCTGCTTGCAAGGGCACACACACTTTATTGTAGCCTAATGGTGCTTTTTGAGATATATATAGATATATACATGATATTTTGTGGCATTTGTGTGATATTGCATTGAAGTGTATGTTTGTTTCTATTTTTTATTATGTATGAATATGAGTGATGTGATTGTGGTAGAGTATAGTTGTGTATATGTATGTATGTAGGGTAGGTGATAGATGTGTATATATATGGAATTTTTGAATGAATAAAAAAATAGGAAATAACACATGAAATAACATGAAAGGAGTATGCATGACATGAAAATGCAAGTGACAAAAGGCAATGCTTGGAGAAATCATGTGAATCTTCGCAAAAATCAAATAGTATAATCTATTTTATTTTTTCTAAGAAGTAGGATATGAAGATGTTATTAAAGATATTTGAACATTACAGTCTTAATTAATCAAACCCATTGAATAACTGAGCAAAATTTCTTGGACAAATCTAGGCTATCTTGGTAAACAAGACCTCAAGCATGGATTAGTGTGTGTAAAGTGATGTTTATTTGATCATTTTGAAAAATTATGGTTTTAACTGCATGGTAACTCAACCTGTAAGCTAGATCATCAATATGGACCTATGGATCATGGATTTAAGATCTTTGATAGTACTCTCAACGCTTTTCCTTTTTTTTTTTTCGCCCTTGTATTGTCTTTATTTCTTTTTCTTTTTTTTGTGGGTGTTGGCTTTTGTTTTATGCCCTTTTCATGTTTCTTTTGAGTTTTTCCTTATTTCAATCCTAAGGTTTGATATAGATCATGTAAATAATATTATGAGTAATGTGACTTTTGCTAGGTGATCAGTATGCATATAGTGTTGTCATTCCTATTATAAAATTTTCTTAGTGTGTAGGATGTACAATTTAATCCATGAATGAGAGCAAGTCAACCAAGGGAAGTCTTGAAATGTTTTTGGAATTTGCCAACTTTGGATGGTGGTTGATTAAATAACTATATATGGGTGAAGCACTCGAAACATTTTAACAATCTTATCTCATGAAAATGGGATTGGGCACCAAAACTGTTGTGCTAGCGTGTGCATATTTAATTCTCCACGTATGGTATTCACAATGACTAAGTATAGATGCATGTATGAATGCAATTTATGAGTATGCAAAAATTTATGAGGGTGGGGCAAAGTATGAAGCAAATTATGTGATGTTGCAAATGAATGGAAAATGGAAATTTATGTACAAGGTTGTCCCTATATTAGGTGTAATGAAATGGAGTGATGAAGTGAATGGGGAGATGATGGAGAAAGAAAAGAAAAGAAATAATTATATAATAAGAGAAGGGAAGGAAAAAGAAGAAGAAGAAGAGAAGAGAAGAAATGAAACCAATCAAAGGTATGTAGCCACTCGAAGTGTGACCATACAACATTAATGAGTAACAATAAGAAAATAAGAGAAAAGGGAAGAAAGGAATGAAGAGAAGAAGGGGAATGAAAGGTATGTAGCCACTCGAATCGTGACCATACAACATTCATCATAGAATAAGGGGAGGAGAAAGAGGGAAGAAAATAAATGTAGATGAAGCATATTTTGATGTGAATGTAATTTGATGTTAATGTCTTAGAATGCCAAAAAGGTATTGTCTTTGTTTTTGTGTTTTAGTTGTTTGTGTTTTTTTGTTTTGTTTTTTTTGTTAGTCATGATGATATGGACAAATAATGATGATCTGTAATGTCAAAAATTAGGTGTAAAATGCTCGAAGATGAATAATGTTAATGGGCTCAAAGTCAGCAACACCTTCCAATGTAGCAAGACGATATGCCCCAAATCCAAAATTCTGAGTAACCATGTAAGGGCCTAGCCAATTAGGTGTAAATTTATCATGGAGATGATGTGGTTGGCTAGTAATTTGTTGGTTCTCCTTGAGGACTAAATATCCAACTTGAAATTCTTGTTGGTGTACCTTAGAATTATAGGCACATCGAAGATGGTCTTGATAGACACATGTATGTTCAATAGCATGAATGTGACATTCATCCAATAGGGTCAACTGATCTAACCTTGCTTGATGAGAAGTGTTATCATAAATAAATTCTTGCATAGACACCCATAAGGATGGAATTTTGAGCTCCAAGCGCATGATGGCTTTAGCACCATATACAAGAGAAAATGGGGTTGCCCCCGTTGGATTACGAATGATTGTGTGATAGGCCCATAATGCCACGGACATTTGATTATGCCAATATCAATGTGACTCTACAATGATCTTGTGAAGAATGATGCAAATATTTTTATTTGTAGATTCTACTTGCCCATTACCCTGGGGGTAGTATGGAGTAGAAATGTTATGTTGAATATTGAATTTCTCACATAATGTGTGAACATTCTTGTTCTTGAATGGTGTACCATTGTTAGAGATGCCTTATACAATATTTTGAAATGATAAATGATATGTTGCATGATGAAATCAATAATTTTAGGTACGGTCATTTGGATTAAAGGGATGGCTTCAACCCATTTCATGAAGTATTTGGTTGCTATGATGATGAACTTATAATTTCTATATGAGGTGGGAGTGATTTTATTGATAATATCCAAACCCCATTGTGAAATGGGCCACATTGATTGAATTTTTTTAAGAGCCTAAGAAGGCAAATGTGTAATACTGGCATGATGTTGGCATTTAACACACTTTTTGACATAGTCACAACAATTATGTTCCATTGTGGGCTAGTAATAGTCCGTTCATAAAATATGTTTGGTAATGGCCATACCACTAAAGTGGCCCCTACAAGTACCATCATGAGCCTCTTGGATAATGCATTGGGATTTATATGGTTCAAGGCAACACAATAGGATGCCATCGTAACTTCACTTGTAAAAGATATATCCTAGATATGTATAGAAAATTGCATGTAGTTTGAAAGCTTATTTGTGAGTATGATTTAAATTGGGTGGGAGAATATCGAGCTTGATGTAATCTTTGACTTGGGAAAACCATTGGTCGTGCGGTTCAAATTTGACAATATTGATGCCATCATCGTGAGAAGGTGGGGTGGTATAAATGGTAGAATAGAAGAGGGTTTGAAGGAACACGTGAGTTGTGTTAGAAAGTGGATTTTACAAAATGAGTGAACCTAAAGAATCCATAGTGTCTGCAAAATGATTGGTAGAACATGGATTGGCAGTGATGCCATACCACTCAAATTGGGCAAGCAAGTGTTTGGTGACTTGTTTGTACTATTGAAGGACTGGGAAACAACATTTCCATTTTCCTTTAATATGATTCACAATGAAGAGGGAGTCACCATATATATCTAGGTGCCGAATATGCATTAAAATTGTTTATTTCAAGCCAAGGATGGGAGCTTCGTACTTAGCATTGTTATTGGTGCAAGGAAAGCCTAATTTTAAGGAAAAGGGGAGTGGCTCCTTCTACGATGTGAAAAATACTATACCTGCACCCCCTCCATGCTCACAATAAGAGCCATTTAAAAAGAGGGTTAATTCAATGGGTGATTCAGGTTCCACAAATTCTTTAGCTTCAATAGTATGAAATACAGATTAATCAAGAACCTAAATGAGTAGTGGAGCATCAATTGGTAAAGGTGCTTTAGCCAACTGATCAAAAATAACATGGCCTTTGATGTATTTTTTATTAATGAATTCAAGGTTGAATTTTGTGAGAAGCATGATCCATTTGGCTGTGTGACTATTATGGTAACTTTTACCCATCATGTAGCAAAGTGGATTATCATGGGCAACAACATAAGTAGTGTGATTAATCATGTAATTTCATAGTTTCTGTGTGGCAAAGACAACAATAAGGCAAATTTTTCCATATAGGCATACCATATCTTGTAAATAATCAATGTGCGACTGATATAGTATACGATATATTCTTGGTTTATTTCATTATTTTGGGTAAGGAGTGTGCCCAATGTAAAAGAGTTGTGGAGATGTAGATATGGAAAGCTTGATCTGGATGGGGTGGCAATAGAATGGGTGGATATGTAAGATATGATTTGATGGCATCAAAAGCAATTTGGAACTGATTGTCCCATTTGAAAGGGACCCCCTTTTGAATAAGATGGTTAAATGGCTGGCACTTTTTGGAAGCTGGGTGATGAATCACTTGATGGATTGGATTTTTCCTTACAATTTGCATAGTTATTTGAGATTTTTATGGGGAGGCATATCAATGATAGTGTTGAGTGGTATTTTCACCCGATTGTGAAAACACACTCTCCGATAGGATTTGGGTTCTAAATCCTCTACTTGCAAAGAAACAATTTCTCCAAGGTTCCTGTTATGTCAGCATTCTGCATCTGTGTATTAATAATCTCAAATAAAGATATTTAATTAAAATGCTTGGAACACCTTAGTGGTTGCAAGTAACTGAAAACAAGGGGCACTGTGGTTTATTTTACTATGAAATTTAATGATTGTTCATTGAACCCTGATAAAGTAAATGTGATTTGATCCTCAAATGACCATGCTGTAACTTCAAAATGTAAATTGATGAAATGCAATAGCATGAAGGAATTATTTATGGATTTTGGAGTTTTTTAATTTTTTAATTTTATTTTAAAGCTTGAAAATAAAATTGGAACTTCGAAAAATAAAATGCAGCAAGAAGAAAAATAAAATGCAAAAGAAAAGAAATTTAAAATTGCATTCAGTTTGATGCTATCCCGTCCTGGCAAAACCGAAGATGTGAGGTTTCCATGCATGCAACCTAACCTATTGAACCTGCAAACACGCACAATCCAGATAAGTTAAGTGCTGGTCTCTGGGGTTTTACTGTTATTTTTCAGATTTAGACATTCGCATGAAGCAACCAAGAGAACTTGCATTAAACTTCATCTATAAGCCTAGAAATCTGAAAAAGGGAAAGATAAACATTAAAACATGCATGCAAAAAATAACTCCTTCTTTCTTGCCAACAAGATGCAAATTTTTGAATACTCTGCATTAAAAATAAATCATGTTACAATAGCAGAACATCTGGTTTTCTCAAAACCAAAAAAAGGAAGGAAAACAGCCTTAAAGCAGGCCCAGAATGACCCTCTGGCCTCTAGCATTGCAACTCTGCTTCAGCGGTTTCTGACCCCTGTTCAATCTGTGCTTCCAATTTTATATTTTCTGGCACGACTCTTCGGTTCACCTATGCAATTTCGTTTCACCTCCAAGAACGCTTCGTTTCATTTTCCTGCTTCTTTGATGCTTTGACCTTTCGCTCGAATTTGAAACGTTTGGTCCTGTCTGCATATTGTAACCGTCGCTCTGAAGCATTATCATAAACCTCATGCCCTTGCGCCATGTGTTCGATGCATTTCTGCATGTTCCATAATGGTCCCATGAAAATCGTGACCAAAAATAGCCCGCGGCCTTGCTCCTTCACTTACACAGCGAAAACGCGACATGTCACGAAATCGCGACATGTCGCGATATCACGACGCTTTCATTCTCCGTACGCTTCGGCCGCAACTCGTCGTGATTTCATGACCATTTTCTCCTTCGGGCCTTCTCACCGCAACCTGTCACGATTTCGCTACCGTTTTGATCTCCGTACTCTTCGGCCACAACTTGTCACGATTTCGTGACCATTTTTTTTCGGCCTTCTCGCCGCAACCTGTCACGATTTCGCTACCGTTTTGATCTCCGTATGCTTCGGCCTCAATCTGTCGTGATTTCGTGACCATTTTACTCTGCACTCCTTTGCGCTCAATGTCACGATTTCGCGACCATTTTTCTCTGTCGTACACTTGCCAACTTTTCGTCGCGAAATCGCTACGCTATCTCCATCCGTACTACTTCGCTGCTTTAGAGCCGCGAAACCGCGACCTGTCGCGATTTCGCGACGTCTTTTCTCTTCATCCCCCCTTTGCTGCTTTCTGTCATGATTTCATGACCATTTTTGCTCTTCATGCCTTCCGGTCGATTCTGTCGTGATTTCGCGACCATTTTGCGCTTCATGCACCTTTGCTGATTTTTGTCGCGATATCGCTACGCCTTTCTGCTTCGTTCTGTTTGACTGGTTTGACCCACGATTTTGCGACATGTCACGATTTCGCTATGCCTTTCCATTTGCCTTTCTCTCTCCTCTTTCGGCCGCGATGGAGCAACATGTCGCGATTTCGTGACACCTTTTCATTTTTGACTACGATGGCTCAACATGTCGCGATTTCGTGACACTTTTCATTTTTTAGCAGCGATGGAGCGACATGTCACGATTTCGTGACACTTTCTATTTTTCGGCAGTGATGGCGCGACATGTCGCGATTTCGCGACACTTTCTACACTTGTGCATTTTTTGCCCCTTTTCTTCATTTTTAGCATCTGGGTCACTGAGATTTTCTCTGAAAGCCTGCAAAAAGGTGGGTCCCCAATTTTGGGGTGTGTTGTGGATCAGCCACAACAAATGGCGACTCTGCTGTCAAATGCTCTTGAGCATTTTAGTGAGAACCCAACCTGGAAACATATATAAACTCGAAAAACATGCGTTAGCACATAAGCAATATAAACAAATGCCCAAAGATCAGAAGTACATGAATCATCAGAATCATCAAGTATTAGCTCGGTGTGTGCAATGTGTTTTCATTCCCTATCGTTTGAAATTGATCAACATTCCATTGTCAGTTTTACATGAATGCATATATGAGACTGTGAATGATTTGTGTAACCTAATAAATATGCTTGGAGATTTTGCTTTTATAAAAAACATAGACCTTCTAGTATCATACACAAACATTCAAGATTGCCAAACCCTCTTAGGATCCACTAATTAATTGTTTTATTATATCCCAAAGTTGGTTATGAGTCCCTACTATCTTGAACCCATGTGCAAGTGAATGTGAAATCAGAACTTTGGGGAATCGGACTCCCAACCTAACCAAGATGGGAGTTTAACCCTATCCTTACTATTCTGATTTAGAGTTCATTACCTCACTTTGAGCAAAATAATTTAACCAATTATGGAAGAAATGGTCATGCTAGTCTAACCCTTTGAACAATCGGTGGTCTTGTTTTTTAGACAAGACATGTTGCCATGCATGGGCACACTTAACCCCATAATCCAAGACTTATCTTCATTTCTTTGGACCTTAGGGATGACTACCCATCCTTTGCGGAGGACAAGTAGTACGATCCTTCCAATCCAATATAAATATGAGATGGGAAAAATTTATTTTTTACTTCTTGGACCTTAGGGATGACTACCCATCCTTGCTAGGGACATGTAGTACGATCCTTCCAATCCAAACTTTAGATGTAAATGGAAAATATTAATTTTGTTGCTTAGACCTTGGGGATGACTACCCATCCTTTGCAGAGGACAAATAGTACGATCCTTCCAATCCAAGATTTATTATGAAATGAGACATAGGAGCTTTGGGGAATCAGATTCTCAACCTAAGCGAGATGAGAATTTATGCCCTATCCTTACTACTCCATGTAGGTCAAATCAAAGCTTTGGGGAATTGGATCCTCAACCTAAGTTCGATGAGGATTTAACCCTATCCTTACTACTCTGATTTTAGGCTTTAAGCTCTATGGAAGTGGTCAAAACCACTGTTTTAAGGATCATGTTGCATAATAGGATAGACATGAAATACTTCTTTCGCCCAACCTTTTCTTCCAAGTTAGGTTTTGATCATTTTGCTCAAGATCCTTTTTAATGTATAAGACGTGCTTGGTTCAAGATATCTCAAGACTCAGTTTCCAACCTTAGGATTTTTCTTATATTTATGTTATAACACAACCCTAAGAGGATTTGACACACTTTAATGATTTGCATTTGAAATGCACTTGCAACTACGATGGCATGTATGTGCAAAGTGAGATGTAATATGAATGCATTGTCTTTTGAATTGCAGATGAAATATTGCTATATAAAACTGACTACTTCATGCATCACAAGTTTCAAACGATATTATTAAATTGTTTGTGTTACTTGTGGAGCTTTTACAAGACAATTCCAATGTTTCATATTCTCCCGATCTAGAACATAAGTTAGCATCTCAAGGCAACTTTTTCATCATTTTTTTTTTTATATATAAACAAACAAAACATGTCAAATAAACACACAACTTTAAATTAAAACTTATTCAATCCAAAACCAAACTGCAATCCCAAAAATGAAAATTTGAAAACACAAACCAAAAACCAAAAACCAAAATTTATATACAAATGTACACTATAATACAAGATGATGCAAAGCTTAGCTTATCACTTTCCTGGATCCCAAACATGATTAGAACATTTCAACAAAAATATAACATGATATGCATGCCAAATGTTGTGGGAATCCAACACAAACAGGACTAGACCAAACAATGCAACAAATTTCCACTTGCCATGCTCACCATACCAATTTGATTTAGTTCCAATAATACTCCCATAGGTAAGCATCAAATTACTAAAATGATTAGACAATAAATGATTTTCAATTTTATCTTGTCTATTCTTAAAAATGTAAACTTCATAATTCCCTCCTTGATTTAGAATTAGGCTATCTTTTTCAAATATGCAATTTTGTAAGTAGAAGCCTATTTCTACAAATTTCACAGCCAAATCATTTTCCAAATTTGTAGGCCAATCAAATTTGTGTAACAATTTACAAGCATCTAGGATATTTACTAAATTAGGATCATTAAAAGTTTTTATCCTAGATTCAATTAATAATTGTTGATGAATTTTGTTTAACAATTCAAGTGCATCAACCTCTTTTCCATTCATTGAAACAATGTTATTAAAGGTGTGATTAAAAATTATACCTTGTTTTTCATTTACCTTTAATGACATTTCACCATTCAAATTATTTAAATTCAAAATATGGTCATCCTTTTCAATCCTCAAACACTCTTGGTCAAAGTGTATGTCCCATGACTGCTTTGATGATCACTTATTTGAGTTGCTTCCAATTGATCCATCTCTTTATCATTTGGTTCTAATTCTTTGTTCACTATCCATGGTATCTCTTCATTTGAATCCTCCAAATCATCATGCAAACTTGCATCCACACTTTCAATGAATTTATATTCAACATGATCAATTTTGTCCCCTTTTCAAATCTTGTGAATATGAGATCTTCGTATGATGTAGAAGGTTCAACATCCCGCATATCAAGTGAAATATGAGTTTCATCTATAGGGATGTGAGAAAAGAATGCATCATCATATCTCCCCCAACCATTGTAAAAATCGTCATCCAAATCCATAGAATGAAAATCCATGATGTTTGTGACATGATCTCTTGATTCATTCATAAATTCTTTTTCTTCTTTGTCCTTGGCAATAAGATGGTTATAATCTTCCAAAATTTGATGAGATTTGAAACCCTCTTCCAAAACATCCTCAAATTGTACAGGAGTTGTAATATCTTCCTTTGAGTAGGCAATTATGTTGTCCTGTATATCAATTGGCACAAAAGTTTCATTAGTAGTTTTGGAATGAGTGAAGTCTTCCCACTTCTTCCAAGCATCATAATAATCATCTTTCAAAATCAAGTGGTGACGTTCAACTATTTCTTCAACATCTTCCAATTCATCAATGTGCTTCTCATCAAATTCATCTTCACCTTCCTTAGATGGTTCAATTATTTCCAAAAGTGGGTTATTTCTTGAATTCAAATTTATAAGGCTATCATTGTCCAAATTAGTAACCCATGATTCATTATCATAATTTGGAGGGTGAAGAATTTCTTGATCTTTAATTTTACACGTCTCATCAATAGTATCTTCCAAGAACAAGTGGTGAAATTCTATCATATCTTCAAATTTATTTATTGATTTTCTTTCCATTTCACTTTCAACCACTTCATTCAATTCTATGGTGGGTTCCATCCATTCACATATATCAAACATTGTTGAATTTAGAACCCCTTCATCTAGATAATCATGTATCTCTACATGATCCTCACTAGTGGATGTTGTCTTAGCAATTTGCACCTCCTCTTGGACTACATCTAAGGTGGTCATAAAATTTGGGTATTCAAATTCATCCCCTTGATCATTTACCTTAGGTATCATTGGAGTGGAGGGTGCTATGTTTGATGGTTGGTGTAGGTTGGCATCAAAAGAACAATCTCTCATGTGAACATGTTGTGCCTTTTCTTCTTCAAGACCTTGCCGTTCTATCTCTTCTAAGACCTCATGGATTTTCTCTAGGGACAAACCACTCAGCTTTTCCTCAATGAGTGAAGCAAGTGTGGGGTGTATGGCTCCTAGGTATACTTCCATGGCTTATTCTTCTAATGTGTTAAAATTTTCCCACATTTGGGAGTGCAATTCCCGAAATCTTCCATTGAATTGACTCAAGGATTCATTAGACTCTTTACATATGGAGGTAAACCGATTTTTCAATATTTCTAAGTCAGCTTGATTACCAAAATGATTAAGATAGGCTGCTTCTAGTTGTATCCAAGAAGTCCTAACCTCCATGGGTAGTTGGCTATACCAAAAGAATGGTCTATCATCCAAAATGTATGCAAATAACTTACAAGCTACCTCCTCATAAAAAATCTGGAATTTACATAATGCATCCTTGTAAACATGCAGTTTTTGCAAGTATCCTAGTGGCACCTCTTGATTAAAACATCGTAAAAAATCCAATAACATTGTAGGAATATGATAGGGTATCACATGTAAACCCTCATAATAATCCTCTATCATTGATACCATTCTCTCTCTTAGAGATATTATTTCAGCTCTCAGGGATACCATTTGCTCTTCAAGTGTTGCCATTAGTGAAACTTAAAATGTAATTTCAGAACCAAATCTGTTGAATATTCAACCTGCAATTTAAAAAAAAATCAAGTTAGCATCAACCAAGAGATGTATTCATTAAAATCAAATGAAAAGTAATTGCATGAGACCAAAATTTTCAAAATTAAATCAAATCACATATTTCTGAATGAACAATCGGAAAAAGTATTATAATAACATACCTGAATTAAAATAGAACAAGTAAATAAATTCAAGCCGTCCTTTTTACAATCTGCTGAGTGTTAGAGGACTAAAGCATAAAAAATTTAAATTTAAATAACACTAAAATAAACCCGTTCGGCCCTCCTAGCACCAATCTGTTGAGTGGTGTTAGAGGCCGTATATGCTAATAAAATGGACTTGAAATATTTAGCAATGTAAAGCTCTTAAACAATTAAAAACCCGTAGCATCTAAAATCATGATAAAATAAACCCTAACATGCCCTCCTTCTAGCGCCAATCTGTTGAGTGGTATTTTCACCCGATTGTGAAAACACACTCTCCGATAGGATTTGGGTTCTAAATCCTCTGCTTGCAAAGAAACAATTTCTCCAAGGTTCCTGTTATGTCAGCATTCTGCATCTGTGTATTAATAATATCAAATAAAGATATTTAATTAAAATGCTTGGAACACCTTAGTGGTTGCAAGTAACTAAAAACAAGGGGCACTAGTGGTTTATTTTACTATGAAATTTAATGATTGTTCATTGAACCCTGATAAAGTAAATGTGATTTGATCCTCATATGACCATGTCGTAACTTCAAAATGTAAATTGATGAAATGCAATAGCATGAAGGAATTATTTATGGATTTTGGAGTTTTTTAATTTTTTTATTTTATTTTAAAGCCTGTAAATAAAATTAGAACTTCTGAAAAATAAAATGCAGCAAGAAAAGAAAAATAAAATGCAAAAGAAAAGAAATTTAAAATTGCATTCAGTTTGATGCTATCCCGTCCTGGCAAAACCGAAGATGTGAGGTTTCCATGCATGCAACCTAACCTATTGAACCTGCAAACATGCACAATCCAGATAAGTTAAGTGCTGGTCTTTGGGGTTTTACTATTATTTTTTAGATTTAGACATTCGCATGAAGCAACCAAGAGAACTTGCATTAAACTTCATCTATAAGCCTAGAAATCTAAAAAAGGGAAAGATAAACATTAAAACATGCATGCAGAAAATAACTCCTTCTTTCTTGCCAACAAGATGCAAATTTTTGAATACTCTGCATTAATAATAAATCATGTTACAATAGCAGAACATCTGGTTTTCTCAAAACCAGAAAAAGGAAGGAAAACAGCCTTAAAGCAGGCCCAGAATGACCCTCTGGCCTCTAGCACTTCAACTCTGCTCCAGCGGTTTTCGACCCCTGTTCAATCTGTGCTTCCAATTTTATATTGTCTAGCACGGCTCTTCGGTTCACCTGCGCCATTTTGTTTCACCTCCTAGAATGCTTCATTTCATTTTCTCGCTTCTTTGATGTTTTGACCTTTCGCTCAAATTTGAAACGTTTGGTCATGTCTATGTATTGTAACCGTCGCTCTGAAGCGTTATCATAAACCTCATGCCCTTGCGCCACGTGTTCGATGCATTTTTGCATGTTCCATAATGGTCCCATGAAAATCGTGACCAAAAATAGCCCGCGGCCTTGCTCCTTCACTTACACAGCGAAATCGCGACATGTCGCGATATCGCGACGCTTTCATTCTCCGTACGCTTCGGCCGCAACTCGTCGTGATTTCGTGACCATTTTCTCCTTCGGGCCCTCTTGCCGCAATCTGTCATGATTTCGCTACCGTTTTGATCTCCGTACTCTTCGGCCGCAACCTGTCGCGATTTCGCGACCATTTTTTGTTTCGGGCCTTCTCGCCGCAACCTGTCGCGATTTCGCTACCGTTTTGATCTCCGTATGCTTCGGCCTCAATCTGTCATGATTTCGTGACCATTTTACTCTGCACTCCTTTGCGCTCAATGCTGTCGTGATTTCGCGACCATTTTTCTCTGTCGTACACTTGCCAACTTTTCGTCGTGAAATCGCTACGCTATCTCCATCCGTACTACTTCGCTGCTTCGGAGCCGCGAAACCGTGACCTGTCATGATTTCACGACGTCTTTTCTCTTCATCCCCCCTTTGCTGCTTTCTGTCGCGATTTCGCGACCATTTTTGCTCTTCATGCCTTCCGATCGATTCTGTCATGATTTCGTGACCATTTTGCGCTTCATGCACCTTTGCTGATTTTTGTCGCGATATCGCTACGCCTTTCTGCTTCGTTCTGTTTGACCGGTTTGACCCATGATTTTGTGACATGTCGCGATTTCGCTACGCCTTTCCATTTGCATTTTCTCTCTCCTCTTTCGGCCGCGACGGAGCAACATGTCACGATTTCGCGACACCTTTTCATTTTCGACTACGACGGCTCAACATGTCGCGATTTCGTGACACTTTTCATTTTTTAGCAGCGATGGAGCGACATGTCGCGATTTCGTGACACTTTCTATTTTGGGCGATGGCGCGACGTCGCGATTTCGTGACATGTCGCGATTTCGCGACACTTTCTACACTTGTGCATTTTTTTGCCCCTTTTCTTCATTTTTAGCATCTGGGTCACTGAGATTTTCTCTGAAAGCCTGCAAAAAGGTGGGTCCCCAATTTTGGGGTGTGTTGTGGATCAGCCACAACAGATATCTTGGATTTTTTGGATATTTACTTCGATACCTCTTTGTGAAATGATATAACCCAAGATTTTTCCTAAGGTAACACCAAAGACACATTTTTTGGATTTAATCAAAAATTATGCTCAAGGAGGTGATTGAAGATTTGGTGAAGGTCCTCAAGATGTTGACCATAGGTTTTGGATTTGGCAATGAGATTTTCAACATAGTCCTCGATGTTTTTATGCATGAGATCATGAAAAATGTATGTCATTGCACGTTGATAGATTGCCCCAATATTCTTAAGGCTAAAGGGTATGACCTTGTAACAAAATATCTCCAAGGGGGTCATGAAAGATCTTGTGATGATCATATGGGTTGACACAAATTTCATTGTAACCCAAAAAACCATCCATGAGTGATAGTATTTTGTGTCTAGTTGTGGCATCAACCAATGTGTCATTATTAGGGAGTGGAAAATTATCCCTAGGACAAGCTTTGTTAATATTCCTAAAATCTATGCAAATACAGATACCCCCCTTGGATTTTTCGATGGGAACCATGTTTTAAAATCACTTAGGGTACTCGATAGGTTATATAAATTTGACATCAAGAAGTTTTTGTAACTCCTCTTTAACCATAATAGCAATGATAGGGTGCATGCAATGCAACTTTTATCTGAGAGGTTTGGCATTGTCATCTAGGACTAAGTTGCGCATGAATAACGATGGATCAAGGCTTGGAATATCCATATAGGACCATGTGAACACATTTATGTAGTGCCAAAATAAATTGGTGAAAAGTATATGTTCATCATCATAAAGGCTAGCGGCAAGATGGGCAATGTGAGGGTTATCAGGATTGTTGTCAATGTCAACTTTTATAGTATCCTTAACAAGCATGTGAGAACCATCATGAAGTTGAGCAGGTGATGGGATGATATTAAGGTCATCAATGGCATCAGGGAGCCATAATTCATCATCTAGATAAATATTTGTATGAATAATCCATGGGATATGTGGTGGAGTAGAGGGAAAAGGTACATTAGTGGATCATAACAATTGAGGTTATAGAAGAAATTCTATCAGTGAGGTGTGGAGGAAATGTCATCAAATTTGACAAAGTCGATGATGGTGGGTGGGATGTAATTGGGATGGTTTTGATATCAGAATGGAGCATATAATTCAAAAAAATTATGTTAACATATATTCTATATATTGTGGAGGTGGGAGATGAAGGCAGGGAAGAATTAAAATAATATAACAATGAATTATGAAATGGTTGATGATGACCAAGGAGTAAAATGATAGGTAGAGAAGGAGAATGAGAACATGGGCCTTAGATGGACACTCTCTTATGGAGGGAGATAAATGAAATAGTTTGTGGGGGTGAAGAAGGCATATCAACTAGTAAAGATGGATCGAGTGATAATATGGTGAATTGATCAGCAAGAGCCTCAACCTCAGAAGAAGAGAGTGGTCCATGGGGTGGAGATGGATGAAAGAAAGTATATGGAATATCAACTATAGAATGAGGGGATAAACTATCTATCAAAATATTAAGCTCAACTTTGTCATCGGTAAGGACCTCGAGGGGATCAAGATTAATATTGAGCAAATCATTCTCAATGGTATGGATTGTTGTAGGATGGTAACCAATTCCAAATCGATCGATAGGTTTACGTAAGGTAATATTGATGAGGGTGCTACACCCTTGTATGTATCTCCCTAGACCATAACCATACCAGTTGCACATATGAAGATAATGCTAGGAAAATTAGGATTTGAAATGTGATAAAGATTATCGTAAAATCTAGTTTGTGGTGGTGGAGGTGTAGGAGGTTCCACATATGAGTCAATTCCCTCATATATAAAATTGGTGTAATTATCAGGTGGAACAAGAGGAAAAATAGTCCCAATAGTCAAGGGAACATCATGAGATTGACCAAAGTCACAGTTGTACTGGATGGTGGGTGAAATAACCTGAGCATTGTGTATGTTATACTAACCAGGACCAGGTGTGGTCATGAGTATAGATATGTGAGAAGGAACTGGATGCTTAGATTGAGGGGATGACCCCCTGGGTGGTATAGATGGCAATAGGATAGGTGTAGATAGTTTGGGGGTTGAATTGGATGAATTAGGAGAATCTGATTGAGGTAACTAGTCATCAAGTTGAGCGGCATGCTGTATCCACTCATAGCACTCCATACGCATTCCAGTGATGGGATGATTTGTATGGGTGAATTGAGAGGTTGGAATAGAATATGTGACTGGTGGGTTGGGAACCACCCGTGCCCATGTGAAACTGGGATCAAAGCAATGGGAAGATGGATATGGAGTAGGAAGAATTGGAGGGTTATTGGAGGTGGAAGCTAGAGGAGGTGTAGCGAAAAAGATGAATGGAGGAATTGGTGTAGACGAAGATGATGGAAGATGTGAGAATGTAGGAATAGTGGGAGCACTAGGATACTACAATGGGTATGATGAATATGATGTAATGTTTCTCAAATTAGGTGTGGGATGTGAAGATGAGGATAACGGATAGGTGGCATCCAAAGAGCGATGCAAAGTGAGAGTGAATTGTTTAGATGATAAGGGTGAACCTAGTGGAAGAGCAATGATGTTGCATAATTTGAATGGGTCACCATCAGTAGGGATGCATTAGACCAATCCATTATGAAAATATTTGATATAATGATGTAGCGTGGAAGGGACACATTGCATATCTCGAACCCATGGGTGTCCCAAAAGGATATTATACTGCATCTCATTTTCAATAACATGGAAGAGGGTGGAAATGGTTTTGGCACCAGCCTTAATATGAAGGACAATGGTGCCAATGGTAGGGTGCATAGATCCATCAAAATCTTGAAGGTCCATAGAAGGAGTAGTGAGGTGAGAAGGAGGAAGTTGAATATGGCCAAGGGCGTTGGTAGAAATGATGCTAATGGAGGAGCTAGTGTCAATGAGGACACACTTATAAGTGATGACATTGATAGAATCTTGAATTTGCAAAGGTGGATCCACTCCCTCACCTACAAGCTTAGTAATCTTATGGTCATGGAAGTTGATAGAAGGTTGTAGGAATCGCTAAATATTACCAATAAAATTGGCAAAGTATCAGTATCATGGGTCTCAATATCGATAGAGCGAATAATGGAATTGAGGGATTTACAATGAGGTTGGGATTACTACAGGTCATAGATGGATAACCTTGCATTGACGGTGTGGAGCTAATAGAAAATACTATCATGAATAGTGATGACATTTTGTGGTTTAGGAGGAGGAACTAGTGGGGGGATTGGTGGATTTGAAGAAGGTGATGGAAGATAAGTAGAAGGGTGTTGGGCTTCAGTAGGAGGTGGATAGCATTGATTACAGGTAGCAATGTTGATCATACCCACAAACCCCTATTGAGAAAGACCTCGATTGACATGATTTACCTAGCGTGGATAATATTGAGGTGGATTACCCCCATGCTCAAGCAATGGATTTTGATAGATCCCCAAGTTTTAATTTTATGGTCTGATGAGATTAGAAACCTAAATGGTTTCACAGTTGATAAGATCTTGCATAGTATAGCAAAAAATGTGGCACACATCAAGGGAATGGCCATGTTGGTGGTGAAAATCATAAAATACCTATGCATTATGGTCTTGAGGGAGCAAATGATTTGGATCACTAGACTAGATGTTAGGCAAAGTTATGAGACCTCCATCATATAATTAGTATAAAAATATGGGCATGGGCTCAGAAAAAGGCATCCAATTGCCTATTGATGATGATTACACCCTTGATAAGGATTAGAAGGCAATAGAGGGTTGAATTGGTATGCATTTTGTGGAGGTCAAGATGGTTCTTATTGTGGGGGTTGAGATGATGTATCTTGAGGTATTTGGGATGAAGGAAGGAGCACCTGGTTGGTCTAAGGGGGTTTGGAAGTGGGTGGTACATATGGATTACAATTGTAGTAGTAATTGGATGGATGGGGTTGGTTTAGGTAGATCTTGATCTTACCTGTGTGGACCTTTATGTCCTTGATAACCTTAGCTTGGGCAATAGCTTTCTCAAATATACGACTCTAATGGATTTGTAGTGTTTGAAATATTTTCTTGTGACAACTCTTTGTAAACAGTTTTATGATCTCTAAATATGGTAGATTAAAAGAAAGATCAAGAATGACCACTCTCCAGTGAGAGATAAAATTAGTAATGGGCTCAGCATCAAATTGGTGTAAAGCATAGACATTTAATAATGTAGTATTGGTTTTGATGTTAATAAAAAAATGCTCAAGAAAGAGATTGGCCAATTGTTTGAATGTGAATAAGCTATGATGAGGCAGATGATTGTACCAATCTAATGCTTGTCCCCTAAGAGAAAGTGCAAATGTAAGGAGCATAAGGGGATCACTACCATGAAGTTGGTAACAAGTAAAACGATAATTGTTAAGGTACTCTCTGGGATCTTCCTCACTTTTGAATTTATCAAATTTAGGGATCTCAAACCAGTAAGGATAAGGATTCATGAGAATAGACGGTTTAATTGGTTCATTACACAACTTGTCATATGTGGGTTTTTGATGCCCATAACTAGTCGTGCGTAAATCCAAGGTATGAATTTTCTCTTGCATAGCTTGAAGTTTACTAGAGAGTACCGTGGTGGTATTTGGTGGAGCTAAAAATAGATGTGAAGAATAATATGGAGATGGTGGCTATGATGATACCTGTAAATTATCCAAATATGGTAAGTATTGCAACTGTTGTTCCTCTCATTGATTGTAGTAAGTAGCCTACTGTGGATTAGACACCAACATAGCTTGATATTGTGGGAAAGGAACCTGATATGGATGTGGTGAAATGTATGAATATTAGACTATGGGTTGTTGCTACTAATCATAATATCTAGGATGTTATTGGTTAGGCATGGGTACCCACTACTGCTATGCATATTAAAAATTCGGTTGTGCTTGAGCAATGGTGGTAGAAGACCAAGTGGGCGGCAAGGTGAAGAAAGCTGGTGGTGTAGAATTTGGGGTGGAAGAGATGAGGGTGTGGTGAAAGAGAATTGGTTTGAAGATGGGGTAGCAACATATGAGAATTGGGGTGGTGTAGAAGGAATGACAATCAAGTATTTGGGCTAGACCAAATAGCCAGTGGAATTGGCAAGATAAGATAGATTCGACGGTGGGAGTCAAGAAGTGGGTATTGGAGGTAAGATAAATGATGAAAAAGATGCCAATGAGGGTCCATATGATGGGAATTGTGGATAGATAGTAGGGATATGGGTAGAAAAATATTGAGTGAATGGAGGTGGCTATGGATATGGGGTGATCTGTGTTGTTGGAATTGCTATGAAGGATAATATGAATGTTATACCGGTATTTGGAGGTATTGAGGAGGATATTGAGAATGCAAAGGTGGAAATGATAATTATGGTTGGGATGGGGGTTGGGAGCTCAATGAAACCTGCTGTGAAGATGGAATTTAATTTGAGGATGTGGTTGGGGGGTTGTAGAAGAATGATTTGTATAAATCATACCTACGGTCTCGATAGTGGTGATGAGATCAGGAATAATTTTGGAAACAATGATATTATAATCATCCCCTAAAAGTGGATGAGATGAATTATCTAGAAAAGTATGAGTGGCAAATAGTGAAGGAGGTGGGTTGAACTCATCAAAAATAATTACGAACATAGGATGATCAGGAGGGGTGTATATGACATGTTAGCAGTAAGTGGATGGGGGATTAAGGGAGGAGAGATCATCTGGAGGAGAAGTATCCTTAAAGGTATTTTCCAAGGTATGAGATGGATGGAAGAGGCGATGTGAGATATAGGACTATCCCTAGATACTGAGGGCCCTATAATAGATCAGGTGGAACAACGAAAGAAACCTTCTCAGACTAGGAAGGTGGATTAGTGTTTTGAGAAGAAGAGGTGTCTATAGTTATGATGGTCTGCTGAGTGATCTCGATGGCATGACGAAGGGCTTCACATATTTGACTGTGTAACTGGCATGGTGATGTGTGTAATAGTGTAGTAACAACAAAAATATGTGAAATCTAGACTCTAGGAATATCTATGGCTAACTTTGACTCTTTTTGTTCCAAAAAATATAGATTCACACAAGGGGGTGTGAACCTCTCCTACAACAAAAAAATTGAATGGGGTCGTGTGAACCTCAAAAAACATAAATAGGTGATAGATAAGTGTTTTGTAAAGTGTTTGTATGCTATGTGGAATATATGTGACCTAGAAAATAGGTTCACATGGGGGGGTGCAAATATCTTCAGTAACTGGGTGTTCACATAGTATCGTGCAAACCTCAAGAAATAGGGATAGAGGATGTATTTCTACTATGGATATCTTCTGTGTGTTGTGTGGTACTATCTATGCAGTTTTGTAACCTGGAAGCTAGGATAGCATGGGGAGTGCAAATTTATTTGAGCACAAGAAATTTGCATGGAGTGTGAACCACCTTAAAACAAATTGTGCAGTATTATTTATGAAAATTCAATTGTCGAAAAAATAACTAGTGAGTTATAGCAATTTTAATATGTTGTTGTAACCACTTTTTTGAGACTCGACAATAAGAAAATATGTTTCTTTTGGTTTTTGTGTGTTTTTATGAGAGTATTGTAACTTCCACAAGAACAAACCATAGGAATGGGTGAATGCTACTTGAAATAGGTATGTCATAATATAGAACCTCCTACAACACCTAAGGATGTGCAGAATAGAACTATGTTTCCAATGGGTGAGTTGCTGCCTAGATGAAATCCAATACAGTAAAATGGTATTCAAAATGAGGGACTCAAGATGCTCAAATTAGTCAATATACTCTCACAAAGAGAGGTCATGTTTTCAATGTGTTGCTACCAACCCTTCAAGGCTTTTGCTTAACCCTCACGTTTAGGGCATGCATAGTAATGATCAGCAACACCCACTAGTTATTTTTAAAACCCCTGTGGTAAAGGGGCTTTCTAAAAATACCTACTTTGAATGTACATTCTAGTGATTAATTCTGGATAACCATATCTCAAGAGTAGGGGATCATCCGGCGATGAAGTTCAGCCAACCACTCCTGAGGGGATATTATGATGACTAAATAATGGGTGAGCTGGTGGAGGGTAGAACTTCGACCTCACTAAACTAAAGTGTTGAATTGGTGATGAAATCTAATTTAGACTAGAGATGAAAGCCAATCCTTACACTATTTATGTTTGAACATGAGTGTGTGGTGTTTAAAGTGTGCAACTATTTTAGAAGCAAAACTACCCTAAGTGCCTTTTCAAAATAAATCTACGCTAATATGTATTTTTGAAATAAATCTAATTAAATGATTTTGAAATTTAAATCTAATTAGATACTTTTGAAATTAAAATCTAATTAATTGCTTGTGAAATTGAAATCTAGATTAAATGCATCCTAAAAAAATCAAATCTAATCTAATGCATTTGGAATTGAAATCTAACTAAGTGCTTTTGAAAGTGAAATCTAGTTAATTGCTTCCTCACAAAATCAAATTTAATCTAATGCCTTTGGAATCAAAATCTAGATTAAGTGCTTAGAATCCAAATCTAGTTTAATGTAAGGTATTAAAATCTATACTAGAAAGCAATGGTAAAGCTAGCTAGAACAAACAAGCATATGTGATAGATTAGTTGTTAGCCCATATGAAAATATTTACCTCAAAATGTAAAGATAACCATCGTATTAGCACAATACCTACATCTAGGTGCATGAAAAATCTTCAGGTTCTCTCTCCTCTCAAAATTTATGTTTGTTTTGGAAGTTCGCACCCCTGGGTGCAAACCTATCCTCTATCAAGAAGTTCGCATGGGCCCATGTGAACCTGTTGCCAAGAACTGGGTTGTTTGATTTTGTGTTGTTGGTAATGATTTTGAATATTTCATATGGTCCTGAGATAGTTACCTACATAGAAAAGATCCAAAATTCAAGTGTGAATGTGAAAAGAAACACAAAACCTTAAAATATTATGCATACACCTGAGATAATCAAATTATTGAAAAGTAAAATTAACTATTTCTGCACAAAAATACAAGAAATGATTTCACCTTACATACACTGTGGTGAGAGGTAGTTTGGAGTCTAAGTATGGGGGCATACAATCCCTAGGAACATGAGGCTTTTAACCTCCCATGACTTACCTTGTCAGTTTTTGGAGTGTCTAAAACCAATACATGTGCTTCAAGGATCAATTTTGAGGCAGATTTGGAAGTTCACACACCCAATTGTGTACTCTCTAACATATTTGAAGATTGTTGGTGCACCAAAAAAATTTGTGATGTTGCCTAAGATGTGTTTTAGGGCATTTTTTATTTGGGGATCCTTCAAATATTACAACTACCTACCATACAGAAATAGTCCACAAGATGTGTTATATGGTGATTAATCTAGTGCTTTGGTGGGGGTCCCACTGAGCATGCAAAAATGAAACCAACCAAAATGACACTACAATCATTCATTTAAAAATTGTAGAGAATCCACTTCATTTATTATTGAAAATAAAAAGGAGGTTACAAAGTGATATCCTTTTACAATTCTTGCCATGAAGGCTACAATTGGGTCTTCTTTAAGGAACCCTTTTAGATGTGTCCAAAGGTAGCAAAAGTTTTCTTCTTGGTGTTCCTCGGTGCTGATGGGATTCTTGCATGTGGGCCACCACTATATTTATGTGTTCTCTATAATTTTTGGCCTTAAAAATATGGTTAGAACATTTGGGGGATTGCCTCAATCAAACCATGTATTTATAAAGACAAAAGACTCTTTAAATAAGCTTAAAACATAATAAAAACTAATCAATGGATTAAGGTGGACATGGGCTTAGACAAAGGCATATAATTGCATGGTGGAAAATGGGGGTGAGGATTATACCCTTGATATGGATTAGAATATTGTGGAGAGTTGAATTGGTATGCATTTTGTGGAGGTTGAGATGGTGTTGATTGTGGGGGTTGAGATGATGTGGCTTGAGGTATTTAGGATGGAGAAGCAAGGAGTACCTAGTTGGTTTGAGGGGGTTTTTAAGTGGGTGGTACATATATATTATTATTGTAGTGGTAATTAGATGTATAGGGCTATTTTTAATGGAGCTTGATCTTACCTGTGTGGAAATTGATGTCCTCGATAAACTTAACTTGGGAAATAGCTTCCTCAAATGTATGACTCTAATGGATTTACAGTGTTTGAGAAATTTTCTTGTGACAACTCTTGGAAAATAGTTTGATGAGCTCTGAAGGTGGGAGAGTAAAAGTGATATCATGAATGACCACTCTCCAGTGAGAGATAAAATTAGTAATGGACTCATCATCAAACTAGTGTAAAGCATAGACATCTAATAATGTAGTCTTGGTTTTTATGTTGATCAAAAAATGCTCAAGAAAGAGATTGGCCAACTATTTGAATGTGAATAATCTATGATGAGGCAGATGATTGTACCAATATATTGTTTTTCCCCCAAGATAAAGTTTAAATGTGTAGATCATAATGGTAACAAGCAAAATGAAAATTTCTAAGGTGCTCTCTGGGATCTTCCTTAATTTTGAATTTATCAAATTTAGGGATCTCAAACTAGTAAGGATAAGGATGAATGGGAATAGATGGGTGAATTGGTTCATTTCACAACTTGTCATATGTGGGTTTTTGAGGCCCATAACCAGTCATGCAAAAATCCAAGGTATGAATATTCTCCTACATATCTTGAAGTTCACTAGAGAGTACCGTGGTGGAATCTGGTGGAGCCAAAAATGGATGTGAAGAAGAATATGGAGGTAGTGGATGTGATTATGCCTATGAATAACCCAAATATGGTGGGTATTGTAACTGTTGTTCCTTCCATTGATTGTAGTAAGCAACCTATTGTGGATCAGGTATCAATATAGATTGATATTATGGGAAAGAAACCTGAGATGGATGTGGTGAAATGTATGAAGATTGGACTGGGGTTGTTTTTGTTGATCATAATAACTAGAAGTTTGCTGGTTAGGCATGGATGTCTATTGTTGTTGTGCATATTAGAAAATTGACTGCACCTAAGTAGTGGTGGTAGAGGACCAAGTGGGCAGTGAGGTGAAGAAAATTGGTGGTGTAGAATATGGGGGTGGAAAATATGAGGGTGTGGTGAAAGATAACTGGTTTTAATTTGGGTAGCAACAGATTCAAACTAGGGTGGTGTAGAAGGAATGGTGAGAAAGGATTTAGTTTGGACTGAATAGCAAGGGGGTTAGAAATATAATACAGATTTGATGGTGGGGATCAAAAAGGAGGTGGTTGAGGTAAGTGAAATGATGAAGAAGATGCCAATGATGGTCCATATGATGAGAATGGTGGATAGCTAGTAGATATATGGGTATCAAACTATGGAGTGAATGGAGGTGGCTATGGATATGCGGTCACCTTTTACTATTGGATTTTTTTTGAAGGATGAGATGAAAGTTATGTCGATATCTAGAGGTATTTATGTGGATACTAAGAATGCAAAGGTGGAAATGTTAATGATGATTGGGATGGGGGCTGGGAGCTCAATGAAGCCTATCGTATGGGAATTGAGATGAGTATGTGGTAAAGGATGGTGTATAAGAAGGAGGTGTAGAAATTATACCTATGATTTGAAAATTGGTGGTGATGAGATCAGACATAATTGATGAAATGACAATATTATAATCATCTCCCAAAGTGGATGAGATAAATACTCTAGAAAAGGATAAGTGGTATATGGTGAAGGAGGTGGCGTGAACTCATAAGCAACAATTATGGATAGAGGATGATTGGGAGAGGTGTAGATGACATGTTGGTAATAAGTGGATGGAGGATTAGGGGAGGAGATAACATCTAGAGGAGAAGTCTCCTCAAAGGTCTCATCCAAGGTATGAGATGAAGTGAAAGAGGGGACATGAGATATAGGACTAGTCCTAGATACTGATGGCCCTATCAATAGATCAGGTGGAACAATAGAAGCAAACTTCTTAGATTAAAAATGTGAATCAGTGGTTTGGGAAGAAGAGGTGACTACAGTCATGACAATCCACTGAGTAGCCTCGATGGTATGGTGAAGGGCTTCACATGCCTGACTATATGTAACTGGCATGGTGATGTGTGTAGTAGTGCGGTAATAGCTAAAATATGTGAAATCTATACTCTGAATGTTTGTGGTTGACTCTAACACTTTTTGTTCCAAAAAACACATATTTGCATGGGAGGTACGAACCTCTCCTACAACTAAAAATTAACATGGGATCGTGTGAGCCTATAAAATAGGAACATATGATAGATAAGTGCTCTGTAAAGTGTTTGTATGCTATGTGGAAGATCTATCACCTAGAAAGTAGGTTCGCACGGGGAGGTGTGAATGTCTTCTATAACCGAGCACTCACACAAGGTCGTGCAAACCTTGAGAAACAAGGAGAGAGGATGGATTTCTGCTATGGATATCCTCTATGTGCTATGAGTGACTATTCTATGTAGTTTTGTAGCTTGGAATCTAGGTTCACATGGGGGGTGCAAATTTATTTGAGTGTAGGAAATTTGCACGGGGGGTACGAACCACTTGAAAACAAAATGTGTAGTGTTTTTTGTAAAAATGCAACTATGAAATAACTAACCATCGAGTTATAATAATTTTAATATGCTATTGTAACCACTTTTTTGAGACTCAACAATAATAAAATATATTTCTTTTGGGTTTTTGTGTGTTTTATGAGAGTACTGTAATCACCATAATAAAAAACCATGGGGATGGGTGAATTCTACTTGAAATAGGCATGTCGTAGCACAAAACTTTCTACAACACCCAAGGGTGTATGGAATAGAACTATGTTTCCAATGGGCGAGTGGCTACCTAGATGAAATTTGATACTAAAAAATAGTATCCAAAGGGAGGGAATCAAGATGCTCAAATGAGTCAATATACTCTCACAAAGAGAGATCGCGCTGTCAATGTACTACAACTAGCCCTAATCAAGGCTTTCACTAAACCCTCACGTTTAAGGCATGTAGAGTAATGATCAGTCGCACCTACTAATATTTTTAAAATCTCTATGGTAAAGGGGCTTTTTAAAACTACATACTTTGAAGGTACCTTCCAGTGATTAATGATAACCATATCTCAAGAGTAGGGGATCATTCGGTGATGAAGTCCATCCAACCACTCATGGGGGTATACTATGGTGACTAAATGGGGGGTGATCCGGTGGAGGGTAGAACTCTGACCTCATCAAACTCAAGTGTTTAATTGGTGATGAAATCTAATTCAAAATAGAAATGAAAGCCAATCCTTACACTGTTTATGTTGGAATGTGAGTGTGTGGTGTTTGTTGTGCACAACTGTTTTAGAAGCAAAACTACCCTAAGTGCCTTTTCGAAATAAATCTATGCTAAGATGTCTTTTCAAAATAAATTAATTAAATACTTTTGAAATTTAAATCTAATTAGATGATTTTGATATCAAAATCTAATTAATTTCTTGTGAAATTGAAATCTAGATTAAATGCATCCTTACAAAATCAAATAATCTAATGTGTTTGGAATTGAAATCTAACTATGTGCTTTTTAAAGTGAAATCTAGTTAATTGCTTCCTCACAAAATCAAATTTAATCTAATACCTTTGGAATTGAAATATAGATTAATTTCTTGGAATTCAAATATAGTTTAATGTAGGGTATTGAAATCTATAATAGAAATCAATGGTAAAACTAGCTAGAAAAAACAAGCTTATACGATAGGTCAATTTTCAACCTAAATAAGAATATTTTCCTCATAATGTAAATATAACCATAATATTAGCACAATACCTATGTCTAGGTGCATGTAAAATCTTTTGGTTCTCTCTCCTCTTCAAATTTGTGTTAGTTTTGGAAGTTCACACCCCAGGGTGTGAACCTTTTCTCTGCCAAGAAGTTCGCACAGGCTCATGAGAATCTGTTGTTGAGAACTAGGTTGACTGGTTTTGTGTTGCTGGTAATGATTTTGAACATTTTGTATGGTCCTAAGATAGTTACCTGCACAAAAAAGGTCCAAAAGTCAAGAATTAATGCGACAAGAAATACAAAACCTTAAAATATTACGCATACACCTAAGATAAGTAAATTACTAAAAAGTAAAATGAACAATTTTCGCACAAAAATACAAGGAATAATTTTACCTTGCATACACCATGGTGAGAGGCAGTTTGGGTTCTAGGTATGGAGGCATGCAATCCCTGGTAACATGAGGCTTTTAACCTTCCCTGACTTACCTTACCAATTTTTGGGGTGTATGAAACCAATACTTATGCTTCAGGGATCAATTTTGAGGTAGATTGGGAAGTTCACATGCCCAAGTTTGTACTCTCTAACATTTTTTAATCTCGCTGGTGCACCAAAAAAAATTTATGATGTGGTCTGAGATGTGTTTCAAGGTATTTTTTATTTTGGGTTCCTTCAAAGATGACAACTACCTGCCATATAGAAATAGTCCAAAAGATGTGTTAGATGGTGATTAATCTAGTGCTTTGTGGGGGTCCCACCGGGTATGCCAGAATGAAATCAACAAAAATGATACTACAATATTTCATTCAAAAATTGTAGACTCCACTGCATTTGTTATTGAAAATAAAAAAGAGGTTATAGAGTGATATCCTTTTACAATTCTTGACCTAAAGGCTACAATTGGATCTTCCCTAAGGAAACCCTTTTAGATGTGTCCAAAGGTAGTAGGATCTATCTTGTTGGTGTTCATCAGTTTTATGGGCTTCTTGTGTGTGGTCCATCGCTGGATTGATGTATTTTGTGTACCTGTTGGCCTACAAAATGTGGTTAGAACGTTTGGGGGCTTGCCTCAGTCAAACCCCATGTTTATAAAGATAAAAGACTCTTTAAATAAGCTTAAAACATAATAAAAACTTATCGGTGGAATAAGGCAAGCATGGTCTCAAACAAAGGCATCTGATTGCATGGTGGACAAGGGAGGTGAATATTATGCCCTTGATATGGATTATAAGGTTATGGAGGGTTGACTTGGTATGCGTTTTGTGAAGGTCAAGGTGGTGCCTATTATGGGGGTTGAGATAATGTAGCTTGAGATTTTTGGGATGGAGAAGTTGTTGGACATTTTGAGCAGTTGTCATTGATGTCCAAAATTAGTTGTCATTGATGTCAAGGTGCCAGGTGATAGCTCAGCTTAAGTGCAAGTGGAAGTTTAATGAAATTCATGATGGGTTTAAATATCTATATTTTACACCCAAGAGAATGGGTCAACCCAAGGAAGCAATTTATCCAAGGCATCAAAAGGATATAATATTATAATAATTGTTATTATAATATTAAAGTGATATGGTGAAAACCCCAAATAAAATATTTATAATTTTCATTATAATATTTTATAAATCAAAGTGGGTTTTATAAAGTTTAATTATATTTCATAAACCCAAAGGTTGGGTTTGGAAGAAAAGGCATTCGAAGCGCTTTTAAAACCTTCACCGACGTCATGGAAGGAAATTGGGGAAGCGTCGACATCTCCCAAGGTATGGAGGAAGCAATATAAATACATTGCCCAAAGTCTAAAACATTATCCTTGCTCGAAATTTTAATTGGCATGCGAAAAATAATAAGAGCTCGTGAGAATTGCGAATTTCGTGGACAACAAAGTGTTTTAGGAAGGAAGCATTAATTTTCGAAGGCACATAGGACAGCGTGGCCTAGTGGTGAGTTGGGAAGCATGAAAATGTTTGTTCGTGCGAGGGCCTGCATTCGAAATGCGGTAGGTGCATTGGAGGTCATGTTGGTTAAGGCACCCAAGGCGCACATCATTTTTCCAAGGGAAGAAGGAGTTGAGAGTTGAAGCACATGGTGGTGCTTCGTTAATTGCAAATGAGCGCGTGGCTCGTGCGGTGACTTTGGTCATGGCTAAGGTGCACATTGTGGGCAAGGTTGAGGGTTCGATTCCCTCTAAAGGTGAGGTAAATATTTTTGGTTAAATTTTTAATTATCCGCCTATGTTGGAGATATAAGGGTGTTTAATTTTTATTGTTATTAGCATATGTTGGAGGTATAAGGTTTATGAGTGGAATTAATTGTTAGAGGGGTTAATTATTAAATAAGTGATGTTATTTGAGATTTGTTATTAGGAGTTATAAGGAGGTCTTTGTAAATTCTTAATTAATATAGTGATATATTGGAGGATTAAGACTATTGAGCATTGATTTCATTTTAATAAGGGTTTTTCTATTAAAGAATATTATGGTGAATATTATTTTTAAGTTGGAGTGATAAGGTGTATTTTAGTCATCTTTTTGTATTGTGTTTTATTGAAGTCTTCTAACCCTTATTGAGATTGGCAAAGAAGTAATTGTGAGTGTGGCAGATTTGTGAGATCAACTCTTTGGCAACAAAAAGGTATGGGAAAATTCTTCTTTGGTTGAGTTGATTGATTGGCTTACTAAAAAATAAAGTTTGGAGTGAAAAGGATTTGATTAGGGTTTCCTTTTCAAAAGTGTTTGAGTTAATGCTTCAAGGTTTTCTGGAATTAAGAGTTGTGATTAAAACCTTGTTTTATAAGCATTGTTGTTGAAGCTTTGGATTGTGCAAAAACTTGAGTTAGGGTTTTGAAAAGAACATGAGTATTTTTTGTTGTTTGTGTTGTTGAAGTGAGTTGTTGTGCAAAGAACTTGAACTAGGGTTTTGGAAAGAACATGAGTATCATTGTTATGTGAGATTTGTTGTTGAGCATTGTTGGAAATATTTTGAGTTGGTGTTTACATACTTGGACTAGGGTTTGTGAGCAAGGGTTGGTTCTTGAGAAATTGGTTGAGTAGAGTTGATTGAGCCTAGTCAAGTGGATGTATGAAGTGATTGTTCAAGTTCCATAAAATAAACTATTCTATATTCTGATTTGAGTTGTGAAAGAGATTGAGCTTTGAGTATAGAACATATTGAGTCTCTAACAATTCTCTTTATGCTTCTATGAGATTGATTTGAGTTGATAAAGTGATTGAGATTTGAGTATAGAACATATTGAGTCTCTAATAATTCTCTTTATGCTTCTATGAGATTGGACAAGTTTTGTGTGGACTTGTTAAGAAGATTTGAGGTAAGTCTTTGAGAAGACTTGTGGACTGATTTTGTGTGAGATTTTGTGGAAGCTTACAATACATATTTGGCTAAGTTCTAGAGAGGACTTATTGAGTAGATTTGGATAGGTTCTGAGTGGACCTATTGAGAGATTTGGATAGGTTATGAGTGGACCTGTTGAGCAGATTTGGATAGGTTTGAGTGGACCTGTTGAGCAGATTTGAGCAGGTTCTGAGTGGACCTATTGAGCAGATTTGTGCTAGACTGGATTGTGTTTAGTGTAGATTTGAGTGAGCTTGTTGAGCAGACTTGTGCTAGACTGACTGGACTGTGTTTAGTGTAGAGTTGAGCATATTTGTGCTAGACCGATTGGATTATGTTTAGTGTAGATTTGAGTGAGCTTGTTGAGTAGACTTGTGCTAAACCGACTAGACTATGTTTAGTGTAGAGTTGAGCAGATTTGTGCTAGACCGACTAGACTATGTTTAGTGTATATTTGAGATAGAGCTTTGGAGGTGATAGAGCAGAGAGGATATTAGTCTCTAGTGGATAGAGATCCATCAGCTAGGGTAGTGAGGATAGGTCTTCTGAGTGGGGACAAGAGTCTTCAGTGGAGAGAGATCCACAAGCTAGTGTAGTGGAGGTAGTAGTCTTCTAGAGGATCACCGACCATAGTAGAGGAGGAGTTCTCCAGTGGATAGAGATCCATGAACCTGATTTAGGGGATTAATATCTCCTTTGGACAGAGGTCCATAAACATTGTAATAGGGAAAGGATTCCCAAGAGATTGATTGAGAAAATTTTAGTGAAATATTTTCTCCGTGGAGTAGCCCATATTGGGTGAACCACGTTAAATTGGTGTCTCATGTGTGTGTGATGTTTTGTGCACTGCTTTGGTTTCTACTATTGATATTGCCATTGATATATTGCATAATATTGATTGTGATAAGAAAAGTAAAAAGTGGTCTTATATTGTTCACCCCCCTCTCAGTATAAGCTTGTGTTCTTCAATTGGTATCAGAGTTGGTTCCTTCGAAAAAGGTTTAACAACTTGAAGGAAGATCTTACAAGAACACAAATGGCAAAGAAAGGCAAATGTAGAACCATGAGACACAAGAATAAAATAACACACATGGTCATGAAAGAAAAGGAAGATGAATTTAATATTGTTGTTTTGGGAGGAAGAATGGAAATAGATTCAAGAGATGAATCAAGCAATGGAGAAACAACCAGGTTGATAAAGTTTTGTACCATATGTAGGAATATAGGTCACCATGCAACTTATTGTCCATAAGAGGGTGAAGAATGTTTTGTTTGTGGTCAACTCGGTCATGATGCAGGTTATTGCAATGGGTTTAGTAGCGGTGAAGATGAAGATGATATTTTTAAAAATGAAATCCTAGAGGTTGGTTCAAGAAAGGATAATAGGGACAATCAAAATAGGTATGAAGAAAAACTCTACTTTTAGTATTAGAAGAAAATGCTCCTATAGAAGATCAAAGAAAGAAAGAAGAGGAAGATTTAAAAAAAGAAAAGGAGGAAGCCACTCTTAAGGAACTTGTTGAATTGAAAAGAGAGAATTTAGAATTGAAGGCTCAAATACAAGAAGATGAGAAATGTAAGATAAAGCTTCTACAAGATCTCTCTAACTTGAGAGATAAGGTTGAAAAGGCAAGAAGAGTTGAAGAAGGTATGATTGAAAAGTCAAAGGTAAAAAGGATAGAATGTGAAAGACTTATGGTTACTCTTGAAGAATTAAAAAGGAGAACTCAGGATTAAAATTTCAAGCTCAAGAAGATGAGAAAGCAAAAGCAAAGTTTCTATAGGACCTCACCAACTTCAAAATCAAGGTTGAAGAGGCAAAAAGGATTGAAGAAGGTATGGCTAAAAAATTAAAGGTAAAATATCTAGAGTGTGAAAGATTAGAACATGAGATAGTTTCACTAAGGATGGAAGTAAAAGATACACAAGTTTGAGGAAAATTCAAAGACTTTAGATAGGATTATCAATGCACAAAGGTCATCAGTCACCATAACAGGACTTAGTTCTAAAGAAGAAAGACATGATCACAGGAATAGGGAATCAAAAAGATACAGGCATCAAAAGAAAAGCAAGGATGGACAAAGCAGACAAGGAAAGAAGTTCTTTCAAAGGCAAAAGAGAAGCTACTATGCGGATAATGCAAGTAAGTATTCAAGTGATAGTGATGCTAGTTTTTCAGACAATGATAGAGATGAAGTCCTATTTATGATTGAAGAAAAAGAACCAGTTAAGAAAAGCTCCAGTTATTCTCAAGTGTTTTAGATGTGGTAACTTTGGACATCTTGAAGATGATTGTACAAGGGATGGTTATAGTTTTAGTGATGATGAGTATGAGAATGCACTTGAAGGACCAGATGAAAATCTTCTAATGGCATTATTAGAAGAAGATGAAAGTGATCCTATAGAAGACAAGCCAAAAGAGAGTAATGATATGGACAAAGGTAAACAAATAGAGGATTATTCAAAAGAGAATGGTTATGATCTCAAGGGAGAACTCATCTATGCCCTTGACATGGTAAAGAAGGTAAGGAAGCAACACTCTAAACTTGAAATTCAGTTTCAAGAATGTGATGAAGAAAGAAGATTGCTCATAGAGGATTTAGAAAAATCAAAGGCTAAAGCAAAGAGGTTCAAAGATAAGTTAGAAGCAAAGATCTTGGAATGTGAGAAGTTAGCACAAGAAGTGGCACTACTAAAAGAAGATTTAGAGGACTCCAAGATCAAGATGAAAGGATTTAAAAATAGCTCAAAGATTTTGGATAAGTTCATCAAGATACAAAGAAGTACATCAAAGAAAATAGGTCTTGGATTTGAAAAGGTTCAAAAGAAATGGGAAGGAGAGTCAACTTCAAGTTTTGGAGGAGAAGAAACTTTAGATGAAGATACTTCAGAAGAAGATAGTGTAAAAGGAAGTGAGACATCAGAGGATGGGTTGGACAATAGAGAGTTCAACAAAGATAGGAACAATGCACAAAAAGGAAGATATATATGGAAACAATAGAAGATACTAAGAGACCAATGAGGTCAAGACAAGGAAGCTTTAATGGAAGATGTTTTTCATGTCACAGGTTTGGGCACATGGCTTCATAGTGCAGGACACATGAAAGACATGAATATGGGAATGGATAACTTTTCCATGGGTATTGCTACTCATGTAATCAGTTTGGTCACAAGGCAATGAATTGCAGGGTTCATGATAGAAGAGGATATGGCTTCACTAGGAGAAATCCTAAGACATTTGCACCTCCAAGGAATAATATCATTAAGTGTTATAAGTGCAATAATAATGGTCACACAACAAAGTGGTGTAGAGCAGATATTCTAGAAATAGGTATGAACAGGAACAGGAACATGAACATGAATAGGAACATGAATATAAATAGGAACATGGATATGAACAAGAACAAGAATAGGAATATGGATGTGAATAGGAACATGAATAGGAATAGGAACATGGATGTGAACAGGAACAGGAATAGGAATGATGACACGGATAGAAATAGTCAAAGGAATCAAAAAATTTAGAAAATAAGGGAAGAGGATAAAGGTAAAGAACAATGCCTTCTGGGAGTAGAAATACTCCCACCCTAGAATTAACCACCTCAAAAGGAGGTGGGGGAGGGGCTAAGCTAAGAGGCTCATTCTTAGCCCCGAGCCCCAAAGGTGACCCTTTGCCATTGATGTCAAAGGGGAGAGAGATTTGTGTAATGGGGAGAGATTTGATATTTGAGAGAGCATTGAGCCAGGGGGAGCAGTGTCCCAGGGGGAGCAACACAGAAGAAGAAGTCAAGCTTTCAGTAAAAATAATTTGGGTTGCCATCAATGACAAAGGGGGAGATTGTTGGACATTTTGAGCAATTGTCATTGATGTCCAAAATTAGTTGTCATTGATGTCAAGGTGCCAGGTGATAGCTCAGCTTAAGTGCAAGTGGAAGTTTAATGAAATTCATGATGGGTTTAAATATCTATATTTTACACCCAAGAGAATGGGTCAACCCAAGGAAGCAATTTATCCAAGGCATCAAAAGGATATAATATTATAATAATTGTTATTATAATATTAAAGTGATATGGTGAAAACCCCAAATAAAATATTTATAATTTTCATTATAATATTTTATAAATCAAAGTGGGTTTTATAAAGTTTAATTATATTTCATAAACCCAAAGGTTGGGTTTGGAAGAAAAGGCATTCGAAGCACTTTTAAAACCTTCGCCGACATCATGGAAGGAAATCGGGGAAGCGCCGACGTCTCCCAAGGTATGGAGGAAGCAATATAAATACATTGCCCAAAGTCTAAAACATTATCCTTGCTTGAAATTTTAATTGGCATGCGAAAAAGAATAAGAGCTCATGAGAATTGCGAATTTCATGGACAACAAAGTGTTTTAGGAAGGAAGCATTAATTTTCGAAGGCACATAGGATAACGTGGCCTAGTGGTGAGTTGGGAAGCGTAAAAATGTTTGTTCATGCGAGGGCCTACATTCAAAATATGATAGGTGCATTGGAGGTCATGTTGGTTAAGGCACCCAAGGCGCACGTCATTTTGCCAAGGGAAGAAGGAGTTGAGAGTTGAAGCACGTGGTGGTGCTTCGTTAATTGCAAATGAGTGCGTGGCTCGTACGATGACTTTGGCCATGGCTAAGGCGCACATTGTGGGTAAGGTTGAGGGTTCGATTCCCTCCGAAGGTGAGGTAAATATTTTTGGTTAAATTTTTAATTATCCACCTATGTTGGAGATATAAGGGTGTTTAATTTTTATTGTTATTAGCATATGTTGGAGGTATAAGGTTTATGAGTGGAATTAATTGTTAGAGGGGTTAATTATTAAATAAGTGATGTTATTTGAGATTTGTTATTAGGAGTTATAAGGAGGTCTTTGTAAAGTCTTAATTAATATAGTGATATATTGGAGGATTAAGACTATTGAGCATTGATTTCATTTTAATAAGGGTTTTTCTATTAAAGAAGATTATGGTGAATATTATTTTTAAGTTGGAGTGATAAGGTGTATTTTAGTCATCTTTTTGTATTGTGTTTTATTGAAGTCTTCTAACCCTTATTGAGATTGGCAAAGAAGTAATTGTGAGTGTGGCATATTTGTGAGATCAACTCTTTGGCAACAAAAAGGTATGGGCAAATTCTTCTTTGGTTGAGTTGATTGATTGGCTTACTAGAAAATAAAGTTTGGAGTGAAAAGGATTTGATTAGGGTTTCCTTTTCAAAAGTGTTTGAGTTAATGCTTCAAGGTTTTCTAGAATTAAGAGTTGTGATTAAAACCTTGTTTTATAAGCATTGTTGTTGAAGCATTTGGTTTGCAAAGAACTTGAGTTAGGTTTTGAAAATAACATGAGTATCATTGTTATGTGAAGATTGATTTATGAGCATTTTTGTTGAAGTGAGTTGTTGTGCAAAGAACTTGAACTAGGGTTTTGAAAAGAACATGAGTATCATTGTTATGTGAGATTTGTTGTTGAGCATTGTTGGAAATATTTTGAGTTGGTGTTTACATACTTGGACTAGGGTTTGTGAGCAAGGGTTGGTTCTTGAGAAATTGGTTGAGTAGAGTTGATTGAGCCTAGTCAAGTGGATGTATGAAGTGATTGTTCAAGTTCCATAAAACAAACTATTCTATATTCTGATTTGAGTTGTGAAAGAGATTGAGATTTGAGTATAGAACATATTGAGTCTCTAACAATTCTCTTTATGCTTCTATGAGATTGATTTGAGTTGAGAAAGTGATTGAGATTTGAGTATAGAACATATTGAGTCTCTAAAAATTCTCTTTATGCTTCTATGAGATTGGACAAGTTATGTGTGGACTTGTTAAGCAGATTTGAGGTAAGTCTTTGAGAAGACTTGTGGACTATTTTTGTGTGAGCTTTTGTGGAAGCTTACAATACATATTTGGATAAGTTCTAGAGAGGACTTATTGAGCAGAATTTGGATAGGTTGAAGTGGACCTATTGAGCATATTTGGATAGGTTTGAGTGGATTTAATTTTGGAGTGGATAGATTTGAGTAGGTTCTGAGTGGACCTATTGAGCATATTTGAGCAGGTATTGAGTGGACCTATTGAGTAGATTTGTGCTAGACATGGACTGTGTTTAGTGTAGATTTGAGTGAGCTTGTTGAGCAGACTTGTGCTAGACCGACTGGACTATGTTTAGTGTAGAGTTGAGCAGATTTGTGCTAGACCGACTGGACTATGTTTAGTGCAGATTTGAGTGAGCTTGTTGAGCAGACTTGTGCTAAATCGACTGGACTGTGTTTAGTGCAGAGTTGAGCAGATTTGTGCTAGACCGACTGGACTGTGTTTAGTGCAGATTTGAGATAGAGCTTTGGAGGTGACAGAGCAGAGAGGACAGTAGTCTCCAGTGGATAGAGATCCATCAGCCAGGGTAGTGAGGATAGGTCTTCTGAGTGGGGACAAGAGTCTTCAGTGGAGAGAGATCCACAAGCCAGTGCAGTGGAGGCAGTAGTCTTCTAGAGGATCACCAACCAGAGCAGAGGAGAAGGAGTTCTCCTATGGATAGAGATCCACGAACTTGATTTAGGGGATCGACATCTCCTTTGGACAGAGGTCCATAAACATTGTAATAGGGAAAGGATTCCCAAGAGATTGATTGAGAAAATTTTAGTAAAGTATTTTCTCCGTGGAGGTAGCCCACATTGGGTGAACCACGTAAAATTGGTGTCTCATGTGTGTGTGATATTTTGTGCATTGCTTTGGTTTTTGCTGTTGATATTGCCATTGATATATTGCATAATATTGATTTTGATAAGAAAATTAAAAAGTGGTCTTATACTGTTCACCCCCCTCTCAGTATAAGCTTGTGTTCTTCAATAAGGAGCACCTAGTTGGTTTGAGGGGGTTTGGAATTGGGTGGTACATATGGATTACGATTGTAGCAGTAATTGGATGGATAGGGCTATTTTGGGTGGAGCTTAATTTTACATGTGTGGACCTTGATGTCCTCGATAACCTTAGCTTGGGCAATAGCTTCCTCAAATATACGACTTTGATATATTTGTAGTGTTTGAGATATTTTCTTGTGACAACTCTTGACAAAAATTTTGACGAGCTCTGAAGGTGGGAGAGTAAAAGCAAGATCATGAATGACCACTCTCTAGCGAGAGATAAAATTAGTAATGAGATCGTCATCAAACTGGTGTAAAGCATAGATATCTAATAATGTAGTCTTGGTTTTGATGTTGATCAAAAAATGCTCAAGAAATAGATTGGCCAAATGTTCGAATGTGAATAAGCTATGATGAGTCAGATGATTGTACCAATCTAATGCTTATCTCCCAAGAGAGTGTAAATATGCGGAGCATAAGGGGATCACTACCATGAAGTTGATAACAAGCAAAATGGTAATTTTTAAGGTGCTCTTTGGGATCTTACTTACTTTTGAATTTATTAAATTTAGGGATCTCAAACCAGTAAGGATAAGGATGCATGGGAATAGACGGGTGAATTGGTTAACTGCACAACTTGTCATATGTGGGTTTTTTAGGCCCATAACCAGTCATGCACAAATCCAAGGTATAGATTTGCTCCTGCATAGCTTAAAGTTCATTAGAGAGTACCATGGTGGTATCTTGTGGAGCCAAAAATAGATGTGAAGAAGAATATGGAGATAGTGGCTGTGATGATTCCTATAAATAACCCAAATGTGGTGGGTATTACAACTGTTGTTCCTTACATTAATTGTTGTAAGCAGCCTTCTATGGATCAGGTACTGACATAGATTGACATTATGGGAAAGAAACCTGAGATGGATGTGGTAAAATGTATGAATATTGGACTGCGGGTTGTTGCTATTGATCATAATATTTGGGAGTTTGGTGGTTAGGCATGGACACCTGTTGTTGCTACATATATTGGAAATTTGGTTGCACCTAAGTAGTGGTGGTAGAGGATCAAGTGGATAGTGAGGTGAAGAAATATGGTGGTGTAGAATATGGGGGTGGAAGATATGAGGGCATGGTGAAAGATAATTGGTTTGAATATGGGGTAGCAATGGATGAGAACTAGGATGGTGCATAAGGAATGGTGAAAAATAGTTCAGGTTGGACCGAATAGCAAGGGGAATTAGCAAGATAATATGGATTTGATGATGGGGGTCAAAAAGTAGGTGGTGGAGATAAGAGAAATTATGAAGAAGATGCCAATGAGGTCCATATGATGATAATGGTGGATAACTAGTAGGGATATGGGTAGTGAACTATGGAGTGAATGAAGGTGGTTATGGATATGGGGTGGCCTATTGCTGTTGGAATTTTTGTGGAGGATGAGATGAGTGTTGTGTCAATATCTGGAGGTATTGAGATGGATACTAAGAATGCAAAGGTGGAAATGATGATGATGGAAATGATGATGATGGTTGGGATGGGGTTCGGAAGCTCTATGAAGTTTGTTGTGAATATGGGATTTGATATGAGGATATGGTAGGTGGTGGTGTAGAAGAAGGAGGTGTACAAATCATACCTATGGTTTGGATAGTGGTGATGAGATCAAGCATAATTTGGAAATGATATTATAATTATCTCCAAAAAGTGGATGAGATTAATGGTCTAGAAAAGGATGAGTGTCATATGGTAAAGGATATGGGGTGAAATCATCAACAACAATTATGGGTATAGGATGATCGATAGGGGTGTAGACGACATACTAGAAGTAAGTGGATGGGGGATTAGGGGAGGAGAGATCATATAGAGGAGAAGTATCCTCAAATATCTCATCCAAGGTATAATATGGAGCAAAAGAGGTGACGTGAGATATAGTACTAGCCCTAGACACTGATAGCCTTATCAATATATCAGGTGGAACAATGAAAGCAACCTTATTAGAATGGTAAGGTGGATCAGTGGTATAAGAAGAAGAGGTGGCTGTAGTCATGATAGTCTTATAAGAAACCTTAGCGGTACGATGAAGGGCTTCACGTTTTTGACTACGCCTAACTAGCATGGTGATGTGTGTAGTAGTGTGATAACAACCAAAAGATGTGAAATCTGGACTCTAGGAATTTCTATGGCCGACTCTGATACTTTTTGTTCCAAAAAACATAGATTTGCATGGGAGGTGTGAACCTCTCCTATAATTGATAATTTGCACGGGGTCGTATGAATCTCAAAAAATAGGAATGATTGATAGATAAGTGCTATGTAAAGTGTCTGTGTGCTATGTGGAAGATCTATGACCTAGAAACTAGGTTCGCATGAGGGGATATGAATATCTTTTGTAATAATGCATTCGTATGAGGTCATGCAAACCTCAAGAAACAGGGACAGAGGATGGATTTATGCTATGGAGATCCTTTGTGTGTTGTGTGGGACTATTCTATGCAGTTTTGTAGCCTAGAAGCTAGGTTCATATGGGGCGTGCAAATTTATCTAAGCATAGCATGGGGAGGTGAAAACCACCTGAAAAAATCCTGTGCAATACTTTTCATGAAAATGCAACTATGGAACAACTAACCAGTGAGTTATAGCAATTTTAATATGTTGTTGTAACCACTTTTTTGAGACTCAACAATAAGCAAATGTGTTTCTTTTGATTTTTCATGTGTTTTGATGAGAGTACTATAACCGCCCTAAGAAAAAACCATAGGAATGGGTGAATTCTACTTGAAATAGGTATGTCATAGCATAGAACCTCCTACAACACCCAAGGGTGCACATAATAGAAATATGTTTATAATGGTTGAGTGGCTACCTAGATGAAATGTGATATAGTAAAATGGTATCCAATAAGGAGGACTCAAGATGCTCAAATAAGTCAATATACTCTCATGAAGAGAGGTCATGTTTTTAATGTGCTACTATCAGTACTAATCAAGGCTTTTTCTTAACCCTCATGTTTAAGGCATGCATAGTAATGATCAGCTATGCACACTAATTATTTTTAAAAGCCCTATTGTAAAGGGGCTTTCTAAAACTACCTACTCCAAAGGTACCTTCTAGTGATTAATTTTGGATAACCATCTCTCAAGAGTAGGGGATCATCCGGTGATGAAGTCCGACCAACCACTCTTGGGGGGATACTATGGTGACTAAATGAGGGGTGAGTCGGTGGAGGGTAGAACTCCGACCTCACCAAACTCAAGTGTTGAATTGGTGATGAAATCCAATTCAAACTAGAGATGAAAGCCAATCCTTACACTGTTTATGTTGGAACATGAGTGTGTGGTGTTTGTTGTGTGCAACTATTTTAGAAGCAAAACTACCCTAAGTGCCTTTTCAAAATAAATCTATGCTAATATGCCTTTTCAAAATAAATCTAATTAAATGCTTTTGAAATTGAAATCTAATTAGATGCTTTTGAAATTAAAATCTAATTAATTACTTGTGAAATTGAAATCTAGATTAAATGCATCCTCACAAAATCAAATTTAATCTAATGCATTTGGAATTGAAATCTAATTTATTTTGAAAGTGAAATATAGCTAATTAATTCCTCACAAAATAAAATTTAATATAATGCCTTTGGAAATGAAATCTAGATTAAGTGCTTGGAATCCAAATCTAGTTTAATGTAGGGTATTGAAATCTATCTAGAAATCTAGCTAGAACAAACAAGCATATGCGATAGGTCAGTTGTCAACCCAAATGAGAAGATTTGCCTCAGAATGTAAATATAACCATATTATTAGCACAATACCTATGTCCAGGTGCATGTAAAATCTTCAAGTTCTCTCTCCTCTCCAAATCTATGTTTTTTGGGGAAGTTTGCACCTTAGGGTGTGAACCTGTCCTCTATCAGGAAGTTTGCATGGGCCTGTGTGAACCTATTATTGAGAACTCGACTAACTAGTTTTGTGTTGCTGGTAATTATTTTGAATGTTTCGGATGGTCCTGAGATAGTTACCTACACATAAAAGGTCCAAAATTCAAGTATGAATGCGACAAGAAAAACAAAACCTTAAAATATTATGCATACACCTAAGATAAGCAAATTACTAAAAATTAAAATTAACTATTACCGCACATAAATACAAGGAATGATTTCACCTTGCATACATCATGGCGAGAGGTAGTTTGAGATCTAAGTATGGGGGCATGCAATCCTTGAGAACTAGAGGCTTTTAACCCCCCTGACTTACCTTCCCAGTTGTTGGGGTGTTTGAAACCAATACCTATGCTTCAAGGATCAGTTTTGAGGCAGATTGGGAAGTTCACACACCCAAGTGTGTACTCTCTAACCTCTTTGGAGCTTGTTGGTGCACCAATAAAATTTTGCAATATGGCCTGAGATGTGTTTCAGGGTATTTTTAATTTGGGGTTCCTTCAAATATGACAACTACCTACCATACAGAAACAATCCACAAGATGTGTTAGATGGTGATTAAGCTAGTGCTTCATGGGGGTCCCATCAGGCGTGTCAAAATGGAACCAACCAAAATGACACTACAATCCTTCATTCAAAAATTGTAGAGACCACTACATTTGTTATTGAAAATAAAAAGGAGGTTACAGAGTGATATCCTTTTACAATTTTTGCCTTGAAGGTTACAATTGGTTCTTCCTTAAGGAAACCCTTTTATATGTCTCCAAAGGTAGTAGGATCTATCTTCTTGGTGTTCCTCAGTGTTGATGGGCTTCTTACATGTGGGCCATCATTCTATTAATGTATTCTATGTACCTGTTGGCTTGTAAAATATGGTTAAAACATTTGGGGGCTTGCCTCAGTCAAACCTTGTGTTTATAAAGATAAAATACTCTTTAAATAAGCTTAAAACATAATAGAAACTAATAAAAACAATATAAAACACTAAATTGTGCCATATTTACCTATATTATAATCTCTATTTTTTGTAGCAGAGGTTCACACGGGGGTTGCAAACTTGGTTTGGACCAGGATGTTCGTACGAGGGTGTGCGAACCTGTATTTTTATAATAGAATCTACAAGATATGATTTTGAGTTGTCCTGGTGTTGCTGTTTCTTTTCTTTTTTGATGGATCACCTTAAAAAATTATCCTTTTGATGTTGATGACCTGTTCCAATCACAAGGAATACTATGAAAGTAACTAAATTACTAATCCAATGCAAATATGATAGATGTGTTATGGGTGGGTGATGGATGTTATGTCTAGATTAATTTCTACAGATTTTCTATAAGCTAAAATTGATCTCTCTAAAATGGTGGAAATGGCCTTCTACTTATACACTTAGCCAAGGTGAGGGGGAGCGGATGAGGTGTCCCCTATGAGGTGTGCATGGTGAGGTTTCCACCTAAGAGGTGTCCCCTGAGGTGTCCTGGCTCATAAATGAGGTTGGGTGAGAGAATCCCTCACCCATCCACAAGTCATGATGACCTGGATAAAAATATCCATTTGGTATTTATTAGCACCTTTTTGGAAATATCTCTTAATTAAAATTTGCTTTTTGTGTGCAAAAGTCTCCATCTTTCATTTATGACCCAGGGGAATGTGAGGTGGAGAAATATCTGGGTGAGAGGTGGCAAGGCTAGGATAGGGTAGTCAAAGTAGACTAGGTGAGGTGGCAGGCTTTGTTTAAATCAATATTAGATCTAATTAAGCATGTGTTTAGCCATAAAGCATATTTTGACCAAAAATGTTGACTTTTGACCATAAAGTGCTTTTTGACCATGGTGGAGAATTCAACCTTAGTTGAGTTGGGAATGAGGTCGCATGAGGACCTAGAGTTAAGTGTAGGAAGGGGCTTAGCTAGCCTAAGGGGGCTAAGGATGATGAATAGTGATTTTGATAAATGAATAGTATTTTTATCCAATTTATGCAATTTTCGAGGGTTTTGCAAATGGATTGGCTGTGAAGATGAGTAAAGGGAAAATATGTGATTTTTGGGTGTCTACAACACCATTATTGAGTTGAAAACATAAATTATAGTTAAGCAATTTAGTTGAAAAACTTATGTATTCAAATTTTAGAATTTCAAAAAGCACTCAAGCTCTTTAACCTTTTGCTCAATCCAATTGCTAAGCAAACACTAGCCCTACACTCATGGCAAATCTAAAGGAAATAAAATGCAATCAACTTAATATATAAAAGATAATATTAGTTTTTGGATATAATTGAACTAGCATCCGAATAAAAGATGTCAATATAATTACATCAAAACTTAAAATACTTAATTAAAAATTTAAAATAATCAAAGTCTTTTTTAGTATATGATTATTATTATTTTGTTAATACAATTTGAGTTGGCATAACATCAAGATTTTTGAAACTCTAAGTAGGAGATTCAAGTTTGAATCCAATGGAGGTAGAGTTGTACACCATAATTTTCATAATTGAAGTTTGGTTGGATAAACATATATTGGATAAACCCCAACATATTATTATAATACATTTAAATAAATATAAAAAATAGTATTATTATTGGTAAGTTTGGTGTGAAAGAGAGTAGTGGGAGAGAAATAATAGAAAGTTAAGGAGAATATACTAGGGTTGTGGCCACCGAGGATGGAGCCTCTACCACACAAAATATATCTTAAACCTAGGGTTCTGAATATGTGGTCCAAGAGGATGGATGATTTTTAGAGTTTTTTTACGACAAGACTACCACCATGATGAGTGAAGCAAAGAAAAAAATGATAGTGGGAATTTCTCTATCGAGGCTAGGTTTGCTAACACAAATGCTAATGGAGAATCCCTCGACCTTGAGGTACTAAGGATAATACAAGATAATAATAGGGAAGGAAGGTTTAGGGATTTTTTGGAACAAGTTCCTAAAGAAGTAGTGGACTATTCAATGAATCCTTATGAGAGGGTCTTCATCTTTGATAGTGGAATTATGAAAGAGGGAAATCACCTTTCAAAGAGTTCATGAATAGGTCTAAGATAGTGATGATTTCATAGGAGGAATGTAGCTCTTATATAGGAGTGGTGACTAGGATACATCCTCTCTAGATCAAGATGATTGAAATAGACCACAACTCTCCAATTAGGGTTGCAAGGAACAATTGAAGAATTTAGTAGGAGAAAATCCAAAGAAGAATCCCTTGGAATCATGTAAAAAGGCAACCAAATGCATTTGAAGAAAGAGTAACAAATCAAAGTCTTAGGAGAAGTGAAAATGGTGAAATTCATTGACCTCTAAGAGAAAATTCTTGTTATAAGGTTTTATGGGTGTACAATTTCTAAAAAATCCTTGGTAGACTGGTTGGATAGGGAATGGATGGAAGTCTTAGGGTATGTTCCTAGTTTCTTACTTCTAGTAAGAGGGTGGTTGTAATTTTATTTCAAGACTAATGAAGATGTGGAAAATATTTTGTTGAAGAAATGGTTTTGGGGGTTAGCTTTGTTAATTATTAAATTGTGAGACCCTTGTTTTAACCTGAGGACCACTTGTATACCTATTCATATTGTATGGGTAAAGTTACTAGGGTTGCCACTAGAGTTTTAGTTTAAATATGTTTTCCAAGCCATAGGCAATTGCATTGGTTCTATCTTGGAGGTGGACAAGAATTAACAGTCTTCATTATTGAAGATAAGGACCAAGATTCTTGTTGATGTGGATTGGTGGGGGAAATTATGTTGAAGTACAACAAAGGGATTCATGTTCAAACCTTTGACTAAATTGGTGTGTCTTTTAGGTGTGCATGTTGTCATAATTATAGGCATATTATGAGGGGCTATTCTCTTTTTTTAGAAATATTTGGCATCAGAAGGTAGAGAGAGGGGTCATTAAGGATGAGAATGAGATGCAAATTTCATTTTAGGAACATGAATCACAATCTGGTTATATTATCAAATTAATGTATAAGGAACACAAGCTAGAGGAATCAGGAGAAATAATAGGAGATGCAAATAACGTGGATAATTTTGTTTTGTTTCATATCAAGTGATTGATTTAGAATTATCTCAAATTGAAGCAAGGTTAGGAATCTCAAAGAAAAATATGGGTGTGATGCTCCTAGACCTAGATAAAAGCTTTCAAAGTGAAAGTATTTCCATGTCTTATTTCACATATGGAACTATAGGTAATTCTCCTTTGATTCATTCAACTAACCAATGGCCAGACTTACCAATCTATAATACAAAGTCTTCCATGGTAGAAAGTAAGGATGGAGTTAAGGGGAAAGGAGGACCCTCAAATTCTTCTTCCTTGGAGGTAGTAGATCCAAACCTTGGTTTAGACTCTAGTAAGTTTTTTAGTAATGCTTCATAGGTAAACCACTTTGAATTTGCTTTCCCACCTATTTTTTTTTGTATAGGAGATTCTATGTCCCCCAAAATCCATAGGTGTCACCTACTATCCTTGAAAGGAATAACAAGACTAAGGGAAGGAGTTGAAGGAGGCCTCAATAAATATGTGGGGATAGGAAGTCTTACTGATGGGATGGATAGAAGATATTTTATTTTATTGGCTACAAATAAATCCCTCCATGAAGTTCAACAAGGCAAGCAATCATACTTACATGGGATCATTAGAGCAAGGATTATCTCAAATGCAGTTAATCAATGAAAGTTCTATCCTTCAATATCTAGGGGATGGGTGTATTGCTCCAAAATTTTCACACCCTTACCTTCAGGCTATAGGGTCCGTGCCCGAAAGGGGGATGTGAAAAGGATGTCGCAGTACCTCAGACTGAGAGGCCTTTGCAAAGGTCCCGCCTCTCAAGGGAGGTGTATATTGGTGATTTTTCGACGGATGGTGGGTTCACCAGGAAACATTCAATGGCAGTTTCCACGCCTAGGTTGGGAATGTGTTTTATGTGTTCATTTTAGCCTTAAGCATTCAAATACTAGGTTTGGCCAAAATACGTCTAAGCTATTCTATATGAAGATGCAAATTAAATGAATACAAAAAATAGAATTAAGACAGAAAAATAGAGAAATTATAGAATATTAAAAGCAGAATACCTGATCCGGATGTCTGATGAAGATTCTGATCTTGAAGCAGTTAGGATCGCCTCTGATTTGATAGGATCGTCTGAGATCATACAAGATCATCTGAGATCTGACGAATTCATTAGATGAATTCGTTAAAGACCTACAAATAGAGAAATAGGTGCAAAACACAGAAAATACAACAATTCTAGCAGATGGAAACAACATAAAATGACAGTAGTACTATTAAACTGAAACTTAAAAACAAAAATAGGAATGAATTATGCTAATTTAATCACAATTATGGCTTAATTATGCATTTGATCTAGATGGGTGAACTCCAAAATGCAGAACAAAATAAAATACTGAATAACATTGCTAATTACAACATAAAACAACAAAAAAAGGGAATACGAAATGCAAACTTCAGGCACTGATTGCTTCAATGTTGAATGCAGTCGAAATCATCTCGCATTGGTACAAAATCATCTCTGATTCGATAGGATCACCTTCGATCTGAATAGGTTCATCGACGACGATGTAAGCTTGCTTCGGCTGAAAAACAATATGGTACCTGCAAAAAAATTGTGTAGAACTAATGCAAAATATAAACTTAAGATGTTTTAACATGTATGCAGTCAGGTTACAGGGAATTTCAGCCAGGGGGGTGCTAAGGGGAGGGCTTAGGATTAAATAGGCATAGGAGGGAGGTTAGGAGGTTGGAGATCATCCCTATTTGGGAGATCTCCAACGGGCGAGGGTCCCTAACGACGCAGACACGCTTTTGCCTGGATTAGAGACCCATTGGAACAGAAGCTAATTGTGCAAAATCAGTTTTGAGACAAGATCTTTTGGACGTCTTAGTCCAGACGAAATCGTTAGATCTAGGGCAATATCGTCTGATCGATGACGATATCATCAAACGGTCAAAACAACCTCTAAAAATGGCACGAAAAAGGGGGAAACAGATTACCCGACGGTTAACAGGGGGTTTGGGAGGTTAAAATTTGAATTTAAATTATTTACTAAAGTGAATGTAATTATTACAATTTCACTGTGTCAATTTTAGGGTGCTACATTTTGCCCCCTCTTTAGCAAATTTTCTGAAGAAAATGCATTAAAGATGAGTTCTTCTCGATCTATGAGAAAGCAAAAATTATTCCCCTTTTTAGGCGATGATTCTTGGTCGAATTGTACGATAGCTTACTATGGTGCCCCCTCCGTGTTTTTACCCAAATCAAATGTTTGAGGTAAAAACGCGAAAAAGCAAAATTTATTTTTGAATTATTTTTGAATAAAATTAAGAAAAATAGGGTAAAACCCTAATTCATTTTTACTATTCATCTTTACTGGTTTTAGAGCTTTGGAAGCAAAAATGGTGGAGAAAACGCACAGATCAACAGAGGTCCGATGTGGGCTACGGGTAAGAGTCTAAACTTAGTTTAGAATGCTTTAAGTTGAATTTGCATGCCTTTTAGGTAAATTTTAATTAATTTTTGAGCATCACGGCCATTTTTGGGCTGTCGACGTCATCGGGACAAAATCGTCCCAATTTCGACGAAATCGTCTCAAGTTCGCCAATTTCATCTAAGGACGAAATCGGCGAAAGGGGGACGATTTCATCAAATTAGGGATGATTTCGGCTTACGAAATCGAAGACGATTCTACTCAAATTTGGGACGATATCGTCCAATAGTGGACGATATCATCATTTAATTAAATTGAACTTATTTTACTTGCATTATTAATTACTTGAATTATTATTAATGATTTTTATTGTTTTGTTGTTTATGTTGTAGAGAGGATTGCTAAAGAGCAGGGAATGGAAATATGGAGGTTTGAGAGATGACTTGGCCGCTCTTACATAGGCAGAGCGAGATCAGCTGGCACAGGCCGGCTTACAGCATGTGGCAGAGATGCCACAAGTGTCTACAGACATGGGGCTACTGATAGCCCTAGCAGAGAGATGGTATCCGGGTTCTTCCTATTTTCGGCTATCGATAGGGGAGATGACTCCCACACTAGAGGATGCATGGAGGATTCTAATGATCCCCATACAAGGACGGTTGATCACTCCTATGGCCAATCAGGGCCATGCTATGGGACGGTTATGTGGTGACCCGAGCTTCGCCCTAGAGAAGGGCAAAGTTAACATCGAGGCACTACGTCAGATGCCTGGGACATATAGACTCACATAGGTTTTAGCTGGAGTGGTTGGTGGACTTCTGTTGTGCCACCAGAGCGGGTGCAGGGTGCCATGGATGCTAGCAGATGTGATCTACGATATGCAAGACCATGGCTATAGGTTTTCTTGGGGCAGCTTTGTTCTATGCGGTTGTACAAGATCCTGCATGGGGTCGTGTACAAGGGCGGCCGATGTCTAGTGATGACATCGCTCCTACAGGTTTGGTGCTGGGAGCACATTGCAGTGCAGAGGCCGATAGGGCTTCCTTTGATAGGGATTGATGGGGAGAGGCCTCTAGTTTTCTATCGATGGCTCCGGAGAAGGTCACAGTGGTGGATCAACCTTTTGATGTCCCGGAGACTGCTAGATGACCTAGTCCCGGACCAGATCACCTGGAGGCCATGGTGAGAGCACCCAAGGTGGGCCAAGGATGGACAGGAGTTAGTTCACGTCAGGTGAGTTTGCTGGCTATGTATGGAGAGGGGAGAGGTGGAGCTCCATCACTACGATCGAGTTTTACGATAGTTCGGTCTACAGTAGGGGATCCCATCTCTTAGAGATTACGAGTTTTATCGGACTGTCCGAGATAACACCACAGTTAGCGGGGCTCTAGACATGCAGTGCTTTTGGAGTTAGGATGTGAACAATGCCCCCATTCATCTAGTGGATGGGGATGACATAGGGGTTGCAGATGGCTACGATGCCTGGTACGTAGGCATCCACCCTCCTCGGATGACGAGGGCTCAGGGTCTGATACACGTAGTTGTGCATCGGATAGGGAGGCGACACCAGGCAGCTATGGATGTGACCCAGGGTCACAGTAAGAGATAGCTGAGGAGGCCACAGGCACAGGAGAGTCCATGACAGAGGGAGAGGAGGGAGGCGAGACCCCCTTCTCCACAGAGAGAGAGGCCACCATCGCCCGATAAGGGTAAGGGTGTCGACACAGGGGACAGTAGTGAGACAACTACTCTCCGAGTGAAGATGATTCGTCTCCAGGCACAGGTGCAAACATTATAGGAGGAGGCTACACGACATCGAGCTAAGGTGACACAGCTTCGAGACGAGATTGCATGCCTCAGGGCATAGGGCGTAGGGGCAAGCAATGGGGAGCTGACACGGGCTATTTCCCAAATTACTTTCTATCAGACATTATACTATTAGCTGGTGCCATAGGAGGATAGACTACCCCTGCTAGCTAACATCACAGATCTGATCAGGATCGAGTCATCGAGGACTTCGTCCCGATCGACGACTAGGACTCGCAATACTACACATACTATGATGGGGCCACCTCATCCACCTCAGGGCGGGGGAGGAGATGAGGCTGAGAGCTCGAGGGGTTCTCGAGGCTAGCGACTGCACTACATTGTACAGATTGAGACAGAGCATTTATTATTATTTTTTTTTGATAGAGGATTGAGTATGCCGAGGTACAGATTGTGGCATACCAATCCAATTTTGATATGATGTATAAATACTATTGATATATATATGCGAGGAGATATTTTTGATCATATGACTTGTGTTATGTAATTTTATGATGCTTTTATGTTTGATTTGATTGATTTGATGATTGGATTGAGGATTTATGAAATTATGTCATTTTGAAAATTTATAATTTTGATGTCATGTTGTAATATTTTAAATGAAATAATTTGATGTAACAAATTGGTTGTTTGTGATGTAATGTGATAAAAAATAAAAAGATACTTCTAACAATAATTTCAAAGGACATTGTCGCTATTATAGACCATTTCATGGAGTCGTCGCTCACTTGGTCGTCAAGCTAATCCCAGTATAGAAATATTGTTAAAAGTAAAAGAGTGCTTAAGAGACTGTCTTAAGACTTTGGTGCAATGGTGCAAATGATGGTGATGATGATGGTTTGTTTTTCAGATTTCCATGAAAATAGTATGCATGAAACAATGTTAAAATGATTTTGCTAGGCATAAATTCCTAAGTGTGATAATTTTTTTGGATAATTCCTTAGGAATTATACCATCATTGCAAATTTGAAGTTTGACATAATGACATGAAATAATGAAAATGTGTTTGTTTTTTTGTTGAAAAACATAATTGTATAACAGAATGATTGAAGTCATATGGTTTTTATGATTTTTAAATAAATGGGGAATAAAAATTGTTACAATGGTTTGCGCTAGGCATAGAATATGTAGGTATAGACTTATACCATCATCGTGAAAATCAAAGAAAAATAGATTATTTTATTACATGGTTGATTTTTTAATAAACAAAAAATATGAAGATGAGGACTTGCACTAGGCATAAAATTCCAATTTTGGATTTAGAACTATACCATCGTCACGAAAGTCGTCCAGATATATATGTTTTGATTGTATAGTTTTGAAAGAAATTTTTATTTTTCTATTATATAGTTGTCTTTATGCTAAACAACTGTACTTGAAAGAAGAAAATGAATTATTTCAAACAATTTGCAAAAAATATTTCAAAGTACCTTAAAGACAAAAGTTAGATTTATAAGGAATCCCATGTGCATATGTGAATTCATTTCCAATCTTGATTTATCATAATGATACACAAAATCTCTCAAATATAAAATGTGTGTGCAATTGCTATGTTCATTTACCAGTTTTGAGCAAGATAATATGATACAAGTGATTTGAAGAAACCAAATAAGTGTTCATTAACCATGATGTAGATGCATATAACCATACTAGACTACTATGTAGGTCGGATTATCAAGAGCTAGCTAATCCATAAGCAGACATAGGTCTGTACAAAATAAGGTCGCTAATGTGACAGACATATCACCACGCTAGGAGTTACCCAAGGCCAAGTAGGTTGGGCACAAACCACCTATTATGGGGCTTACCTCACAGTTTTTGAATAATTGAGAATTCCAGGGATTCAAGCTCATCAACCCTTATTTTCTTTTCAAAGGGTAGGGAAAAGGGATTTTATTGCTTTTGCTTTTGCTTTCTTTTTCTTTTTGTATTTTTTGCTTGATTTTTGAGATAATGCTTGAAACATTGCTGTAATGATAAAATAACATTTTTCTTTTCTCTTTTTCTTGAACTTTTCTTTTCTTTCTATGCTAGGGATACTTGCTCGGATTAGCTGTAGAGCAAGGGATTTTTATTCTGGGTAGGGGTGAGCTTGTCCTTTTGCCAATTCTCAAAGATTCTAGACCATGTGCATGATAGGATAGTAGGGGAAACTTTTCGCTCAAGAAACCACTTCTACTATGTAGCAAAGCATGGAAATTACAAATATAATCATTTTATTGTGAAAATATGTGCTTGGTTTAAGTAAATAACAATATCAATTCTTTGTGCTCAAACTTTATTTAATTGAATTTTGTGGACTTTGATATAAGAGAGATTAGTAATCATGCCAGATAAAATCAAGATATTTATTTTTGTTTTTGTGAAAGTGAGAGATTCCAAATAAATGCTAATTTATCCAAAATAATTTGAAACATATAACTGCAATAATTGTAAGAAAATATATATAAATGATTTTTGAGAAGCTTTGAGAATGTTGACTCTCTCTTTCTTCTTTATATTGTTTTGGTTTTGAAAGAGTCAAGAATATTGTTGTTTTTATTTTTATCATTTTTGAAAGAATTAACAAGTGCCATAACAAATAGTTTTGAAGATTTTGATGATTATGAATGTTTTTGGTGTTTTTGAATTTATAAATTGAAAGAAAATACAAGATAGTGATTTTGAATTATTGTAAACAAATATATACAAGGATGAAATGACCAAATTTATACATAGTAACATTTAAGATGCAAAATATTCATGGGTTCTTTAAGTTCTTTACCATCTAAGGTAGATAATTTGTATGCTCCCGATTCAAATTTAGCAGTGATAATGTATGGTCCAAGCCAGTTGGGCTCAAATTTACCTTTAAGGTCTTTAGTTGCATTAGTATTTTTTTTATTTTCTTTTAAAACAAGGTCACCGATTTCAAAGCATCGATGACGAACTTTTTTAGCATATGATCTTTTAAGTTGGTTTTGGTAGGCATGGAGATGCTCCAAAGCATTGATGCATTTTTCATCTAGGAGTTCCAGCTGACTGAGTCTGCCAGCACGATATTCATCTCCTACTTCGGTATCTTGAAGTAGTAGAGCCAAAGAAGGAACTTCTAATTCAAATGGAAAAATGGCTTTAGCACCATAGACCAAAAAAATGGTGAAGTGCCCGTGGGGGTTCGAACACTAGTTCGATAGGCCCACAAGTCTGGATATAACTGAATGTGCCAGTCACGACCAGTTTTATTGACCAATATTTTGAGAATTTTGATTAAGGTTTTGTTAGATGCTTCTGCTTGACCATTACCCTAAGGATAATAGGGAGTGGACCAGCGATGTTGAATCTTATATTTTTGGCATAATTTTTTAACATCTTTATTTTTGAAACAAGTTCCATTGTCAGAGATGAGATTTGCAATAATTTCGAACCTACAAATGATTTGATTAAAAATAAATTTAGAGACTTGTGTGCCAGTGTAGGAAGCTAAAGGCATAGCTTCGACCCACTTTGTGAAATACTCAGTGGCAGTTATGATGAATTTGTGTCCATCAGATGACACAGGATTAATTTTGCCAATAATATCTAAGCCCCATTTTGAAAAGGGCCAAGGAGATGAAATAGCCTGCAGTTCTTGTGCAAGCACATGGACAAGGTCAGCATGTTTCTGGCACTTATCGCAATGGCGCACATACTCATGTGCATCATTCTCCATGCTAGGCCAAAAGTATCCTATTCTAAGGAGCTTTTTAGCGATGACACTACCACTAAAGTGTCCTCCACAAGATCCATCGTGGGCTTCACTCAAGACTGATTTGGATTCTTCTAAATTCAAACATCTTAATAGGATACCTTCAAAATATCTCCTATATTGCCAATTATTACAAATCGACTTGCTCATCTACGTAATAACCGACACTGGTTTCTATTAGAATTGGCAGGAAAAGTCCCATTTTGGAGAAAATCAAATATGTCCGTATACCAAGGTTTAGGAGTAGTTTCGTTGATTAGAAACACATCCAAAGTTTCTAAGCATGACTTATTTGAAGCGGGTTCCTGGAGTCAACGAATAATGATAGTGGCATATCCGTCATCTAACTCCAAGGGCAAGAGAGATGCAGTTGCGGCCATAGCATCAACTGCATGGTTGCAAGTTCTAGGAATAGCTTCCAAGGTAACTTGATCAAATAGGGACATTAATTGTAAAACATAGGCCTTATATGGGCGCATTTTATCATCTCTGGTCTGATAAACTTCATTAATTTGGTTTATAACCAGTTGAGAATCACCAAAAACTAACAGATGTTTAATTTTTAGCGCTAAGGTAGCTCGTAATCCAAGGATTAGAGCTTCATACTCAGCAGTATTGTTGGTGCAAGCAAATGTCAATTTTAAGGACAGAGGAATAAGATGTTTTTGCGGGGATATTAAAATAATACCTACACCAGCCCCACTCATGCATCGGGCTCCATCAAAGTATAAGGACCATTGTTCAGTATGGTCTGCCTCTAATTGAAGGCATTCATCGAGAAACTCGATGATGAGGGGATGGGCAGATGCTAAGGGTGCAGCAGCTAATTGATCTGCTATGATTTGACCCTTAACAAACTTCTGTCCTATGAATGTGAGATCAAACTCGCTTAGAGCAAGAACCCACTTGGCTGTGTGACCCGATAAATAAGGTTGACTCATGAGATACCTCAAGGGATCATATTTGGCAATGACATAAGTTTTTTGACTAAGCATATAATGTCATAATTTTTGTGTAGCAAACACGACTGCTAGACATAGTTTTTCCAACGTTGTGTAGCAAGTTTCATAACTGATGAAGGTTCGGCTAATATAATAATTAGCACGTTCTCTCTTTTCATCATCAAGCTGAGCTAACATAGCTCCTAAGGTAGAATCTGAAGCTAAAATATATAGGAGAAATGGGCGATCAGGTTTAGGCGGTGAAAGCACTGGAGGATTAAGGAGGTATTTCTTGAGAAGTTCAAAAGCTTCTCTACAGTCGGAGTCCCAATTAAAAGGGACATCCTTCTTAAGAAGTTTAAGAAAGGGACTGATTTTGTTCGTCGGCTTATCAATGAAGCGACAGATGGCTTGAAGCTTACCTTGTAAACTTCGTAACTTAGATATATTAGTAGGTGTGGGCATATCAGTGATAGCCGCAATCTTGAGAGGGTCGATTTCGATACCACGTAAAGAAACTAAAACCCCTAATAGTTTATCGGACTTAACTTCGAATATGCATTTTTCTGGATTTAATCGAATAAGATATTCTCGTAATCGATTAAAAACTTTTCTCAAATCATCTAAATGATTATCTTCATTAATAGAGCAAGCTATAATATCATCTACATAATCATGTAGGATATCATGCATCATATCATGAAAAATATAGGTCATAGCTCGTTGATAGGTTGCACCTGCGTTCTTTAAGCCAAATGACATCACTTTCCAACAAAAAGTACCCCAGGGGGTAATAAAGGCTATTTTAGCCTGATCTTCAGGAGCTATCCTGATCTGATTATAACCGGAGAATCCATCCATTAAGGACATCATCCCACTCCCGACAGTAAATTCAATGATTTGATCCATGTTTGGAAGAGGAAAGTCATCTTTAGGGCATGCAACGTTAATATCTCTAAAATCTGTGCAAACCCTAACTTTGGTAGCTTCTTTCTTGGTAACTGGAACTACATTTGAGATCCATTCAGCATAATCAATATCTTGTATAAATACAACATTCAGGAGTTTTTATAACTCCCCTTTGACTAGCAGAGCCACTTTGGGATGCATTTTTCTAAGTTTTTGTTTAACAGGTTTAGCATCCGGATGGACCACTAGATGATGCATGACTACAGAAGGTTCTAGACTTGGCATATCTTCGTATGTCCAAGCGAAGACATCTTCATACTCTTTAAGGAATGCAATATATTGCTCTTGTTTTTCTTGAGTTAATTCTGATCCAATATTGATTATGTGAGGATTATCCTCAGTTCCAATATTAATTTTAATGACATTTTCTACCTCCATGTGTAGATCTCTTTCAAAATTAGGTGGGGTGGGTGAAACACCCAATTCTTGTAATTCTTGTAAGGTTAATTTTGATAATTCATCCTGAGGATTAGCGGTCTCAAGTTGGGCTATAGTTGGTATAGAACCATCAAAATAAAATCCATTGTGTAACATCTCTTCAACAGAGACATCATGGAAGATATCTCCTTCCAACTCTTCATCGGGGTCAGCAATCATTTCAGGGTAAGCTATGGATAGCATGTTACATGTAAACGACTGATTTTTTAGAGGCAAATCAACATGCCTATCCAAATAATCTTGATAGCATATGAGTTGATCATCATATTCAAAAGTAAAGGGTTGACCCTTACTAGGAAATAGGCCCACACCACAACGGGAAGGCCACGGTTCTACCTCGAAAGGTTCTTTCATGCCATTTTGTAAAGGTCCTAAGCCTTTCCCTTTATATCCCATTTTAAAAATTATGGGTTTAGCTTTAATATATTCATTGGTAAAATAACACCGAGCATATCCCTCATGATGAGTTTGAATGTTTCGAGGGATTCTTCCCCAGTCATATCCTTTATAAATGAAGTCACAACTCCCGAATTGGTAAGTACTTCCCATAGGTTGTGGGAGGCCCAAAGTATGAGGAGATGGCGACAAGTTATTTAAAATACTTGAATCTTGCATGAAAGCATTTGTTTTTTTTATATTAGGATTGTAGATAAGTCTGGTAAAAGTTCATCAGAAAGAGCATAAGATGTGGAAGGATTATTCGCTATATCTTTAGATGTGGAAGGGATGATAGATGTGTCTATAGGTTTTAAATTTATAGGGATAGAACATGAAGGATTGGTTGTAGATTTAAGATCTTTTTGAGGTTCTAGAGTGATTTGTTTAGAAGATTTTTGATCTATATAAGAGGATGAAATTAATGGAGGGGAAATAGGTGAAGTTATGGGTGTGTGTTTCACACATTTGGATGAAAAATAAGAACTAGGATGTGTGGATGACAAAGCGGGTCAAAATTGCACTCCAACAGGTTCTGCCAAAGCACACATATCAAAGGGTCTAGGGTCACCATGGATAGTGACCAACTGATTTTTAAATTCAAATTTCACACATTGGTGTAAAGTTGATGGGACCGCTCGCATCGCATTGATCCAAGGGCGACCCAAAAGTATATTGTATGATGTTGGGCAATGTACAATAAACACGGTTGTTTCTAGGGTTCTAGGACCAAATTGCAATGGGATGGTAATAACTCCACACGTTTCTTGTGTTTCGTCATTGAAAGCTTTGATAATCATATCAGTTTTCTTCATTTCATAACTTATAAAGCCAAATCGTTGGTAGAAGTCAAAAGTGCAAATGTTTAGAGATGAGCCATTATCAATCAGGACTCATTTGACAACTACATCTCCAATTAGAGCAGGAATGTATAAGGGATTATCCTTATGTAAACCGTGTTGTGGGATATCTTTATCCCGAAAGTCAATACAATCAACCTCTCGAGTGATGATAGTATTGGCCATAGCTTCAGGTTGAATGTTTTGAGGTACCATCATTTGGCTTAATGTAAGCATCAACTCATCCCTATGGGTGGGAGAGGATCTTAATAAATCCAAAAGGGAAATTATGGCTATAGTATTGGATAATTGCTCATTAATATTGTAAGGGGGTTTAGGTTGAACATTAGGAGCATGATTCCCTTTATTGAGATTTTTCAAAATGAATGGAGCTGATCCATCATTCTGATTTGGTTCTTGTTGAGAATTTTGAGCCTGTTGTCGGGTAACGACTCTAATGGTACCTACAATGTTATATTGAGGACATTGAACTGGTCTCGGTCTAGCATTTATGGCTTGTTCATTTGAGAGGAATTGATTAGAAGAAGGTCGAGTAGTAACTCTTCTAGGAAATGGTTCTTCTGGAACCATAGCATCTGTGACGGGTTGAATAGGATCTGATTCATTTTTAGAACTATTCGATTGGTTTGAAGTAATTTCTAATTCACTTTCAGTATCTGATTCTATATCACTAGAATCTAAATTTTGAAAATTATGTAAGGGCCTGGTCATAACCAGGGATAAGGTTGTGTCAAATATTTGAGGATCCTGAACAGGTAATTGTCCGCTAATGGTTCCTACATATCGGGTAGGAGGAGGAACATTATGATGTTCGATTTGATTGGCCACCTCTTTACCATGTCTTGGTAAAGGGTGTTGAAATATGTCTAATGTTTGATTAGCATTTTAATTTTAATTTTTGGGAATGGTATTTTGAGCGTTATTCGGAGCATTTTGTTTAGGTTGGAAGGCTTGCACCTCCATTTCATTATTATCAATAAAATCTTGTATTTTATGTTTCAACCTTTTACAAGCGTTGGTAGAGTGTCCAGGTCCTCTATGGAAATCACAATGTAAGTCAGCTTTGTATCTAGGTATAGTTGGATCAGGTTCCCGGATAGTTGGTAATTGGATCAAACCTCTTTCGAGTAATTGAGGTAAAATAGTTGACAATGGTTGATTCAATCTAGTGAATTCTCGGGGAGGCTTATCAGGAGGTTTCAATATAAATTTTTCTGTTGTCTTCATTGCATTGACATTAGCAACATTTCTGCTATCAATGACTCCGTCACCAACAACTTGTTTGTTTTTATACTGATTTCTAGATGTTTTCTCATCATCCTTCTTCCTAAGTTGTCCTCTCCTAATGAGGGCATCTTCTACTCTTTGAGCTAAATCTATAGCTTGATCGAAGGTAGTTAAAGTAGCATTTGATAGCTCATAAGATATTTGTTCTTGTAAATTATTGATAAAAATGTCCAACATTTCCCTATAAGGTAGCACAAAGTGCAGTTTTCCTGTCAATTGCCTCCATCTAGCTAAGAAATCAGCAAAACATTCATCCTTGTCTTGTTTTAAATTGTATAAATATTTGATGGTTACATGCCTCTCGATGTAGGCACTAAATTGATGGACAAAAGATTCAGCTGTTTCTTCAAAGTTTCTTAAGGAATGAGTGGGCAATTGATAGTACCACTCTAATGCCATTCCACCTAAAATTTTAGGGAATATTTTTAGTAATAGCAAGTCATCATGTGATATATCATGACATGCTATCCTAAATATGCGAAGATGCTCTATGGGATCTTCGGTTCCTTTATATATAGGCAAGATAGGCATGGGAAAATGCTTAGGGTATGGTTGAGCTACAACTATGGGATCCAAAGGTTGACTACAGATCTCTCGATAATTGTACGAGGGATGGTAGGGATCTATCTGGTCCATACGCAAAGCTAACTGTTTCACCATGGCTTCCAAATTACTAGTTTGCCCCCCATATTGGTTCGGTAGGGCATTGACATGGGTTTTGTGAGCATATGATGGAGGGACATGAAGATTAGATGCTATGTTGCTATTGTGTAAATTGTTGGTAGGAAAAGTGTTATGAAGGAATTTTGAAGTTGTATTATGTTGTATTCCATATTGTTGAAAATTGGTGTTTGGCTTCGTTTTAGGTTTTTGTTTACTTGAAGCATATTTCTCAATAGTTTGGTGAAATAAAGTAGTGAAGGAAGTTTTCTTTTGTGTGGGAATGATTTTAGGTTGAATAACAGGTTCCTTAGGAGGTTGGGTAACCTGTTGTTTTGACATGTTTTGCATCATAGTGACCATGTCTGTATTGGATGGCCCAGCCTTATCACTTTCTTGATCAATGAAAGATAAGGGATTAGTGCACACATCATACATATATTCCATGGCTGCTTGAGTGTTACTAATTTGTCCTTTATCAATACGAACTGCCACATTAAGGGCATCAATGTTATCATTGAGAAATTTCTGGAAATGATCTATGTTGTCAAAAGCAATAGTTCCATCTGGAGCTACTCTAGGGGATGAGGGTCCATCCCCTTTAACACTTCCTTCTTGTTCATTATCTTCACCTAGGTCATGTTCTAGTTGATCTAGAGTTTTTCCTTCCGGAATTGGATCTTCAGGAAGGACATTTGGGTCTCTAGTTGTATCTTGTAACCAATCTTCTTCTCCTATAGTTTCTTTACCATTCCTAATTTTAGGCATGGTGCTTTAATTTTTATTTCAGAAAATATATATATATATATATATATGCAACAAGCTTAAGAGGTATATATTAATTATATACCTACTACAATATTTAAAATGAAATGTTTAAGTTTTTGCTATGTTTTTTTGTTTTTCTTTGTTTTTTGAAATAATATTATAAAGACAACAAATAACACAATAAATGCAAGAAAGTAACAATCTAGTTTTCTATAAACAATTTATAAATATCATTAATGGGTTCGAGTTCTTTAGGAGTCATGAAGTGTTCTTCAAATTGAAAGTTTTCTTTTAAAAATTTAATGAAAAGAGCTATAGTGATATTATCTGTCTCAGATGCTGGTTGATATAAGTAAAGCTCGTGGAAATCCTCTCAATATAACATAGCTCGAGGAACTCTATTCCATATTTCCCTATCTGTAAGAACAACCTCTTGGTCTTCTACAAAGACCTAGGAACTGGTGTACAATGGCTGCGTTCTCAAGGTATTCCTCGAAGGTGAACAATTTTGAAGATACAAGAGCTCTCCTATAAGCTAACCATCTATGGCAGGCTCCCTGAAGTTCATGATAAAAGACAAGTTGATGAGGATCCAGGATTCTATCTAGGACTAGCCTCTTAAATTGTTTAAGTTCTGTTGACCTAGATGAGATGACACTAAGTCTTCTATCAAGTTCGTCCCACAAGAGTTGATTTATATCTGTTTCAGGCACACCAAGTACAGAATTGATTTCTATGGCTGCCAAATGGTTTTCTACATTTATAGTAACTGCTAATATTTTCTTAGGAGCTACCATCTAAACATGATATTAAATTTAAATGATCTAAAATGCATCTATGTTTTAGTTGTTCTATTTTTTTTTTTGTTTTTGTTTTCAAAAGGTTTAAAATGCATTCACATCGGGTTCACCAAAATGGTGTCGCTCCAAATTTTTCACACCCTTACCTTCAGGCTATAGGATCCGTGCCCGGAAGGGGGATGTGAAAAGGATGTCGCGGTACCTCGGACTGAGAGGCCTTTGCGAAGGTCCCGCCTCTCAAGGGAGGTGTATATTGGTGATTTTTCGACGGATGGTGGGTTCACCAGGAAACATTCAATGGCAGTTTCCATGCCTAGGTTGGGAATGTGTTTTATGTGTTCATTTTAACCTTAAGCATTCAAATCCTAGGTTTGGCAAAAATGCGTCTAAGCTATTCTATATGAAGATGCAAATTAAATGAATATAGAAAATAGAATTAAGACAAAAAAATAGAGAAATTACAAAATATTAAAAGCAGAATACCTGATCCGGATGTCTGATGAAGATTCTGATCTTGAAGTAGTCAGGATCGCCCCTGATTTGACAGGATCGTCTGAGATCAGACAAGATCGTCTGAGATCTAACGAATTCGTTAGACGAATTTGTCAAAGACCTGCAAACAGAGAAATAGGTGCAAAACATAGAAAATACAACAATTCTAGCAGAGGGAAACAACATAAAATGACAGTAGTACTATTAAACTAAAACTTAAAAATAGAAACAGGAATGAATTATGCTAATTTAATCACAATTATGGCTTAATTATGCATTTAATCTAGATGGGTGAACTCCAAAATGCAAAACAGAATAAAATACTGAATAACATTGCTAATTACAACATAAAACAGCAGAAAAAAGGAAGAAGAAATGCAAACTTCAGGAACTGATTGCCTCAATGTTGACTGCAGTCGAAATCATCTCGCATTGGTACGAAATTGTCTCTGATTCGACAGGATCACCTCCGATCTGAACAAGTTCGTCGACAACGATGTAAGCTTGCTTCGGCTGAAAAACAATATGGTACCTGCAACAAAATTGTATAGAACTAATGCAAAATAGAAACTTAAGATGTTTTAACATGTATGCAGTCGGGTTACAAGGAATTTCAGCCAGGGGGGTGCTAAGGGGAGGGCTTAGGATTAAATAGGCTTAGGAGGTTGGAGATCATCCCTATTTGGGAGATCTCCAATGGGGGAGGGTCCCTAACGGCGCAGACATGCTTCTGCCTAGATTAGAGACCCATTGGAACAAAAGCTAATTGTGAAAAATCAGTTTTGAGACAAGATCGTCTGGACGTCCTAGTCCAGACGAAATCGTCAGATCTGGGGCGATATCGTCTAATCGGCGATGATATCGTCAAACGGTCAAAACAACCTCTAAAAATGGCACGAAAAAGGGGGAAACGAATTACTCGGTGGTTAACGGGCGGTTTGGGAGGTTAAAATTTGAATTTAAATTATTTACTAAAGTGAATGTAATTATTACAATTTCACTGTGCCAATTTTAGGGTGCTACAATGAGAAACTCAATAAAAAAAATTTGCTTTGTGTAAGATAGTAAAAATTCATAATCTAGAGATTCTACTAATTCAAGAGATAAAAGGGGTAGCTATGAAAGTGATAGAAGATATTAGTAAATTTCTTAAAGGATGATATTTTCTAGACCTTTATGTTGTAGGGGCCTCAGGATGAGTGGTCATAAGGTGGAAGGCAAATAAATTTAGGCTAACCAAATTTGGATTGCTTGAATCAAGAATAGGGACTGAATTCATTTTAGTGGAGCTTAGGAAAATAGTGACAATGGTTAACATTTATGGTCCCTATAAAGATAAGATTTAGTATTGGGATAAGCTTATAGATTAGAATTTTCTAGAAGTTGATAATTTAATTTTTGGAGGTGATTTAAACTTAACTCTTTCTAGGAGTGAATTGTGGGGTACTACTACTAGAAGTTATCCACTGGTTGTTTACTTCATCCAAATTTTGAATTCAAGGGGATGGTTAATAAGGATTAGGTATAGGATTATTTTTCTAAGTGCATAGGCTTAGTTAATAGTTCCTAAGTTTGAGTTATATTTAATAAAAATCAAGCTAGAATTTGCATTGAAAAAATGCCTAAATATGCATATTTACAATAATAATCTTCGGGTTCGAGGTGTAGACCAATTGGTTCGACCAAATCCCGTAAGGGGGTGGAGGTCCAAGGTTCAAATCTCGGGCCTCGCCAGACTGAATGCTTGTCCCTTTCCTTATGCTTTTAGCGATTTAAAAGGTTTAAAATGATTGTGGCATGGTGGTTATAGGGGTAGACTGTGCGAAGATTTGTGTGGAGGCTTCCATGGCAGACAACATAGAATACTATGGTGGCTATAAAATTTGGTTAGCCTACCTAGATTCATGGCGGCTACTGATTCCACCATGTAAATTAAAAAAAACAATAATAATATTCCAAAAATGGAAGATGCTAAAAATATTAGCTATACCTAATTTAACAAATTCTAGAGGCTAGCAAATTGCTAACAAGCTTTATGCCAACATCTTCTTTTGCTGACATTTCTTATTTTTTGACTTACAGTCTTGAATAATATTTTGAAATTATTTTAAACTTAGAATTAGGAAATATAAAACTAAGAAATCCTAGTCTATTACATCTTGTGGTCCTCATCATCATCTTGATTAATCCTATTATATGTGCATTGTTCAACTTTGTGCATATTTTTTTTGCATGGTTCAGCTCAAATTAGTTGAAAATTCCTCAGGAAAATCCACTTCTTTGTAATTGCCTAGAAAAAGCTACATATTTGTAACTCGTTGTAATAGCCTAGTAGGCATACCTAACTTATACCCATTCATAAATGACTTCTAATTTATAAGATAAAATGATTGCTTTAGCTATTGTAGTTAGTGCCTTGGCTGACAAAGTCAATGATATAGTGGTCCAAAGTGATCCTAGTGACATAAAAATTAATGACTTACGCACAAAAGCAAAATGCGAGGTCAAGATTTATGATGGTTCATGATATTCCAAAGTCTTAAATAGTTGGATACTTGATTTACATATAGCCAAATATTTGAAGATGAAAGAGTCCCTTTTGCAAAATTTAAACTTTTTGGTATAGTCAAAGTTTTGATTACAGATCACCAATGTAATCAAAATCCCATTCAAAATTGGGATCAATTGGTAAAAGCATTGAAGGATACCTTTCATCCTTCAAATTATAGAAAATACCTCATCTACAAATGGCTTCACTTAAAGCAAGGGTGCAACATGAGTATCCAATATTACATTTACCAGTTTAATAAGTTAAGAATATTAACTAGCATAGAGGATTCTGCTAATGGATTCATTATCAAGTTTAAAGTGGTTTATAGGAAGCAATATTTAGGGAGTTGAAATATATCCCCATCACCACTTTGGATGTAGTATTCAATCAATTACAGTTGGAAAAAGAGGAGTTTTTTGCTCAATCAAAGGGAGCTTCTAAACCTTTGAATCAACAATAGTTGACTAAGGAAAATATACCTTCTTCTCCTTCTCTCTCTTTCTCTTCTTCTTCTTCTCCTTATTTTAACAATAAGAAATTTTATAATAATTTTGAAAGAAGAGGTCATGTAGAATTTGAGTGCTTTAGAAAGAGGAAGAATCTTATTGTACAATCTCAAAATGAGGAACCACAAGATGGTCCCATTGATATCATAGGAGAAGATAGAGAGTATGATGAGTTGAAGGGTAAACTGAACAATGTTACCCTAATGAATCACAATTTATATGAAGGTGGTCATGACAATTTTTTTGTAGATTAATGGCTTGTATTTTTGATAGGTTGTATCTACCTCTAGAACCACATCTTCATCCATACTCACTTGGATGGAAGGATAATGCTTCCATCTCATATATTATAGAAACTTGCACAATGTCCTTTGCATTTGACCCGTATTTTATGGACCGAGTCACCTACAATGTGACTCTGATGGATTATTGTGGTCTAATTATTGGTAAGCTCTATCAGTATAACAAGAGGGATCAATTTGATATTTTTAACAATACATACACCTAATGATAAGGATTAGGCATATGATTATTTTTCTAATTTCTTAGGCTTAGTTACTAGTTCCTAAGTTTGAGTTAGATTTAATAAAAATCAAGCTAGAATTTGGATTGAACAAAATGCCTAAATAAACATATTTACAACAACAATATTCCAAAAATAGAATATGCTAACAATCTTAACTACACCTAAGCTAATAAATCCTAGATGCTAACAAATTTCTAACAAGTTTTATGCTAACATTTCTTATTTGCCAACTTACAATCTTGAATAATATTTTGAAATTAAATCTAACTTAGAATTAAGAAATATAAAACTAAGAAATCCTAGTCTATTACATATTTTGGTACTCATCATTAGTAAACCTTAAAGTTGGTCCCAACATGGAGAAACATGAGGATGGGGGTTGATGAAATTTCTAAGAGACTGGATATATTCTTAGTAGCTGAGATTTTAGTAAATGGCACTTATAGAATTAAGTCTTAGTTTCAAGTCAGAGGAGACTTTGATCGCTCCCCTATCAGCATAAGAGGATAAGTAATCACATTGTCCTTTTAAATTCAATTCTAATGGCTAAAATAGGACAACTTTGTAACTCTAGTCAAATCAGAATGGGTGAAATTTGATCCTAGTCTGAAAGAATTTGCTACTATTCAATTTGCATCAAATCTAAAAAGGGTTAAGGAAGTAGTGGTTTAGTGAATCTATAAAAATAAATTAATAGATGAGAAAAAACTAAGGGAGATTGAGAAGGGGATTGCAATGTATCTAACAAAGGATTTTAAAAAATAATTGGATGAGAAAATAAGGCGTAAGTATAAAAGATAAAAACAAGAGAAGAGAAGATTGTTGGTAGAGAAGGATAGTGGAGGCTCAAAAGTATAGCACTCCAAATTACAAATGGGGATGAGAACACTACATTTTTCCATATCTTCGGAAATCATATAAAACAACAAAATGCAATTTGGGAGCTACAAGGTCGCTATGCAAGTAAAGTCTCCTCCTTTAAAAAAAATATATATATAGAAGGCATTTTGATCAACTATACAAGAATCCTGATCAAGTCAATATAGCTAAAATAGTTAGAATAGCTTCTCTCTTTCCAAAATATATAGATAAGGAAGCCAATGGTTAGTTGAGTTAGGAAGTCTCAAATGAGGAGCTCAAAGTTGTTTTAACCTTCTTCTTAAAAGCTAAGAGTCCAAGACCTAACAACTACACTATGGAATTCTTTCTTGGGCTCTATGACATTTTGGATTCTGACCTACTAAAGGTTGTGGAGGAGTCTAGGTAGAAAATAATGGTGAATGTAATATTCGACTCTACCTTCCTTGCTCTTATTCCAAAAAAGAACAATTCTTCTTCCTTTGATGATTTTAGGCATTTCTTTGTGTAACTGTGTGTACAAAGTAATAGCAAAATTAATTGTATCAATAATTAAAAGGTCCCTCTTTGCTTCTATATCTATTTAGCAGTTTGGGTTCCTACATGGTAGACAGATTCATGAAGCAATTGGTGCTACTTAGGAAAGTATTCATACCTTAAATATCGGTAATGGTGATGAAGTTGAATCTCTCCTAGGCTTTTGTTAGAGTAAAATAGCTATGTTTAAGAATTATACTCATATTGGGTTTTGTGTGTATATGGTGAACTAGAATATGAGATGTCTTTGTTCTATTTCTTTTACAGTTTTGTTTAATGGGTCAACCTCTGAGTTATTTAAAGCTTCTTGGGAAAAAATACAAGGTTACCCCTTGTCATCGCTATTATTTCTTCTGGTAGCTGAGGGATTGAGTAGGTGTATTTTAGAAACCAAGAGGGTAGGAGTAGTAATGGAAATTAGAATAGGTAGAATAGTGGAAATCACCCATATACTTTTTATAGATGATGTTTTCCTTTTCACAGATGAAACTATAAGAACCACAGAGAACCTAAAGCAATCTTTGGATATTTTATGCCTAGCAACAAGTATGCATATTAATGCACAAAAGTCAAACATCTCTTTTAACCATTTGGATTAGGATAAAACCACATTAATAGGTCAATTTTTCTCCTTTTAACAGATTTGATCTTCCAAAGAGGTTTAAATATCTAGGGTTCTTTTTGAATCTCAATGAATACATTAAACAAGACTAGAATTGGTTGATAAAGAAGGTGGAAGAAAGAATTAATATATGGTGCAACAAATGGCTCTCTTTGTGGGGGAGATTGACTTTGGTCAAGTCTGTGCTGAAGGTGATATTAGTATATTGGTAATCTTTGGCTCATGTACCAAAAGGAGTTTTGGACAAAATTAGATAGTTAAGCTATAAGTTTTTATGGACAAGTAAAAGGGAAGGAAAGGTATTCCCCTAATTAAATGGAAATCCTTAGCTAAGCCCAATGAAAATGAAGGATATGAGGACTTAGTTTATGAATTAAAATCATATAAGAAAAGTATTTAGAGCTACTCATAGTCAAGGAGTGGATAAGGACCCCAGTGAAGCAAACCCATAATATTTCAATATGTTGGAAAGCAAGGATTTAGGCCTTTTATATTGTAGGTGATTGTCTTACCTAGAAAATAGAGTTAAGGATAAGACTAGGTTTAGACCCTTGGAATGGTTGTGGTGGTATGCACAGACTGCCAAATAACGCAATTAAAACCCTAAGATCTCAGGGTATTGGAACTCTTACCCAAGCAACTGACCTAGAATCATTTACAAAATAGATACAATGATGGAAGAAAGCAATAACGTTAGGGATTTAGAGCCAAGAGGCACACCAATGGGAAGAATATTTAGGGAGACTTAAAGCTGGACATATCAAGTTGTAAGAGGAAATTAATCAATTGGTTTGGACAAAGAATAGAGTTACGAGGGAGTACACTCCAAGTTTGGGGTATAAGACTCTATTGGAAGATAGAAATGATGATTCAACATGGTGGTGGAAGTCACTCTAGAAGCAGAAAGCCCTGTTGAAAACAAGACTATTATTGTGGCTTGCCATGAAAAAGAAGATTTTGACATAGGAGGTATTACAAAATAGGAGTTGGAATGGTCTAAGAAAATACCATTTATGTAAGTCAGACAATAAAACAATTGATCATTTACCGGTAGCTTGCTCCTTTACTAGACAGGTTTAGAGGGAGGTTATAACGCAATTAAATCTTCCTATAGGATGGCAAGAAGACTCCCTAGGAGAGTGCTTGAAATCTTGGTTTGAAAATAGGTCATACAAAGGGTTTATAACTCTCTCATTATTTGTGTCATGGGAAGTATGGTTATCTAGGAACACAAGAATATTTTAGGATAAAGAGAAGCCTACTTTGCAGGTCTCCTCCCAAATCATTGGAAGTTTCAATAAGGTTTCTACAACAACAAATGTAATCAGACAAATCATCCCTCTAAAGATCGATAAATTAAGGGCCTAGGGTATTTTTGATGGAGCTAGATAAGGGGTCTCTAGAATTTGTGTAGGAGGATTACTATATATTTTTTACTCTCATTATTTCAAATTCAATGTTGGACTAGGAGAAGGTTTCAATAATTATGTTGAAATAATGACACTGAAATTGTTGGTTCAATTGGCAAGGAATAAAATCCAAATTTACGGAGACTCATAAGTGGTGATAATATTATTACTTGGTGTTTTCAGAATGGAAAACATGGATCTACAACCCATCTTCTCTCAAATAATAGAAGTTGTGGATCAAAGTGAAGCTTTTACTTTTTGGCATATATAGAGAGAATTGAATACGAAAGCAAATGAAGTTTCAAAGGAGGGGCTTCAGAAGGTACATGCTTAATAGAGGATTTCAGTGAGGACAATGCACTACACCTGGTCAGCTGGGGATTAATACACTCCAGTTAAAACAAGGATAATTAAAGCAATTTAATAAAAAAAAACTTAAAAGTCAATGCTTTAAAGAATATTGGTTGACAATTTTAAGAGGTGTCTAAGGATAAAACTTAGCCTAATAAAAATAGCTAGCTATGATGTATAAATGACTTGTTTTGTAGATCATGTTTTTTAAATCATTATTAAATCTTTGAAAAAACAAAAAATACATCTAAAAAATATGATTTCATATTTACTTAAAATATTAATTTAATTAATTAATTTTTTTTTATCTTTAAACAAACCTTATATATAATTGTTAAAATATAATATAATAATATATTAATTTATTGCTTAAAACGAGTTACTGTAAAGATTGACAAGAGGCTCTCCTCGACACTCCAAGACCCTATGTAATTGCATGTGAATCTTCATTTGTCCGGCTTTCCTTCAGGGGGCATCCCACATGGTTGACGCTTATTTTACGGCCTTGAATGTTGTTCCAGGAATAATCTGGAGCATGGAAATTCTTAAACAAATATTTTCCGTAGACCAAGGATAATAACGGCTCAACGAACCTTAAATTTCGTATGATGACGTAAAGTCTTCACTTCTACCGTCATATAACTATTTTTTATTGTTCATAATTTTTTTTTGTGAGGGGTTTGAACCTTGGACCTCCTGAATAAGAACTATAGAGTCAAAGCCCGTACCGTTGTGTTGTCACAATAAAATAAACATTCACAATAGACATTTCTTATCATTTTATTTATTTATTTATTTATTTGAATTGGTTATTGCGATAAACTTCTACAACCAATTCACAAAGCTCAGTCTCTTCCATGTCTCCTTCTAACTATGACCCTTCGTAAAGCCGAAAGCTATGCTTATCAATAGAGAATTTAACACACAACGACCACACACCCAAACCCTCACACTCGCCCATGACGCGATTTGAACCTTGAACCTAGAGAAAAAATCAAAGCTCGAAACGCTATCCCTTAGGACCCTTATCATTTTAAATTTGATCATAATACCAAAAATAAGTCCCCAAGGTCTTCTTCAGAATTGTTTTCACAGATTTTTTTTTTTTTAATTAATTTTAAATTTTTCATGAATTATATAGGATTTGAAATAGTTTTGTGTGTTAAATTCTCTTAACTTTACGAAGGATCGTGGTTGGAAGGAAATTGCTAAAAGTTTCTCACAGTAAATTATATATATATATATATATATATATATATATATATATATATATATATATATCCACTACACTACACGTAATTTTAAAAAGATTTATATATATTTTTGGTTATATAGGAGAGTTGGTCATAGCCACACTATTTAGTAACTGACAAGCTTAGGGTTCAAACCATAAGGGCTGCTCCCACCAAACTTATTCCACCTCGTTATTGTTGACTCGATGTGAAGGGGACCACCAATCGCTTTGGATTCGTATCATCATCCTCAACGTATACTCAAAGGATTTAGCTCAGACTACTACCTTTGCAAATAGGCTGCTCCCAACTTTTAAACCTGAGTGTGTTCTTGGTAAATACCTGGCTAAACAAACACTTACCAATCCACAACCCTCAAAATATTTAAATAAAAAATTAACAATAAAACTTACACTATTTAATTGTAATTTTTTATTTATTTATAATTTTTTATTTTATATTATTAAAATTAAAATTAATGATAAAATGAAAAAAAAATAAAGTAATCATATGACTTAGAGGAATATGACTCTCTAGTTATACTATAGTTGCCTATATACCAGGCTACCTCACAAGACTTGAATAATTGAATTTTTATAAAAATAAGAAGTTAAAAGTTTCTTTTATAGTTGTTTTTATCTTTTCTTCGGTCTTTGTTCCAAGGTATTTTTTTTTTTTTTTTAAGTTTTAATTTTATATTAAATATGAAATTGAGTGTTTTTATATGTTTTTTTTTCGGTATTTTTTCAAAATTTTAATAGTGATTTAAAAATCAGGTTATTTATACATCATAATTAGTTATTTTTATTATGTTAAGTTTTATCTTTAGGCACCTTTTTAATTTATCAAACAATATCCTTTAAATTGCTAACTTTCAAGTTTTTTTAAAAAAGTTGTTTTATCTGTGTTTACTTTAATTTAAGTGTACTAATCCTCCTAGATAGATATTTTGACCAGTTGCAATGCATTGCCTCATTGAATTCTTGTACTAAGCACATACCTAGATCAATCTAAAGTTCCTCCTTTGAGAGTTCATCTACTTCTTTATTTAGTTCTTTATAAATACGCCAAAAAGTAAAAGCTTCTCTTTGACTTACAACTTCTTTTATTTGAGAGAAGACGGGTTGTAGAGTCGTGTTTTCCATCCTAAAAACACCAAGCATCTAGTTTATTACCACCTACGAGTCTCTGTAAAATTGAATTTTTTGAATTCCTTTTGATTCTACCAATTGAACCAACAATTTGAGGGTCATAATTTCAGCATAATTATTAGAACCTTCTCCCAATCTAGCCTTGAATTTAAAATAATGAGAGTAAAAAAATATAGTAATCCTCTTGCTTCACAAACTCTAGGGACCCCTTGTCTAGCCCCATCAAAAAAACCCCAGGCCCCTGATTTATCAATATTTGGAGGGATGATTTATCTGTTTACCTTTGTTGTTACTGAAACCTTACAATTTTTGAAACTTCTAATGATTTGGGAGGAGACCTACCAAGTAGGCTTCTCTTGATTCTGAAAAATTAATGCATTCCTAGTTAACCATACTTCCTAAGACAAAAACAATGGAAGAGCTATAAAACCTTTGAAAGACCTATTTTCAAACCAATATTTTAAGCACTCTCCTAAGGAATCTTCTTGTCATCCTATAGAAAGCTTTAACTATGCTATAACCTCCCTCCAAACTTATCTAGTAAAGGAGAAAAAAACTAGTAAATGATCAATTGTTTCATTGTTTGACTTAAATAAATGATACCTTCCTAGACCATTCCAATTCTTCTTTTGTAAAACCTCCCATGTTAGAACCTAATTTTTCATGGCAAGCCACAGGAATAGTCTTGTCTTCAATGGGACTTTATGCTTCCAAAGTGTCTTCCACCAATATGCTAGATTATCATTTTTATCTTCCAATAGAGTCTTATATCCTAACTTTGGAGTGTACTCCCCTATAGCTCCATTCTTTGTCTAGACCAATTGATCAGTTTCCTCTCGCAACTTAATATGTTTAGCTTTAAGTCTCCCCACATATTCTTCCTTTAGCGACCCCGGGATGCACGCACCGCCCCTTTTTAACCCTACTTGCAATGTTATTAAAAAACCCAAGATGAAATGGAAGACAAGAAGAAAAAGCATATAACACGAAATAACAAATATGGATCTCTTTATTGATATTGAAACTCGGTTACATGTCGGTCCCTCTTAGGGATACCCATTTCGATACAATAAGTTACAAATAGGCAAAGAGTGCCCCTTTCATGAAGAGGTGGTGCGCTTATAAAAGCTTCCCGGTTCCGCACACGAAAATGTATGAGGGCTTACAGATGCCTCCTTCTCTAGGTCTATTTCCTAGAGGGATCCCTTTTGCTCTCGTATGTTGCAAACTTCATCCGATGAACCTGTGGCCCTGCAAGCAATGAAACAACAACACACGCTTAGATGTCCGAGATTGCCTCCCCGAATGAGGTTGTTAGTAATAAAATAATGTAACGAAAATATGATGAAACTATGCCATGAAATCATGTAAATCTATGCTAATGATATGAAAACATGAAGAAACAGAATAAAAGAAGCTATGTCTAAAACCTAAGCTAAGCCTACGGGCCACTATCCAAGACAACGACCGCTAAGGTAAACCTTGCTCTCTTTGCCCCAAAGCTATGGGTCAAAGCCTGTATCTGATGTCGAAATAATAGGTGTTATGCTCTTCAATCCATCAGGGCTTCATCGTACACGTGATCTCAAAGGGAACTCTCCAAGTCTCGAAAGCTCTCCTCAAAAATATGTCTTGATGATAGAATATGATCTTTTGGTGCTCTTAGGCTTGCACCTTTTATAGTGTGAAACCCTAGGTCTATGTCCAAGCCCTAGGAATGAATTTCTCATGCGTAGTGCAAGTTAGCATGAGAAGCTTTTGTCCTTTGTCTATGTTTGAAGGCCAGTTAACTAAAATCTAACTGCCCACTTGAGTCTCCTATGCAAACTGGTCGTTAGCATGAGAAGCTTTTGTCCTTTGTTTATGCTTGGAGGTTAGTTAACTAAATTTTAAATGCAAACTCAAGCCTCCTATGTGAACTGGTCATGAAAAGGAATGCAAAGTTACTCCCGCTCACCTTTATTGCATGTAGACTACCACTTCCCTGTGATTAGGCCTATTTGTCGATAAACTTCTTCTTATGGCTTAGCCATTGTCATCTGCAATGGCTAAGATCTGGCCACTGTCATCTGTAGCGGCTAAGGTCTGGCCACTCTAGGCTTGAGCGGCTAGGATCTGGCCACTCTTGGCTTGAGCGGCTAGGCTTGGATGGCTTGAAAAGGCCCCAAATGAGTGGTGAGAACCATTGTTGATGCTTGGAAAGTCCAATATTATGTCTTATGATCTTATGAGTGTGTCTATGTGAGCAGCTCCCCTAAGCATGACATGATTTAGGTGTCTATAGATGCCCCTTTTTGTGATGCGCTGTGTGGAAAACACAACGCTGAGCAAAAATGTAGACTGATCTGTTTGTAGGGTGTATGGTGATCAATGGTCTGATCAACGTCGGATGGCCCAATCATGCAAGATGGCATGCATCCCTTGAATCATTGCCTCAATGTTCGGAGGACTTAGCTCAGTGGCTTTTGCATGTTAAATTGCACTCATTCCTCAAACTCAATCGGGTAGCTTCAGCTGCTACAACAATTTCGACCGGTAGGAGAGCTACAATTGAAGATGTCATGTCTGCTTACGTTCCCAACAAACAAGGGAAATTTGTGATTGTTGTATGCAATGATTCATAGGATGAACATGATTTTTCTATGATCGAGTGATATTTTGTTGATTTTGATTATGATTATGTTGAAGTTTTGAACTACTTCCTCACACAATGAATTGGTGAAGAAATGACAATGAATGAAGCGACAAGTCACTTGACCAATATGACTAATCTGGTTCCTTTCTAGCATTTGTTGCTTTTAATGGGCAATCCCACATCCAAGTGTGATTCCAATTGTTTATGATAATCATCCATCCTTATCCCGAGGAGCGGTCCAACTATCAATAGCCTTCTTAGGGAGTTAGGATGAGTGATTCTATTTATGTTTAGATTGTATCACTTTGACTTAATGTTTTTGATGTCATAGGGGAATTAGGATGATCCTTTCACACCCGTGGAGCAGTCCGACCATCTTGGTCTTCTTCGGGATTGAAGGGTGGCACATCGTAATTCCAAAATGAGTTGTTTTTGCCCCAAGTGGCCTTATGGTTATCTACTCATCTCACCAAAATACATGGAGTGCAAATCGTTGCAATCATCGAGTTGATAGAGTAAGTAACTGGATATGAGGCCTACTTGAGATTGTGCTTTTATGTGATTTTTTTGTTATTTTGAACATTCTGATGATCTAAAACCACCAAAGTGTGTTTATTTGTTATTTTTGTGGGATCCCTCAAGGAGGAAGTCCCTTATTTTGATCTATGGATCTGGCCTTGTCAGGTCCAATGGCCTCTGAGTTTCTGCCTGTGGCCGTTGTCGCCTTGAGTGGCCAAGAAGTTTGGGCCGCTGACGTCAGTAGTGGCCAAGGCATAATTAAGGAAATATAAAATTTGCATTTTCTAGGGTTTGACCTTTCACTTTCACTATTTGAAGATTCACTTTGGGAGCTCTGGTGTGATGACGATGGTTGCGACTTTGGAATTTGTTGGCGTTGAGGACATGGTTGCAGGGTGAGACATCAGTTGCTAGAGGAGCGGAGCTTCTCGGGTATTTCTCTTTTCTAAACCCTAGCTCTCTTTTCTCTTGTCTGAGTAAAACTGAACCTCACTAAGTAATGGGTAAAATGAACCTCACTAAACCTGTTGGTAATGAACAAACTCCGTAATTAGGCTTAGCTTACCCTTTGCTATGGTGGGTTAGTCCCCAATTTTATTTTTTGTTAGTGGCTTTAGCCTAGGGTTTTTGAATTTTTTTGTTATTCACCTGTTGCCACCATTTTGAGCATTTTGAACTTAGCTTAGTTTTGATGCTTGGGTGGGAATATTTGCTTTCTATTTTTTTGTTTTCCCTTCTCTGTTGTTGTTTAAGTTATTTTGTAATTTTGTAATTTTTTTTTTTTTGGCCAAGGGTTCATGGGTTTGTCATGTCGTCCCTTGGTCGTTGTCACTAGGGGGTGAGCGTTGTCGCTCGTAGTGGCAAGCTTGAATCCCAATGGTAAAAATTTGACCATTGGGTCTTGGCCGCTGCTGCCTCCAATGGCTAGGTTTCGACCATTGTAGGCGACAATGGCTAAACCCTTAGCCTTGTTTTCTTGCATTTTTATTGGATTTTATGACATATTTGATTTTTTTGAATTTTTGATTTGTTTGATTAGGTGCAATCTTGTCCTTTTTCTTAGACTTAGAATAGCCCATACTCTTTTGCACCATTTTCATGTTTATTGTGAATTATGCCTTAGATGCATTGTAGTTATATTTTGTCTTTCTTCTGCTTTGCTTAGATCCTTACTGCTCGGGCTCGGGACCCAAAGCTCCTGCTTGACTTACTTCCTAGCTTTGATGATATGGACTGGGCATGGTTCAAAGCTCATGGGTTGTAGTATGTCATTAGGCTACCTTACATCATGGTAGATCAGGCTTACCTTATGACTCTGGCCCATCATTGGGACCCATGGACTAATACCTTCCACCTCTCGATCGATGAGATGACCATTATATCGGAGGATGTATATAGGATCTTTCAGATTCCATTTGATGGGGTGGCCATTGTCTCTTCGACCACTAATGATCAGGTGGTTGTCTTCACTTGGGTGTTTAGAGGGCACTCTACGGATGCTCTCAAGGACACCAAGTCTGGAGGAGTGTCTATCAGTCACTGGCATGGGGAGGGCATCTTTATGGTGAGGCATGTCGTATTGCTGATGGTGATCAACAATGTTCTTATCCTAGACTGCTCAGGTTTGAGGTTCTCATGGAACCTTTTGGTGATGGTGCAGGATCTATTGGATAGTGAGGAGCCTATCATCTATGCATGGGGTAGATCACTATTGGCTCAGTGCTATGATGAGTTGTACCACATCCATCGGTGAGGACATGTCAGCATTACCTGTAGCTTGCTCCTATAGGTTTGGGGATGGGAGCATATTATGGTAGATCACCCTAAGGGGCTCTTAATCGAGATTATAATGATTGATGCTCGGACATAGTGCTATGCTGCTAGATGGGCTCGAGAGCATGAGGAGCGTAAGAGCCACACTTTCATAGGGGAGTTATCCCATTACACTGATGCTTTCACTAGAATTTTGGTCAGAGATGTCGTGTGGTGGCCTTACTATGAGTGTCCTACTTGGGATGATCTAGCTAGCTTTACTGCTAGGACATGATGCGAGCGATGGCTCATTGGTCGTAAGGTTACCATCTAGGAGTATTTCTTCTACTCTTGGGTTCTTCGTCAGTATGGGTTGTAGTAGGATGTGCCCTTGATACCATTCTTGTATAGGTACCTCATAGTAGAGAAGGACCTACCTCCATGATAGATTATAGAGCTTTTAGATGAGGAGGATGCCCCAACTATTGACCCTAGAGTGGTTGGGGGAGTTACAGAGGCATACACTCAGTGGTGGGGTGATCAGATGTGGCATGGTATCGGTAGCCTAGGGCATGAGGATGATGGTGGGGATGATAGGATGCAGAGTTTGAGCTAGGACCGAGGTATGGGGCCAACTAGCAGAGTAGGTGGTAGTGGAGGATCCTGATGTTCTTGAGGAGGAGTTAGAGCCTAAGGAGAGAGACTCTCCTCTGAGAGCATAACTACATGAGGTCGAGGCTGAGCTTCAGGCCACTAAGATCTAGGTACAATGGTGAGATGCTACCATTGAGCAGCTCTCAGCATAGATACAGGCTCTATAGGCTACTATTGGGGGTGGCGATGCTAGGATGCAGTTTGTTGTTCCTCCTTCTACACCATAGGAGGTTCCAGTGGTAGGTTTAGGAGCAGATGTGGGACATCTTCAATATTTGTTGGATGAGCATGAGGAGCGGATCCGAGGACTTGTGGATCATGTCACCATTCTTCAGATGCAGCTCAGGAGGCATGGGATTGTCCCTAAGGATCCAACTGGTGTGGGTGGTTCGTAGGTCAGTGGGCGCTCCACCTCGGGGTAGTCTTCCACCCATCCTAGCTAGAGGACCTAGAATTAGATAGAGAGACCGATAGGCTCACATCATTCGACTCAGACACCACCATAGGGGAGGTGGCACTAGAGGAGGTGATGCAGGGGGCTCGAGCCCGGTATTTGATTGATGCTTTACTTGGTCCTTGATCCATTTTTGAGGTCGACTGACCTATATGACTGTAGCCCATGGGCATTTTTGTACATCCATTGGACTTGACACACATACTTTTATGATAGCTTTGCATTATGACTTATTATGTGTATCATTTATTGCTCATGTTTTTGTTGTTATTTTGTTTTATGATATGATGCGATGATGGTATTATGATGATTTGATGAATATGTTAGATGATAGATGATATTGAAGATGCTTATATGGATGTGTAGATGCTTATATGATTTGATGATATGATGCGATGTATTTTGATGATGAATGATGAATTTATGATTGTATGCAAATGGATATTGCCTATATGTTTTATGATGTGGTTTATGGATGATTAATGACTTGTTTTTGTGAATGTGATGTTATTGCTAAATGCATGTTTTAACTTTGCTTTAATTGTATGCATCTAACTTATGTGATGGAATGGTATAAATGAACCTGTATGCTCTAATCACTTAAAACATATGGAATGCATATGACATTGACAATCTTAATGGGTGATACCACAGAAAGTAAAAAAATAATCATGAATTTAAATAATCACTCTTATCATAAGAATTGATTAAGTATTCATATATGAGATGTAATGGTGTGTAATGTATTTTCTTAATAAGTTTCTGTAAATTAAAATATATAAAGTAGTCAGTGGTCATCTATATACTATTTCTAATATATATGTGGTATTTGTCCTACTATGTTGATACCCCTAATTTATAGAATCTTATAAAGAAAGTGATGGTGTGAATGATGTTATGATTTGTTGCTATGTAAGAATTTTTGGGGCTTTTCGGAGATTCAAACACTCTAGTTACCCTATCAACAGCTGTCTACTTACCACTTAGACTTTTGAAAAGTAAGGCTTTTACCATGGACCTAGTTTTTCATGATCTCTGTGTGTGCATGTGATTGTATATTTTGAGGTAGAACTCAAGCATTTCCTCCGATGTCAGGCGGGATTCTTTCAGCCCATTGCTAAGATCAGGGATCCTCAAGTGTTCATCTCATCCTTATGTTGGACTTAGTTGGACTATACCACTAGGCAATATTGGGTTACCTAAGCTAGCTCATCCACATTCAAACATTGGTCTACACAAATGCATGAAGCAATTGTAATAGACATATCATCATGCATAAGGATTTCTCCTTCCAGTTTTGTACAATGTTGAGAATTCCAGGGATTCAAGCTTTATTCCCTTCTTTGCTTCTTTTGGCTTTGGATATTTGCTCATATGTAGTGATGAAAATCACTGTTTATTTTGATTGATTTTTTCTTTGAGCTAGGATTTTTGTAGTGATGATAATCATTGTTTATTTTGCTCATATGTAGTGATGAAAATCACTGTTTATTTTTGATTGATTTTTTTGAGCTATGATTTTTTTTTGAATTTATGATTTGTGTATCGGATTATTGCTTTGAAATCTTGATTGTATGCTTGGCCTTTTGAATATGTACTTTGCTTTGGGATTTTGCTTATTTTGATTTAAGCAAGGGATTTGGATAGGGTAAAGCTTGTCCTTTTGCCAATTCTCAGCACCTTTAAACCGGTTGCATAGGGGGATAAGCAAGGAAGATCCTTTTCGCTTAAGGTAACCTAGACCACTTTGTAGCTTTCATATTTTCCTTGTACCAGCTAGGATTTTAGTGTTTCAATTAGTGATGGGATCTTGAATATCCAAGGCATTATCATAGCTAGACCTTACCTTCTACTAATCAAAGTTGTTTTCCTCAAAATTTGATAAGATCACTAGGTGTGGTTGATTAACCGAAAAACCTTAGTATATTATGTATAGCAACAAATAATGGTTGTGTTGAAAAACACAATTACACACGTGTTAATGGAGGTATGGATTTGAATGATTTGTGTGACAAATTGTGGTATCACTTTTAAGGCTCTCATGACATATGCAATTGTAGTGGATATGAAAATGCAATGCAATGATGTGGATGCAAGATGTGAGATGCAATTGTTTTTGTATTTTTGATTTTATGTTGTTTTTGTATTTTTGATTAATTTGACCAAAGGGCTTATTATGCCTTTGGGGCTTTTGTTTGATTTTGACCAAGTGGTTTGAATTACCCTTGGAGCCTTTTGAATTGGATTTGACCAAGTGGTTTGAATTACCCTTGGAGCCTTTTGAATTGATGTTTGACCAAGTGGTTTGAATTACCCTTGGAGCCTTTTGAATGATTGATTTGACCAAGCGGTTTGAATTACCCTTGGAGCTTTTTGAATTGATGTTTGACCAAGTGGGTTTAAATATGTTATTTGACAAGGGTTGAATTAACCTTGGAGCCTTTGATTGGATTTGACCAAGGTTGAATTACCTTGAGTTTGATTTTATTTGACCAAGCGGTATGAATACCTTGGAGCCTTTGATTGTATTTTTGAAATTTTATGTTTTTATGCTTTGTTTTGTGTTTTTGACATATTTGAATGTTTTTTTATGAAATATTTGAATGTTTTTGTTTTATTTATGAAATATTTGAATGTTTTTGTGTTTTATGTGTAGAATGCCTTTAAGTGAATGATATTGAGAGGTTCAGGCTCTTCAACACCATCTAATGATATAAGGTGATATGCTCCAGGCCCAACTCTCTGTGAAATCATGTATGGACCTATCCAGTTTATCATGAACTTATCTCATAGATGCGATGGTAAATTCGAATTCTGCTGGTTTTCTTTGAGCACTAGATCTCCAACCTTGAATTCCCTTAAGTGGACTTTACTATTGTAAGCTCATGCAAGGTGATCTTGGTAAATGTGAAGATGCTCTAAAGCATTGACTCGACGTTCATCAAGAAGCATCAACTGATCAAGGTGGCCTTGTCATGCGACATCATCATCTATGAAGTCCTTTAATGCTATGCGTAGAGTCAAAATTTCTAACTCTAGTGGCATGATGGCCTCAGTGCCATATACTAGTGAAAATGGTGTTGCCCTAGTGGGCATCCGTATACTAGTCTTGTATGCCCATAGTGCAAGAGGTAACTGCATGTGCCAATCCTTGTGATTGTCTTGCACCGTCTTCCTCAAAATGGAGACTATTGTTTTGTTTGAGGCTTCTGCTTGCCCGTTTGCTTGTGGATAATAAGGCATTGAAAAACTATGTTGAATATGGTATTTTTTCATTAAAGCATGCATATTTTTGTTCTTGAAATATGGCCCATTATCCGATATTATCTTAGAAGGGACCCCAAAATGACTTATGATATTATGGAGTATAAACTCCGCAATCCTTGGTCCAGTTGTTGATGTTAAGGGGATCGCTTCTACCCATTTAGTGAAGTATTATGTGGCTATTATGATGAATGTGTGTCGGCCTGAGGATGGGGGTGAGATCTTCCCAATCAAGTCTAGTCCCCATTGCGAGAATGGCCATGCTTCCTGGATGGGCTGCAAAGCTTGCGATGGTAAGTGCGTTAGATTTGCATGATGTTGGCACTTACTACATTTCTTGACATACTCACAGTAGTCCTTTTCCATGGTGGGCCAATAGTAACCCATTCTCAAGATGCGCTTAATGATGGCCATGCCACTAAAATGCCCTCCACATGTTCCATCGTGAGCTTGCAAAATTGCCCAGGATGCTTCCTGGGGCTCAAGACAATGGAGTAATACTCCATCATATCCTCGTCTGTAGAGGATTTCTCCTAGCAAGATGTATCTTGTTGCTCTCTATTTGAATGTTCACCTTTCAGTATGCGACAAACCTTGAGGTACTATTCCAAGCTTCAGGAAGTCCCATAGTTGGGAAAGCCAATCTTGATAAGCCACGACTTCTATAGAAAAGATAACTTGCTCTTCCTATATTTTTGAGCTAGTGAACACAGATTGAGGAACAACTCTATGGTGTATGGTTGCACCACACTCCATAGGTCCTTGGGAGATCAAAGACCCCCAAGGTGCCATTTGCAAGAAATCTCTGGCTATGAAGGACCAATCTTGATTTGGCTCGATGTTGATCATGTTGACTGATTCTTGATTGTCAAAAGCTTCATGACGTATTGTTGAGTGCGAAAGCACTTTCACATGAATGGTTGTAAAATTAGTAGATGGATTCTGAGGGATTAAGGATCCCAAAGAGGCCATAGTGTCTACAAATCTATTCGATGTACGAGGGATTGCCTCGATGTCGTACCATTCCAACCGGGCTAGGTAGGTGTCAACAAGTTCCTTGTAAGTCTTCAGGAGTGGGCACCTGCATTGGAATAGTCCTTTGACCTAGTTTACTATGAGCAAGGAGTCACCAAAGATATTCAATATTTTAATGCCCATTGCTATGGTTGTTTGGAGTCCTAGGATCAATGCTTCATATTTTGTATTGTTGTTTGTGCATGGGAAGTCTAGTTTGAATGATAAGGGTAATGGAGCACCCTATGGTGTGATAAAGACAATCCCTACTCCACCTCCTTGTTCACACTTCGAACCATCGAAGAACAATGACATGTCTCTTTCTTTCTTAGGTTCTTCGAGTTCTGGCGGATCTGATAATGCAAAGACCGCATCATCAAGAAATTCTATAGTGAGAGGCTTGTTATCCTGAAGAGGCACCTCTGCTAATTGATCTGCTATGACTTGTCCCTTGATGGAATTTTGGCTTATGAACTCTAGATCAAATTCTATCAATAGCATTATCCACTTTGTGGTACGTGTATTGTGATATGTCTTGCTCATCATGTACTACAAAGGATTTTATTTTGATATGACGTAGGTCGTATGGCTCAACATGTAGTGTCACAACTTTCGAGTTGCAAAGACCACTGCTAAACACAACTTTTTGACATACGCATATCCTAGCTCATAACTCACCAAGGTGCGACTAATGTAATATATGGCTTGCTCTTTGTCTTGTGCATTCTTTTGGGCTAACATGGTGCCCAATGCAAAATCAGTAGCTGATATATAGTAAAAATGGTATGTCTGGCCTTGGTGGAGCCAATACTAGCGGTGTTGCTAGATAAGTTTTGATCTCTGCAAAGGCTTGATGGCATTCTTCATCCCAATGAAAGGGGACTTCCTTGCATAGCAACCGATTCATAGGTCTGCATTTGTCTGATAATTGCATGATGAATCTTTTGATGGATGCTATCTTGCCTTGTAGGCTCCTTAACTCCCTAATGTTGGTAGGGGTGGCCATTTCTAGTATAGCCTTTACCTTTGTAGGATCTACTTCAATGCCTCTCTTGGATACGATGAATCCCAAAATCTTGCTAGAAGTTATGCCAAATACGCACTTCTTAGGATTCAATCGGACATTGTGTTCTATGAGGTGATCAAAGACTTGTCTAAGGACTTCGGCATGCTCTTGCCGCAATAGGGACTTGGCTAGTAAGTCATCCATGTAATCTTCTAAGATCTTATGCATATAGTCATGGAATATGTATGTCATGGCCCATTGATATGTGGCACCAACATTTTTGAGACCGAATGGCATCACTTTGTAATAGAATGTTCCCCATGGAGTAATGAAAGTAGTTTTATGTTGATCTTCGGGCTTAATCCAGATCTGGTTGTATCCAGAAAAACCATCCATTAGGGAGAGCATTTCATGACCTACGGTTGCATCTACAAGAGCATCTATGTTTGGCAATGAGAATGAATCCTTTGGTGTTGCCCTATTTAAATCTCTAAAATCTATGCAGATATGGACTCTTCCATCAGGTTTCCCCATGGGTACCATGTTTGACACCCACTCAGGGTAGTCGATAGGAACTATGAATACTGCATCTAGTAGTTTTTGCAATTCATTCTTCACCATCAAAGCGATGGTTGGATGCATTTTCCTCAGCTTTTGCTTGATTGGCTTCTTCATGGGATCCAATGAAAGGTTGTGAATGACTAACTTTGGATCTATCCCTGGCATGTCTTTGTAAGTCCAAGCAAAAATATTTGGCCTCTCTTTGAGGAGAGGAATTAGGATGGCTTGTTCCTCTGGAGATAGACTTTCTCCGAACTTGACTTTCCTTGGTTGGGTAGGATCATCATTGATGTCCACCTCGAAAGTCACTTCTATAGCCATATGTGACCCATCCTCTAGCTGATGAGGCATGGGTATCAAATGAATGTCATCAGCAGGATTTATAGGACCTAGTGACTCAGGTTCCAAACCAACATGGAAGATGTCATACGCACAACTTGATGCAAAATGGAATGGCTGTAACATCTCTTCATTGGGGAAGAGGTCTTCAGGCTCTATGGGTGAATTAGCATGATCCCAATCAATAGCCTCTATATCAAGATGCAATGATTTGGTAGGATCTATTAGATTATGAAGTGGAGTGGTCAAATCAATGGAGATCATGTTGATGGATGGGATGAAGTCTCCAGGACCACATGGGTGCAATCTTGTCTCAGGGTTTTCCCTTCCATACTCGTGATGAGGTTCTGGAGGAATGGGAATTTCTGGATCTGGCCCATGAGTAGGGTGGACAATAGGATCATTGGGCTCTAATCACTCTCTGAATGTAGGTAGAGGGGGATTGACCATCCGATGAATGGTAGCTAGGTCAATAGGTCTCCCCAAAAATTATAGATGAGGGTCTATGGCATGGAGTGCCACCTCTCTCTCTACTAGCTCGTTGACTTGCCGCAAGTGGTGAGGTCCAAGATAAGCCATCTCGGTCTCATCCTCAAAGTCATCATCACTTATCCAAAAATTATTAGCATTGGTATGCGGCCCTAAGACAAGGGGCTCATGTCTTGGCCCTAAGTAGGCCATCTCTATTTCATCTTCATATTCTTCATCACTTATGAAGAATCCATTTGCATTTGTCTCTTGCCCCAAAGTCAGGGGTTGATGGCTTAGGCCTAAGTAGGCTCTTTCTATTGAGTCTTCTGATTCATAGTCACTTTCATCTGATGTATATCCACTCTCATCATGGATGGACCATGTGAATATTTGTAAATAGTGAGGCCCCTGATAGGCTAAGCCAAGTTGTGCCTCATCATCACTTGCTTCATATCCATTCTCCTCATCCCATGAGTTGTACCCTATTGGGGTGGAATCAATTGAGATGTTTGGATGATAAATTTCTGGTGGTGGTATGTTTACCATGGCCACTTGTCTGTTGCTCAAATTTCCTATTCTTAGGGGATGATAAGGAATGAAATCAATGTCTTCTCCTAACCCTAAGCTTAATATTTCCAATGCTACTACAAGAGAGTCATCTCGACCTCCGATATAATAGCCTAAGCCAAATATATCGGAGGGAAGCTGATATTGTGGCTCGTATGGCCACCTGCACCCTGCTCATATATGCCAAGGCCATAGCCATGCCAATGGCAATGCTCAAAGTAGCTTAGAGAAAACTCGAGGTTAGAGAGGTAATGAACATTGATCATGAATAATTTATCACTATCCTCTTCTATATCTGAAGACTTATGAGCGTAGTCCAGGCTGACATAGACAAAATTGGTTTGGTTGGGAGGGATTCCAAGTGGAACCACTATTCCTACTGGTGGCCTCAAGTCCTTAGGCCTTCCTATGTCTTGTGTAGACTCAATGATAGGTGTAAAGGTGATGTTCTACACAAGGTACTCCCCTATGCCTATGCTTGCCAAGTGTATTGATGCATGCGATGTGGATGACCCTACGGATGATACTTGTGAAGTAGGGTGATAATCACTATCTTCATCTTGATCTTGAAGATCTTCCTCTTCCATAGGACTTGGAATTTCAGCAATGGCTATAGTTGGCACTTCCTTGGGCCTTTCTTCCTTAACTAAGGGTACCTTTAGCTTCTGATTGTCTTTTGGTTTTGACGTTGATGGTACTTTAGAAGCATTGACTATTTTGAGTGCACCAGGAGGTGTTGATGTGCATGGGTCTTTTCTTACCCCTTTGTCTTCGTTATCCACTTGTGTGGTTGGGGATGAAGGTGCTACGTATAGGTGAGTAGAAGGGATTACAAATTCTCCTAGAATGTCCACCTGATTGATGTATTTAAAAGGCTCTTCATCGACTATAACCACATAGACTTTGTTCTCGTGCACATACTTGACACACTGGTGCAAGATCGAAGGCACACACTTCATGGCCCTTATCCAAGGGTGCCCTAAGAGGATGTTGTACTGCATAGCTCCTTCCAAGACATGACACATCATGGGGATGGTCTTGTGCCCCACCTTGATGGGTAGGACTATCATTCCCATAGTATTGCATAAAGCATCATTAAAAGCTCTCAATGTGTAAGCTCCTGGAATGATATTGGACTTGGGGATCTTGAGGTGCTCTATTGCAGTTGTTGTAATGATGTTTATCGATGAACCTGTATCGACCAAAACCCTCTTGAAAGGTAAGTCATTGATTGCCACTACAATGTTTAGCAGAGGGTCTGGTAAGGCAGTAGGAACTATCTTAATCTCATGATCATAGAATCAGATTATAGGTTCTTGGCATTCTTGTACTTGTCCCACAAAGTGAGTGAATGCATTTGCATCTTGCGGTTGGAGCTCAATTGTTCTTAAAATCTCCATTAGAGTCTCCCTATGCTTTGGGGACTATTGTATGAGCTCATAGATGGATAACTTAGTTGGAGTCATCTATAGGTTTTGCTCCAATCTACTCTGAATAGTTACCATAGGTCACGTTGGTGGACCTGGAAGGTTGTCTTGCCTTTGCCTAGGAGTGGTTGGGATGTTCATGGGAGCTGCAGGTGGTTGCGGTTGACCATACCACCTAGTCCTTGTTGCTATGTTAACAATCTCAACCATCCCAATGCATCCATGGGTAGGTATGTCAGCTCGAACCTGATTGACTTGGGCCCCTTGCTCTCTAGGGGCCTCATGATTGGGCAATGGGTTTCTGTATATGCCCATGTCTCTATTATCGGGAGCCAGTGGGTTGTCAACTTTGAGTTCTCCCACCTCAATCATGTTTTGCACTTGATGCTTAAACCCGATGCAAGCCTCAATGTCATGCCCCGGTATCCTGTGATAAGGGTAAAATTGATCTTCCCTATATCCTTTTGGCTTAGGATGGTTGGGATCTATAAGAGGTATATCAAGAAATCTGATCCTCCTGGCCTCACTCAACTGATTAAATATTGATTGCATTGATTCTGTCAGAGGCATGAAATAACGAGGTGGCTTGCATTCTCGGTTTCTTCCCTGATTGTTCTTTTGGTCGTAATTGGCTAGCGAGGGATGTGCTTGATAGTTCTGGGGTTGTTGTGCACCCCCATCCTTGGGTGTAGCCAATACGACTTGATTGACTGGAGCAGGGTTGCCCTACTTCTGTTTATACTTGTCATTCTTACCATTCTTGTTCCACTCCTTTTTGTTTTGGAGTTTAATGGTTCCCTCATCTACTTTTATTTCTTCGATGAGCTTGGCCTATGCCAAAGCTTCCTCAAATGAAGGATATTGCTGAAGTTGTAGCAAGAGGGAGATGTGTTTAGAGCAAATTTTGGTGAACATGCGAATGATCTCTTCTGTGGGAATGGAGAATGATAATTTTACCATGACTTTTCTCCATCTATTCCCATAATCCATTACTGGCTCATCATCATACTATTTCAAGTTGGCCAGGTCTAAAAGGTTCACCTTCTTCTTAGCACCAAAGGAGAAATGCTTTAAGAATGCATTTACTAGTTGTTCAAAGTTGGTTATGCTATGCTTAGGTAGTTGGTTGAACCATTGAGTGGCAACACCTAAAAATGTCATTATGAATGTTCTTAGCATGAGAGCGTCATTGTCTTCAAGATGAAAATATGTATTGATAAAATTGGTGACATGCTCTTGTGCATCCTCTTCACCCTTAAAATTTTCTAACCTAGGCATCTCAAAGTGCTTAGGATATGGAGGGCTAGGGATTGATGGGCACAATGGTTGGTTGTGTATTTTGCTCAATGTTGGTGAGTTCCCTAGCTGCCTCTTGTTTCTCAAAGGTTTTCATATTTTTAGCAAGCTCTTGAAATACCTTTGATGCATGGATTTCCTCCTCTTGTAAGCCTATTCATATTGGCAATGGAGGTAACTCTCTATCCATTTGATTTGTTCTATTTTCCTCCCTCCTATGAGGGGACTCAGGATTGTGATCTTGGTTTGTTGTGTTTGCCCTTCCCCCATTAGTTGGATTTCATTCATGATTTGGTGGGGGATTTCATTGTGGGCTATCTTGTCTAGTGCGCCTCTCCTTAGGTGAGTCAATGCATCTTGTTCTTTGGTGGTCACCACCATTTGTCTATAAATTGTTAAGAGCTAGCCGCTCAGCTTGCTCTCTTAAATGTTGCTCATGTTGGTGCAAGAGTCTTTCTCTTTGTTTCTCTTGTTCGAGAGCTTCCACTAGCTCTCGCTCCTTATGTAATGCATTTTATAACCACCTCATTCGGTCAGTTTGTGTTATTATAGATGACTCATGTTTATCTAACTCTGTTCTTGTTGTCTTGACTCATAGATTCCTCGAGGAGGTTTTTGCTGTATCTGTACTCTTGCTAGCTAATGTGACTTGTTCAGTGTACTGTTGAGTATCCCTATGATCAGACTCCATGCATCTACTATGGGGTCACTCTGAGGTACCCCTAGACTAAGAGATATGTTTAGAAGTCATAGTTCATGAGCTTCCAGATGCAGAGTTCTCAGTAGCTATAGTTCTTTGAGTTGGTCATGTAGGAAACCGATCCAACCCATCTAGTTGTCTTGTTTTCCATGGCTGGTCCCATGGGGTGCCATTCACTCCTATGAGGTCATAGTCTATGGGAATATTTCCTTTTGTGTGAAGGGTTTCTTCTATTTGATTCCCATGACTAGATGTAGCTCTAGTTTCCTGCCCTTCAGTAGGTAGACCTGTTTCATATGTTTCTTGTGAGTCTTGAGGTGTTGCAATTCTTGTTTGCCTTCTTGATGAAGAGGGCTTTGTGGTAACATGTTTTCTCCATGTGGATGGAGATGTAGTAGTCTCATCATCCCTATGTGAAGAATGAGTTTTAGAACCTTCTTTATGTCCATGTGAGGAGGAAGCCCTTGAAGCTTCCTCACGTCTTTGAGATGTTTCTGTGTGTTTAGAGGAGGCCCTTGAGGTCTCCTCATGTCTCCTTGATGAGGATGGCTGTGAAGCCTCTTTTTGTTTATGTGACTTTGTTCCATGATGTGGTTCCTTACTTGGGGTTTCTCGAGGAGATCCCCCAAGGGTTGAGTTATCACCCCTTAGGCTCATGGAGCTACGTCTCATGGTCTTATGGGTAGGTCATTCAATGTTACTATGACTCCGCCTATGGGTATGAGTTGCTTCTGTCTCTCCCTCGGTATCAGACCGAGGGTGCTTACTTCTTGTTTTGACCATGTTGTCTTATGAATTGATCTTTTGAGTTGTAATTTAGGAATAACCACACAATACCAAACAAATGTTTATCTTGATTACCGATTTGAGTGTGCCCTAAACTATTTGGTGTGTTTTGATGTGTTGTTCTTTCGATTTCTTGCTCTTGTTCTTGGATTAAGAATGAGAAGACTCATCCATAGTGACAATCAAGTACACTCATGCCAAACATGATTTTCTCAAAAGAAGCTAGGGTACACCATTGAAGACCCAATGGAGGGTTCACCTAGCTCTTCCACTCTAAACCAATGATTGTTCCAATAGTGGGAGATAGTTTGAGCACAAGTAACTTAGTATCACTATAAGTAAGTTTCTCAATCCATTTCTAGGAAGCTCTAGGGGGTAAACTAGTGGAAGGAGATGAATTCCAATGTCACTGGACTGAATTGAAGGTTGGTGATGAAATCCAACTCCCCAATGTTTAAATGAGATGTGCGTGTGTGGTGTTCATTTTAAGCTTGCGTAACATAAAGTGCATCATATAGCAGCAATGAATCTTTCCTATATGCCTAAGTGCAAAAATACATTTCAATATTTAGAAATATGCATGAACTACTATGATTTGTATGAGCACACTTTATTTCATGCAACTATGGCCTCTAGTAGGGCCTCAAAGCAAGCAAACAACATACAATGTCTAGCACGTTGGATTCTAGGGTGAAATTTTTAGGCATAAGCCATTGTTCCTAGCAATGCCTAGTGGAAAATTTAAAAGAAGATCTAAGATATGTGAAATGCTTAATTCTTTCTCCTTTTATTCTTTCAATTTCCAAACATAAATGTGCTTTAAGTTCTCTATTTTAGACACACATAAGTAGATAAAAAGCTATAAAATATTAGATAAGCTATACCAACCTTTGATCCAGCTTAGAGAGTCAGTGTTTTGACCTCTACTGCACTCTAGTTTGTCGTTGTTGACCAGAGTGGTTGGTTCTTGGCTGTAGCTCGAGTGGACTAAGCTCTATTGGCCGCTATAGCTCTGAGTGGCTAGTTTTTGGCCATTGTAGCTCAGTGGCTAGACCTGCACACAAAATTAAGTTAGTATTCTAGTAGAAAATGAAAAATTAGTGGTGGTCCCACCGTGATCGCCATCTGTAGTGACCCTAGGATGCATGCACCACCCCTTTTTAACTCTACTTGCAATGTTATTAAAAACCCAAGATGAAATGGAAGACAAGAAGAAAAAGCATATAACATGAAATAACAAATATGGATCTCTTTATTGATATTGAAACTCGGTTACATGTCGGTCCCTCTTAGGGATACCCATTTTGATACAATAAGTTACAAATAGGCAAAGAGTGCCCCTTTCATGAAGAGGTGGTGCGCTTATAAAAGCTTCTGGTTTTGCACATAAAAATGTATGAGGGCTTATAGATGCCTCCTTCTCTAGGTCTATTTCCTAGAGGGATCCCTTTTGCTCTCGTATGTTGCAAACTTCGTCCGATGAACCTGTGGCCCTGTAAGCAATGAAACAACAACACATGCTTAGGTGTTCGAGATTGCCTCCCTGAATGAGGTTGTTAGTAATAAAATAATGTAATGGAAATATGATGAAACTATGCCATGAAATCATGTAAATCTATGCTAATGATATGAAAACATGAAGAAATAGAATAAAATATGCTATGTCTAAAACCTAAGCTAAGCCTATGGGCCACTGTCCAAGACAATGGCTGCTAAGGTAAACCTTGCTCTCTTTGCCCCAAAGTTATGGGTCAAAGCTTGTATCTGATGTTGAAATAATAGGTGTTATGCTCTTCAATTCTTAGGGCTTCATCGTACATGTGATCTCAAAGAGAACTCTCCAAGTCTTGAAAGCTCTCCTCAAAAATATGTCTCGATGATAGAATATGATCTCTTTGGTGCTCTTAGGCTTGCACCTTTTATAGTGTGAAACCCTAGGTCTATGTCCAAGCCCTAGGAATGAATTTCTCATGCGTAGTGTAAGTTAGCATGAGAAGATTTTGTCCTTTGTCTATGTTTGAAGGCTAGTTAACTAAAATCTAACTGCCCACTTGAGTCTTCTATGTGAACTGGTCGTTAGCATGAGAAGCTTTTGTCCTTTGTTTATGCTTGGAGGTCAGTTAACTAAAGTTTAAATGCAAACTCAAGCCTCCTATGTGAACTGGTCATGAAAAGGAATGCAAAGTTACTCCCGCTCACCTTTATTGCATGCAGACTACCACTTCCACCTGTGATTAGGCCTGTTTGTCGACAAAACTACTTCTTATGGCTTAGCCACTGTCATCTGCAGTGGCTAAGATCTGGCCGCTGTCATCTACAGTGGCTAAGGTCTGGCCACTCTAGGCTTGAGCGGCTAGGATCTGGCCACTCTTGGCTTGAGCGGCTAGGCTTGGATGGCTTGAAAAGGCCCCAAATGAGTGGTGAGAACCATTGTTGATGCTTGGAAAGTCCAAGATTATGTCTTATGATCTTATGAGTGTGTCTATGTGAGCAGCTCCCCTAAGCATGACATGATTTAGGTGTCTACACTTCCCACTAGTGAGCCTCTTGACCTTGAAGCCCTAACACTGTAGCTTCCTTTCATCCCTGACTCCAAGTTGTAGAAGATTTTGGGTTAGCTTCTTGGGTAAGATTTCCAATACCTTGTGCTCTTAGGGTCTAAATTATATTAATTGGTAGTCTGTGCATATCACCACAAGCTATCTAAGGGTCTAATCCTAGTCTTATCCTTGAACCATCCTCTAATTTCCAAGCAAGCCAATCACCAACAATATAAAAGGTCTGAATCATTACCTTCTAAAAGATTGAAATATTACATGTTTTCTCAATTGGGACCCTTATCCACTCCTCAAATATGAGTGGCTCTAAATACTTTTCATGTATAATCTTATTCCATAAGCCTTACTTTAATATTATATTTCAAGCACAATTTGCTGCTAGAGCCTTACTAAATAGGAAGATGTTCTTAAGTCCTCAACCTCCATTTTCCTTGGGTTTGACTAAGGATTGTCATTTCACCAAGGGAATACCTTCCCTTTCTCTTTTTCCTATCTATAAGAATCTATAAAAACTTATAGCTTAACTATCTAATTTTGTCCAAAACTCCTTTTGGTATATGAGCCAAAGATTGCCAATATACTGGTATTGCCTCCAACATAGACTTGACCAAAGTCGATCTCCCCCCAAAGAGAGCCATTTTTTGCACCAAATATTAATTTTTCCTTCCACTTTCTTTATCACCAATTCCAATCTTGTTTAGTGCAGACATTGGGTTTCAACAAGAACCCTAGATATTTAAACCCCTCTTGAAGATCAAATCTATTAAAGAGGAAAAGCTAACCTATTGTTATGGTTTGATTATGATTCACACAGTTAAAATAAATGCTTGAATTTTGTGCATTAATCTACATACCTATTTCCAAAAAATACCTAAAGACTATTTTAATTTCTCTACAACTCTTACCATTTCATATGTGAAAAGGAGAACATCATCTACAAAATGTAGATGGGTGACTTCTACCGTTCTACCTATTTTAATTCCCTTTATTGGTCCTTCCCTATTTTATTCTATAATACACCTACTTAATACCTCAACTACTAAAAGAAATAATAGTGGTAACAAGGGGTAAACTTGTCTAACACCCCGAGAAGATTTGAAGAATTGAGAGGCTGACCCATTAACCAAAATTACAAAAGAAACATAACAAAGACATCCTATAATCCAATTCACCATCTGCACATAGAACCCAATATGAGTATCATTCTTAAATATAGCCAATTTACTCTATCAAAATCCTTAGAGAGATCCAAATTCATCACCATTGTTGGTAGTTTCTTTGATTTTATGGTATGAATACTTTCCTAAGAAACACCAATTGCTTCATGAATTTGTCTACCATGTAGGAAACCAAATTACTCAATAGATATATAAGTAGAGAATAACCTTTTAATTCATGAAGCAATTATTTTTGATATGATTTTATACACACAATTACATAAAGAAATAGGCCTAAAATCATCAAAGGAAGAAGGATTGTTCTTTTTTGGAATAAGAGCAATGAAGGTAGAGTTAAAAACTGCATTTACCCTTCATTTTATTCTAAATTCCTCCACAACCTTAAGTAGACTAGACTCCAAAATATCATAGAGCTTGAGAAAGAATTCCACAGTCCACCCATTAGGTCTTGGAATCTTATCTTTTTGGAAGGAGGTTAAAACAACTTTGAGACTTACTTAATCAAATCATCATTGGCTTCCTCATCTATAAATATGGGAAAGAGAGAAGCTATTTTACATATTTTAGCTATATTAACTTGACTAGGATCCTTCTATAGTTGACCAAAACCTTACACCCATGTCTGCTATTCCTTTAAAGGAGGAGACTTTACTTCCATATTGTCCCTATAACTCCCAAATTGTATTTTGATGTTTTCTGTGGTTTGCAAAGCTATGAAAAATTTAGCTTTCTCATCCCCATTTACAATCTATATTGCTCTACTTTTGAGCCTCCATCGTGCTTCTTTCTCAACCAACAATCTGCTCTTTTCTTGTTCAAAATTTGTATACTTAAACATTATTTCCTCATCCATTTATTTTTCAAAGTCATATTCTAGAAACACTGCAAGCTCCTCCTCGATCTCCCTCAGTTTTTTCTCATCCATATTTTTTTTTTTATGGTCCCATTGAGCCACTATTGCCTTAAACCTTTTTAAATTTGTTGCAAATTGTATATTGGAAGATTCTCTTAGACTAGAATCAAACTTCACCCATTTTGATTGGACTAGAGTTATAAAGCTATCCTCTTTTAGCCACTCAGAATTAAATTTAAAAGGACAATGTGGTTTTTTTCTCATCTTTTGTTATATATTAACTTTTACAAGTTTATAAGACATACATAGTAATGCATTTTATCATATATATATTTAACCAAGTTTTATCCACCAAAGCATGGTGTATAATCTTACCTTATAGTATTTGAATTTTGAATATTCTATTCAGAGTTCCAAAGTCTTACTTGTTAGGTCCACACAAGGCCATATATAGAAATAGAATATATATTTATATATATTTATTTATTTTTATTTTTTTTTCAAAATAAATTAAATAAAGTTTTTATCAAAACTATTTGGAGCTACTCGAGGCCTTCGTTAAGGAAATCCTTGTTTCCTTTATCTTTTTCTCATATTGGCTGAAGTCTTGGGTAGACTCGTCTTGAGGAGAAGACAACAAGGTTTATTAATAGGTATCAAGGTGGGTGAGGAAGTTTTGATTCACCTATATTTTGTGGATGACACAAGATTGGTGGGAATGGCCAACTTCAAGGAAGCAAGAATGATTAGAGATACTTTTAATGTTTACCTTAGGGCCACAAACCAAGTCATCAATAATAAAAAAAACCAATGTGGTCTTTTTAAATCTTGATTGAAGGCTTCAAGATGAAATTTTAGATATCTTGGGATTCATGAGGACTTCTCTCTCAGTGGTATATTTGGGGTCCCTTTGAATTTTTAAAAACTAAAAATAGATATAAGGAGGAATATTTTAGATTGTATCAAAGAAAGAATTAATAATTGGTCTCACAAATGGTTAAAATATGGGGGTAGATTAACTTTTTTGTAGTCAATCATTCAGGCCATGCCAATTTATAAAATTTCTATCTTTGTTGCCCCACATACCATATGGAAAAAGTTGGACAAGATGGCTAGAAAATTTTTATGGGGAGGAGTAAAAGGAGAGAGGAAATGGGCCTTAGTAGGTTGGGAGAAATTAAGCCAACCCAAGGTAAAGGGAGGTTTGGTACTGAGAAGATCAGAGTTAAACATATAAATATTTTGTTAGAAAGCTAACTGGAGGTGGATTTTCTAGCCAACTTCTTTATTTAGTAAAGTTTTAAATAGTAAATATTTGGGATAGGTAAACCCGAATGAGGTGAGTCATTTCTATTTGGATGGTAATGGGTACTTAGTGTGGTAGACTCTAAATTTAGGATCTTAGGTAGTGAAATATGGATTATTTTGGAAAGTAGGGAGAGGGGAGAGGACACATTTTGGACAAATTCATGGGATCAATACCCACTTGTCATTACTAAATTTCCAGAACTACAACCAGTAAAAAAAACCATGGAAAGTAAGGGTTGGATCCAAATTGAAAGTTATTTCAACACTAGTCAGCTAGGGGATTATAAGTTTAAGTATTTTAAGAAGTTAGATGAGTGGCCAATCCTAATACCTACAGAATTGACACACATTATGACTAAAATCTTGGTAAAAATATTTCACATAGGTAGATATGAGGAGGATGAATTAGCTTGGAGCTATGGGATCCTTGGAGTCTACATAGTGAAGGATGGATATGATAAGATGCTTCTAGAAACTCCTCCTAATGTATATCAAACTAAGGATTGGATAAATATTTGGTGGTCCAAGGGTTGGTCAAAAGTTACCTAGAAGTTCATGCATAATGGAATTTTTACTTTTGATAATCTGAGACATAGGGGAATTGTTAGTTTATTTAAATGTATTTTATGCTACAAGAGCAAGGAAACATCTGATCACTTGATGTTTGAGTGTCCATTCACGTACTAGATCTAGAAGTGATGGTTTATATATTATAAAATTTGAGTTAATGGTGATTTGAATCAGATTAATATTCAAGAAAGATGGAAGAGGGGTAGATTTAAATCTAAATCTCTTTGTATCAGTTGGAAGCTTGAATTAAATTCATTCAATGGCAAGTGTGGCTGGAGAGAAATGGTAGAATTTTTAGAGAAATATTTTCATATTTAAATGGTGTTTGATAGGTAATTTGGAGAAAAGTCATAGAAACTATGGTAGTGTATGCTAAAGAGGAAACTCAGGCTAATATAGGATGGAGAAGGAATTTTAAGTGCAAGAGGGAAGGATAGAGCTAGTTGGAAATGACCCCTAGAAGGTTGGATTAAAATTAATACTAATGGAGTTGCAAAAGGTAATCTGGGTAGAGTTGGAATTGGAGTGGTCTACAGGAATCATGTTGGGACAATGCTTTATTAGAAATTGTAAGGCCTAGGAAGGACCACAAACAATGAAGCAAAAGCCTTAGCTATCAAATCTGCTTCTATCTAGGTGGTAAGATAAGGTTACAGGAGGATAATCCTAGAATTAGATTCTCAAAAATTGGTAGGAGCTCTAGATTGCATGAGGAACTTTCCTTTGAAGACATGGAGGTTGAGGATTCTTGTCACCCAAATTTTAAAATTGTGGAGGGAATTACATGATGTGATTCCAATTATGTGAGTAGATATCTAAATAAAGTGGTATACTTCTTGGCTAAGATGGGTACTAAGAAGGAGGTAGGGGTTCAGTGGCACAACGACATGGTTATTGAGGATGAGAGAATTAGGCAAGTTGATGAGAAAGTCCAATATTTAGCTAATTAGGATACCCATTGTAGAAATATGGTTTAGGAGATTTGGATCCAATGTAGATATTCTTTTACTATTTTAAACAGGTGGACAACCATTGTAGAAATATAGTTTAGGAGATTTGGCTCCAATGCAGATCTTTTACTATTGTAAACATGTATTCTATTTGGCTAAGGTTGGGAGGATCCTCATTCCAACTTGTAAATGAACTTTGTTTTAGTATACATTTTTCAAATTAATAATAAAAAAATTAACTATAATTATTTGGTGTATTTAAAAAAAAATACTAAAACTTATATATATCTAGAGAGAGAGAGTTTTACACTATAAATCAATGTTCAAATATCATGGATGAATCTTATCCTTTAAAGGGAGCAAACCTCACATTTTTCTTGTTTTAAAAAGCAAGCAAATATTGCAAGTGTGAGTAGGAAGCAAAGTGCAAGAAAAAAATGAACTCCACTTCTTATTCAATATCTTAGAAGAAATTAAAAATAAAGTATTCTTACTAAGAAAATCTAGGTAACATGGCATGAAAGTAATTTTTGAAAGTTCTCACTAGAAGGATGCCCTAGTTAAGGATAAAAGTAAGAGTGGATCTATGGTAAACCATATCTAGGTAGAAAATATTACACTACAAATAATTATTAAGGATGAGAGGCTAAAAAATGAAATAATTATTTCTTATAAGAAGAGGGTTAATATATAAGTTCTATGGATACTAGCCATGTTTTCCAAAGTTTCAATATTAGATCAAGGAAAGTCGATATTGAACTCAAACTATTCCATGACTTTTATTCCAAATGGATTTTCCTCATCATATTTTCTAATTTAAAATTTATATGGTGGCTCTTAGTTAGGGGTAAAGATGCATTAGATTTAAGACCATGTAGTGAGAATATTTTTATGGAGATAAATACTATTAAAAGGCTTTAAATATGGATTAGGCTTTTTGCACTTCCTTATTAGTTTATCAATTAGGAGGTTTGAATATTAATGGTGATACTCTAGAGGATTTCATCTAGGAGGGACCAACTATAAGGAGAGAAGGCATGTTGTATATACTAGAATATGTGTTGTCATTGATATTTCAAACCCTTTACAATAATATGTTAGGATTAAATTTTAATCAAGAGAATGGAATAAATAAATATATTATAAAAATATGCATTCAAATTTTGTAAATGTTATGAGACTAGACACATGGTAAGATATTACAATGTGAAAATAATGGAAAATTTTGGACATGAGACAAACTTCAATGAGGCAAGAAAATCATGTCATAGTGGAAATTATCTCAAATCAAGGATCTTCCACTCCTAAGAAAATGGCAAAAAAATATCCTCTACATCATCAAATGGTGAAGGCCATTATAGTTCCCTCAAATCAACAATTAGAAGAAAAAATGATACAAGGAATGGGGAAGTTTAATGTACATGTTCAACTTTCAGGAGTTAAAGGTACGAGAAATATGGAGAGAAAATTTTTAAGGCACATAAGGTGAAGAAGGTCAAAGTTAATCTAAGTAAATCATCTTTATTTTCCTCAAGCAGCATAAAATTCTCTCAATGCAATAAAAAGGAAAGTAGTATAGAGTGTATTCATTCCACTTTGAGTTTTTAAAATCAATATAATAAAGAAATGTGTATGGAGAATATCCATGAAAATTTTGGGTTTCTAGAGTAGCATAAAAAAGTAATTAATATGGAGGGCCATCCTTTTACTTTAGGGTTTTTAGAGCGACATAAAGAAAAAGTGTTTATTAGGTTATTCCTCGCATTTAAGATTAACTAGAACAACATAAATATTTAGATGATAAGTCTTATTATAAATAGTATGAAATAATAGAAGAAATTGATGAAGATGAAAGTGTTGGTGGGAACAAAAAAGGAGAGGAAGGTCATAAAAGTAATAATAAAGAGAAAAGGAAACTCAAAAGGATATTGATTTAGGAAGCCAAAAAAATATCATAGGTGTTAACAAGAACTAGGGTTAACCCAACTAATAAAAATAAAAAATGAATATGAAAATGTTATCGTGGAATATTAGGGTTATAAATAAGACCGCTAAATCAAGAGTTATTAAGGAATTAATAGGTTTTTATAATACCAAGTTTATTTTAATACAATAAGCAATATTAAGTTGTGAAGAATGTAAGGATACTCTCAAAAGTATTTGGACGATGGGGGATTGTTCGATAATTTCTTCTATATGAGCATATAAGGTATTGTGACAATATGGAACATATGAAAATAGGATGGGAAATTGCTAGAAGAAAAGGTAATTGTTTTGTTGAACTATTTTGCAAGAAATATGAAAAAATAAAAGTTGGGGTTCTAAATGTATATTTTGCAACTATATTTTCTCCTTTTTAAAGATGTTGAAAGGATCTTAGCAAATTTTTCAAACACAATTATGATTCATAATTGTGATTTGTGGATTCTTGGGGTGACTTCAATGTAGTTATAATCTCCTTAAAACAATAAGGGTGCTACTCTTGGATGGTCTAAATCAATGCAATATTTGGCTTCATTTTTCAACTCAAATGACATTTTGGATGAAATTTCTTCAAGTTCTTAATATATATGGTAAAATAGATACATTGGGTAAATTTTTATAACAAAAAGAATGAAAATATTTATGTTATAAAACATGTGGTTGCAAATAAAGTATGCAATATATTTAGATATTTTTATTGCAAGTAGGATTAAATAACAAACCCATTATTTTGATTACTTTACTAAATAATTTATCCAAATCCATTTTGCTTCTAGTCTCCAAGACCTCTAATTTATTCCAAACGATTATATCATGGTAGGATAAGGAAAATTTTGAAGGATCATGTATGTATATGTTTGTTAAAAATATAAAATACCTAAAGGGATAGTAACTATTTAAAATACCAAAGAGACCAGAACCTATAGTGATATGTCTTTGGGTTTCATCTAAAATACCTAGGTTCAAACCTTAGTACAATGGGATGGGAATCCTTTAAAAAACCTACTTTAAGAATTTATAATGAAGCTAGAAAATGAAGAGGGTAGAGCAAAGCAAAATATTTATTGGTATCATGCGATGAAGAATTTGAGCACACTAAATTACTTTATTGTGAGCAGTTTCTTTATTAGTTATGTAAAGCATTGAGCACTGCATAAGCCATGTTAAATAGAAGAATAGTAGGAGGAATATTATTTCAGCTTATTCATCAGTAGGCTTAGTCTAAATTTGGTTGTTTTACTAAGATAGGGCTATCTTGCATTTGTATGATCTTCTCTTATTTTTTTCCTGTAAATATTTCGAGCTTTGTGTAAAGGGTTGGGGCCCTTCAACCCCCTTTTTTATCAATACCAAAAAAATAAATATTTAAAATATAAAATATTTTGGTAATATATTTAGAGATTAGAAAGAAATTGAATCCAAGCTCAAAAACTTATAAGATACAGTAGAAGTTAATGGAATGGATTGATATTCTTCTTATATGGAAGAAAAACAATTAATTTTGGATTACCAATGTATTGAAAAGGAAGTCATATTAGTTCGAAAAATCTAGGAACAAGTGGATCAAGGAATGATATAGAAACAACGTTTTTTATGCTAAAAAAAAAAATAGTGTTTTCCTTTTGTCACAAAAAATATTTTATAGATGGAAGAAATAATGAGGAAGAACAATGTATTAGGAAGGAAGAAATTAATTATTTCAAAAATATCTTGTTAGATGTTGGGCAAGATAAGGATGCACAAGATACACTTTTGCAAAATATTCCATCAATTATTAAAAAAGAACAAAATGAAAGCTTGATGAAAAATATATCTATGAAGAATCTACATGAAGCAGTTTTCTCTTTCTATCCTAACAAGGTAACTTTCCCCAATAAATTTCCTACAATCTTCTTTAAAAAAAAAATAGGATTTATTGAAGAACAATATGTTGATTGCAATTGAAAAGGTCTATAAAAGGAAGGCTATAATAAGTGAGATACATGCCACCTTTATTATATTGGTTCCTAAGAAAGAAGAGAATATTTTAATTTATTTTTTCAATAAGTATTTGTATTATGATATATAAATTAATTTCAATAATTATGGTAAATAGGTTAAGAAGCATTCTAGCTTGGATTATATTTGAGAAACTATGTGGTTTTGTTCATGGTAAACACATTCTTATGGTGTAGTTATTGTACATGAGGTCATACATTCTCTTCACTCCATGAAAAAAAGTATACTTATGAAATTAGATATGAACAAAGCATATGATAGGGTTTGTTGGAGTTTTCTACATGATATTCTCAAAAAGTTTAGTTTTAATCAAGGTTGGTGTGAATAGATTAGATGTTATAGCACTCCAAAATATTTTATTTTGATCAATGGTTCTCCTAATGGATACTTTAATTCATCCCATGAAATCTATAAAGGTGTTCCACTATCTCCTTATCTATTTATTATTCTTATAGAGGCATTAGGGAGAGCTTTCTCAAAGGAAAAAATGGAAGGAAAAATCAAAGGTATTCAGGCTACAACAAATGGATCCTTTGAATATAATCTCCAATTTATTAATGAAACTTTTCTTTGGGGTCGTGCCTTAGTTAGTCAAGCCATGAAGTTTAAATAAACATTATCATGTTATGAGAAGGATATTCAACAATTGGTTAATACTATAAATCTAGAATTTTTTCATTAATACTACCCTATATTTACAACATATTATTGTGGATATTTTAGGGTTTAAAATTAAAAAAAAATGAGCTACCCGCTTGGTCATTCCTTTGTATCATAAAGGAAAGAAAAAGGATCCTTAAGACTCATGTTTATATAGAATGAAATTTTATTTGGTAGGTTGGAAAGATAAATTATTAACCCTTGGAAGGAAGGTTACAATTCATGAGACTACATTGAATCCATCCCTATTTATAGGTTGTCACTTTAAATATTTCTAGTAGGTATAGCATCATAAATTGATAAAACTTAAAGAGATTTTATTTCGAAAGGATGTTCGAAAATTTAGGTTTCCTCTTTGTAAATGGGAGAGGGTTTGTAGAGGAAATAATATTAAAGGGGTAGGATCACATAATTGTAATCTTATAAGTTTTGTGTTAGGGGTCAAATTTGGGTAGAGATTATTCAAAGATCAAGGAAAGAGTTGGAAAAAATGTTCCTTCAAAGATATATAGGTTCTTTTGATGTAAAAATTATCTAGGAAATGAACTCTACCCAAAGGATTTCCAACATGGAACTTCATATCAAATAGTAAATAATTTATTAAGAAATATATTAGATGATCATAAAATGAGGGGATTTATGCAAATTATTTGTTTGATGCTTGGGTGAAGCCTTGTCCTCTTATATCTAATTCAAAATGGAAACCATTGGCATGGGCATGTCTAGCTTGTAAAATTCTAAAGGTAAAATATTATATTAATGTGAGCAAAAAATATTAATCATGGATTTCAATTAGTAACTTGGTTGAAGGAAGAAAACTTAAAAAAATAGCAGATGAGCTTTAAAATATGCTTCAAAAGAATTATTTTACTATGTTTACATGAAACAATGAGTTGGTTTGGAATATATAAAAAGATGGTGGATATGTGGTCAAGTTGCGATATGAAGATTTATAATCTAGAGCAAAAATAAAATTCTACTCCCAAATATTTCCCTTGGAAGAATGTTTTGTCACTAGAGGCTCTTCCTAAGGCCTCAAAATTTCTTTGGTTAGTAGTTGAATGTAAGAATATTACAAGAGAGACTCTATGAAGAAGAGGATATCATGGAACTTTCAAATGTACCTTGCATGTGAAGGATTTAGAAACATTCAACCATTTACTTCTTTATTGTCCCTTTAGTCACATTATTTGGGGTTAACTTTTCAAAAATATGAGAATATACTAGGTAGCTTCATCATCATTGAAAGAGTTGATAAAATATTGGATTAATTATTTCAAATCTAAAGTATTATGTATTCTATGGAGGATTGGTCTTGTCATTATTTATTCGAATTGATTAAGAATTTATCATGTTTTGTAATATAGGTAGTTAGGTATTTGGGAGTTATCTTGACTAGGTATTTAATATGATAGTTAAGAATAATAACCACCATTATTATCATTGTATATAAATCATTTTGATTAATGAAAATTTATCCAACACCCTGTTGGTTCAACATGTAGTATCAAAGTAGGATACATGAGCAGGAACAATTGGATTCAAGAGGATTAAAGTCCAATGAAGATGTCCTTTGCTGTTTGTTTTTACTTATAGATATCAACATGGATGATTGATGAGCACCAAAAATGCTCATTTTATATACACTTTTAAGGGGCATCATTACTGGTTTAATTAGCATTAGAAATGTATTTTTATTTAACTTATGCATATAATTGATAGAAAATCCAGTATTATGCTTGATTGGTGTTTTTAGTGGAAACTGTGTATAAATGCAGGTTTTGCTACTAATATGGTGTTTTCCAGTCTACATCCCACTTGGACCTGGCATGCTTCTACTTCAATGAGTCTAAGGTATATTTGGAAGGTGCCTTACTCTTTAAGCAGGAACATTACTCAAGAAGGCACCTTACTCAAGTAGGTGCCTTACTCAAGGAGGTGCCTTACTGGCACCTTACTCCCATACATTGGAGGTGCCTTACTGGCACCTTACTCCCATACATTGGAGGTGCCTTACTCTAACCCAGTCAACAGGTAGGTGCCTTGATGAGGAAGTAGGCACCTTACTACCATACATTGGAGACGCTTAATATGACCAAGTCAACATTGACTAGGTTGACCAAGGGGCTAAGGAGGTTGTTGCACGTGAAGACAAAGGAGAAATATTTTAATCATGCATTATTATTAAAATAGAATAAAATATTTTTATTATTAACCGATTGGTCGGTTGACCTTGTAAAGCTCTTAAAGCATTATTTTTAGGATGCATTAATTTAGGATTTGTTTGTTACGTACACCTAAGGATTTTTATATTTATCCTTCTGGTGAACGGACATACTTTAAAATAGCAGAATAAAATATGTGTAGAAACCAATTGTAACTAATCACGTTATGTGATTAAAATAGATTGATTTGTTATTGTAATGAGATCTAGCTGCACTTTATATAAAGACGTAGGCCAGATGAATGAAAGAGGAGGAATCAATTTACATAGAAGTTATTTTATTTCATTTTTTGTATAATTTATTAAGAGTGCAATTCCTCTTACTTGCTTAAAGCAAGCTCTACGTAATTAGTCGAGCGGACTATCTACGGGAGCTTGGGCCCACTCCCTGCAGTAGTCCTCCCCTATTTTATTTATGTTATTTGTTTTCATTAGATTAGATTTATTGCTTTATTTCTTGCTTTATTTAATTTAGTTATGTGTGTTTATTTTCTTGCATTTTAATTTCTCACACTTTTATTTCCAGCACTTTAATTTTAGTTTGTAATTTATTTATTTAATTTTCCGCACTTAGTTTTATTTGGTTTGGCTGAAATAAAAATGCACAAACATCCCCCACCAAACTAAATAAGGTACAGAAGGATTCATTCCCCCACACTATAGGCATATACTGTGCATGACACTCGTAAGTTTACGGACTTACCGGATTGATAATTTATGGAAGAGAAATGATTATTTTCTAAGACATAATTTATGCTCACCATTTTGGCACCATTGTTGAGGAGTGTCAAAACTATAGTGTTATGATTTACAGGTCAGTTAAAAAGCCCATTTAAAATTACCTGTAGATCTTCTACCTGAGAAGTGTGAGTCCACCAAGGGCCTTTTTACAAGGCCAAAATAGTTGTCGACACAATCAGAGCCAAATCCCATAGGCAACAGTTTAAATTTACCAGCTTCTTAGGTAAATACGGGAATGAACCTGATGTACCATATTAAGTGTAGAAGTAGGAATAAATTGTGTTGTTGAAAAAATTTAGAAAATCAAGCAATGAAGGATTTCCATCATATTTTGAATGGTTTCAAGAGATCAAAGAAATAACACAACCCAGGTCTGATATAGTTGAAAATATTTAGGGATGTGTTTTTATACAAAAACCATTGGGGAATTATGCCTCCAGAAGCTTAGTTTTAATGATTAAAAAAATTTTACAGGCTTGATGCTTTGCAACATATTGGCAAATTCTTTTAATGATGCAGGAAAAATGACAGAGCAAAATTTAAAAAGAACATCTTGTTATGGAGTATGCTCTTCACTTGCGCTTAAGGTGACCTGGTGAATCAGAAACTAGCACGTATTTTTAAAATACTACTATGCCATGTTTTCTCCAAAATGCCAGCCCATAGATAGTCATTTTCCGGCCTGCACATTTTACCATTACGTTGAAAGAGTTTGGTTGTGAGGCCATGAAGGAAAATACTCTTCTCATGCTACAACATATCAAACTAGTTGATAAAGAAGGAGATGATTTTTAGAAGACTAGTTCAGATGTAGGCATGGGGGGACCCCACCTTCATCATTGCCACCAACAACACAATGAACGTTGTTTACAGTGTTCATGAAAAAAAAAATATAGAAAAAAAAAAAAATATATATCTTCTATTGAAAAGGCTCCAAGTTAAGAGCAAATAAAAAATAGAGTTTTATTTTGCTACTTGTTGGAAGAGAGTATCCTCTTTCCCGAGGACCAGCTTGGTCCATAAGGGAAATGAGAAATCTCCAACCGGTAGCTAAATAAAGCAAGGGAGGAGCCTAGAAGTAATCGGATGTCAAATATCTACAAGAAGGCCACATGGTGCCTGAGCACAATAAATAATATGAATGGAGCTCATAGTGGCCAAAAATAATAGCACATAAATCTCAATGATGCATCTCATGAAAATATCACACTTGAACACCCAACACATGTTGTAGATGATGGTGAATGGATTTATTTATCCTCACTCTAGGAAATAGAGGATCGTAGTGCTGCTCTAATTCTACCTACGAAGGAAATAATTTAGAGTGGGAGATCATTTTGATTCAGATGCACGTGTGTCAGGACTGTATAAAGTCTACTCAATTGAAAAAAGTGACGCGTTCAGGAGCACATGGTGAGAAAATAATAATGCACAAATATTAATCCCTGCGATGCATTCGAAGAGTTCAATACTCTTGAGACATGTCAAAGTAGGATTAAAATATTTTTTATGTGTTATTGATGAAGAGTTGGGTGTTTCAAAAGTTTGGAGCTATTGGTTGTCATAAATCCTTTCATAGTGGTACATGGAACGTAATTTTCGCACACTAGGCTGCGTAGTTACCTGGCTCATACAACCTCCACTTTTTAATGCATAGTGCCAATATTACAATTTTTACGATAGCATTTCATTCTATTAAAATATGTGGAAAAAGAAAATACAGAGAAGAGACAGAGTCTCACTATGGTGGAAGAGAATGCCAACTTTGCAAAGAGATGGTGAGGATCTAAAATCATGGAGAAATCTACTATCACAATTCAATATTTCTTACAAATAGTTTGGTGGAGAAGATGCTCTAGTACATAGCACATTCAACCAAATTTCCAGGATGGATCATTGACAATCCTCCAGTTTGGCCACCTAATTTTAAAATCACCAACTCAAATTGTTGTAGTTGACTTTCTGTTCTTCGATGCAGATGATGAAAAAAAAATGAGCCAAGATCTATTTTGGTCATGGCAGAACAAATGAAAAAAAAAATTAGTTAGAATTTTATTTTAATGCCTTTAGTTTAGTTTTTTTTATGTTTTGCAGGACAACATGAAGTGCGATATAGACAAATAAGGAGATGTCAGTGAATATTTTGTGAAGTGAGATTTATACGTGAAGTGACATCGACATGGGGGAGACCCCATACCATACCAATAGTTTTTAGGAGTACCTTAATATTTAGGAAGGTACCTTACTCCAAAGGAAGGTGCCTTACTCCCAAGGAAGGTGCCTTACTCTCGAGGCAGGTGCCTTACTCCCAAGGAAGGTGCCTTACTCCTGAGGTAGGCACCTTACTTCCAAGGTAGGCACCTTACTATCGAGGAAGAAACCTTACTCCAGATGAAGGCACCTTACTCCCGAGGCAGACGCCTTACTCCAAAGGAAGGTGCCTTACTCCAAAAGAAGGTGTCTTACTCCAAAGGAAGGTGCCTTGCTTCTCAAGAAAAATATTAATGTTCGACAACAGAGGCACTAGAATATGGTTGAAAAGCTTTTATTTCAATAAAAAAATAAATGATGAGGCCCTTTGATGCCATACAGTAGATGCAAATTGATATTTAAAAAAAAACCGCATGGAACATGTCTTGCTTAGCATAAAATTTCTTTTTGCTTTGCAGGAAATCGTGAACCGCATGCAAGCTATAGGTATCCTGAGAGCCAGGGCCTAACAGGCATGGATGTCATGATTCTTATTTTTCTTGCTTTCGTGTGTTGTAGGTAAAGTACCCGCATGCAAGTTGTAGGTATCTTGAGAGCCAGGGCCTAACAGGATGGATTGCATTGAACTGCACTTTAGTTTTTCTCATTTTTTCTTTTGCAGGTGAAATGGCCTGATTGTATGAAAAATAGGCATCTTGGGAGACAAGGCCTAAACTAGCTCAACATCCATGAACCTGCACATTTTTTTTAGGAGGTAGAAACTTGATTGTTTCCATCTGGAGGAGATAGTCCCCATCTGGGCATAGATGTGGGCATTAATTCCTTGTAAAGGAAAAGATACCCATCTCTATGCTTGGATAAAGTAGATGCTGATGCAACATGAGAAAAGTTTTGGAGGGCCTGATCAACTCTGCAATAGTAGACACATCAATGACTATTGACTTCTCAACAGTAAGAAGGCACCTCGATGCATAAGAAAGTGCCTTGATCTCATGGGTTTTTGGGCACCTTGATGCTCAAGAAGGTGCCCTAATCTCATGTATTTTTGGGTGCCTTGATGCTCATCGATAGAGACACTTAAATTTTGTGAGAAGTTATTTAAAAAAAATAGCCTTGTGGAGAATCTGATGAAAGAAAAGAGTGCTACAAAAGAAAGTTGCAGACCCAATTTATACCCAGAAGTTCTCAAACTTATTCTCCCTAGGATGGGGATGCCTATTGATCAGTGTGGGACCTGATGTTCAGAGGGTTGCAGACCTATTGCATAGAGGGACCTATTACTGGTGACGAGGGCATCACCAATTTAAGTGGGGGAGGATATGGGTGAACCTTAATCTCCTGCAAATAAAAATCTTCTATTGATAGACTCCTAGTTGAAATGCAAATAAAAAATAGAGCTTGTACGGGAACACCAATAGAAGAGGGCTCAGGCTAAAGTTAAAAAAAAAAGTGGTAAATTATGGCTGCAATGCTGGACTTGTTAAATTCCACACTTATAGAAGAATACCTCAATGGGTAAGATTGAATAATATACCTTTTGGAAGCTGCATAGGAAGGATCGATCAGTGGAAATTTAAAACTGCATCATTTTCCATATTTTCATGCTTAGGGAAAATGACATCTTCATTGACTATTGAGGGTCATTGATGGTTGATCATGATGTGTTCAAATTACTGGTTTCACTACTAGAGCAACAACGCTCAGAGGAAGAACAATGATGATTAGTAGTGTGGATGAAGAAGGCAACCAAGAAAAGAATAATAATAAAATAAAAATTCTCTAGGAGCACCAACATCACAACAATCTCATTTTTTGGTACACCATGATTACAAGCAACATGAAGACATTTTGCACAATCAACATCATACAGATTAGGTTCTATGAAATTCACCTAGGTATGTACTGATTTTTCTGTTAATTATGTGTATAGTTATTTTAAAAATAATTTCTATGCTAATATCAGTAGATGCCCCCTTAAATTCTCTCTGTCAAAATCTCCCATCAAAGTTCAAGCATATGACATGCCTCGGATAAGAAAAAATTATTACCCTAGAATAATTAAAAAATAAATAAAAACTATGGCATTCACGTGAATAGATTTGGCATTGTTTCATTGCTACATCATGAGAAATCCATAAGGTGGAGTGCCAAAGAAAATAGAGGATCAAAAAATATTTCAAGTGGTTGACTTCAACACTTGGACTTCAGTGGGTTTGCAATCTGTTGGTTTTAACAATTACATGGCAACATGTGTCCAAATTAGTGCAATGCAATGCTCAATGAAAGAAAAATAGTAGCACTCAATGGAAGAAAAAAACAACAGTGCTTATTAAAATAAAAACAACAACGCTCAATGGAGAAAAAACAACAAAACTCAATGGAAGAAAAAACATCAACACTCAATGAAAGAAAAATAGCAGCGCTCGATGAAAAAAATAATAGTGCTTAATGAAGAAAAAATAGAGATGCTAAAGGCCATTAAAAAAATTATTATTATTATTTTAGGGGCTGTTGTCACGAGGACGTGACAATATTTAGGCATGGGGGGATGATGAGCACCAAAAATACTCATTTTATATACACTTTTAAGGGGTATCATTACTGGTTTAATTAGCATTAGAAATGTATTTTTATTTAACTTATGCATATAATTGATAGAAAATCTAGTATTATGCTTGACTGGTGTTTTTAGTGGAAACTGTGTATAAATGTAGGTTTTGCTACTAATCTGGTGTTTTCCAGTCTACATCCCACTTGGACCTGGCATGCTTCTACTTCAATGAGTCTAAGGCATATTGGGAAGGTGCCTTACTCTTTAGATGCCTTACTCAAGTAGGCACCTTACTCAAGCAGGCGCCTTTCTTAAGCAGACACCTTACTCAAGCAGGTGCCTTACTCAAGGAGGCACCTTACTGGCGCCTTAATCCCATACATTGGAGGCACCTTACTAGTGCCTTACTCCCATACATTAGAGGTGCCTTACTGGCGCCTTACTCCCATACATTGGAGGCAAATTTTTGTGACCCAGTGAACAGGTAGGTGCCTTGATGAGGAAGTAGGCGCCTTACTACCATACATTGGAGATGCTTAATATGACCAAGTCAACATTGACCGGTTGACCAAGGGGCTAAGGAGGTTGTTGCACGTGAAGACAAAGGAGAAATATTTTAATCATGCATTATTATTAAAATAGAATAAAGTATTTTTATTATTAACCGATTGGTCGGTTGACCTTGTAAAGCTCTTAAAGCATTATTTTTAGGATGCATTAATTTAGGATTTATTTGTTACGTACACCTAAGGATTTTTATATTTATCCTTTTGGTGAACGGACATACTTTAAAATAGTAGAATAAAATCTGTGTAGAAACCAATTGTAACTAATCACGTTATGTGATTAAAATAGATTGATTTATTATTGTAACGAGATTTGGCTGCGCTTTATATAAATATGCAAGCCAGATGAATGAGGAGGAGAATCAATTTACATAGAAGTTATTTTATATTATTTTCTACATAATTTATTAAGAGTGCAATTCCTCTTACTTGCTTAAAGCAAGCTCTACGTAATTAGTCGGGCGGACTATCTATGGGAGCTTGGACCCACTCCCTGCAGTAGTCCTCCCCTATTTTATTTCTATTATTTATTTTCATTAGATTAGATTTATTGCTTTATTTCCTGCTTTATTTAATTTAGTTGTGTGTGTTTATTTTCTTGCATTTTAATTTCCCGTACTTTTATTTTCAGCACTTTAATTTTAGTTTGTAATTTATTTATTTAATTTTCCGCACTTAGTTTTATTTGGTTTGGTTGAAATCAAAATGCACAAACATCCCCCACCAAACTAAATAAGGTACAAAAGGATTCATTCCCCCACACTGTAGGCATATACTGTGCATGACACTCATAAGTTTACGAACTTACCGGATTGATAATTTATGGTAAAATAAATGATTGTTTTCTAAACATAATTTCTACTCACCAATGATCATGAAGATTGTATGTTTAAGTTACCCTAGTGAGTCCAAAAATAAGCAAACACAAGTTCAAATAAGGATAAAACCTTATCAATTGGAGAAGACAAAAATCTTTCTTTCTATTCTTATTTGTGTTTGTAGGTGTTACAAGCATTTATCTAATATTAGAGGAGTTGCAAAGCCATCTAAGAAATATTCAATTTGTTCTAGAAGAGTTGCTATCACAAATTGATTGTTGTCATTTAAAAAAACCATGTTATCATCTCTTGTAAGAAACATGTCATCTAAAAAATAATGATCCATCTAAAGCATTACACTAGAGTTTAAATGTGTTGGAAATATTTCTCTTTATATCTTGTTGCTATGGTTCATGTTAGAGATGTACATGAGTAGAGAGATAAAAATTATTTGAATGGGTCATTTGGACTACTCTCTAGAAAATATTGTCATCTAAATTTATTGTCTGGAAGAGTCATCTGAAGCTATTGTCTATAAAAATATTGCTATCTAGAAGAGTCATCTAGAGTTTCTATTTAGATTTGTTATCTAGTATTGCTATTTGGAGCAATAATTTGAGTTGTTATCTAGAGAAGAGTTGTCATCTAGAAGCTCTCTTCTAGAGTCATTGTTTGAAATTGTCATACAAAGCTACTTGTTGTGGCCATTGCACAACTTGTCCCAAAATTGGGGACCCACCTTCAAATTTTGATTTTTGAGATTTGGTTGTCTCTGTGTGGAATTTTTGTGTAAGTATGCAATAAATATGCCAAGGTTTTCATGATTGTTTAGTGCCTCCATTGTTTGATTGTATAACCATTAATGGGATTTAATGTCATTTTTATTGTTTAGTTGATTTTAATTTTTTTGAATTTAACCATGTAATGCATTTTGAAATCCATTAATTCAAATTTAGATAAATAAATAAATAAAAAATTAAAAACTAAAAAATAAAAATATATAAGTATATATATATATATATATATATATATATATATATATATATATATATATATATATATATATATATATCTATATTTATATTCACATATATGATATAATATATAAATAAAAAAATGAAAACAAGTTAAATTAAACAAAATACAAAATGAAAATAAAATAAAATGTAATATATATATATATAAGAATGAAATGAAGTCATAATAAGTGGTAATTATCGTAATACCATCCTTGGATTACCTATATGTTAAAATGAAATAATAGTAAAAAATTAAATAACAAGAGAAATCTAATTAGTCTAATTAACAAAAAGGTAAATGTGTGGTCATTTCGTGGACAATCACTAGTTTATCTAATATTAACACTATTATCGCTTATATCCGTAGGGTATCAATACAGCAGTGACTTGGACATCCTACATGGACCCCATAATTGATGACATAGATGGATCTACTGACGAGCCTGTGCGACATGGACTTCGAATATGGCGATGCAAACTAGAGATGACTGAAACATATTGTCAATATGGATGGGTAGCAGATTTTAGCAGTAGGTGCTTACATGGATGACTCGATAAGCCTACGTGGTGGACGAAAATAGCATGAGGTCCATGGTAGAAAGCTCAGATGAATAGGTAGAAGTGACGAGTAGTACTGGTAGTGTGTTAGTTTGGTGGTGGGTTTTGGTAGATGATGGTTTGGATGCACATTTGGAAGATGATGTGGACCACCTAAGAGGATTACCAAATGTAATTTTATGATATGAGGTACTCTTGGAAGAGAAACGATGATGTTGGCAGCAAGAAGAGAGGTCGGTATGGGGAATCAAATTTATATTAATGATGAACTATCGAAGGATCAACATGAAAATGTTGCAGGTGATTCCATAGGCTAGGATGTAGACAATAAGGGTGGACGTGCTAAGTGGAGCTAATGTAGATAAACGTAGATGGCTGTGGACATGCAAATGTATATAGGTAATATGAGCATGATGAATATTATGAAGTAGATGCTATGATGTCTTGACGATGATGTATATGGTCCTCTACGGGCATACGTGGATGCTATTAACTAATCATATGGCATTAAATATAATTGAGATGGTAGTAAAGAAGATACGGCATCGATTCAATGTGACAACATGCAAGGATATCGATGACAGAAGGCTCAAAAATTGGTAGCAATCGACATGATAAAAACCATGAAAGTTTTTGAACAGGTATGTTCGATGGTAGATGCGATTTAGAAGATAATATTGATGTTACCAAACAACCATGGACAAATTGGATCATGGGGTGAATCTGCCAGGATCACCTAAATGATGTGGATGCAGTGATGATGTGGAGGTCAATGAGGTATCTTATCATGGTCAATGCCTGGATGGTAGCTAAAATGGATGAAATAATTTGATCATGAGTTGGGGAAGAATATTCTCACACCGACTGATGTCCTTTGTAGATGTGACTAATCTACCCTGTACACACGGTTGTATGAGGAAAAATGTAGGTGGGTAACATCTACTACCTTGAATGACTCACACAGAAACCCACGATGGTCATGGAATTTAGATATTCATTCAGTCGGGGTTGTATGACCCATGTGACACTCTACGTTTTGACTGGTGAGAGTTTACACCTAGGCACCCATGATATAGGGAGATAAAATAAATTCCATGTTGGAATCCATGTAGGAAGCAAGCGCACCCATCAACAACCCTCAATACATATGGTTGTATATCTCTTTCGAGATGGTTATACCAAAGGAAAATATGGTGTTATTTTCATTGCATGGTTACTTTGTTGATTTTCAGGTCATCTTCGAAAGACAAACGTGTTAACGAATATGCATCTTGTAGTTGAGAAATAAATATCATTTATTAATTAGCCACACATCCTTGTCTTATGTATATTACCCTAATAATTCTAGGGATTGAAGATTTTAATACTAGAACTCACCATCAAAGATGCATTCGATGCCTACGTGAAACTATGCAGAATATACTTAGATCGACACCTAAATTTCATGAACAGTGATGGCTGGACAACTATGTATCACTTGGGAACCACACAACCAATATAAACATGTAGTGATGAAGGTTGATGTACACACCATGAATGAAGAATGGTGATAGGAAAAATTGAAACATTGTTATCAACAAAGTTAAGAATAAATGAAGAATATTTCTACGATGCACATGATGTGGATTGAATTCTTTCAAATGCGCTATCAAAGGAGGTTTATTACCTAAGAATTATTTCCTTATTCAACAAGTAGCAGAGGTGAAGCGTTTAATCTGAGTGAGAATAAAATATTAGCAAATCAGAAACCATTGTCCAAGGCTATGAGGAGTGTAGTCTTTGATTTTGACGTCGAATATTTTTAAAAATGGCCATTTGCTAGAGTCAACCATATGGAATATGGGTGGGTACCTTTATGACACTTGTAAATATTGCTCCAGGATATCATGAATTATTAATTCACTATGGGGCTAATGATAGGGCGTTATAATGGAGAGTCTAAGTTAGAGGAACATGGTTGCAACAATTACTATATGAAGCAAAGAGAAATACCATGGAAAAAGTCACGAAGATGTTTCAAAAATCAAGGAAACAAAACAAAGAGAAATGTGCAGTGTAAAAGAAAAAAAGAAAAATGGAAGGTGAAGGGGAATGGTCCATTGGAAAACATTAAAAACCCTTGAAAATGTAGGCAGAAGGGCTGGAATTTCTTGGAGACCATATGCTGGAAGTTTGTCCACTGCCACACACTAGACATTGTTGGAGGTGAAGGCTGGAAATCTGATGTAATAGAAACATTATTTTTCTGTTTTAATGCAAATATTGTAGGATTTCTGCACTTTATAAGCATAATTTGAGGAGAATCATTTCTGGATGTTTTGATTTAATGTTCATCTTTCTTTTCTCTATTTTTAGGTTTATAGGCAATGTTTAATACATTTTATGGTTGCATTGTTGAATATCTAGAAACATAGAATTTATTTTTTCCTTAGAAGCTTGCACCTAGCTTATTTCGGGATGTGCAAATGCAGTTCCAGTTAAGTTGGGTTACATTCAGAAACTCTCATATCTTTGGTTTTGCAGGATAGGGTAGCATGGAAACTACTAGTAGTTTATTTTCTGGATTTTTTGCATTTTATTTCCATTTCCAGTTTTTATTTTTATTTTTCTAACCCTTCTCTTTTGCAGATTTTTTTAAACTTCGACGATTAAAAAAAAAATAATAAAAAAATAAAATTCCAAAAATAAATGCATGGGTGTGAAGAATGAGCTTCAATATTTCATCCGAAACAATTTCGATCCCATTATGAAGCCATTTCGAAATTATAAAAATTATTGAAAATTGTTATTTTATGGGGATTTTTATAATTTCAGAATTTTACATTATTTCATATTTTGAAGGTAAATCAATTTTTAAGCTTTGCATTTTTATTCGCAAGCAATAAATGAACTTCCCTTTATGAAAATTACAATTTCATTAAAGGGGGGTAATTTATATGGCATTCCATAGGCCATCATTTTTAGAGCAATAAATTGGCTTCTCTTTATGAAAATTCTGATTTCATTAAAGAGAGGTAATTTATACATTATATCAAAGGCTATTATTTTAAAGCATTAAATTATTTCTTCTTTATGAAAATTATGATTTCATTAAAGAGGGATAATTTATAATGACATTTTAAGGCCATTACATTTCATAGTTATTCATGCATATTTATTTCCTTTTTATTCATCAAGCAATAATTAAAGGAATTCAATCATCATTTAACATTCACATTTAGAGATAGATTTTAATCTTTATTTTCATGCTCAAAGTAGGGTTTAAGGAAGATAAAACTTGTCTAAAATCTGCTTAACAACAAGAAGATAAAATCTACCTAAAACACTTCAAGATAAAAGGAACTAAGGCTTTACATCATGGTCATATGAGGGCCAATCACATTTTCCTTTTCTTTTAAGTTTCATGAACAATCATTAGCATAGCATAATAAAATAAACCAACATAGGCCCCTTGTTAATAGTTACTTGCAAATCACTAAGGTATTCCTAGCACTTATTTAACACATCTTCACAAGATTACAAATACACATGTGCAATGCTTATATAGCGGAACCTTGGAGAAGTTGTTTTTATTTTTAACTTCTTTGCAAGAGAGGGTTTTGTGATCAAAATCCTAAGTGTGAGTGTGGTTTTGCAATTGGGTAAAATTACCACTCAACATTTTGGTGCTAGAAGGAGGGCCTGAATTGGTTCATTTTATTGTGATTTTTAATGCTATATTGTTCATGTTTACTTGAAGGTTTATTTGAAAGCATTGGTCTTGACTAAGGAGATTTTGTTGATCACATTCATTGATTTAAAAGTTCTTCAATTGATGATGCATTGATACTAACCTTTTGCAAATTGGAGAATGTTCTTTATTGCTATGGTTTAATTCATGCATTATAATTGATGAATGTGATGATTTGTTCATTTGAAATTTGTTAGTCATTTCATGTTTCTTTGCAAGATATTTATTTGACTAACAATTTTGGTATTAAAGTTATATTCTTTAAGGTTCACTAATGGCATCGGTTATTCCAACCAGGGCACAAATTGCATCTTGGATAAGGGATTATTATAGCCATTTAAATAGGCCTACCCATCAAATCCCTGAAGGTGTATAAGATCGTTTACCTTAGTTTAGGCATGATCTGGATCAAGCCAAGGAACATATTCAGAGATACAAGGACATGTTAATTCATTTGTAAATTATGCATGCAGATTTTCCTTGTAGGTTGTTTTCATACACTTTGGATGAGGTTGTGTTTGATTGGTACATCCACTTACCTCAAAGTTCTATCACTTCTTGGGCTATACTAGAAGCAATGTTTATCAACCATTTTGAAAAACTGGTTGATCCAGTTGTGATAAAGAATCAGTTTATCTCTATCTGTAAGGAGCCTAATGAGTCCATGAGCCAATTCAATGAAAGGTTCCATAGGGCGTTTATCAAAATGCATGCATATTACACCATTTCAGAAGAACAAGCCATTCAAATATACATGGGAGCCATAGACCCCTTACTTGCTACATTTCTAGGGGAAAATCTTGAAGATCCACACTTGCATAGAGTCTACGAGGCTGCAATAATAGTAGAACAATGGTATATTTTGAAGAGGGATGAGGTGGATCAATCATCATTGCTTAACCCTAAGGCTCAAAATCAGGTACCACCCATGAGTCAGGGTGGGGCACAACCTTCTCCCATGATGAATTATTTTTTAGGAGCTATGGATTCCAACCTACACCAACCATCCAATATAGCACCCTTGAATCAAATGAGGACTAATGTGAGCAATCAATGGGATAAAGTTGAATGTCCAAATATTACAACCACCTTAGATTTCATCCAAGAGGATGTGCAAGTCTCAAAGCCAATGTCCATTAATGAGGATTGGGGTGAACAAACCCATCAAGATATGGAGATTGTTTCATGTTTATTCACAAAGGAATATGGGGACAATCATTGGAAGCAAAATACAAGAGTTGATATTATTGAAGGAACCCTTGACTCACCAAAGGTGGTTGAGAGTGAATTTGAGGAGTCAAGAGATGAATCTGAATATTGGCCAGAAGGTAGAATAGAATCTCATCATTTGTTTTCAAAGGACAATTATTATGATGATCAAGAAAGCCAACATGAGTCAAGTTGTGACAAGCTAGAAGGCTTAGAGTCCCTATTTACAAGTGAGGATTGGGATAATCATAGAAAACCAAATGATCCACTCTTAGAAACAATTGAGCCCTCAAATGTGGATGAAGGTGAGTTTGAAAAGCAACCCATTGTTGAATTTGAAGAATGTGAAGGAGTGGTTGAACATCACACCCAATTTTAGAAGATGATTATTGTTGGTGGAATAAATGGGAGAACTTTGCCACTCTTTCTAATGAAGCACTTGCTTCACCTGATATGCAAGACAAGTTGCAAAGGCTAGTTCTACAACTTAAAGGAAACATCTCTCAATTACAAGAACAAATGCCTCAAGATGCATATCTTGATGATGCTCCAAATCATCCTCATGAGACAAAGGTCGAAGATACTAAAAGTGATATTCTTTTAGAAAGTGGAGGGGTCCTAGAGTGGACTGGTTTTGAAACATGTGATGAATTAGGACCTTCCATCAATTTGGATGAGATGATTAAAATTGATGATCAAAGCCTTCAACATCCTTGAGATAATGATCAGGAAGAATTTGAAGAAGAATTTCTTGAAGAGCTTGAAAGTTATGAGGAGGATGCAATAGAGTTTCATCCCATGGGTTTAGATGACCATTATTATAATTGTAGGAAAAGGTATGAGGAATCATTGTCTTCTCACGCTCCTACTGATGAAATTTCTATTTCACTTGACAGGCAAGATGTTGGAAACTCTATCTCGCATGAAGATTTGGCAATTCTTGTACAATCGAAAGATGACAAGTCATTTGCGAAAATAGAGAAGGTTCCAAGATCCAATCATTTTGAAGATGATTTTATTGAACATCTTGCTAAAAGAGAAAAGGATGATAATGACTCTACTATTCTAGGCAAAGAAGGAGACTCACTCACTTTGTTCCCATTTGAGATGCAAGAAATGGAAAGCATTGTTTCACCTAAGGATCCTACAAGGTCTATGCTTCCTAAGATAGAGAACATTCTAGAACCTAAATGGTTTGGGTTTGATATCATTGATGATCCAATTGAAAATGTTACTTTATCTGAAACAACTCAAATGGTTGATCAGGAGCATGTGTTATTTGACACATCCCTAGATAGACAAGACTCATGGTTTGAAAAGGATGGACATGTTTTTAATTGGGTGCCTAATTTTGGTGTCTTTGATAAATAGGTCATGGACAAAGAAGAAGTGCTACATGATGATGATGATGAAGACCATGAAGAAAAGGAAGAAATCACAATGACTCACCAAGTATTGGTAAATGAAAGTGTATCAAAGGTAAAATCTCACCTTTTGTGTTCCACCATTCGAACTCTAGGTGAAGGTTTGCCTAATTGGTTGTTGGATTCAAATGCTATCAATGATGAAATACCATTTGTGGTTGATAAATAATTTGAGTTAATTTCTCCTCACACCACTAATGATATTGCTTTGTTGAATGAAAGAGAAGTTGATGTGCTTGAATTGTTGAATCAAGTTCATCAACAATTAACAATCGAATCTAGGATAAAAGATTATAATGATCCTCATTTAGTAGATATCCTAGATGCTTGCAAATTGTTGCATAAGTTTGATTGGCCTACAAACATGGAAAATGAATTGGCTTTGAAATTTTTAGAAATAGGCTCCTACTTGCAAGATCTCATATTTGAAAAGGAAAGCCTAATTCTAAATCATGAATTGAATTGTGAAATTTACATTTTAAGGAATAGACAAGAAAGAATTGAAAATCAATTATTGTCTTATCAATTTAATGATTTGAAGCTCCACTATGGAATTACTAATACCATGGAATCAAATTGGTGGGGTGAAAGAGGTAAAATAATGATTGTTGCATTGTGTGGCCTAATCTTGTTTTGGTTTGATTCCTATAAAGCTTGGCATGTGTATCATGTTATATATCTTTTAAATTATGCTAATCATGTTTGGGATCTAGGGAAGTGATAGCCTAAATTTTGCATCATCTTGTACCATATTGTATATTGTTGTATATAGTTTTGGTTTTCATGTTTTTGTTTTAGCTTTGTTGTTTTGTGCTTTGTCCTTAATTTTTTATTTTGTTTTGCTTTCTTGTTAGTTTGCATTAGGTTAGGTTTTGGTTTATGTTTTAGTTTTGTGTTTTGGGTTGTTCCCTTTTTTTGAGGTGATGTTTTGTGGTCGCTAATTTATGGCCTCTTGCCCATTTTTTGTGTTCCTTTGTTAAGTAGGTTGGAATACCTAATCTGAAAGTAGGTGAACCTGAGAAAAGGGGGATGAATTATTTTGTGATCATGCTCAGATTTTGGGACTAAAATGGTGGAGAGTGGAACAATGAAATATTTTGCTAAAGCTCCACATGTAACTCACATATTAAAGGGTATTTCTGGAAGTCTTGAAGGATGAAGTTATCTTGATTTGCAAATTAAGGCAAAAATTCAACATGCTCCATATCTATGCTTCCTAACCCTTGTGATACATAAATTATTACAAAGCTTGATATATAAAAAATGAGCATTGAAAAGCTTGATCAAATCAGTCACAAAGTCTAGATAAACTCTACTAGGGCTATAGACGCTTGACCGACAGTAGGGCTCTGTCTAGACACAGCTTGTTTATAAGGAAAGGCTTTGCAAAGTATCAAGTAAACACAAGGGTGAGTTAGATAAAATCTAATGGGGCTATAGATGCCTGATTGGCAGTAGGGCTCTATCTATAAAAATTCTTTTATGAGCCATGCTTCATAGCCTAAATGCAAACTAGATGATGGAATCTGGAAGGTTTTCAGAGGTGCAAAAATGAATCACTTCTCACACACTGAGCAAAGGCAGATGGATTAGTTGTTTTTATTTGAAGCTATTTACCCCCACCTTCTCGGGACATCGCTAAATAATTGTTATTTCACTGATATTTTATGTTCTCATTTCAGATTGGGTTCTTCACCCGAAATGCTCAGGAGCATTTCCCAGTAGAGTCACCATTTGTTGTGGCCATTGCACAACTTGCCCCAAAATTGGGGACCCACCTTAAAATTCTGATTTTTGATATTTGGTTGTCTTTGTGTGGTATTTTTGTGTAAGTATGCAATAAATATGCCAAGGTTTGCATGATTGTTTAGTGCCTCCCTTGTTTGATTGTATAACCATTAATGGGGTTTAATGTCCTATTTATTGTTTGGTTGATTTTAAAGTTTTTGAATTCAACCATGTAATGCATTTTGAAATCCATTAATTCAAATTTAGATAAATAAATAAATAAAAATAAGTATATATATTTTATTTTTACATATATGATATATATATATATATATATATATATATGAAAACAAATTAAAATAAACAAAATAAAAAATGAAAATAAAATAAAATGTAATAAAATACTTATATATATATATTTATTAATATATAGTACGATGTGGTCCACAACAGAAATCTTAGAAGACTAGTGGAAGTGACGAGTCAAACTGGAAGTGTGTTAGTTCAGAGGTGGGTTTTGGTAGATGATGATTTGGACACACATTTAGCAGATGGTGTGGATCACATAAGAGGATTTTTGAATGCAAGCTTATGATATGAGGTACTCTCAGGCGAGAAGCGACGATGTTGGCAACAAGAAGAGAGGTCGGTATGGGGAATCAAATTTGCATTAACAATAGACTATCGAAGGATCAACACAAAAATGTCACATGTGATTCTGTAGGCTAATATGTAGATGATAAAGGTGGATGTGCTAAATAGAGCTGACGTAGATAAAAATAGATGGCTGTGGATACACAGATACGTATAGGTAACGTACGCATGATGAAGATTATGAAGTATATGCCATGACATCTTGATGGTGATATAGATGGTACTCTATGGGTATACATGGATGCTATTGACAAATCATGTGGTAATAAATCTAACCGAGATGGTAGTGAAGAAGATAGGGTATCAATTCGATATGACAACATGTAGGGCTATCGATGATAGAGGGCTCAATAGCTGGTAGCAAACGACATGATAAAAACCAGGGAATTTTTCAAACCGATATGTTCAGTGGTAAACATGATTTAGAAGCCAATATTAATGTGACTGAACAACCACAGGAAACTTGAATCACAGGGTGAATATGCTAGTACCGCCTAGACACCATGGATGTAGTGATGATGTGGAGGTTGATGAGGTATCTTATCATGGTGAATTCTAGGATAGTAGCTACAATGGATGAAATAATTTGATCATGAGTTGGAGAAGGAGATTCTCACATCGATCGACATCCTTTGCAGAGATGACTAATATACCCTATACACGTGGTTACATGAGGAATAATGTAGGTGGCTAACATTTTTTGCCCTGAATAGATCGCACGGAAACCCACGATGGTCATGGTATTTAGACATTCATCCGATCGAGATTGTATGGCACATGTGACACTCTGCATTTGGGCTGGTGAGAGTTTATAATTGGATGCCCATAATACAGGGGGATAACATGAATTCCATGTTGGAATCTATGTAGGAAACAAGCACATCCATCAACAACCCTAAATCCATCTAGTCGTATGCCTCTTTTGGGATGGTTATACCGAAGGAATATACGGTGTTATTTAAATTGCAATGTTACTTTTTTGAGGTTCACATTATTTCCAGAAGATGGACGCATTGACAAAGACACGTCTTGTTGTTGAGAAATAAATATCATTTATTAAGTAGCAATACATCCTTATCTTATGTATATTACCCTAATAATTCCAGGGACCAGAGATTTTAATACTGTAACTTGCCATTAAATATGCATTTGGTGCCTATGTGAAACTATGCAAAATATACTTAGACCGATGCCCGAATATCATGAAAAATTATGGTTGGGCAACTCTGTATCACTTGGGAACCATGCAACCAATACAAGCATGTAGCAATGAAGGCTGATGTACATGCCGTGAATGAAGAATGGTGATAGGGGAAATCAAAACATTATTATCAACAAAGTTTAGAATAAATGAAGAATGTTTCTACGATGCACATGACTTGGATTGAATTCTTTCGAATGCGCTACCAAAGGAGGTTTGTTCTTTTTGAAAAATAATTTGAAAAAACTTGTATTAAAACAAATATCATTTACAAGTTGGGATGAGACTTTTCCCAGCCTTAGCCAAAGAGAACACATGTTTACAATAGTAAAAGAAGATTTGCATTGGAGCCAAATATCTTAAACTATATTTCTACAATGATTGTTCACCTATTTACAACTATAAAAGAAGATATATATTGAAGCACAAATCTCCTAAACAATATTTCTAGAATAGTTATCCAAATTAGCTAAGCACTGGATTTGCTCACCAACCTGCCTAATCATCTCATCCTCAATAGCCATGTCACTATGTCACTGAACCCCTACCTCCTTCTCGGTACCCATCTTAGCCAGGAAGTCTGCCACTTTATTTATATCTATACTCACATAAAATAGAATCACATCATCTAATTCCCTCCATAATTCTTTAATTTGAGTGACAAGAATCCTCAACCTCCATGTTTTCAAAGAAAAGTTCCTCATGCAATCTAGAGCTCCAACCATTATTTGAGAGTCTGATTCTAGGATTATCCTCCTATGACCTTGTTTTACTGCCCAAATAGAAGCATATTTGATAGCTAAGGCTTCTAATTCATTGTTTGTGGCTCTTCCCAAGCCTTGTAGTTACCAGTATAACACTTCTCCAACATGATTTCGGCAAACCACTCTAATTATAGCTCTACCCAGATTGCCTTTTGCAGCTCCATCAGTATTAATTTTAATCCAACCTTCTGGGGTGGTTTCCAACTAGCTCTATCTTGTCCCTCTTGCACTTCAACTTCCTTATCCATTGCCCCAATAACAACCTGATTTTCCTCTTTAGCATAGACTGCCACAGTTTCTATGACTTTGCTCCAAATGACCTGCCAAACTCCATCTAAAGAAGAAAAAGTTTCTCTAAATTTTTTGGCATTTCTCTCCAACCACACTTGCCACCAAATGAATTTTAATCCAAGATCCCAACCAATACAAAGAGCTTTAGATTTAAATCTACCCCTCTTCCATATTTACCAAATATTAATATGATTCAAATCACCATTAACTTGGATTTTATAATATAAAAACCATCTCTCCCAAATATGGTGCGTGAATGGGCACTCAAACATCAAGTGATCAGTTGTTTCCTCACTCTTGTAGCATAAAACACATTGAGATGGACCAATGATTCCCCTAAATATGAGTTATAAAAAGTAAGAATTTCATTATGCATGAACTACCAAGAAAAAAATTTACTTTCGACCAACCCATGGACTGCCAAATATTTCTCCATCCTCAACTTGATATGTATGAGGAGGAGGCTCTAGAAGGATCTTATCATATCCATCCTTCATCGTGTAGACACCAAGGCTCCCATAGCCCCAAGCTAATTCATCCTCCTCATATCTACCTGTGAGAAATATTTTTGCAAAGATTTTAGTCATGATGGGTGTCAAATCCGGAGGGATTGAAATTGGCCACTCATCCAACTTCTTAAACTGCTTAAACTTTTAATCCCCTAACTAACTAGTGTTGAAATAAATTTCAATTTGGACCCACCCCCTGGTTTCTATGGTTTTTTTAATTGGTTGAAGTTCAGGAAATTCAACAATAATAGGTGGGTATTGATCTCATGAATCTGTCCAAAATCGTGCCTTCTCCCCTCTCCCCACTTTCCAAAATAATCAATCTTTTACTACTTGAGATCCTAACTTGAGAGCCTGCCACACTAAGGATCCATTACCATCCAAATGGAAACGACCCACCTCATTTGGGTTTACCTGTCCCAAATATTTACTAGTTAAGATTCTACTGAATAAAGAAGTTTGTTGGGAAATCCACCTCCAGTAAAGCTTTCTAGCCAAAGCTTTATTATTTAAATTTGATCTTCTCAGTCCCAAAACCAAAGGAAGTTTGTTACCTAAGCGTTATTTCTTTATTTGGCAAGTACCTGAGGTGAAGCGTTCAGTTTGAGTGAGGATAAAATATTAGCAGATCGAAAAATATTATCCAAGGCTGTGAGGAGTGTAGGAAAATATTAGCGGATCATTTACCAAAGTCAACCACAAGGAATATGGGTGGGTGCCTTTATGACACTTGTAAATATTGCTCTAGGATATCATGAATTATTAATTCACTATGGGGCTAATGGTAGGGCATTATAAATGAGAGTCTAAGTTAAAGGAATATGGGCGCAACAGTTAATATAGGAAGAAAAGATAAATACCATGGAAAAAGGGAAATATACGACGGTTACATGAAGATGTTTCGAAAATCAAGGAAAGAAAATAGAGAAAAATGTGCAGAGTAAAAAAAATATGAAAACGGAAGGTGAAGGGGAATGGTCCATTGAAAAATGTTAAAAACCCCTAAAAACGCAGGTACAAGGGCTAGAATTTCTTGGAGGTCAAATGTTGGAAGTTTATCCACTACCACAAGTTGGACATTGTTGGAGGTGAAGGCTAGAAATCTGATGTAATAGAAATATTCTTTTTTGTTTTAATGCAAATGTTGCAGGATTTTTGCACTTTATAAGCATAATCGGAGGATAATCATTTATGAATTTCTTGGTTTAATGTTCATCTTTATTTTCTCTATTTTTAGGTTTATAGGCAACATTTAATACTTTTTTTTTGTTGCATTGTTATATATCTAGAAATAGAGAATTTATTTTTGTTCCTTAGAAGTTTATACCTAGCTTATTTCGGGATGTGCAAATGCAATTTCAGTTAATTTGGGTTACATTCAGAAACTCTCATATCTTTGGTTTTGTAAGATAGGGTAGCATGGAAACTGATAGTAGTTTGTTTTTTGGATTTTCTGCATTTTATTTCCATTTCCAGATTTTTATTTTTATTTTTCTAACCCTTCTCTTTTGCAGTTTTTTTTTTAAACTTTGACGATTAAAATAAAAAAAATAAAATTCCAAAAATAAATGTACATATGTGAAGAATGAGCTTCAATATTTCATTCGAAATAATTTTTATCCCATTCTGAAGCCATTTTGAAATTATAAAAATTATTAAAAATTGTTGTTTTATGGGGATTTTTATAATTTTGGAATTTTACATTATTTCATATTTGAAGGCAAATTAATTTTAAGCTTTGAATTTTTATTCACAAGTAATAAATGAACTTACCTTTATGAAAATTGCAATTTCATTAAAAGGGGGGTAATTTATGTGGCATTCCATAGGCCATCGTTTTTTAGAGCAATAAATTGGCTTCTCTTTATGAAAATTTTGATTTCATTAAAGAGAGGTAATTTATATATTATATCAAAGGCTATTGTTTTAAAGCATTAAATTATTTATTCTTTATGAAAATTATGATTTCATTAAAGAGAGATAATTTATAATGACATTTTAAGGCCATTACATTTCATAGTTACTCATGCATATTTATTTCCTTTTTATTTGTCAAACAATAATCAAAGGAATTCAATCCTCATTTCACATTCATATCTAAAGATAGATTTTAATCTTTATTTTCATGTTCAAAGTAGGGTTTAATGAAGATTAAACTTATATAAAATCTACTTAACAATAGAAGATAAAATCTATCTAAAACACTTTAAGATAAAATAAACTAAGGCATTTACATCTTGGTCATATGAGGGCCAATCATATTTTCCTTTTCTTTTAAGTTCCATGAACAATCATTAGTATGACATGATAAAATAAACCAACACAGGCACCTTGTTAATGGTTACTTGCAAATCACTAAGTTATTCCTAGCACTCATTTAACACATCGTTACAAGATTACAAATACACATGTGCAATGCTTATATAACGGAACCTTGGAGAAGTTGTTTTTATTCTTAACTTCTTTGCAAGAGAGGGTTTTGTGATCAAAATCCTAAGTGTGAGTGTGGTTTTGCAATTGGGCAAAATTACCACTCAATATTTTGGTGCTAGAAGGAGGGCCTGAAGTGGTTCATTTTATTGTGATTTTTAATTCTATATTGTTCATGTTTATTTGAAAGGTTTATTTGAAAGCATTGGTCTTGACTAAGGAGATTTTGTTGATCACATGCGTTGATTTAAAAATTCTTCAATTGATGATGCATTGATACTAACCTTTTGCAAATTGGAGAATGTTCTTTATTGCTATGGTTTAATTCATGCATTATAATTGATGAATGTGATGATTTGTTCATTTGAATTTTGTTAGTCATTTCATGTTTCTTTGCAAGATATTTATTTGACTAAAAATTTTGGTATTAAAGTTATATTCCTTAAGGTTCACTAATGACATCAGTTATTCCAACCAGGGCACAAATTACATATTGAATAGGGGATTATTATAGTCATTTAAACAGGTCTAATCCATCAAATCCTTGAAGGTGTAGAATATTGTTTACCTCAATTTAGGCATGATCTGGATCAAGCCAAGGAACTTATTCAAAGATACAAGGACATGTTAATTCATTTACGAATTAAGCATGTAGATTTTCCTTATAGGTTATTTTCATACACTTTGGATAAGGTTGTGTTTGATTGGTACATCCACTTACCTCAAAGTTCTATCACTTCTTGGGATATACTAGAAGTAATGTTTATCAACCATTTTGAAAAACTGGTTGATCTAATTATGATAAAGAATCAATTTATCTTTATCTGTAAGGAGCCTAATGAGTCAATGAACCAATTCAATGAAAGATTCTATAGGACGTGTATCAAAAGGTATGCACATTACACTATTTAAGAAGAGCAAGCCATTCAAATATACATGGGAGCCATATAACCCTTACTTCCTATATTTATAATGGAAAAACTTGAATATCCACCCTTCCGTAGAGTCTACAAGGTCACAATAATAGTAAAACAATGGTATATTTCAAAGAGGGATGATATGGATCAAGCATCATTGCTTAAAACTAAGGCTCAAAATTAGGTACCACCCATGATTTAGGGTGGGGCACAACCTTCTTACATGATGAATTGTTTTTAGGAGCTATGAATTCCATCCTACACCAACCATCCAATATAGCACTTCTGAATCAAATGAGAACTAATGTGAGCAATAATTGGGACAAAGTTGAATGTCCAAATATTACAATCACATTAGAATTCATCCAAGAGGATGCACAAGTCTCAAATCCAATGTCCATTAATGAGGATTGGAGTGAACAAAACCATCAAAGTATGGATATTATTTCATGTTTATTCATAAATGAAGATGGGAACAATCATTGGAAGTAAAATACAAGAGTTGATCTTATTGAAGGAACCCTTGACTCACTAAAGGTGGTTGAGAGTGAATCTGAGGAGTCAAGAGATGAATTTGAAGATTGGCCAAAAGGTAGTAGAATCTCATCATTTGTTTTCAGAGGACAACTATTATGATGATCAAGAAAGTCAACATGATTCAAGTGGTGACAAGCTAGAAGGCTTAGAGTCCCTATTTACAAGTGAGAATTGGGATAATCATAGAAAACCAAATTTTCCACTCTTAGAAATAATTGAGCCCTCAAATGTGGATGAAGTTGAGTTTGAAAAGTAACCCATTGTTGAATTTGAAGAATGTGAAGGAATGGTTGAACATCACACCCCGATTTTAGAATATGATCATTGTTGGTGGAATAAATGGGAGAACTTTATCGCTATTTCTAATGAAGCACTCACTTCACCTGATATGCAGGGCAAGTTGCAAAGGCTAGTTTTACAACTTAAAGGAAACTATTAGTCAAAAAGTGACTAACTATAGAAAAATAGCTGATGCACCTTTTTTGCATATTTTCCAAGAAGACCAAAGTGACCCATATGCTAAAGATCAAAGAAAAAGAAAAATACCACAAGGAGATAAAAGTGTCGCGATATCGCGGCATGTTGCATTTTCGCAGGAAAAAGCAAAGAGAAAGAGCAAGGAGGTAAAAGTGTCGCGATATCATGACATGTATTTTCGCGGCTAAGAGCAACAAAAGGGAGCAAGGAGGCAAAAGTGTTGCGATATCACAACATGTATTTTCGTGGCTAAGAGCAATAAAAAGGAGAAAGGAGGCAAAAGTGTCGCGATATCGCGACATGTTATATTTTCGTGGCTAAGAGCAACAAAAGGGAGCAAGGAGGCAAAAGTGTCACGATATCGTGACATGTTGCATTTTCGTAGCTAAGAGCAACAAAAAGGAGCAAGGAGGTAAAAGTGTCACGATATCACGACATGTATTTTCACGGCTAAGAGCAACAAAAGGGAGCAAGGAGGCAAAAGTGTTGCGATATCGCGACATGTTACATTTTCGTGGCTAAAGAGAAGAGAAAGAGCAAGAAGGAAAAAGTGTCATGATATCGCGACATGTTGCATTTTCATGGTCAAAAGCGACAAAAGAGAACAAAGAGGCAGAAGTGTCGTGATTTCACGACATGTCGCATTTTCGTGATGCAAGAAGAAGAATCAAGCTGAAGACATAGAAATGTCACGATTTCGTGACATGTCTCATTTTCGCGATGGGAGGCAGCAAAAGAGCAAAGCAAGAGAAAAATGTCACGATTTCGCAACATGTCTCATTTTCGTGGCTGGAAGCGGCAAAAAAGCAAAGCAAGGAAAGAATGTCGTGATTTCATGACATGTCTCATTTTTGCGGTTGGAAGTGGCAGAAGAGCAAAGCAAGAGATGAATGTCACGATTTCGTGACATGTCTCATTTTCATGGCTAGAAGCGGCAGAAAAGAAAAGCAAGGAAAGAATGTCGTGATTTCATGACATGTCTCATTTTCGTGGCCAGAAATGGCAGAAGAGCAAAGCAAGGAAATAATGTCGTGATTCCGCGACATGTCTCATTTTTGCAGCTGGAGACGGCAAAAGAGCAAAGCAAGGAAAGAATGTCGCGATTTTGCGACACGCTAGCTGTAAAGGAATAAAATGTATTTTTGGCAATAAAAGACATACACTGACACAAAGAAGTGATTTCTGACATGATTATCAGAAATCTAGGATAGAGCAGGCTTGCCAGATGATTGAAAATGTGATAGGCTCGTTTAGAATCTAATCTGCAGAGAAGATATCTAATTCATAGAAGACTTGTTGTGTATTATTAGAAAATGCAGATGATTGCTTATAAAATAGTAAGATGTACTTAGAAAAAGATACTCTTTTAGGGTATATATAGGGGTGAGCGACTCCAAAAAAAAAGGTCGGCTCTTGGACATTTACAATCTTGATGTACATGTACTGGATTACAAGCAATAAAATATTTCTTCTTCTGGCTTCCAAAACTTCTATGTGCAAGTGTATGTATCTGGTCTTTTAACTTTTATTCATTCTAAGTTTTATAATGTATCTGTTCTGAAATCTAGACTGTGCACATATAAATCTTGTTTCTAGAGTTGAACATTAAAATATATTTACATTCTTTTAGACGAACATCTAAAAGTCACACTCAGGAATTCATGTTTTCTATAAAGAAGATATAAAGAAAACTCTAAAAGTAGTAATATGCATCATCAATGTTTGTTGTTGTCTAATATTTACTGTGAGAAAATTTCTAGCTTAGGCTATATTTCCCTTATATCTTGTTCCCCTTTTCTCTAAAAAACTTAAAGGAACCAGCCTTCTCTGGAGACTAGACAGATGATCTCAAGCAAGATCTGTCTATTCAATGTTGGCAAAGTCTAAGGCACAACACTATTAACCGAAGGCGGATTTTTTTCCAACAAAAACATCATTCAATTTCAAGAACAAATGCCTCAAGATGCATATCTTGATGTTGCTCCAAATCATCCTTATGAGACAAAGGTCAAAGGTAGTAAAAGTGATATTATTTCGGACAATGGGGGGGTCCTAGAGTGGATTTGTTTTGAAACATGTGATGAATGACCTTCCACCAATTTGGATGAAATAATTAAAATTGATGATCAGAACCTTCAACATCCTTGGATAATGACCAGGTAGAATTTGAAGAAGAATTTCTTGAAGAGCTTGAAAGTTATGAGGATGATGCAATAGAGTTTCATCCAATGGATTTAGACGACCATTATTATAATTGTAGGAAAAGGTATAAGGAATCATTGTTTTCTCACACTCCTATTTATGAAATTTCTATTTCACTTGACAGATAGGATGTTGAAAATTCTAAATCGCATGAAGATTTGACAATTCTTGTACAATAAGAAGATGACAAGTAATTTATGAAAATAGAGAAGGTTCCAAGATATAATAATTTTGAAGATGAATTTATTGAACGTCTTGCTAAAATAGAAAAGGATGATAATGACTACTATTCTAGGTAAAGAAGGAGACTCACTCATTTTGTTCTCATTTGAGATGTAAGAAATGGAAAGCATTGTTTCACCTAAGGATCCTACAAGGTCTATGCTTCCTAAGACAGATAACATTCCAGAACCTAAATGGGTTGGGTTTGATATCACTGATGATCCAATTGAAAATATTTATTTATCTAAAACATATCAAACGGTTGATCAGGAGTATGTATTATTTGACATATCCCTAGATAGACAAGACTCATGGTTTGAAAAGGATGGACATGTTTTTAATTGGGTGCCTAATTTTGGTGTCTTTTATAAAAAGTTCATGAAAAAATAAGAAGTGCTACATGATGATGAGGATGAAGACCATGAAGAAAAGGAAAAAATCACGATGACTCACCAAGAATTGGTAAATGAAAGTGTATCAAAGGTAAAATCTCACCTTTTGTGTGCCACCATTCGAACTCCAGGTGAAGGTTTGCCTAATTGGTTTTTGGATTCAAATATTATATTAGATGAAATGCCATTTGTGGTTGATAAAGAATTTGAGTTAGTTTCTACTCACATTACTAATGATATTGCTTTGTTGAATGAAATAGAAGTTTATGTGTTTGAATTGTTGAATCATGTTCATCAACAATTAACAATTGAATCTAAGACAAAAGCTTATAATGATCCTCATTTAGTAGATATCCTATATGCTTGTAAATTGTTGCATAAATTTGAATGGCCTACAAACATGAAAAATGAATTAGCTTTGAAATTTTTAGAAATAGGCTCCTATTTGCAAAATCTCATATTTGAAAAAGAAAGCCTAATTCTAAATCATGGATCGAATTGTGAAATTTGCACTCTAAGGAATAGACAAGAAATAATTGAAGATCAATTATTGTCTTATCAATTTTATGATTCGAAACTCCACTATGGAATTACTAATGGAACTAAATTAAATTGGTGGGGTGAAAGAGATAAAATATTGATTGTTGCAGTTTATGGTTTAGTCTTGTTTTGGCTAGACTCCTATAAAGTTTGGTATGTATATTATGATACATATCTTTTAAAGTATGCTAATTGTTTTTGGGATCTAGGGAAGTGGTAGCCTATATTGTGCATCATCTTGTACCATATTGTACATTTGTATATAGTTTTAATTTTCATATCTTTTTTTTTCTTGCTTGTTAGTTTGCATTAGGTTAGGTGTGGATTTGGTTACAATTTTTGTGTTTTGGGTTGTTCCATTTATTTGAGTTAATGTTTTGTGGTCGCTAAGTTATGGCCTCTTGTCTATTTTTTGTGTTCCTTTGTTAAGTAGGATGGAATCCCTAATCTAAAAGCAGGTGAACCTAAGAAAAGGGGGTTGAATTATTTTGTGATCATGCTCAGATTTTGGGACTAAAACAGTGGAGAGTGGAACAATGAAACATTTTGCCAAAGCTCCACATATAACTCACATAATTAAAGGGTATTTCTAGAAGTCCTAAAGGATGAAATTATCTTGGTTTGCAAATTAAGACAAAAAATTTAATATGCTCCATATCTATGCTTCCTAACCCTCGTGATACATAAATTATTGCAAAGCTTGATATATAAAAAAACCAGCATTAAAACTATTGATCAAATTAGTCACAAAGTCTAAATAAACTCCACCGAGGCTATAGACGCCTGATAGGTAGTAGGGCTATGTCTAGACATAGGTTGTTTATGAGGAAAGGCTTTGCAAAGTATTAAATAAGCACAACGGTGAGTTAGATAAACTCTACTGGGGCTATAGACACCTGACTGGTAGTAGGGATCTATCTATAAAAGCTTTCTTTTTATGAGTCATACTTCATAGCCTAAATTTAAACTAGATGAGGGAATTTGTAAGGTTTTCAGAGGTGCAAAAAATGAATCACTTCTCACACTATGAGCAAAGGCAGATGGATTAGTTATTGTTTATTCGAAGCTGTTTACCCCCACATTCTCAGGACATCGCTAAATAATAATTATTTTACTAATATTTTATGTTCTCATTTTAGATTGTGTTTTTCACCTGAAATAGTCAAGAGCATTTCCCAATAGAGTCGCCATTTGTTATGGCCATTGCACAACTTACCCCAAAATTGGGGACCCACCTTAAAATTTTGATTTTTGAGATTTGGTTGTCTCTGTGTGGTATTTTTGTGTAAGTATGCAATAAATAAGCCAAGGTTGCATGATTTTTTAGTGCCTCCCTTGTTTGATTGTATAACCATTAATGGGGTTTAATGTCCTTTTTATTGTTTGTTTGATTTTAAAGTTTTTGAATTCAACCATGTAATGCATTAAGAAATCCATTAATTCAAATTTAGATAAATAAATAAATAAAAATAAATAAGTATATATATATATATATATATATATTATATTCACATATATGATATATATAAATAAATAAATAAATGAAAACAAGTTAAAATAAACAAAATAAAAATGAAAATGAAAATGAAATGTAATAAAATACTTATATATATATATATATATATATATATATATATATATATATATATATATATATATATATATATAAGAATGAAATGAAGTCATAATAAGCGGCAATTATCATAATACCATCCTTGGTTTACCTATATGTTAAAATGAAAGAATAGTAAAAAATTAAATAACAAGAGAAATATAATTAATCTAATTAATAAAAGGTAAGTGTGTGGTCATTTCATAGAAAATCACTAGTTTATCTAATATTAACACTGTTACCGCTTATATTCGTAGGGCATAAACATAGGAGTGACTTGGACATCCTACATGGAGCCCACAACCGATGATATGAATAGATCTACTGGAGTGCTTGTGCAACGTGGACTTTGAAGATGGTGATGCAAACCAGAGATGACAAAAATGCATTATTGAGGTGGACAAGTAGCAGATTTTAGCGATAGGCACTTACATGGATGACTAGATAAGCCTACATGGCAGACAAAAATAGCATGACGTAGTCCACAATAGAAAGCTCAAATGACTAGGTAGAAGTGACGATCTGGACTAGCAGTGTGTTAGTTTGGAGGTGGGTTTTGGTAGATGAGGGTTCAGATGCACATCTGTGGACCACCTAAGAGTATTGCTGAATGGAAGCTTATGATATGAGGTACTCTTGGACGAGAAGTGGTGATGTTGTCAGCAAGAAGAGAGGTCGGTATGGGGAATCAAATTTGCATTAACGATGGACTATCGAAGGATAACCACAAAAATATCGTAGGTGATTCTGCAGGCTAGGATGTAGATGATAAGGGTGGACATGCTAAATGGAGCTGACATAGATAAACACATATGGTTGTAGAAATGCAGATACATATAGGTAATGCAGACATGATGAAGATTATGAAGCATACACCACGATGTATTGACGATGATGTAGATGGTCCTCTACGGGTATACGTGCATGCTATTGACTAATCATGTGGTAATAATTCTAACCAAGATGCTAGTGAAGAAGATAGGGCATCGGTTCGATGTGACAACATGTAGGGCTACCGATGATAGAGGGCTCAATAGTTGGAAACAACCAACATAATAGAAATTGAGGAAATTTTTGAACCAGTATATTTGGTGGTAAACGTGATTTAGAAGCTAATATTAACGTGACCAAAAAATCATAGGCAACTTGGATCACGGGGTGAATCCACTAGGACCACCTCGACACCATGGATGCAGTGATGACATGGAGGTCGATGAGGTATCTTATCATGGTCAATGCCAAGATGGTAGCTACAATGGATGAAATAATTCAATCATGATTCAGGGAAGGAGAATCTCACACCGATCGACATCCTTTGTAGAGATGACTAATCTACCCTGTATATGTGGTTGCATGAGGAATAGTGTAGGTGGCTAACATCTGCTGTCCTGAATGGCTCGCAGGGAAACCCATGGTGGTCATGGAAATTAGAAATTCATCCAATCAGGGTTGTATGGTCCATGTGACACTCTACTTTTGGGCTGGTGAGAGTTTACACCTGGGTGCCAAAAATATGATGTTAACATGAATTCCATGTTGGAATCCATGCAGGAAACAAGCGTATCCATCTGCAACCCTAAAGTCATATGATTGTATGTCTCTTTTGGGATGGTTATATTGAAGGAAAATATGGTGTTATTTAAATTGCATAGTTACTTTGTTGATGTTCACGTCATCGTCGAAATACGAACGTCTTAATGGATATGGGGTTTAGGAATAAATATCATTTATTAAGTAGCCACACATCCTTGTATTATGTATATTGCCCTAATAATTCCAATGACCAGATATTTTGAACTCGCCATCAAAGATGCATTCGACACCTGTGAAACTATGCAGAAGTTACTTAGAACGATGCTCAAATTTCATGAACAGTGATGGTTGGGCAACTCTGTATCACTGGGAAACCACATAGCCAATACAAACATGTAGTGATGAAAGATGATGTACACACCATGAATGAAGAATGGTGATAGAGGAAATTGAAACATTGTTATCAACAAAGTTTAGAATAAATGAAGAATGTTTCTACGATGCACATGATGTGGATTGAATTCTTTCGAATGCGCTACCAAAGGAGATCCATTACCTAAGATTTATTTCCTTATTTGACAAGTACCCAAGGTGAAGCATTCAATCCGAATGAGGATAAAATATTAGCATATTGGAAAATGTTATCCAAGGCTGTGAGGAGTGTAGCCTTTTATTTTGATGTGGAATATTTTAAAAAAGGATTGTTTTCCAGAGTCAACCATAAGGAATATATGTGGGTGCCTTTATGATACTTGTAAATATTGCTCCAAGATATCATGAATTATTAATTCACTATGGGGCTAATGGTAGGGCATTATAAATGAGATTCTAGGTTAAAGGAATATGGGTGCAACGATTACTATAGGAAGCAAAGATAAATACCATGGAAAAAGGGAAATATACGATGGTTACACGAAGAAGATGTTTTGAAAATCAAGGAAACAAATCAAAGAGAAATGTGCAGTGTAAAAAAGAAGGAAAAGAAAATAGAAGGTGAAGGGGAATGGTCCATTGGAAAATGTTAAAAATCCCTGAAAACACAGGCACAAGGGCTGGACTTTCTTGGAGGCCAGATGTTGAAATTTTTTCCACTACCACAGATTGGACATTGTTGGAGGTGAAGGCTGGAAATATGATGTAATAGAGACATTTCTGCACTTTATAAGCATAATCCGAGGAGAATCATTTTTGAATGTTTTGGTTTAATGTTCATCTTTCTTTTCTCTGTTTTTAGGTTTATTGGTAATGTTTAATACTTTTTTTTGGTTGCATTTTTGAATATCTAGAAAGAGAGAATTTATTTTTGTTCCTTAGAAGCTTACACCTGGCTTATTTCGGGATGTGCAAATGCAGTTCCAATTAATTTGGGTTACATTCAGAAACTCTCATATCTTTGGTTTTGCAGGATAGGGTAGCATGGAAACTGCTAGTAGTTTGTTTTCTAGATTTTTTGCATTTTATTTCCATTTCTAGATTTTTATTTTTATTTTTCTAACCCTTCTCTTTTGTAGATTTTTTTAAACTTTGACTATTAAAATAAAAAAAAAAATAAATTAAAATTTTAAAAACAAATGTATAGGTGTGAAGAATGAGCTTCAATATTTCATCCGAAACAATTTCGATCCCATTCTAAAGCCATTTCAAAATTATAAAAATTATTGAAAATTGTTGTTTTATGGGGATTTTTATAATTTTGAAATTTTACATTATTTCATATTTTGAAGGCAAATCGATTTTAAGCTTTGCATTTTTATTCGTAAGCAATAAATGAACTTCCCTTTATGAAAATTGCAATTTCATTAAAAGGAGGGTAATTTATGTGACATTCCATAGGCCATCATTTTTCACAGCAATAATTGGCTTCTCTTTATGAAAATTTTGATTTCAGTAAAAAGAGGTAATTTAAACATTATATCAAAGGCTATTGTTTTAAAACATTAAACTGTATCTTCTTTATGAAAATTATGGTTTCATTAAAGAGGGATAATTTATAATGACATTTTAAGGCCATTATATTTCATAGTTACTCATGCATATTTATTTCCTTTTTATTTGTCAAGCAATAATTAAAGGAATTCAATCCTTATCTCACATTCATATCTAAAGATAGATTTTAATATTTATTTTCATGTTCAAAGTAGGGTTTAATGAAGATAAAACTTATCTAAAATCTGCTCAACAATAGAAGATAAAATCTATCTAAAACACTTCAAAATAAAATGAACTAAGGCATTTACATCGTGGTCATATGAGGGTCAATAATATTTTCCTTTTCTTTTAAGTTCCATGAACAATAATTACTATGGCATGATAAAATAAACCAACACAAACCCCTTGTTAACAGTTATTTGCAAATCACTAAGGTATTCCTAGCACTCATTTAACACATCGTTACAAGATTACAAATATATATGTACAATGCTTATATAGCAGAACCTTGGAGAAGTTGTTTTTATTCTTAACTTCTTTGCAAGAGAGGGTTTTGTGATCAAAATCCTAAGTGTGAGTGTGGTTTTGCAATTGGGCAAACTTACCATTCAACACTACTCTTTGGAGTTGCCATCTAGAGTTATCATCTAGAGAAGAGCTATCATTTAGAGGCCATCTAAAGTGAAGTTTGATCTTGTCATCTATTGATTGGGCCATCTAGCAATAGGATCATTTGAAGATGCATGAGGAAAATATATTGTGAAGTTACCATCTAATCAATGCATAGGTCATCTAAAAGTTAATTTCTAGCAAATTTTTGTTGGATGAAGACTTGTGCCTCAAATTAAAAATAAAAAAAAAGCACCTGCTGCATATAGTTTATTGAGAGGAAAGTGTTGATTTGTTGCGTGTAATGAATATGCCATCCAAAAATGGAAAGGATGCAAAAATATATTTAATTTATAAATAAATTTAAGAAAACTACATGCTTCATTGGAAGGTTCTTTGAAGCTTTCAAAAAATATTTTTATTTTTATTGTTATTAAATACATGTGATAATATGGCGATATGTCATTTTTATTACCTTAGGATATTGACGGAATATTCCATAAATATTCAAGTTGGAGCACTGACCTAGTTAAACCAAAGCAACAATATTTTCTATGATGTGTTTGTTTTGGTGGGAGAGACAACAATTTGCATTTTTTTTTTTTGGTAAATTAAAAATTTATATTACTGAAAAGGGTTTTAAGGATCCCTAAACCTTGATACAAAACCAGCAAAAATGGTTGTAATATGAAGAAGGGCATACCAAGGACCCCCTACAGAACTTAGAACAACAAGAGCCATAATGGAGGATCCAACCTCAGGCTTACGGACACAAAAACACCAAAAAATATAAAAAAAGAGGTCGCTGCCTCAGACTTAAGGACACAAAAATAAAGGACACACCCTAAGATGTAAAAACCACAACACCAGAAGGAAAATCCTCCGTGTAGGGAAGCCATAAGAACAGAAAAAGACCCACCAGAGGAGGACCAGGCTCCATGCAGGGTAGCCTTAAAAGCAAAAACTATGGATAAGAGGATATTAATCCTCAGCTAAAGTCTTGTCCTCATCCTTGGTGTCCTCCTGATCGACATCCTTGGGCTAAACATCCTCAGGCTCCTCCTTAACTGCAATCTTCTCAGCTTTGAACCCATCGTCAACCTCCTGGCTGCTCTGTTCTCCGAAGAACAACTTTTGAAGACCTTCCCAGATGTCTATCATGAAATTGACCATCTTGTTCATCATGGTAGTAGTCGAGGAGATGATTAACTCCTTCAAACGCTTGGCCTCGTCCTCATTTTCCTCCTCCTCACTCTTAATTTCAATAACATAGCGCTTTGCTGCCAGGTTTTGAAGCCGGACAGACTTCCTCACAAGTTTTTTCGTGCTTTTAAAGCTTATGTTTTTATTAGCCCTCAATTCAATAATAGGCTAAATGTCTTTTCTATTTTTTCCACGAGGGTGAGGTGAGCAGAGGATCCTACAGGCTTAGCAGGACTAGGAATATTAGGATTGGGTTTTGGGCTGTTGGCCAGGACGTAGGTATAAGTAACCTTGTACACAATTTGAAATTAGTCATTGAAGAATGAAGCTGATTCATAGTTGTATGATTACATTGATCAACATTAAAGAGACCATTTGATTGAAAATCAATAGCAAAGAAACATTTTAACTCAAGTTAGCAGGTTGAGCATATATTTGTTTTGATGCCCACTTAATCTATTATCCTACGTTCATGGTAATATATGTTTCTTGGATATATATATATATATATATATATATATATATATATATATATATATATAAGCAAAAAACCCCTTGCGGGGCCGCCTTGGTCTAAGATACCATGAATAGGGGGTTCTACATCGTCAAAGTCACCCGGGGGTTGCACCCAACCCTACCCGCACCAACATTATCAATTGGATTTTGGGTACCCAATTCAGATTTTTGGTAGGGTGGAGATTCGAACCTGGGACCTCCCTTGGAGGATTGCCCTCTTCTCTCCAACTCACCTACAACACCTAGGTATAAAACTAATTTATAGTGGAAAACACCCCTTTTGAGGTGCCACTTTCAACAGGTTGGGCATAGGAGGAATGGAGCCTTGTCGGCCTCTACCAGCACATAGGACATTCCTAACTATACCATATATCTACAGGATGGAGACAAGGGGAATGGAACCTAGGTCGGCCTCTACCGACACCCAGGGCATTTACCACTGCACCACAAAAAGCAGATTGTTTATTGGATATTTTGATAGGAGATAAAATTATTTATTTTTGCTTACTATTTTGTTGTGAAAGACATATTTATACTTGTCAAAAAGCATTTTTTGAGCCTAATGTAATTTTTCTATAGAAGAAATATGCCAAGGACTTATAAAAATCATGTTCAAATTAAGGGGAGTTCATATGGTTGATCCAATTGTGACCCATTTTGAATATCAAATTAGGCTACATTGTATGCTAGATATAATGCTTCATTTATGAAAAGTGGAGACCCTATGTTTTATGAATAGTTGAGTGTACCCCTATTCATGTATGATATTGTGAATGGTTGTGTGTCCCTATTCACAAGTATTGTACCTATGATTGGTTGATTGTGACCCTAATAACAGAGGTTTGTAGATAGATAAGTGTGTCCTTATTTGCAAATATAAGGATGGATAGGATGTGTGTTCTTATCCACTTATGATATAAACTATTGGATAATGTGTTTGTCCCTATCCTTGATTAATTCTAGTGTGGTCAAACCCATTTAGGTGAGTAGTTGAGTGTGTCCTTGTTCATAATGATGTAAATCATGGACTAATGTGTTTTTCTAGTTCATGGTCTTTTAACATTTTTGAATTGTTGATTCCTACCCCTATTTGACACAAATGTAATAAGGGAATGAATAATGGGAATTTATGACATCATGTAATATAGGTAGTTAGGTATTCGAGAGTTATCCCAACTAGGCAGTTGATAAGACAATTCGAAATAGAAACCACCATCATTATCATTGTATATACCATTTTAATTAATAAAACTTTGTCCAACATCCTACTAGTCCAACATAATTTATGGCTTGAAAGGAATAATAAAATTTGTAAAAATAAATCTCAAAATCATGCCCAAGTTTGAAATCAAATTATTACCTTTTACGAAATGTTTACAAATATGGTGCTCATCATAGGAAGTCTCAAGTGCAAAAAAATATATGTTATCCACTTTGTTACAGGATTTAAATATACATTGAAGGGTCATCTATGACAATAACATTAAAACAAAGGTTTTGCTTTGATATATGCTAAAATGAAATTCTTAGAAAATTTATTGGTATTATATACCCCTTAAACGTCTTATTCGAAGGGACAAAGAGGATTTTGACGTGTCAGTGGAAAATATCCGATTTGGTTGAATAGTTCCACTCCATAAATTGTGATTGGACAAAATTGAGTTGCTCTTTCAAAATAAAATTAGAAAGATACAAAACTTAATACGACAAAACTGATGGCCTGAGGGGAGATTACTGGCTCTACTAGTGGATATAGGATAAAACATTATTTCATGGGCTCGTTCAACTCTTGCCAATAGTGTCCTTTACAGAAATTTTCTCGCTAATAGAGGATTCTAAAATTCAGCCTTGGTCCAACACTTTGAGATTCAAACATCTGTTGGCAATTGTGAGACTTATTTTAACATAAATATTTTTTTGGTTGAACATGAGCAAAACTTCACTAATCCATCGATGGGAAGTATAGAACCGCAATAGCAATAGAACCAAAAATAGTAATCAGAGTGGCCAGAGATAGAATCGTTTCTATAAGTTTGGATTCTACCGAAGGAGCTAATGCAGGTGAAGAAGATGGAGCATTTATTAGTGCTAAAAAAGAAGCCTATAGTGAAGACACAACAAGACCCTCTGATGGCAAGGGAAGATTGTGGCATTACTTGATAGAAAAGCAATACACTAAATCTTCTTGAAGAATATTACATGTTTAACACTTTTAAGATATGACAAGAAAACACAAAAACCCATAACTCTAATACCATGTTGGACAATAAAATAATATAATATTTTATTTATGCATAAAAAGTTATTCACAACCAACTTAATTGTCTTTAAACTATTACTTGAAATAACAAACACTTACATTAAACACCCATAAATAAACTTAAACAAACAACGATAACAACTCTAAACATTATCCTTATAATATAATACAATTTCTAACAACTCTAAACATTATCCTTATAATATAATACAATTTCTAACAAGTTCAAATATAAAAGGTTTTGGTGACAACATTTTAGGTAAATGGAGTATGACCATATGAATACCTCCTCTGAATACCTCCTCTCTGAAGACTGAATAAACTACTTGAAGACAGAGAACTAAATATATATACACATACGCATGCATATGACAGGCTTGAAGGTCAAGTAGATATAATGATGAAATCAAACATAGAAGATGGGAAGTAATGATTAAGACCCAAATTCGACCATGTTCTATCCAACGAAGCAATGATAAAGACCCACGTACAAGTCTAACTAGGTCCACGTGAACAAGTTGAGCACCGTAGGAAACACCTTGATTAGAACCACCATTCATGGATAAAATATCATTCTAAACTCCCCACAACACATGGCCTCCTTCCCTTAGGGGTTATAAGACAGAAAGGACAATGATCACACTTTTCCTTTGCTTTCCCTAACTTTCTCAAGTAACCACAGGTATATTGCATGGTTTCCCGCGCCTAAAGCTTTAGTGGGATAACTTTATGTATAGATTTCCAACCTTTCACAACAGGTACCGCCTCTTTAAAAATCACACGATATCTCTGGAAAATTAGTTGAGATAAAGATGTCTGTCAGTGTGGATACAAAGCTGGCCATCTTAGACGAAAGAAGAAGAAGAAGGGACATTCAAAGGTATGAGAGGCGGTAAAGTTAGCCAGCTTTGGCAGCGGCAGAAGAGATTGTGAAGGTGGGACAATAATGGAGGAAAGTATGGCCATAAAGCATACCCACGTGAGCCCACATCAGTGGCCAGGCATGGTGTTGATAAGATCAGATGAAGCCTAAAGTAGCCAGACCCATATGTCGTTTAGAGTCCCAATAAATTTAAATCTAATTTCTTGGGAATCTTATGAAATATGGGTATGATGAGCTTGTGTTTCAGTACTTAGGCATCTTAAAAGCCTTTCTTCTTTGTGGAATGGTAAAGGAGAGAGAAAGTTCTCTGCCACAAATAAAAGAGGATGATGAGTAAAGCTGGCCCTCTCTTATGGGGCCCTGCATTATTTGGGACTGTCATTTTTCACTTGCTAAAGTTGGTTTCATCCCAACATGGACGTCTTTTACTGTACAATGAATATTCAAAAGAACTTTAGCTTCAAGAGGTTTTATCAAGGAAGGGAGATAGGCTATGATGTAGTTTGAAAAGCCAAAGAGAAAAAAGTACAAAGAAGATTGTTGTACATTTAGATGACATTTAAAAACCAGCTGTTTGGAGTTGGCGTGCGCTAAGGGTTTTCCTTGAGAAGCTTTCTTTCTACACTGGCTTGTTTTGTCTTAAATGGAGATGGAAAGAGACAATTGAGCTGGTTTCATGTGCTCTAGGGAAGCCCACAGCTTTTTGTTGTATGTTTTAGCTCCATGTTACTATCCCCACAACTCAGTTTGGAAGTATTCGTTATGATTGCTTTATGTTATGATTGACAACAAATAGAAGCAGGGATGGTTTGGATTATCTTTAGACTTGGTGGCCACACAGGGTAGAAGTTATGAATTATTGTCTTATTGTGCTCATGTAACAATGATTTCCTTATATAATCCATGCCAACTCTAGTAGCGTATTTGGATTTGGAATCGGTCTGCTGTCTGATGGCAAAGTGTCAATGGAGACCAGCAAACTATCATTTAACTCTTCATATCCTCAATCTCAATTATTTCATGTGTCTTTTGTTTGTTGTTAAATTCAAACACACCTATCCCATGATTTAAAAATAAATCCTATCCCATGATTTAAAAATAAATTGTATCTTGATAACGAATATTGTGACTTCACAAAGATGTACAATGATTGAATCAAATGTAATCAAAATATTTGGATCCATAATTTTGATGCGCTTTCTCTTAATGATATACTTATTAATGAAGCCTTTAGCAGATTGATGACCGACCTTAAATAATTTAAGAGTTGTATAATTTTTTTTTCCCCTAAATTTGTCATATATTTTAATCGTATGTATATATTCCGTCAATAAGCAATTTTCATTGACACATTTTAAAACCAAAGTAATTTTTTTAAAAATTATTTAGATAAAAGAAGGTTTTTTAAAGGGTCTTAAAACCTTTTACAATAAGGTTTTGAAAGACTCCTTCAACGTTAGATTTAACCATTATGAAACTAAAATAACGAACTGCCTCGTCTTAAAATATTTAAGAGCATTGGAGACTAACATAAAGCAAAAAATAAATATCTAATGAAAATAGGAGATCAACTAAAGCATGATTTGAATATAAAATTAAAAAATGAAGTTGGACATTCTTTCACCTGAAACACCAAATTTGAAATTAGCCTCAAGTTGAATCAGGAGATCTTGCCTTCCATAATAGTGTAACCATTCAACAAAGCTAAAAACAAAAGAACCTCACCTCACGGATGAACTATCGTATAAGGAAATCTACACATGCAAACATCTACCAACAAAAGACAACCTTACTTCCCTAGACAAGAAACAATGTTTCTAGTCCCAAAATCAATCGTGGTTCTCGTCCCAACCACCATGGATTTATTCCCATAGTTGCTAAGGATTAGTGAAAATGAGTCTTAAATAAATGTTTGTTTCTATACAAGAATTTTTTATGGCGATCATATGCAGGGTTAAATTCAATAAAATGACATTCTTTCTTTCTAGATTCTTTTCCCATATAGTTCTAAATTTATTTTAATAAATGTCTTTACATTTTTATTAATATTTGGGCATTCATTAAGGTTAATATTTCATTTGTTCATCCACTTGTTTTATTTCATCCCTTCTTGTGATAATGTGATTTGTTAGAATACTTTGATCATTTGGTTTGTTGATTATAATACCTTAATAATATAGTTTGTTAAAAGATTATGATAACATGGTGATATAACATATATATACATGACATTAAATTAACTATAAATATTTTAAACAAATTTAAGAAACCAGTCTTCTATCATCATTGTGTTTCTTATCTTAAGAAAACAAATTTAAAAATATAAAGGTATTTTTGTTATAGAGATTAAATTAAACTTAAATTGCCTTATAGAGATTAAATTAACTATAAATATTTTAAACAAATTTAAGAAACAAGTAGACAAAAGGATATATATTTCCTTGAACACTAAATATCTCACTCAATCAAATAAAGAACAATTCCATCCAATAATAGGAAAATTTGAAAATGGTATATAAATATATTGTTGGTAAAAAGGTACACAACTCAATAAATATCAATATAACAAATATTAGATGACACAAAAATGAATAGATTGCTTAAACTAGGTGTAATATAGGCATATATCCTAATATAATAAAATACAACACAAAAAAGGTTATGACCTAGGAAATGAAGATTACTCATTCCAACATACCTCCTTAAGCTAAACTAGAGGGAATAGATAATATAAGCATGATGTTCTATCACACTTTAGTGAAAATGATGGGGACTCGAAACCTGCTCAGACCAAATTCCTCAAACTCTCATTCATTAAACTTAAAAAAAAATTACAATACTAGCCCGCAGGCGTAGTTTCTTGATCTGAGCAGCACTTCCTCCTCCCCTGGAAGAAAAATAGCCCAAACAGGTCCAGAGTGGCCCTCTTGCCTTCAGCTCTGCAACTCTATCCCAGTAATTTTTTGACCCCTTGTGCATGCCTTTGCTTCCCCTTTTAAAATCTCTGGGTTTCTTTCGAGGTCCCGACCCTCTAGGCCATTAATGACCCACCTGGAAGAATACATCCTTCGAATCTGAAAAGTCGGCTCTTGTCCCCGCCTTCATGACTAAACCTTCACATATTTTACCCTAACTGGCAACTGCCACCGGGTTAGCCACAAAAACACGCATTGATGAGCCGTCTGAACGTCTCTGACCTCTAGACGCAGCATTCGAGTCATCGCCATGCTCAACAAGCTTACCGGGCAAGAAATCATGCATTGATGAGGCCTTTGACCGCCTCGGGAAACACCGTCTAGGAACGCGTGCCTTTTCGAATCGTGAACTATCAGTATGTCGCGATATTGCGACATTTTTCTTCCTTGCTGCCTTTCTCTTCTTCGGGTCGTGATATCGTGACATGTCGTGATATCACGACATATTTCCTTTCCAGCTCTTCTTTCTCCTTTTCGGTCGTGATATCGCGACATGTCGCGATATCGCGACATCTTTCCTTTCTGCCTCCTCCTCGCCTCTCGGGTCGCGAAATCATGACATGTCACGATATCACGACATTCTTCCTTTCTGCTTCCTTCTCGCCTCTTTGGGTCACGAAATCATGACATGTCACGATATCGTGACATCTTTGCTCTTTGCTTTCTCTCTCTATTTCGGGTCGCAAAATCGTGACATGTCGTGATATCGTGACAGCTTTGCCTTCTGCTTTCGCTCTCTGCTTCGGGTCGCGAAATCATGACATGTCACGATATCGTGACATCTTCCTTCCTGACCTTCTCTTGTCTTCTTCGGGTCGTGAAATCATGACATGTCACGATATCGTGACAGTTTCCTTCCTTGCTTTATTTCTGCTCCTTCGGTTGCGATTTCGTGACATGTCGCGAAATCACAACATTTTCTTCTCTGGCATTTCCTGTCTTCTTTCGGTCATGATTTCGCGACATGTCACGATTTCATGACATTTTTCTTCGGACGCCCTCTCTCTCCTGTTTCGGTCGCAATTTCGTGACATGTCACAAAATTTTATGCAGATGCCTTCTCTCTCCTGCTGCAATCGTGATTTTGCGACATGTCACAAAATCGTGACATTTTCTTTGGGCACCTTCTCTCTCCTACTTCGGTCATGAAAACATGACATGTCGTGATATCGCAACACTTTTCTCTATCGCGATATCATGAAATTTTTGCTCCGCGCCTTCTCTCGTCCTTTTGTCACGATAATGTGACATGTCATGATATCGCGACACTTTTCCTCTCCTGCACCTTTTCTCGTCCTTTGGTCGTGATAATGCGACATGTCACGATATCGCGACACTTTTTCTCTCTTGAGCCTTCTCTCGACTTTTGGTCACGATAATGCGAAATGTCGCGATATCGCGACACTTTTTCTTCTTGAGCCTTCACTCGGATTTTGGTCACGATAATGTGACATGTCACGATATTGCAACACTTTTTCTCCCTTGAGCCTTCTCTCAGCTTTTGGTCGTGATAATGTGACATGTCACGATATCGTGACACTTCTCTCTTGCACATCCTCTCGGCTCTTGGTCGCGAAAATGCGACATGTCGCGATATCGCGACACTTTTTCTCCTTGCGGTATTTTGCTTTCCGTTGGATGCTCCTGCATCAGACAACCGAGGTGGATTGAGAAGTGACCTTCACTTCTGTACTGTTCTGTCACCTTCCTTTTAACTGGGGTTGTACAAGCTCTCCAAGCCTCAGCAAAATCTGGGTCTTCGGGGTACAAACCCTTAAGTTCTTCAAACCCCACAACTTCCACTCTTTTCATCCATCCCCTTCAGCAAATAGATTCTAGCGCTACTACATACTATTTCGCCCACCTCCTTCAAGGGCTTCAACTTATGGTGCACTCCATTCTTTGTCACTGAGTAAGTGTTGGCGCGACCATCATGCACTGCACACCAATCAAACTGCCATGGCCTTCCCAACAACAAATGACAAGCATCCATAGGCAGGATGTCACATAGGACCTCATCACAGTAATTCCTAATATTAAATTTGACTAAGGACTATTCACTGACCAATGTCCTATGGTCCTTCTGCAACCACGCAATCCGATATGGATGCGGGTGTCTCCTCCTCTTTAACTATAACTTAGTAACCATTTCTTCTGAGACCAAGTTATCAGTACTACCATTATCTATAATAATATTACAGACCTTACCCAAACTTTTGCACCTTGTGTAAAATAGGCTCCTCATCTGGTCTGATCCTTTCTCCTCATTCAACAAGGTCCTCCTTGTGACCATAACTTCTTCTCTCTCTGCCTCCTCAGAATGTTCTGATTCAGCACCTTCATCTACTGTAGCAGCTCTGGCATGACCCTCAGGTCTCTTATTTGTCCTTTCTCGGTGTTGTGGACACTCGTATGCTCGATGTCCTTCTTCACCATAGTGGAAACAGGTTCCATGAAATCTTCCTCTTCCAAATCCACATCCAGATCTACCTCTCCCTCTTGGATAACCATTGTTCTGATTACGGGGTTGGTAGGTGTTCTCTTTCTGATCCTGATTGCAGCTAGCTTCTTCTTTCTTCTCATATTGTCCTCCATCTATTATTCCACCAGTTCTTTCTCCATGACCTCTTCCTCTTTGCTTACCCTCAAACCTTCTGTTCAACTTCTCTTCAACCTTTAGAGCAAACTGGTAAGCATCCTCAATGGTGCTAATCCTAACCAGACTCAACTCTTCTTGAATACTGGTTCTCAACCCATTGATGTAATGGGCCACCTTCTCCTTGTTAGCTTCTGAATGGCCAATTCGGATGGAGATCTTATAGAACTCCTCTGTGTATTCTTTGACAGTTTTGCTTGACTGTCTCAAACTCTACATTTTCCTTAGAAGATCCAATCCATAATCTGTAGGAATAAACTATCTTTTCAACTTATCTACCATCCTATCCCATCTGGTTATTCTCTCCTTTCCTCTTCTATTTTTTTCTAGCTGTACTCCCTTCCACCAGATGCTGGCATGACCCTTCAGCTTGGTCTTAGCAAATATGACTTGATCAGGATCTTCGACCTCCTCATACTCAAAGTATTCTTCCAAATTATTAATCCAGTCAATCAACTCCTTTGGATCTAGATTTCTAGAGTACACAAAAACCTCCATATTTGGTTTCTTTCCAATATGGGATATGGCTCTATATAACCTGGCTTGTGCAGGATCTACAACCTCTTCTTCTTCCTCAAACTGGTCCTCTTCTTCATCAACTTCATCTTCACTACCTTCTTCTCTCCTTGGCTCAAATCCTCTATGCAGCTCCTCTTGCAGAGCTTGAACTTGCCTTTGCAAAGCTTTGAAATCTTTCTCTGGCATCATATTTCTTCCACCACCATGGTTTCTTCATGGAGGCATTCTTCTTGTTTCTCTTACAAGATATTCCATAGATCCTGTTGCAAGCTGCCTCACTTTCAGTGATCTTCTCAAACACTCAGGAACTCTACGCTCTTCCATAGATCCTAGTGTAAACTGCCTCACTTTCGACGATCTGTTTACACACTCAGGAACTCCCGCTCTTCCATAAATCTTGGTACAAACTGCCTCACTTTCGGCAATCTATTTACACACTCAAGAACTCCCACTCTGATACCACCTGATGGGGATTCGAAACCTGCTCAGACAAAATTCTTCAAACTCTCATTCATTAAACTTGAAAAAAAATTACAATACTAGCCCGCAGGCATAGTTTCTTGATCTGAGCAGCACTTCCTCCTCCCGTGGAAGAAAAATAGCCCAAATAGGTCCAAAGTGGCCCTCTTGCCTTCAACTCTGCAACTCTATCTTAGTAGTTTTTCAACCCCTTGTGCATGCCTTTGCTTCCCCTTTTAAAATCTCTAGGTTTCTTTCGAGGTCCCGACCCTCTAGGCCATTAATTACCCACCTGGAAGAATACATCCTCCGAATCTAAAAAGTCAGCTCTTGTCCCCGCCTTCATGACTAAACCTTCACATATTTTACCCTAACTAGCAACTGCCACTGGGTCAGCCGTGGAAACACGCATTGATGAGCCGTCTGAATGTATCTGACCTCTAGACATAGCATTCGAGTCGCCGCCATCTCAGCAAGCTTACCGGAAAGAAATCATGCATTGATGAGGCCTTTGACCACCTCGAGAAACACCATCTAGGAACGCATGCCTTTTTGAATCATGAACCAACAGTATGTCGGGATATCGTGACATTTTTCTTCCTCGCTACCTTTCTCTTCTTCGGGTCATGATATCGCGACATGTCACGATATCACGACATCTTTCCTTTTCGGCTCTTATTTCTCCTTTTTGGTCGTGATATCGCAACATGTCGTGATATCGTGACATCTTTCCTTTCTGCCTCCTCCTCACCTCTCGGGTCATGAAATCATGACATGTCATGATATTGTGACATTATTCCTTTCTGCTTCCTTCTCACCTCTTTGGGTCACAAAATCATGACATGTCATGATATCGTGACATCTTTTCTCTCTGTTTTCTCTCTCTATTTTGGGTCGTGAAATCGTGACATGTCGTGATATCGTGACAGCTTTGCCTTCCACTTTCACTCTCTACTTCGGGTCACAAAATTGTGACATGTCACGATATCGTGACATCTTCCTTCCTGACCTTCTCTTGTCTTCTTCGGGTCGCGAAATCGTGACATGTCGTGATATCATGATAGTTTCCTTCCTTGCTTTCTTTTTGCTCCTTCGGTTGCGATTTTGCGACATGTCACAAAATCATGATATTTTCTTCTTTGGCCTTTCCTATCTTCTTTCGGTCGTGATTTCGCGACATGTCACGATTTTGTGACATTTTTCTTCGAACGCCCTCTCTCTCCTATTTCGGTTGCGATTTCGCAACATGTCGTGAAATCGTGACATTTTTTACGGATGCCTTCTCTCTCCTGCTTCAATCGCGATTTCGTGACATGTCGTGAAATCCTGACATTTTCTTCGGGCACCTTCTCTCTCCTGCTTCGGTCGCGAAAACACATGTCGCGATATCATGACACTTTTCTCTGTCGCGATATCATGACATTTTTGCTCCGTGCCTTCTCTCATCCTTTTGTCACGATAATACGACATGTCGCGATATCGGGACACTTTTCCTCTCCATCGCCTTTTCTCGTCCTTTGGTCATGACAATGCGACATGTCGCGATATCGCGACACTTTTTCTCTCTTGATCCTTCTCTCGGCTTTTGGTCATGATAATGCGACATGTCACGATATCGAGAGACTTTTTCTTCTTGAGCCTTCACTCGGCTTCTGGTCGCGATAATGCAACATGTCGCGATATCGCAACATTTTTTCTCCCTTGAGCCTTCTCTCGGATTTTGGTCGCGATAATGCGACATGTCATGATATTGTGACACTTTTCTCTCTTGCGCCTCCTCTCGGATCTTGGTCACGAAAATGCAACATGTCACGATATCGCGACACTTTTTCTTCTTTGCCGACATGTCATGATATCGTGACACTTTTTCTCATTGCGGTATTTTGCTTTCCGTTGGATGCTCCTGCATCAGACAACCAATTTTTTTTTTGTTTGTGGAAAACACCCCTTTTGAGGTGCCACATTTGGGTAAGACCCAAGGAGGTAGGGGTATCTATTCCACCAAAAGATGCACAAGGCTCGCACTTGGCTTGCCCCATTTGACACACTCAAAGAGCATGCCTAAAATAGAAAAACACAAACAACAAACAACCAAAAAACAAAAAAAAACAAAAAAAAACAAAAAAACAAAACATAAAAAACAACAAAAACACACATCGAAAAATTATATGAAGAAAAAATATATTACATCTATGGCCAAACCAAACCAACAGGTCTTTTAGTCAAGATTCAATAGAGGAAACATAAAATATTTTTTTTTGAGTTGGTAACTAAAAATCCCTAACTAAACCAAAGAGAAGCTAATACAAAGAAAAAATGAACTAGGTATCTCTAGAATTGAAGCCATCCAGAGAAAGGATAGAAAGAGAAGCATCTTTGATTTGCAAAATCCATCATCTCGGAGGGTGGCCATAACAAGTAAGATCAACTTAGTCCAAAGACCAATTAGCTAAAGCATCAACAATCCTATTTTGATAGACTCCTTTTGAGTCCTCTAATATTCCAAGTGATGATCTTCATTAATAATGGGGCTAAAGATGTTGGTAAGGGCATTAATATTACCTTCCTCTATAATATTTTCACCTTATTTTACCATATGTTATTGTTTAGTCTTATGACCTGCCTTTTGGTTAGTGTCCACCATTTTTTTTACCTATTTCTTGTATCACCCCAAGTGAATCTAGAATAGCTTCTAACCCTGAAGTATGCATATACAAAACCAAAGCATTATTGGAAGGATCAATAAAGTCTATCTTGGGGTTTGAATTATTTGAAGTTCTTGCATTTAGAATATGTTCTTGTCTATGTTTTCTCTCTTATTTCTTTGTTAAAAACCTTTGATTTCCTGGTTTATCTCTCAGTCCTTCCCTGCAACTTTAAATTGTGTTTCTACTACTTTTATCTCCATTATGTCCTTTTCCTCACCTAGAAAATTATTTATGGAAATAATTCCAAACATATTAGTTGACAACATTGCTTGATCCTTCACAAATGGATTTTTTGAGTGTTTTTTATTTTTAGGCATTTGGAAATCTGCTAAGTTTGTGTCCTCTTTATTTTGATTTGGAATCTTATTTAGACAGACACTAGCCAATTGACCATATTTATGGTATATTTTGCAATGAAAATGAATGTTCTCATAGTCCACCACCTACTCCCAAGTGTCCTCCCTAGATTTTAGTGAGGTATGTTTTGGAAGGGGTTTGTCAAAATTTATTAAGACACAAATTCGAGCATAAATAATATGTTCAAATTTATGTGTATAGTCATCAATCATTATGAAATTTCCAAGGGAGTTTCCAATTGTAGAAAACACAACTGGATTCCAAAATTCAACTCGGAGGCCAAAGAGTCTAACCCACATAGGTCTTGTAGAAAGCATTTCTTCTTTGGCTTTAAATTTAGTGTTCCAAGGATTCATGAAAAGTCCCACCCTTCCAAATAACCAAGGACCCCCTTGAAATTTTTAATCTTTGTGTTCATCATTAGCAAAAATAACAAGAAAATAACCATTGGAATAAATAGATATTTGTAACTCACCTTGTATTTTATAGTATTTTGTAGTCCATACTTTAAAAGTAGATAGGGTTGAACAAAAATCCAAGAAACAACAAATCAATCATCTTCTTTCCATATCTTCGATACCATCATGAATGTCACATATTTTTAGCTTAACAACTAGGGTTCCATTAGTTGCTCTTAGACATCCTGACTCAGTTTTTTTGGGATCAATCTTAGGTATTCTTAGAGGTCTATGAGAAGCCTTAATATTAATGTTACCGTTATTCTGGGACTTTCCACCATGAAGGACATCCTTAAAATTTATTTTTGGGGTTGAATCCTCAAAATCCTTGCCCTTGAAAGGGGTTTCCATTGTGGATTTCTTTTGGGGGTGTTCCTTAGCATTAGGATTGCTTAATTTCTGAACCATTTTTTTATTTTCCTAAGAAGGCTTCTCTTATTTGATCAGCAACTTGAAACTTGTTTTTGGGTCTCTTTAATCTATGCCTATGATGTCAAGGAAAGGTGTGATTTTCACTTTTTTCTTGGGCAAAAAATTGGAAGTAATTTTCAATCAAGTTTGTAGCATGAAGATTTGTTGAATGATAGATTCCTAACCCATTGTGGGTCTCCTACAACATATCCCATGATTATCTTGGGTAGAAACAACAAAAAAATAGGGCTTTAGGCCCCAAAAAATAGCCTTTTCCATCGCTTGTGCTTGAACCATAGATGAAACCCTCATATAATCATCTTCGAAACCCTCATATCTTGAAAAAATCACCTACTTGCTTTATTATATTGATTAAGCCATGACAACTAGGTTTATTGTTGATAGTTCAGTAGTATGCATTTTAAAGTCTCAAAATGAGATTATATATATATATATATATATATATATATATATATATATATATATATATATATATATATATATATATATATATATATATATATTGTATTATTATAATTATATTTTATGTACTTATATTTATAAAATTTTATGCTAATAGGGTCAATACGTCAACATTGAAGGCCTTATGTGGATTAAATCATATCAATTTATAATAAAATTTGTGTAAATATAAGTATTAAAATCTAGATTCTAAGCATATATATTTCATTTAGTTTTATTATAGTTATATTTTTTATTTGATTTTTAAAAGTGTCTAAAATTAATAATAAACTGTTACCTTTAGAGAAGTATAAAAAATTTAAAACTTGTAAAAAAATATAAATCATAGCCTTGCATTAGATCTATTTTTCTATGTTTTCTCTCTTGTTTCTTTGTTGAAAACCTTTGATTTCCCGGTTTATCTCTGAGTCTTTCCCTGCAACTTTAAATTGTGTTGCTACTATTTTTATCTCCATTATGTCCTTTTCCTCATCTAGAAGATTATTTATGGAAAGAATTCCAAACATATTAGTTGAAAACATTGCTTGATCCTTCACAACTAGATTTTTTTGAGTGTTTTTTTATTTTTAGGCATTTAGAAACCTGCTAAGTTTGTGTCCTCTTTATTTTGATTTGGAATATTATTTGGACAGACACTAGCCAATTGACCATATTCATAGTATATTTTACAATGAAAATTAATGTTTGCATAGTCCACCACCTACTCCCAAGTGTCCTCCCCAAATTGTAGTGAGATATTTTTTGGAAGGGGTTTGTAAAAATTTATTAAGACACAAATTCGAGCATAAATAATATGTTCAAACTTATGTGTATAGTCAGCAATAATTATGAAATTTCCAAGGGAGTTTCCAATTGTAGAAAACACAACTAGATTCCAAAATTCAACTGGGATGCCAAAGAGTCTAACCCACATAGGTCCTATAGAAGGTATATCTCGGCTTTAAATTTAGTGTTCCAAGGATTCATGAAAAGTCCCACCCTTCCAAAGAACCAGGGCCCCCCTTGAAATATATTCTCTGTGTTCATAATTAGAAAAAATAACAAGAAAATAACCATTGGGATAAATAAATATTTGCAACTCACCTTGTGTTTGCTAGTATTTTGTAGTCCACAATTTGAAATCATATAGGGTTGAACGAAAACCCAAGAAGCAACAAATCAATCCTCTTCTTTCCATATCTTCTATACCATCTTGAATATCACCTATTTTTATCTTAACAACTAGGGTTCCATCAACTACTCTTAGACATCCTGACTCAGTTTTTTGTGATCAATATTAGGTATTCTTAGAGGTCTATGAGAAGCCTTAATATTAATGTTAGCATTATTTTGGGACTTTCCACCATGGAGGGCATCCCTAAAATTTATTTTTGGGGTTGAATCCTCAAAATTCTTACCCTTGAAAGGGGTTTCCATAGTGGATTTGTTTTGGGGTGTTCCTTAGCATCAAGATTGCTTGAGTTTTGAACCATTTTTTATTTTCCTAAGGAGGCTTCTCTTATTTGATCTACAACTTGAAACTTGTTTTTGGGTCTCTTTAATCCATGCCTTGGATTTCGAGGAAAGGTGTGATTTTCACTTTTTTCTTGGGCAAAAAATTGGAAGCAATTTTCAATCAAGTTTGTAGCATGAAGATTTGTTGAATGATAGATTCCAAAACCATTGTGGTTATCCTATAACATATTCCATGATTATCTAGGGTAGAAAAAACAAAAAATAGGGCTTGTAGGCCCTAAAAATTAGCCTTTTCCATCACCTGTACTTGAACAATAGATGAAACCCTCACATAATCATCTTCAAAACCCTCATATCTTAAAAAAAAACACCTACTTGCTTTATTATATTGATTAAGCCATGACAACTAGGTTTATTGTTGATAGTTCAGTAGTATGCATTTTAAAGTCTCAAAATGAGATTAAATCATATTATTTTATAACAAAACTCTATGGAGTGGTAGTTTTGAAATGTGAATTATATATATATATATATATATATATATATATATATATATATATATATATATATATATATATATATATATATATAAATTATTATTAAAATTACATTTTATGTACTTGTATTTATAAAATTTTATACCATTGAAGGCCTCATGTGGATTAAATCATATCAATTTACAATAAAATTTGTGTAAATATAGGTATTAAAATCTAGATTCTAAGCATATAAATTTCATTTAGTTTTATTATAGTTGTATTTTTTATTTGATTGTTAAAAGTGTCTAAAATCAATAATAAACTCTTATCTTTAGAGAAGTATAAAAAATTAAAAACTTGTAAAAAAATATAAATCATAGTCTTGCATTAGATCTATTTTTCTACTTTCATTGTACATAAAAATTGTATAAAAACTTATTGATGTTTCTACCCCATATGTCTACTCAACAATTTATCGAAAATTTTATACTCTTATAGTTGATAAATAAAAAAGACTTAAAATATTAACAACATGAAATTATATCTTTACTTAGATCTATTTATGTAGAATATGTATTCATATAATGTTTGTCCAAATACTCATATTATGTATAATTATAAACCACTCATACGTTTTTATGATAAAACCTTAAAATTAAGAAAAAAGATTGGTAAAATACATAATTATGTGTGTGTGCATGCGCACGTGTGTGTATACTTTTGAAAATAAAAATTATATTCCCTTTTTATACTTAATTTATAATGTTTTGTCAACTTACAGCTTCCTCTAATTCTCAATCAAAGTAGAAATTATTCCTTAACGAAGTTGAGCATACTGCTTTTTAATTAAAAATAGTTTTATAAACTAGGCTTAAAACTCTACATGAATAGCATGCTCTTACTATAGAGAAGGTATTGTTGCATATCCCCCTTTAGTATAATCTCTCATTATTTAATGCATTATTTGAATTCAAATGAAGGTAACATCATGCATAACCTTTGTGAAGATGTTTGTGAGCTTGTTGTTGAATCCATATATATTGTAAGAATCTCAACCTAAGAGTAAAAATCCTAGATATTATGCATTTAAAGCTTATGTGATTGATACTCTTATGTAAAAAAATGGATTATGAATTAGTTGAATGGTGCTCTAGTTATCACAATAAAGACCAGGGGTTTCCTTAGGAGAAAGTCTCAACTACTCAAAAAACATCCTCATCCATTTCAAATACTTCCCACATGAGTAGAATTTTAATGATCTACTTCAATGATGATAAAATACATAGTTAGAAGTGGGCATTCACTTGTCTAGACCACTAATCCATTCTATATTAAATTATCATTGTAATTCAAGGGCATCTACTATTCTATATTGAATAATACCTTAAATATAGCAAATAATCTACTTGGCAAGCTTCTAGAAAGTCTTATGAGGTGCTTGCAGGTATCTAGAATAAATATGGACATAAAAAATAGATATTTAATTGGGTGTGAGTGAGATAAAGAATAATCCCCACTAAGGATTGGTAAAGAGAAGAATTTGTTAAAAGAGGACAATTTATAATGACTTAGTATAAACATTTTACATATATGTTAGGATGAGTCAAACCTTGAGCACCAGGGTTATAATTTTTAATTTAGAAGTATATATATAGGAAGATATATGTGATAGTTTATCATCATTGTAATAATATTTCTTATATCTCCTTCAATACACATATGATACTTTTCCCTCTCTAAGTGTCCTATGAGTATTTTCCCACTCTAAGTAGCTTGGATTTGCTTTAGTGATCTGGATCTTGGATTTGTTGAAATTATCTTGGAATTGCTACTACTTATTATTTTATTTCAAAATTTATTGCAATTTTATGAAATTTAATTACATAATTACTGTTTTAATAAGTTGTTTCATTATTATTTTTTACTGGTAAGAGGGGTTTTGAAAGGATCCTGTAACATTTTACAAAAATATGAAGGTGAAGAACACAAGCTTATACTGAGATGGGGGTGAACAATATAAGACCAAACTTTTACTTTTATTTCAAAATGATAACATCAATAATATCAATGTAGTAAATGAAACAATGCACAAATAATCACACACATGAGAGACACAAATTTAACTTGGTTCACCCAATGTGGGCTATGTCCATGAAGAAAATATTTCTTATAAATTTTCTCAACCAATATCTTGGGAATGAATTGCCTATTACAATATTTATGGATACCAACCCAAAGGAGACACCAATCCCCTCTTAAGTTCATGGACACCACTCCATAGGAGACACCAATCCCCTCTACTTCAGGTTTTATGGACCTCTATCCACAGGAGACACCAATCCCCTCTCAAGTTTGTGGACACCACTCCACAGGAGACACCAATCCCCTCTGCTTTAGGTTTTGTGGACACCACTCCATAGGAGACATCAATCCCCTCTACTTCAAGTTTTGTGGATCTCTATCCATAGGAGACACCAATCCCCTCTCAATTTCATGAACACAACTCCATAAGAGACACCAATCCCCTCTACTTTAGGTTTTCTGGACACCACTCCATAGGAGACACTATTACCCTCTAATTCAAGTTTTGTGGACCTCTATCCATAGGAGACACCAATTCCCTGTCATGTTCGTGGACAACACTCCACAAGATACACCAATTCCCTTTTCTTCAAGGTTTGTGGACACCACTCCACAGGAGACACCAATCCCCTCTACTTCAGGTTTTATGGACTTCTATCCATAGGAGACACTAATCCCCTTTGCTCTGGTTCATGGAACTCTATTCACGAGAGACACCAATACCCTTTGCTCTAGTTCATGGACTTATATCCATAGGAGAAACCAATCCCCTTTGCTCTGGTTAGTGGACCTTTATCCACAAGAGACACTAATTCCCTTTGCTCTAGTTTGTGGACCTCTATACATAGGAGAAACCAATCCCCTTTGCTCTGGTTCATGGACCTCTATCCACAGGAGACACCAATCCCCTTTGCTCTGGTCTACTCCAAAGCTTGCTCAAATCTGCTCCAAGCCTACACACAAGGTTTGCTCAAACCTGATCCAATACTACACACAAGGCTTGATCAAATCGACTCCAATCACAACTCAATAAACCTCTTAACTTGCTTTTATGAAGATGTGCCCTCAAAAACTTGTCTCAAAATAATTTCCTTTTCAAAGTGTCACTTCAAAAATGGTTAGTAGATCTCTCTTTCAAATCATCCACATTACATTTCTCCTTAAAAATGTGCACAATATAATCTAAAAATAGTGCTCTATGACTCTCTTTTTTTTCTCAAAATATGAAGCATTAACAATTATCAAAAAACCCCTCAAATTTTATTTTCCACCATACAAAAATTACAATAAAAAATCAAACCACAATAACACCTTATAACTCCTTATTTCACAAGAAATTATTCTCAACACACCATCATGTTTTTATAGCACTCAATAACCTAATGTACAACTTACAATTATTTAAATTAACCACATACACCTCATACCTCCTACTAAAATAAAAGGATTTTCAATGCACTAAATATCTCAAGGTCTGAATCACAAAATTAAATCTATCTCATGCATCGTATACAACCACTCATAAGGATCTACATTTATTTTTTAACACTATCCTTTGACCCCATGATAAAGAAAAATTTATAACCTTATGACTCTCTAATGCAGGTTAATGGAGCGCATACCTTAGACCTTAGGAAAAATTTAATTCAAAAATTTTGTGCTGTCACTGTTGCTGTCATCGCGAATCGAACCTACCACCTCTTGTTGGCCCGCATCCTAGCGCAAGCTAGGCTACCGCATGGGTTAGCTGCTCACACACCAACCAAAGCACACAAATAATGCTTTCAATATACCTATGTGATGCTATTTCCATCTCAACAAAAATATTTACCAAAAAAATTACCATTTCGTGCCTTAAACCCGCGACCTCTTCTCTCCCAGTGACTTAGCGCAAGGACTCCCTACCGTCTAGGCTAGTTACCTAGATGAAACTTCCACCACGCGCACTCCCTTTTGAATTGTAAATTTGTCCTTTAAAAATGTGTGCCTTTGTCCTTTCTCTCCTCTCTGCCTCCACGAATGAAATGTGAACAAAATATTTTGAATGGGACTTGCACTCCACCTTCGCCTTCAATAATTATTTATGCTCCATATATATATTTCCTTGCCCTTTGATTTCATGACGTCGACGCTAGAATTTTGAAATAATATTTTTTTATTTTGCTTCTTTGCCACCCCTTTTTTTAAAACTTTTATTTAATTATAATAATTTAAGTCGAAAAGATTTAAATATTATAATTTAAACTTTTAACCTTTGGGCCTTTTCAATTAGAAATTTTTCTAACCAAATAAAGCCTTGTATTTTTCTTGCAAACACAACCATGGAGAATATTTTTGCCTTAACAAATTTTGTACCATTGACACTATCTCATGTGCCCTTTGAAGATATTTTCCTTGCATTTTAATATTTCAACATTGAAGATAATTCTCAACCATTTCACCTTTAATATCAATGAAAACTCAATATGCTCTATATTTCCAACAATATCCCCCTTTGTCATTGATGGCAACGCTTTCAAAAATTATTCTTTTAGTGCAACTGGATACCAAAACTGCTCCCCCTGAGAGGTTGCTCCCTCTTACTGAAATATCTCCCCCTTTGACATCAATGGCAAAGGGCTCCATGGGGCTAAAAAATAAGACATTTTATCATAGCCCCCTCACCACCTCCTCTTCTTGAGGTGATTAAGTTTGGGATGGGAGTAAACCTACTCCCAACTTACAATGCTCTTCTTCTTTTTGAATATTCTTTTTCCACACCTTTGTGGTCATACCCTTTTGAATATTTTGATCATCCCTATTCTTGCTTGTCTTTGGAAGTTCCTGAAATTCTATTCTACACCACTTTGCCTTATGCCCAAAATTATTGTAATTGTAACATCTAATGTTGTAATTCTTGGAAGGTGCATATGACTTGAAATTTCTCTTTGTGAAGCCATAATCATATTTTCCATGAACCCTACAATGTATAGCTTTATGACCAAAATGATTAAATGAGTAACAATAACCTTGGAAATAGTATTCATCTTGCCTTGGAGGATATGATTGCATACTTATTTCTTGGCTTTTCTTGTGATGGTCTCTATTCCTTGATTGTGCATTATTTTATTCCTTATTGATGGTTCCATTTCTCAATTCATAAACATTGGTCTTAGGTTCTTCTTCAATCTCTTCCTCTGAGACTTCCTTTTCTTTTGAGCTTGACTCCATTTTTTGTACTTCTTCATAGCCTAGTCCTATTTTGATAAATGAAGTTCTTTGTGCTTTGATAATGTTATCCAAAGCTTTTGAACTTTTCCCAAATCTGTGTAGCTTATCCTTAGAATATTTCACTTCCATCCTTAGAGAAATCACATCATGTTCTAATCTTTCAGATTCTAACTCTTTTACCTATGAATTTTCAACCATAACTTCTTCAACTCTTCTTGCCTCTTCAACCTTAACTCTTAAATCAGTGAGATATTGTAGAAGCTTTACCTTTGTTTCATCATCCTCTTGTCCTTGAACCTTCAATATTAAGTTCTTTCTAAATATTTTCAAGTATTTAAGAGCAACAATAAGTTCCTCTTCTAGGTCAACTCTGACTTTTTTTTTTTTTAAACCTTCCTCTAGGTCTTCAACTATAGGAGCATCTTATTTTTATTCTACTTGGTTAGGAGTATCTTATACTTTGTCTTCAATAGGAGTGTCCTCTTCCTCTTCTATTACCAAAAATAGATTCTCTTCTTTTTCACTATCTGAGAAAATTTTATCACTGTCACTTGAAGCACAACTTGCTTCTTCAACATAGAAACTATTCTTGTGCCTTTGAAAAATCTTCTTCTCATGCTTGCCTTGACCATACCTATTTTTCTTTTCATATTTGAATTTTCTTTCTTCCTTCTTCTTATAATCATGTTTATCTTCACTGCTACTACTTCTAGCTTGCGGATAATTAGATGCATAGTGACCAAAGTTACCACAATTAAAATATTTCATAGTCTTCATATCTTTGTGTTTTCTTGAGCCCTTCTTATTTCTTCTCACAAATTTAGCTTCTTCATCATTGCTTGACTCATCACTTGATTCTGGTTCTTTATCCTTTGCCTTATTTGAAGCTTTGAATGATTCCTCCCTTTTGGATGCTTTATCCTTTTCTATTATCATATCATAAGCTGTGAGAATACCATGTAGTTCATCAATATTCAAAGTTGTTATATCCTTCATTTCTTCTATTGCAGAAACCTTTACATCATACCTCATGGGAAGTGATCTTAAAATTTTCTGAACAATAGTAGAATCCTCAATATTTTCTCCAAGTTCCCTAATGGTATTAAAAACCTCATCAACACAAATTAAGTATCTATCAATATTTTCCTCATCTCTATTATTCAAGTCTTCAAACTTCCTTCTATGAGTTTGAAGTTTTGCCAACTTAACCTTGTCATCTTCTTCATATGTATTTTTTAGTTTATCCCACAATTATTTTTTTGTTTTACTATGCATGAATTTTACAAATTCAGACTCCTATAATCCACTTAAAATTGCATTCATTGCCTTGGCATTATTTTTATATAGTTTATTACTACTTATATCTGTGGGAGGATATACAGGTGGTGTGTATCCATTCTCTACTGAATTCCATGTATCAAATCCCTGTGCCATCAAAGATGTCTTCATCCTCAGAAAGCATAATTAGTACCATTAAACAATGGAGATATGTGTGTTTAAAATCCTTCCTGTTTAGCCATATGTGTTCCTGTAAGATATTATTTAAAGTTGTTAGGATTCCTTGAAGGAACCATATTTGATACCAATTGAAGAACACAAGCTTATACTGAGAGGGGGTGAACAATATAAGATCAAAATTTTACTTTTCTTTAAAAATGATAACAATAATAATAACAATGCAGTAAATGAAATAATGCACAAATCATCACACACATGAGAGAAATACATTTAATGTGGTTCACCTAATGTGGGATACGTCCACGAAGAAAATATTTTTTATAAATTTTCTCAACCAATCTCTTGGGAACCAATTCCCTGTTACAATGTTTATGGGCACCAACCCAAAGGAGACATCAATCCCATCTCAAGTTCATGGAAACCACTCCATAAGAGACACCAATCCCCTCTGCTTTAGGTTTTGTGGACCTCTATCCATAGGAGACACCAATCCCATCTCAATTTTGTGGACACCACTCCACAGGAGACACCAATCCCCTCTACTTTAGGTTTTGTGGACACCACTCCATAGGAGACACCAATCCCCTCTACTTCAGGTTTTGTGGACCTCTATCCATAGGAGACACCAATCCTCTCTCAATTTCATGGACACAACTCCATAGGATACACCAATCTCCTTTGCTTCATGTTTTTTTGGACATCACTCCACATGAGACACCAATCCCCTCTACTTCAAGTTTTATGGATCTCTATCCATAGGAGACACCAATCCCATATCAAGTTCATGGACACCACTCCACAAGAGACACCAATCCCCTTTGCTTAAGTTTTTGTGGACACCACTTCATAGGAGACACCAATCCCCTCTGCTTCACCTTTTTTAGACCTCTATACACAAGAGACATCAATCCCATTTGCTATGGTTTGTGGATCTCTATCCACAGGAGACACCAATCCCCTTTGCTCTGGTTCATGGAACTCTATCCATAAGAGACACCAATTTCCTTTGCTCTGGTTCATGGACCTCTATCCACAAGAGAAACCAATCCCCTTTGCTCTAGTTTGTGGACCTCTATCCACAAGAGACACCAATCCCCTTTTCTCTAGTCTGCTGTAAAGCCTAATAAAATTTACTCCAAGCCTACACACAAGGCTTGCTCAAACCTACTCCAAGCCTACAAATAAGGCTTGCTCAAATCTACTCCAATCACAGCTCAACAAACCTCTTAACTTGGTTTGATGAAGATGTGCCCTCAAAAACCTATCTGAAAAGAATTTCCTTTTCAAAGTGTCACTTGAAAACTGGTTAGTAGATCTCTCTTTCAAATCATCCACATTAAATTTATCCTTAAATATGTGCACATTGGAATCTGAAAATAGTGCTCTATGACTCTCCTTTTGTTTTCAAAAGATGAAGAATTAAAAATTATCAAAAAACCCCTCAAAATTTATTTTCCACCATACAAAAATTACAATAAAAAAACAAACCACAATAACACCTTATAACTCCTTTCACAAGTGTGACCACCAAAACGGCCTCACACCTATGCTTCCTACTGCGTAATTGAAATAAAAGATACAAAAGCATGCATTGCAAAATTGACAACAAATGATAAAGAATGAGAACACTTTATTTCCATTTATGAAGCCAATTCCAATTACAAATACGTCCCTCTTAGGGATACCAATTTGATACTCTTATTACAGTAGGAAAAGCATATGAAATCCCTCTCAAGGGCAAATGTGAGTTTCAAGCCATTCGGGGTGACACGAACTGCTCTAGGGTGGAGTTGACCCTCTTCTTCGCGTTGAGGAAGGAATTGGATGGTTGAATCTCCTTCGAATCTGCTTTCCTGCGGTCAAGAAACAACACAAAAGTATTAAAAGCATAGGCAACCTCTCATGATGAGGCCCTTTAAAGGATTTAAACATGAAAATGCCATAATACTAATGAAATCAAGAAAGTTAATAAAACGTGTTAGACATATTCAATACTCATAAATATTGCTTGAAACATAGAAACAATGAATATAGCTATCAATCTAATGGATTAATTGCATAAAATGAAGCATTAGAACATGAAATTAAGCTAATTATGTCCTACTTACCATAATGAAGTAAACCTAATAAAAACCCTAATTTTGTCGGTCAAAGTCTCTACAAATGCTAACTAAACTACTAAAATGCTTAATCTAGTCTAATAAAGCACAATGCAAATGAAATAGTAAGGAGAATTGTCACCAGTTGCAAACCATAGCTCTGATGAGCGGTCTACACTGTACACCATGGATTTCAGCCACAATGAGCAATCAAGTGGTTTTGCCCTCCAAATTAAGGGTTGTGGGCTTGATCCTCCTTGTCAAATTGATGATCAAGGGTCACCTTGGTGTCCTCTGACTGGATTGGCGATTGAATTGCACAGTTGGGCCTCCGTTTGCCCAAATTCATATTTCTTGGCATTCTAGCTCCTTAGGGCATCCATGGCATGAATTGTCATGATGCTTGATTAGTTAACAAGTGGATAGCAATCAAACTCCCTCTCAATGCACTCAAGTGAGTCCACAATTCGATAGGGCTTCGCTACTCAAATGCAATCTCTCTCTCTCATAGTTTACCCTAATTCGAAGGGGTACTTATAGGACTACCCAAGGGCTAGGGGTGGCTTCATGGAGAAGCCAAGATCAAGAAGAGGTAGTTGGGATAGTTGGATTGGAAGCCTCTGGAATCTTTCATCCTTCAACTACCTTCTTCTAGAACAAATGGTCATTCCAACCAATTTGGCTTGGATGAAGGCCAACTGAACTTTAGTTTAGACCGTAGGTCACAACTATGGCCTAGGCTATGAACCATAGGTGTCAATAATGGTTCAGACTATAGACCATAGGTCTCAACTATGGTTCAAACTGATTAGGCCAAGGAGCCCAAATTGAGTGGTTAGAACCACTACTCTATCTTGGAGTCTATCCAAGATCTTCCATATGGTCTTGTAGCATGTCCCATATGAGTAGTCACCTTCGACATGACGTGTTTTAGGTGTCTACAGATGCCCCTTTTGAGATGCATTGTGAGATCGAACAACGCTGAGCAAAAATAGACCTCCTAAAATGATGTCGAAGGTTACATGATGATCATTAATCGGATCAACATTAGATGCCCTAGGTCCTCCAAAAGGATGCGCATCCTAGAATCATTGCTTCCAACTGGGTGAAAGGCTTAAATTTGAAGAGCTTGTGCCCATATCATCTCATTCGATGTAGTTGTGCATTCCATAGGTATATTTTGACCCATAGATCTGAAAGGTGGAGAACAAAAAGCAATTTTCATATTTGCTATTTTCCCCAAGCAAAGGGGTAAGCTTATGATAGTTGTTGACAATGATTCATAAGATGAACACAATTTGACAAGATCAAGGGATCTATGATTTTAGGGATCTTCTATTGATTTTGATTATGATTATGATATTATGACTACCCCCTCAAGCGATGAGTCGATGAGGGTAATGACAATGAATAAAGTGATGAGGTCACTTGACCATAATGAAGGATCTGCACAAACTTAGATTTGAGCATTTTAATTACTTGGCTAGGCCTTAGTTCAACTTATGATTGCAACTATTAATAGTAATTGCACATTTCTATCCCATGGAGCAGTCAGGCTGCAATAGCCTTCTTAGGGAATCAAAAGGATACAATGCCTAATTAGATTTATGTTGAATCAATTTGTCGATGATCTACTAAAAATATGTCATAGGAGAAATGACATGAAACACCTCGTTCCCATGGAGCGGTCCAGCCTTGAAGGCCTTCTTCGGGATTGAAAAGAAGCATATCAAATCAACGATGACAATTTTACCCCAAATGTCCTTATGGTTATTTACTCATCTCGTCGGATTGCATGGAGCATCAGTCACTGCAACCACCAAGTGTATAGGGTAAATAACTGAATACGAGGTGCATTTGGATTTTTTTGGTTAATTTGAATTTTTAATTGATCATGGTGCTTGAAAATCACCAAATTTGTTAAATTGATTGCTCTTATTGAGATTTTGATCCATTAGGAATCATTAATTTACCATTTAAGACCTTCCCACGATGGGATTTTAATGCATTTAATGCTAGTTACAAACCATGCATCTGGGTTGCAACTAGAAATTTCAAATTTGGGAACCGCAGCTCAGACCTGCACTTGCAAAACCCTAATTCCAAGACCGCAATTGTCAGCTGCGGTCCAACAAAATTAGAAAAAAGTATATAAATTTTTCCATTTGAAAATTTCATTATTATTCCTTGAAAGCGATTTGCAACTAGAGAGCTCTAAGAGGTGAGGAAGCATTACTGATGCGAAACGCTACCGAAACCACTACCTACCACCTCACACATATCCCGATGGTGGACCCTTCACAACCTTCATCTAGTAGAGGGATCGATGTGGGAAAGGTAACTCTAAACCGAGTCCTCACACTCCTTACCAGTTTAAAATGAACCTCATTAAGAAATGGGCTAAATTTACCTCATTAAACTACTAGCAAAGAACCTCACACTAGTTAGGCTAGATTAGGTTTAATTTTTTGGGTTGCCAGGCTAGGAAGTGACCCTAAAAAGGTCACGTTCCTAGATCGTAGTTGGTAGATGTGGTTCCCAATTGATATATTGGGAACCGTAGCTATTAACCATGATGGGATTCAAATCCCAATGGTCAAATTTTGACCGCATGTGGGCCATAGGTTTGACCTACGGTTTTGCTCCTATGCAAAAAATTTCAATTTTTTTTATTTTTTTGAAATTTTTAGCAACTTTTTTAGATTTTTTTACATTTTAAGGTTGTTTTTATTTATCTGTTTTTAGTTTTTCTTAGTCATAATTGTCCTTATACCTTTCTGCTCTATAAAAATTGACCTCTAGATCTAGGGAGCTAGATATCCTCTGCACCCTCTATGATCAACTCACTAACCAAGAGCGGGAGTGGTTTGGTGCGGTTGGCTTTGACTATGTGCTTGATCTGCCCATGATCTGGGTAGACCAAGCATACATGACTACATTGGCCCGATGTTGGAATGCATGGACCAACACATTTCACCTACCCATAGGTGAAATGATTGTGACATTGGAGGATGTCTATCGGATCTTTAGGATCTCGATCGATGGGGAGCGCATCACCTCCACTCCTTTCACCAGCAAGGAGGATATTTTTGATGATATTTTTGGTGACCTGAGTGAGGATGCCTAGGGTAGGACTGATCATGGGGGCATCCACATTGGATACTGGTAGGGCGAGGGCATCTTCTCGGTTTGAGAGGTCGTATTTATGCATCTGGTTGTCTAGATTGTGCTTCTAGACTCCTCGGGTGTGAGGATCCCCTGGAACCTCCTAGCCATTGTTAGGAGAGTTACGTAGAGTTCGACATGGTGGTCACTACTCTTAGCCTGGGGGAGCACATTATTGGTATAGTTGTACCATGAGCTATATCATATTACCCATAGGAGTTGGGTAGGTATCAGTTGTAGCTTACTACTTTAGATCTGGGGATGGTAGCACATCTGGATCGAGTGATCGATAGACTTACCTCTCATCATCACCACTATTCTTGATGCTCACCAGTGCTATGCGACATGCTAGCCCCATGAGGAGGAGGGGTTCTGGAGTAGGACTCATGCTGGAGACCTAGACCATTATATCCTTAGATTTGCATAGCTTTGGGTGGATGACATAGAGTGGCACTCGTACATGGATTGCCCTACATGGGAGGAGGTTGACGAGCGACTCTGGTAGGTGAGGAGGGATAGGTGGTTACTTGGTTGCAAGGCTGAGATTCATGAGTATCAGTTCTACTCATGCATCTAGTGATAGTTTGGTATGGTACAGGATATTTTGGAGCTACCTATGATCTATAGGCACCTAGTTCTAGAGAGGGATCTTTAGTGGATCGAGCTGACACCATTAGGGGATGAGGTAGATGACTTCCAAGAGTCAGGCATGGCTAGGGCTGGCACCACCCCAACATATGATACTTGGTGGTCCCTTCTATAATGGCATGGAGAGGGGCCCCTCGATCGGACGGATGACGATGCCGATGTTGATCTAGATGGGTGCAATGTGCACCAACGAATCAAGGGAGGATGGGGTGCAAAGGCCGCAACTGGGGATGCTTCATAGATTGAGGATGAGGAGGACATATCAGATGAGGGTAAGGTGCCTACTGATAGTTAGGTGGGGTAGTCACTGGCTCAAATTTTTTATCTTTAGAGTTAGGTTGGTACATTATAGACCCAATTGCAACACAAGGATATGTCGTTCGCCATGACAGAGGCAAATATTGCGCATGGACAAAGCCAGTGGTGCATCTATGAGGAGGAGAGGCCTCTCCTCAAGGCACAACTCACTACAATAGAGACAAAGATCATAAGGCTCACTAGCGAGCATGATCTAGCATGGCTGGATACCATGACCACTAAGTAGGATCTATTGAGGGTATCAATGGGACATCCCTCATCTACATAGGTTGTCATGGCACCTCCCACAGCACCATCATCTTCATTACTAGGAGGCCACGACCCCATGGTCGAGATCAGACGGCTCACTTCCCTCGTTGAGGAGGGTAATACTATACAGAATGCGAGGGTAGCTCGCATCTCTCAGCTGGAGGGCCACATCAGGATGATAGGTGGGGAGGTTCTAGAGGACATTTATTCTACAGGGACCCATAGGAGCAGCTCCAGGACTAGGACCAAGGAGATAGGATAGTCCACCGCTAGCTCGAGCCACAGGACACACAAGACTGAGAGGACTCACAGGTCTTCGAGTACTCAGGGTGCTAGCTCATGGAGGACTCATAGGGATGGCAGAGGTGATGGAGGTGCCTCATAGACTAGGGGTGTAGGCCACACTTAGTATAGATCTCAGAGATATTTTGGTGTACTATTTTTGAGTGTAAGGTCGAGGACCTACATAGTTGTAGCCTATGGGCATTTTTGATGTACCCTTGATGTACTCATTTTTGGACACACACACACACACACACACACATATATATATATATATATGAGATTGATCATTTTGGCTCATTATGTGTACTTGTGTATTTTTAATTTTATGTTTATGTTATGCACATGGATGCAGATGTTTATATTGATGCTATGCTTTTATGATGTGATGTATGAATGACATGCACTAGATAGCTATTTTAATTTATGATGCTGATGGTATGCAGTGATCTAGATGATTAGATGTGCTATTTATGATGGATGCATATGGATGCGATGTTTACTTTTAAATGCATATTTAATTTTGCTTTATTGCATGCATTTAATTTATGATAATGTCACGATATGCTAGTGCAATGTATGTAATGCATTATTTACATGATGGTAATCTAATGTAAATGAACTTGTATGCTTTAATCACTTAAAACATAAGGAATGAATGTGATATGTGTTTAACAATCTAATGGATGACACCACAGAATGTGTAAAAATCATGAATGTAATTGAAAATCCTCATTACAAGAATTTAATCAATTAATCACCCATATATGAAATGCAATGATATGAAGCGGTATTATGCGAATGATATAATATGTCACTCTATATTTCTTTTGCAATTTGAAAGATATGCACAATATAGTCAGTGGCCATCTAAATATCATTTTTGATATCCATCCGGTATCTATCCTATATCATGAAAACTTTGTGCTTAATGTAAATGATGTATCACGGATTCGATACTTTGCAGTTTGATGATTGAAATGACTTTATTTTATATGGTTTGTGATATTTGAAATTTTGTTGCTATTAGAGAAATTTTTGAGGTTTTCCATGAGACTCAAACACCCTAGTAGACTTATCAAAAGTTGTATACTGACCAAACTAGACTTCTGAAATGTAAGGCTTTTGCTAGGATAGGCCCTAACTATTCATTATCCTTATGTGTGCACATGAGTATATTAAGATAAGGCATAAGCATACCCCGATGTCAGGCAGGATTATTTTAGCCCATTGCTAAGATTGGGGGTCCGCATATGTTTATCCAATCCTAGGTTTAGATTTCAGTTGGACTAAGCCACTAGGCGATACAGGACACCTAAAGCTAGCTCTTCCACATTCAAACATTGGTCTATACATAAGCAAGGTGCTAATGCATCAGACATATCATCATGCGTAAGGTACAATAGTGCTAACAATTCCATGGATTCAAGTTCACTCCCTTCCTTTTTTCAATTTTTTGGGATACTTGCTCATATATAGTTGTGCAAGGGATTTGATTCCACTTTGACTTTGAACTTTCTTTGGATCTTCATTTGATCTTCATTTGAACTTGCTTTTTGATATTCATTTGATCTGGATTTGAACTTTGATTTTTGATCTTCATTTGATCATTTGAACTTTGATTTTTGATCTTCATTTGATCTTCATTTTCTGGAATTTACATTTGATAATTTTCTTCAGAAACTTCCCTTTGGGGATTTGACTTTGGGGGAACTATTTCTGGGATATCGATTGAGTATATCGATCTATGATATCAATATGGGATATCAATCTGGGATGTCGATCTATGATATCGATCTAGGGTATCAATCTTGAGGATTGATGTGGGATATCACTTTGGGATATTGCTCATTTTATCGTAAGCAAGGGATTTTGGGTAGGGAATAAACTTGTCCTTTTGCCAATTACCAACATTTCCCATATCATCCGCATAGGGGGATAAGCAAGAATAACTCTTTTCACCTCAGGATACCTGGTCCTACTTTGTGGCTTTCATCTTCCCCTAGTCCTTATTAGGATTGTTTAATTTGTTGATTAGTGATAGGATTTTGATATGCTAAGGGCTATACTAACTAGACCTCAACTACAAAAGCAAAGCAAGCTTTCTATCAACTCTTGAGAAGACCTCTAGGTATGGTTGAATGATTGGAAAACCCTAGTATATTCTTCATAGCAACAATATGGGTTGTGTTGACAAACACAATTACTCATATGAATGATGGATTATGATAAATGTAGAGGTGCATGATTGAAACACAAATGTGGCATCGTTTGTAAGACTGACAAACACAATCCATCCTATTATGGAATGCAATGGATGAAGAATGCCTACATGCAATATAATGCAGTGAATGCATATGTAAATGCAAATGGAAATGCATAATGCAAATGCAAATGTTTTTGGATTTTATGCTTTACCAATTTTTTTGGATTTTATTGATTTTTAAATTTTTATTGATTTTGAGCCTTTATATTTGACCAAATGGTGAGTACATGCCTTTGGAGCCTTTAGGAGTGACCAAATGGTGAGGAAATGTCATTGGAGCCTTTAAATTGACCAAGCAATTTTTCAAAAAATCCTTGGAGCTTTTTAGGATGACCGAGCGGTTTTAAGCAAAACCCTTAGAGCCTTTTGGGGTTGACCAAAGGTTTAAAATACCTTTGGAGCTTTTTGATTGACCAAACTACTCACAAGAGATCTTGGAGCCTTTTAGGATGACCGAGCGATTTTAAGAAAACCCTCGAGGCCTTTGGGTTGACCAAGCGGTTTCTTAGAAACCCTTGGTGCCTTTTTGGGATGACCAAGCGGTTATAAGCAAACCCTCGGGGCCTTTAACTGACATGACCAAGCGGTTTTAGGAACCCTTGGAGCCTTTTGCTATGCTTTTAAGCATAGAATACCTTAATATGGATGATGTTGAGAGGTTCAGGCTCTTCAACACCCCCTAGCGATGTTAGGTGATAGGTACCTAGACCAATATTTTTAGATATGATATAAGGTCCTAGCCAATTAGCCATGAATTTGTCTCGCATATCAGGTATAAATTAGAGTTCTATTGGTTCTCTTTGAGCACAAGATCCCCAACTTCAAAGTCTCTCTAGTGGACTTTGATATTGTAAGCTCATTTTAGTCACTCCTGATAAACATGGAGATGCTCAAGGGCATTCATGCGATGTTCATCAAGTAGCGTCAGTTGATCCAGGTGAGCTTGCCATGTGGTGTCATCATCGATGAACTCTTTCAATGCGATGCACAGCATTGGAATTTCCAACTCTAAGGGCATAATGGCCTCAGTGCCATATACTAGTGAAAATGGAGTTGCCCCAGTGGGTGTCCGAATGCTAGTCCTGTAAGCCCATAATGCAAGGGGCAGTTGGATATGCCAATCTTTGTGGTGTTCTTGTACCATATTTTTCAATATGGCAACCACTATCTTGTTTGAGGCCTCAACTTGCCCGTTTTCTTGCGGATAGTATGGAGTCACAAAACTGTGCTTGATTCTATACTTAGACGTCAAAGCTCTCACAATTTTGTTCTTAAATGATGTTCCATTATCCGAAACTATCTTGGATGGAATCCCAAAATGACATATGATATGCTCGAGTATAAACTCTGCTATGCGAGCTCCAGTTATCATTGTTAAGGGTATTGCTTCCACCCACTTTGTAAAGTACTCAGTAGCCATGATAATAAATGTATGTCGACCCAATGATAGGGGAGAGATCTTGCCTATAAGATCTAATCCCCACTGAGCAAATGGCCAAGCCGCTTGGATGGGTTGTAAGGCCTATGATGGCAAGTGCGTAAGATTAGCATGATGCTGACATTTGATGCATTTCTTGACATACACATTGCAATCCTTCTCCATAGTGGGCCAATAGTAACCCATTCGAAGGATGCGCTTGATGATGGCCATGCCACTGAAATGGCCATTGCACATACCATCATGAGCTTGTGAAATCACCCAAGATGCCTCTTGGGGCTCTAGACAATGAAGGAGAACTCCATCATAGCCTCGTCGATACAAAATATCTCCTAGCAAGACATATTTAGTCACTTTTTGCTTGAATGTGCATTTTACGGCACACAATAATCCCTCTAGGATCATACCAAGTTTTAAGAAGTCTTGGATTTACGACATCCAGCTCTGGTAAGCCTCAACTTCGACTGCTAAGATGACTTGCTCCCCCTGCGTATCTACATTTGCAAATGCAGACTAGGAAACAACCTTGTGGTGAATGGTGGTGCCACTCCCCATCGGACTCTAAGAGGTTAATGACCCCTAGGGTGCCTTCTTTAGAAAGTCTTCAGCTCTGCAGAACCATTCAGCTTTTGGTTCCATGCTAATCATGTTGATTGACTCTTTATTATCAAAGGCTGCACGCTCCACTGTAGGATGCGAGAGCATCTTAACATGGATGGTAGTGAAATCCATAGATGGATTCTGAGGGATTAAGGATCCCAAAGATGCCATGGTGTCTACAAACCTATTTTATGAATGAGGGATTGCCTCGATGTCATACCATTCCAACTTAGCCAAATATGTAGCAACAAGATCTTTATAAGCTTTCAGTACGGGACATCGACACTGAAAGAGCCCCTTAACTTGATTGACTATGAGCAAGGAGTCACCAAAGATGTTTAATATTTTAATGTTCATGGTGATGGTTGTGTGGAGGCCCAATAGTAGGGCTTCATACTCAGCATTGTTGTTGGTGCAAGGAAAGTCTAATTTAAATGACAAGGGCATTGGAGCTCCTTACAGCATGAAAAACACTATTCTTGCACCACCCCCTTGCTCGCACTTCAAACCATCAAAGAACAAAGTCATATCAACATTATTCTCTGGTTCTTCGGGTTTGGGAGCTTCGGATATGATGAAGACTGCATCGTCTAGAAGCTCAATGGTAAGAGGCCTACTATTTGATAGCGGTGCCTCAGCCAGTTGATCAGCTATGACTTGTCCCTTAATGGACTTTTGGCTTATGAATTCCAAATCGAATTCTATCAGTAGCATGATCCACTTTGCAGTATGTGTGTTATGATACGTCTTACTCATCATGTACTGCAAAGGATTTTGTTTTGATATTACATATGTCGTATGACTTAGCATATAGTGCCACAATTTCTTGGTAGCGAACACTACTGCTAAACACAATTTCTCCACATATGCATATCCTAGCTCATAACTCACCAAGGTTTGGCTAATATAATATATGGCTTGTTCTTTGCCTTGCACGTTCTTTTGGGCTAACATGGTTCCCAATGCAAAGTTAGTTACCGATATATATAGCAAAAAAGGCACATCTGGCCTTGGTGGAGCTAGTACTAGCGGCGTCACTAGGTATTGCTTTATTTCAGCGAAAGCTACTTGGCAGTCCTCATCCCAGTTGAATGGGACCCCCTTATGTAGCAATCGATTCATGGGTCGACATTTATCCGATAATTGAGCGATAAATCACTTTATCGATGCTACTTTGCCCTGAAGGCTTCTTAATTCCTTAATATTGGAGGGAGGACACATCTCTAAGATAGCCTTGACCTTCGCTGGGTCAACTTCGATGCCTCATTTGGAAATGATGAATCCCAAGAGTTTACCTGAAGTTATGCCAAATACACACTTCTTAGGATTCAACCTGACATTATGCTCTATCAGGCGATCGAAGACCTTCCTCAGGACCTCTGCATGCTCTTCATGCAACAATGACTTGGCCAAAAAGTCATCGATATAATCTTCTAGAATCTTATGCATGTAGTCATGAAAGATATATGTCATGGCCCGCTGGTATGTAGCACCAATGTTTTTGAGGCCGAATGGCATAACTTTATAGAAAAATGTCCCCCATGGCATTGTAAACGTGGTTTTATGCTGGTCTTCGGGTTTAATCTAAATTTGATTGTAACCAAAAAAACCATCCATCAGGGAGAGCATCTCATGACCTGCGGTTGCATCCACAAGAGCATCAATATTCGGCAACAAAAATGAATCCTTGGGTGTTGCCTTGTTTAGGTCTCTGAAATCCATACAAATACGGATTCTTCCATCAGGTTTTCCTATGGGCACCATATTGGATACCCATTCTGGATAGTCGATGGAGATTACAAACTCTACGTCCAACAACTTTTGTAGCTCATATTTCACCATTAAGGCTACTATTGGATGCATCTTTCTAAGCTTCTACTTGATCGGCTTCTTTGATAGATCTAGCGAAAGGTTATGAGTAACCAATTTTGGGTCTAGACCTGGCATATCTTTATACGTCCAAGTGAAAATATTAGGTCTCTCTTTCAATAGAGGGATGAGGATAACACACTCATCTGGAGTGAGACTCTCTCCAAATTTAACCTTCTTTGGATTGGTGGGATCATGATTGATATCCACGTTGAAGGTTTCCTCTACTGACATGTGTGATCCCTCCTCAAGCTGATGAGGCGTAGGGATCAAATGGATGTCATCAGCTGGGTTGATAGGTTCCACATCGGAAGCATTCTCAGCATGATAGACATCATATGCACAACCTAGCACAAAATGAAATGGTTGCAACATTTCTTCATTAGGGAAGAAATCTTCAAGCTCAACAAGTGAGTCAACGCGATCCCAATCGATAACATCTACATTGAGATACAACGGTCTAGATGGATCTGCTGGATTACGGAGTGGGGTGGTCAAATCAATGGAGACCATGTTGATGGAATGGAATTGATCTCCAAGACCACATGGATAAACCTCTACATCATTGATGCAGCTCCTATACCCAAGATCTAGCTCTATCAACATGGGCACAAATGGGTCCTCTCTATATGCACTATGGATGATTGGATCCTCTCTATGCACTGATTACAATATGGGATCATTCGGCTCAATGAGCTCCATGTAGGTAGGTGAATAGGAAAATACCAAGTGATAGATCACATTGAAGTTTGGTGGTATTCCCCTAAGGTGAGGGTTGATATTGATCTCTCATCGCATTTCCTTAGTCGTATAAGGTGCATTATGGTGACGTAGGTAAGGAGGTCCTAGGTAGGCTCTCTCTATTTCATCCTCTTCATCACTATCATAATACAATCCTTCATTTTCCCCTACATGTGGAGGACGCTCTAGAAAATGTGGCCCCATGTAGGCTATCTCCTGATCACTATCATCATTATCCATAAAAATTAGATAATAAGTCTATATATATGACAGTGCTGAGAAAACGGGCTCTACTTCTTCCTCCAAATGATTAACGTTAGGAAGACTCTATTTGATAACATATAGTTGGAGGTGGGGGTTTTCTCATTCTTTTGAGGTGGTTGTTGGTCTGGGACTTTATTTTATAATTGGGGGGGAGTGTTGGGTTTTGGTGACCGGTTGTGGGGTTCATCTCTACTTCAATTTGCTCTAAGAGCCCTTCATGATGTACTTCAGGTGGCTCAAAGGTGACAATAGATACCATCGGGTTACTCCTCTAGAAGCTGGAAGGATTAGGATGATATGGGTTGAAATCCACATCGTCCCCTAGACTAAGGTACAAGTGATCTAAAGATGCTACAAGCAAATCATCCTATCCTTGTATCTGTAACCCTAGCCCAAACCTATCAGTTGCCAACTGATAATGCGGCTCAAGCGGAGTCCTACATCCTTGCTCAAAAAGACCAAGGCCATACCCATGCCAATGATATAATTCAAAAATGCGCATGGAATATTCAGGGTTGGATAGGTAACGAACATTCACTATGAATGGTTCATCATCATCTTCATCCATGGGCGTTCACGTAGGAAGCTGATCCAACCCAACGTAGATGAAGTTAGTTTGATTGGGTGGCTCTCCCAATGGCACTACTGATCCAACCAAAAAATGATGAGCATGCGGTCGGCCCATCTCTTGTGTAGTCTCTAGAATTGGTCCAAAGGTGACATTCTGCACAATATATTCACCTAACCCTGTGTTGGCCAGATGAATAGTCACCTGTGGTGTGGATGACCCTGTTGATGATGCAGGCGAGGTAGGCTGAGGTACCTCCTCGGCTTTGTCCTGGGCTTCTTCCACTTCCATGGGAGTGGGAGCCTCTTTGGATACTGGTTCGGGCACATGCTTCTTTTCCTTTTTGCCCATTTTTACCTTTAGCTTCCTTTCATCCTGAAGCATCGTTGATGCAGTCAGTTTCAAAGAAGTTGCTGTAGTGTGCTCAGATATGTGTGATATATATGTCGATGGTTGAGCACACACTATTTTTTTACCTCCTAGATTCTTAACTGGTGATGTTGGCTATATGTCTAGGTGCATTGATGGGAGTATGAAACCCCCAAGAAAATCATCTAGGTTCACGAACTTGAAAGGTTCTTCATCTGACGACACTACATGAACCCATCCCTCATGAATATATTTTACACATTGATGTAATATGGAGGGAACACAATGCATTTCTCGAATCCAAGGCCTCCCGAGTAGGATGTTATATTGCATGGCACCTTGGATCACATGACACATCACGAAGATGGTCTTTAGGCCCACCTAAATAGGTAGGATAATTGTGCCAACCGTCGAGCATAGGACATCGTTAAACACTCTCAATGTGAATGTGGTGGGCACAATATGTGACTTGGGCAGCTTTAAATGACTCAATGCCTTGGTCATTATTATATTGATCGACGAACTAATGTCGATCAAGACCCTCTTGAATGGCATGTGATTAACACATGCGATGATATGTAACGGTGGGTCAGTCATATCTGTAGGAACCATCCTAATTTCATGATCGTAAAATTGGATCATAGGCTCCTAGCACTATTGAACATGTCCCACAAAATTGGTGAATGCTTGAGCATCTTGGGACTATACCTCGATGGACCTCAAAATGTCCATGAGAGTCTCCCTGTGCCTAGGGGACTACTGTATCAACTCATAAATAGACAACTTTGTAGGAGTTGTCTACAGGTTTTGGACCAACCTGCTCCGTATGGTCACCACCGGTCTCGTTGGTGGGCCTAGAATATTCTGAGTTGGCTACTGATTCGGCGTAGCTTGTATCTTGATGGGAGCATGAGGTTGATTTGGTTGCTCATATCTCCCATGTCTGGTAACAACATTAACCATACCTATGAACCCCTGGGTAGGTGGTTCGATGCACACTTGGTTGACCTGGCCAACATTGTTGCGCGGTGCCTCATGGTTTGGCAATGGATTTTTATAAATCCCCATGTTTTGGTTGTCGAGCACCAGTAGATTATTTGGCACTACAAGCTCACCTTTATCGATCATATTTTGCACCATATGTTTGAAGGTCCAACACACTTTGATGTCATGGCCCTTCATGCGATGGAAGATGCAAAATAGATCATCCTGATACCCCTTTGGCTTGGGTTGGTTAGGATCGACCAACTTAATCTCGGGCAACCTGATTGCCTTAGCCTCACATAATTGATGGAATATAGATGTCAATGATTCTTTCAAAGGCATGAATTGGTGAGGTGGGCGTTGTTCCTTATTTTTTCCCTTATAATTATTCTTGCGCTACTCGTATTACGCAGGAGGAGGTTGGGCCTGATAATTCTACTTTTTTTGCCCCTTATCCTCTCTCTGGAGGTTTAACACCACTTGATTGACATGGGGCTACTTGCCCTATTGTTTCATGGAGCTCTTCTTGTATCCCTCCTTCCTGTTCTTGAGCTTCAAGTTGCCTTCTTGCAACTTGATATCCTCAATTACTTTGGCTTGCGCCAAAGCTTCCTCGAATGTTGTGTATTGCTATAGTTGCAACAATAGCGAGATGTGCTTGGCACAACTCTTCGTGAACATCCAGGTCAGTTCTGTAGTAGGAATGGGGAATGGCAACTTTACCATTAATCTCCTCCACCTCTTTTTGTACTCTAGGATTGGCTCATCATCATGTTGAGCTAGCACATCCATATTATAAAGGTTAGCTTGCTTCTTGATGCCAAAAGAAAAGTGTTCAAGAAAAGCATCCACCAGTTGCTCAAAACTGGTGATACTATGCTTCTTCAACTAATTAAACCACTCTCAAGCTGGGCCTGAGAGGGTTGTGATGAATGTGCATAAAAGCAAGGCATCATTGCTTACAATCTGGAAGCATACATCTAAAAATCTTGTGACATGCTCTTGCACATCTTCATCACCTTTGAATTTATCTAACCTGGGCATGACAAAATGCTCAGGGTATGCTGGAGTAGGCATCGAGGGGTCCAAAGGCTCATTATGAATCTTGCTCAATGTCAACTTTTGAAAAGTCACGCCTTGCCTCTCGATTGCTTTTACCTTCTCAGCTAAGGCCTTATAGGCCTACGAGGATAGAAAGTCCTCCTCCCTAAGCTGATGTGAGGGTGGTCTTGGAGGTACATTCTTCCTCTTTCGAGGTGGAGGACGTTGCTCTTCCTCCTCATCTTGGGAGTTTTTAGGATATCTCTTGATTGTGTCCATCTCCCTCTTCTTCCTCATATTGTCTTTGCCTCTCTTCTTCGAGTGGTGGTGGCCATTCTCTCTGTTGGGCACTAATATGAGTGTGAGCATCTCTGTGCTCCTGATGCATGTCGGCTTGTGAAAAAGCCTTCCTATGAATGCACTCTCCATGCTCAGTGTGAGTGTATAAACCAGCCCTGGCTAGCCTATCCTCTTGTTCTACATGCTCCTTTTGGGTAAGGATGCATTCCTCATGCATACGCTGCTCATATAATCTTTGTCTAATGAGCCTCTATGCCTGAATATTCTCATCTTCAATGCGTTGCCTCTCTAGGTGAGCATCCTCCAATTGATCTTGAAGGAGTTATCATCTCTGCTCGGATACCAGTCTATGTGATCTATCAATGTGATCGGCCATAAGAGGCCTCTGGTATGTATGCTTCATGTGAGCGACCTTATGGGTTATGTACCCATCTGACTGATTTGTGATACTTTTGCCTTTGTCCATGAAGATGACATTGGCATCATCCTAAGCCTTATGTTGTGTGCCACCATGCATGGATGGTGGATGTGTAACATGAGGGTGCTTAGAAGCCTCTCCATGTTCTCTGGTAGTCCTAATAGAGCTCCCACTATGCTCACTCGGGGCATGAGTGGGCGGAGCTAAAGGCTTATAGCCTAACTGCTCGAGGACACTACCTAAACCATCCAACTATCTAGATTGCCACCACTCATGCGGTGGTGTACCATTGGCTCCCACCTTCGATATATCGATAGTGATCTTGTGAGGTTCACTACATGTGGGAGTGTGAATAGGCCTATGCTTGGAAGTGGGCCTATTTGCATACCCCTGAATGGGTGGATCTCGCTCTCTTCTATACTCTGAAGGTGGAGCTATGGAACCTCTTATAGACCTAGTACGTAGGGGTACCAACTTGGACCCCTGTATGACATACTCATCGGTTGATCCTATGGATGCATGTGCACTATGATCTCGGTAATGGATTTTGAGTGGAACACCCTCATGTTGAGAGGTTCCATGCTCTATCCTATGTCTAGAAGAGTGTATAGAAGCTCCTCTATCAAGGGTATGCTCAATGGGTTCCCCTCGTGTCGAATTGTCTCCTCTAATGCTCATCGAACGACATTCGGGAAGTGCATGTGGGCGAGGGTTTGACACATTTTGTTGTGAATCTGGTGGGGCTTGGTCATTGACATCAAGCTTAAGCCTTTGTCGACCTCCCCGTGTCTCCACCATGGTGCACCTAGTGTCTAGATTTACTTTTATTATGCAAACAAGGTATACAATGGTGATTATCTTTGAATTAAGTTTTAAATGTGAGCCCTAAACTGTTTGATGTTGTTTCAATGATTTGTTGTATCAGTATTAGAAACTCTTGTCATGTTTGAAAACTTGTTGGATGATAATCTCAGTTTAATTGGCTTTCACCGGTATGCTCGCAGCTCAACAACCTGGGTGTGAATCCAGGCCACGTAAATCCCTCATGTGTGGCAATGAAACTCCACACCCGGACAAGGAGCACCGGTCCTACCAGTCCCTCACCCGTTTTCCCCCAGTCAGCGTTATACCCTCCGAAGAGAATACATGCAAATTTTCTAGGGTACGAAAGGTTCTTGGGCCCGGCCTTGGTCTAGAACAATAGGGTACATGGGATTTGGGCCAACGGATGGAAATCACCTCCACCATCATTGAAACCCTACTAGTGGTTGGATGTCACTCCCAACTCACTAGCGTTTAATTGAAACATGGTGTGTGTGGTTCATTTTAATATTTGCATAGAAAGGAAAATGCATAATACAACATGAATGATTATTTCCTATATGATATGCAAAAAGAAATGTTTCATTTCAGATAATGCATGCTATATCCTATATGACTTTTTGACAATGCAAATTACGATGATATAGCCTCTAATTGGGCCTCAAGCATGTAAAATAACACACAATTTAAACCTAGCACACTGGATTCTAGGGTGGACTACACTCAGAGGTCCGTTGTTCCTAGCAGTGCCTAGCTAAAATTTAGAAAAAGAAACCCTAAGGACCTAATTCATTTCATGTTCATTTTATCCTTAATTATCTAGGTTTCAAATTGTCTATTCTGGAAAAACATAGAGAAGAAAAATAGAGATAGAGAGTGTCAGAAGGGCCTACCTCAGGTCCTCATCTAATCTAGCTTTTGACTCCTATTTTTTTCTATGTCTACTATGAACTGTAGGTCTGATGCATGGTTCAGAATGTAGACCGTATTTTGAAGTCGTGGGCCAACAATGAGACCGTAATTGTAACCTGCGGTTTGCACCTAATGACAAAAATATAAAGAAGTCAGAGATCAAATGCAAGAAATGCAAAGTTCCACCATGATCACCATATGTGACCACCAAAATGGCCTCACACCTATGCTTCCTACTACATAATATAAATAAAAGATATAAAAGCATGCATTGCAAAATTGACAACAAATGATAAAGAATGAGAACACTTTATTTCCATTTATGAAGCCAATTCCAATTACAAATATGTCCCTCTTAGGGATACTAATTTGATACTCTTATTACAGTAGGAAAAGCATATGAAATCCCTCTCAAGGGTAAATGTGAGTTTCAAGCCATTCGGGGTGACACGAACTGCTCTAGGGTGGAGTTGACCCTCTTCTTCGCATTGAGGAAGGAATTGGATGATTGAATCTCCTTCGAATATGCTTTCCTGCGGTCAAGAAACAACACAAAAGTATTAAAAGCATAGGCAACCTCTCATGATGAGGCCCTTTAAAGGATTTAAACATGAAAATGCCATAATACTAATGAAATCAAGAAAGTTAATAAAACATGTTAGACATATTCAATATTCATAAATATTGCTTGAAACATAGAAACAAAGAATATAGCTATCAATCTAATGGATCAATTGCATGAAATGAAGCATTAGAACATGAAATTAAGCTAATTATGTCCTACTTGCTATAATGAAGTAAACCTAATAAAAACCCTAATTCTATCGATCAAAGTCTCTACAAATGCTAACTAAACTACTAAAATGCTTAATCTAGTCTAATAAAGCACAATGCAAATGAAATAGTAAGGAGAGTTATCACCGGTTGCAAACTACAACTCTGATGAGCGGTCTACACTGTACACCATGGCTTTCAGCTACGATAAGCAATCAAGTAGTTTTGCCCTCCAAATTAAGGGTTATGGGCTTGATCCTCCTTGTCAAATTGATGATCAAGGGTCACCTTGGTGTCCTATGACTGGATTGGCGGTTGAATTATGCAGTTGGGCCTCCATTTGCCCAAATTAGCATGTTTCTTGGCATTCTAGCTCCTTAGGGCATCCATGGCATGAATTGTCATGATGCTTGATTAGTTAACAAGTGGATAACAACAACACTCCCTCTCAATGCACTCAAGTGAGTCCACAATTCGATAGGGCTTCACTGCTCAAATGCAATATCTCTCTCTTCATAGTTTACCCTAATTTTGAGGGGTACTTATAGGACTACCCAAGGGCTAGGGGTGGCTTCATGGAGAAGCCAAGATCAAGAAGAGGTAGTTGGGATAGTTGGATTGGAAGCCTCTAGAATCTTCTATCCTTCAACTACCTTCTTCTAGAACAAATGGTCATTCCAATCGATTTGGCTCGGATGAAGGCCAACTAAACTTTATTTTAGACCGCAGGTCACAGCTGCGGCCTAGGTTGTGAACCACAGGTGTCAGTAGTGGTTCAGATTGATTAGGCCAAGGATCCCAAATTGAGTGGTTAGAACCACTGCTCTATCTTGGAGTCTGTCCAAGATCTTCCATATGGTCTTGTAGCATGTCCCATATGAGTAGTCGCCTTCGACATGACGTGTTTTAGGTGTCTACAACAAGAAATAATTTTCAACACACCATAATGTTTTTATAGCACTCAATAACCCAATGTACAAATTACAATTATTTAAATTAACCACATACACCTTATACCTCCTACTAAAATAAAAGGATTTTCAATGCACTCAATATCTCAAGGTGTGAATCACAAAATTAAATCTATCTCATGCACCTTATACAACCACTCATAAGGATCTACATTTAATTTTTCACACTATCCTTTGACCCCAAATGATAAAGCAAAATTTATAACCTTATGACTCCCTAATGCAAGTAAATGGAGCGCATACCTTAGACCTTAGGAAAAATTTAATTCAAAAATTTTGTGCCCTCACTATTGTAGCCGTTGTGAATCGAACCTGCCACCTATTTTTAACCTGCACCCTAGTGCCCATAAACAACCAAAGTGTATGAATAATGCTTTCAATCTACCTCTGCAATGCTATATTTGTCTCAGCAAAAAAAATTAACAAAAAAAATAACCCTATCATGCCTTGAACCTGTGACCTCTTCTCTACCAGTGACTTAGCACAGGGACTCCATGCCATCGAGGCTAGCTGCCCAGATAAAACTTCGACCATGTGCACTCCCTTTTGAATTGTGAATTCATCCTTTAAAAATGTGCACCTTTGTCATTTCTCTCCTCTTTTCCTCCATGAATAAAATGCAAATATAATATTTCAAATGGTGCTTGCACTCCACCTTCGCCTTCGCAAATAATTTATGCTCCATATATATATGTCCTTACCCTTCGATTTCATGATGTCGAAACTAGAATTTTGAAATAATAATTTTTTATTTTTCTTCTTCGTTGCCCCATTTTTAACTTTTATTTTATTATAATAATTTAAATCTAAAATATTTAAATATTATAATTTAAACTTTTAACCTTTGGGAAAATATTATTTTTTTTTAAAAAGGTTTTCCTGCCTAGGGAAAAACATAGTTTCAGAAGGCCCAAAAAACTGTAAAACTCCATAGGACCTAATGCTAGAACACCAACACTGAGCAAATCCACAAAGATAGTCCATGCAGGGTCATCCACAGGCCTAAAAATGGAACAATCGAAGGAGATCACAATAGGCCATGTGATCTCCCAGTGAAGAAAGGTGAAGCATAACCAAAAACAAAACCTGGTAAAGAAGATCTCTAAAATAAGAAGAATATCAGGTACAATATAATGTCAAGAAAGCCCTCCACTACATCAAAACAAATGGTCCCCAAACCAAACCAGAAAGAGTTCTAGGTAGGACCATCAACAAAGTACCCATAGATATGCAATAAATCCTAACCCTACCACCATAGAAAAACCCATGAAACCCTTATACAAAATAATGTAGCATATGGTCTCCTCCAAGACCAAAAATGAAAGAGAAGGAATCCATCAGATACCCCTAGATACGAGCCCTAAACTGCCAACCATGGGAATCACTCAATTGTGAACAATAAAATTGAGACCTCCCCATGCCTAGAAAAATGGTAAATTATCATCCTAATAAGTATATCAGCTGAAATAAATTCATAAAAAATCTTGAATTGCTAGCCAAAAACCACAAAAAAAGGGAATCACTCAACTAGGAATAATCATGAACTCCCCCAAGCCCAAAAAGCCAGTGAATGACCATCCAAATAAGAAAAAAAAATAAAATGAATCCATTGAAAATCTTGGACCACTAGCCATAAATCATAAACTATGGGAATCGCTCAACTGAGAACAATCAAGGCCTACCCCAAGCCTAGAAAAACTAGTGAGTGACCATATCGCAAGCAGAATGAATGAACCAAAGCCCACTTTGAGGCAATGTTAAGATCTAGGGAGTAACAAAAAGTTCCCCTATAGGTAGTAAACACGGCCCCATCCCATGGCTAAAGGAAAAACTACAGGGAAGAGCTCCACTAGCCCCCAAATTGAGTAAGAACAAAAACCCCCCAAACCACATCAAAAAACTAGGTTTGTTTGACCATGCAACACCACCCAAGAAGACTTCCTGGAACACCTTAGGAAGACACAAAAAATGTCCTAGAGACCCTCCAAGTACCAAGCAGAGATAAAGAAGGCCAAAAAGACCAAGAAAAATAAGAGATCTTAGAAATCCAAGCAAGAGATCCACCTAAAAATCCATAGGAAGAGCCAAGGAGGGAGTAAGAATTTGAAAAAGTGACCTCCCGCCTAGAGTGGGAGGTCTCTTTCTCCCTCCTCATTTCTTTCTCCCAGTAAGGTAAGTTGTTTCTTTATAACTGGTAACAAATACTTGGTTTATATTTATATTGTTCATAAAATTTGAGATTAAAAGCCTTAAAATTTTGGCATTATATCTCTTTTGAAAAATGCAACATCTTCCAATTAGATAATTTATTCATTTGTACTACTTTACTTATTATAGTATAATACCTTCCATAATATAATAATCTAGTCAAAACTACTTGTATCTATAGAATTTAAAAAGAGAAGTATTGGGTGTGCCAAAACCCTTTTGAGAGATTCATCCCATTTTTATTGCATTATTGAGATAATCAAAACATGATATATATCTTATAATATTTTTTTGGAAACATGATTTGGATTGAAGAACACAAGCTTATACTGAGAGGAGGGGTGAATAGTATAAGATCACTTTTTACTCTCTTTTTTTTCTAAACAATATTATCCAATATAATCAATGGCAATATTAGCAATAGTAATCAAAGCAATGCACAAATCATCAGACACAATAGAGACACCAATTTAACATGGTTCACCCAATGTGGGCTACTCCATGGAGAAAATATTTCACTAAAATTTTCTCAAAAAATATCTTAGGAGTCCTTCCCTATTACAATTTTTATGGACCTCTTGTCCAAAGGAGATACCAATACCCTAATCAAGTTCATGTATCTCTATCCACATGAGAACTCCTTCCCCTTTGATGGTTTGTGGATCTCTATCCATAGGAGAACTCTTTCTCCTATGCTCTCGTTGGTGATCTTCTAGAATATTACTGCCTCCATTGCACTAGCTTATGGATCTCTTTTCACTGAATACATCTTTCCTCACTCAGAAGACTTTTGTCCTCACTGACCTAGCTAATGGATCTCTATCCACTGAATACTGCTATCCTCTGCTCTATCACCTCCAAAGCTTGCTCTTAGCTCTGTCTCAAATATGCACTAAACATTGTCCTTCAGTCTAGCACAAATATGCTCACAAGTCTATCTCTAGTCTAGCACAAATCTATCCTCAAATATGCACCAAAATCTATCCTCAAATATATCCTCAAGCCTTAACACAAATCTTGATCAAATAACAAATCAACTCAGCCTAGATCTGTCCCAAGACTTAACACAAAGCTTGAACAAATCAATCAATCAATTATGCTCTCAAGTCTTCTCAAATACTTACCTCAAATCTATCCATAAGTCCTATCTAGAACTTGTCCAATATACTTAACAAGTCTTCACTAAGACTTACTTCAAATATGCTTGCAAGCTTTCACAAAAGCTCACACTAATTTGTCCTTAAGCTTTCATAAAATCTTACTCAACTCTATCCTTAAGTCCCCTCTAGGACTTACTCAAATTTTCTCACAAGCTTTCACAAAATCTTGCTTAAATCTATCCTTAAGTCCCCTCTAGGACTTACTCAAAACAGTCCACTAGCTTTCACAAAATCTTATTCAAATCAATTGCAAAACTTGCATACACAACTCAACTTAATCCTTTCATAAAACCTCTTCAATCACACAAACAAGTTTCACTTAGAATATTTTTTAACCATAGAAACATATAGATAATGGTAAGATACTCAATATGTTTCACACTCACAAATCACTCTATCACTTTCAAACTCACTTTCAAATCAATTCAAAAATAAAGAATAATTTGTTTCACAAATCTTGAACTATCACTCCAATGCTTTCAATCAATAATGCTCAATCAACTTCACTCAACCATCCACTCAATGAAACACAAATTGCTTACAAATTCTAACCAAGTGTTTCACTTTACTTCCAACAAATCACACTATAAACCTTGACTCAAGATAATTCTAATGTCACATAACAATGATACTCATGTTCTTTCACAAACCCTAGCTCAATACAGTTCTCAATTTTACATAACAATGATACTCATGATCTTTCAAAAATCCTAGTTCAAGATGGTTCTTAATCTCACATAACAATGATACTCATGATATTTCACAAACCCTAGTTCAAGATGGTTCTCAATTTCACATAACAATGATACTCATGATATTTCAACATCCACAAGTCATGCACATGAAAACCTACTCAATATTTCTAACAATGCTTATCAAACAATCCTTTTCACTCCAATATTTGTATTTCACAACATTCAATCCAACAATATTTCACTCACAAGGATGATATGCCCATACCTTTTGTTTTGATGGAGATATGACTTCAAAACCTATCTCAATCACACTCAAATCCTCTTTGCCACTTTCAAGGTTAGATAGCAACAATTTATCTAAAAATCTCCACTCAAATATTTTTCCAATATTTATTTCACCATACAAAATATCAAATCTCTAATACACCTTATAATCTCCAAACTCTCAAATTAATATTCAAAAATCAAGTTCCTTTACTAACACCTTATAAACTCCAAACTCTCAAATTAATATTCAAAAATCAAGTTCCTTTACTAACACCTTATAAACTCCAAAATCTCAAATTAATATTCAAAAATCAAGTTCCTTTACTAACATTGTATAAACTCCAACCTTTCTGAATAACATCCACCACATAAAAATAAAATTCTTTTATTAACACTTATAACTCCAAACTTTATAAAATAAATTCTAACCACCAAAAATTAAAATTAATATTTTAATTTTCTTACACCTTATATATCCCTTAAAAAACTCACAAACTACCTTTTAAATCTCACAAAACTCTTTAATGCAATTTTTCAAATATCAAAAACTTTGGAAAAATTAAATCATGAAATGCATACCTTTCCTTTTAATTCTGCCCAAAAATTATTTTCGTTGAAATTTGAACACATGACCTCGCCTTTCCAAAGCCCTAGCCCAAAGCTCAACCACCAGTTGGGCTACATGCCCACACAAAATCAAAAGGTGCATGAATCACCTCTTGTTCCTTGTCTCTTCTCCCACTAAGCACAAACAAAAATGATTTCCCTTTGCAAAACACAATCGTGTGAATCGAACCCACGATCTTGCCCTCACGAACGCCTTAACCAGCCCTCGATTGCCACTTGCACTACCAAGCGCTTTGAGATATGTTTGGTGCTCCACTTAGGTTTATCATGACATCTGCCCTTTAACATTTAACACATGTGAATTCTTTCCTTTCTCTTCACTCAAATGTAGCACATGAATTCCTTTATACTTTGGGCATACGAATTGCATGGATGGTTTTAAATAAAAACCATTGCCCCTTTTATACCATTTGCTATGCACTCCAACACGTCGACGATTAGTAAATTTGATTTTTAATTCGAATTTAAAATTTAAACTTTTGGCACCTTTATTATTTATTTAAATTAAAATTTTAACCTATGGTTAAAATATTTTAATTTAAATAAATTAAATAATAACCTTTAAATTCTGCCAAATGGGTCTTTTTGAGGATTTATAATTTAATGACTCCTTGGACCTCGTTTTTCTTCACCTCAACCTTTAGCCCGGAATATTATAATATTAAATATTATAATATTATTATTTCCTTTTAAACCTGCTTCTCCATCCTTGGGATTTCAATATTTTTAGGCCTTTGTAGGCATATAATATTTAAAATAAATATTATATCCTATTTCTTTAAACTTCTTCCTTGCATTTTGGAAAAACCACCTGATGACATTAATGACGACTAAACTTGGACATCAACCTCTTGACATCAATGACAACAAAACTTGCTCATATTTCCAACATGGATCTTAGATTTTTTGAATTCGTCTTGGACTTACTATTGTTGATTTGTTTATTTTATTTTTTATCACAATTTTATGGGATTTACTTGTAGAATTGCTACTTTTATAAGTTCTTTCATAAAAAGTGGTATCAAAGAAATGATTTTGTCTTTATATGGTGCATAAAAATTTGAGATTAAAATCCCTAAAACTTTGGCATTGGACCTATTTTAACAAAAACAACATCTACCAATCAGGTAATTCTATTTAATTTTACTAGTTTTCTATTCTAATATAATTTTTTCCATAATATTATGATTTAGTCAAAACTATTTGCATCCATAGAACTTAAAAAAGGGAGCGTTATATGTGTCAAGACCCTTTTGAGAGGTTCATACCATTTTTATTGCCTTATTGATCTAATTGAAACATGATATATCTATGGTAATATTTTTTTAAGAACATGATTTTTATCTTAGATTTATAGAATTCATATTGGACTTGTTATTGTTGTTTTTATTATTATTATTATTGTAATTTTATGGAATTTACTTGTAGAATTACTACTTTCATAAGTTGTTTAATTATAAGTGATATCAAATAAATTATTTTGTATTTATATGATTCATAGATTTTGAGATCAAAAGCCCTAAAAATCTGGCATTGGGCCTATTTTGACAAAAGCAACATCTTCCAATTAGGTAGTTTTAATTCATTTTTATTGTTTTCATTCTCTAGTATAAATATCTTCCATAGTATTATTATCCATACAACCTAAAAAGGGTAATGTTGGATGTGCTCGGACCCTTATGAGAGATTCATCCCATTTTAATTGCCTTATTGAAACATGATCATCTCTAGTAATTTATATTTTTAAAGTATTTTTTGTTGGACTTGGGATAGTGATATACATTAATAATGGATTCAAAGGTTTTTAATAAGTTCAAGTCAAATTTATTAAGAGGTTATAATTCATAAAAAGCATCCTCTATAAAATCTAGCTAAGTAATACATTTTTTAGAAGTTATCAATAGTTTTAATCCTTGTAATTTTTGACATCATGATACCATGAGTTCCTCATATAGTCATCCTAGTGGAAGCCTCTCTTCTAAGGAGGCCCTTCAAAATAAAATGAATTATTTGGATGCATAAATTATCAATATTAATAGGACTATAACAAACTTGCAATAGTTAATGAAGGAGATCATTAAATTTTTAAATATAAATGGAAAGGAACTTGTTTCTCTAGAACCTAAGTATAACATTGAGTTTTTATTTCAATGGGTAAATCAATGTCCTATCATTCTTATAATGGATATTGAAAATAGAGAGCATACCTTAGACCTAAGGACCATAAAGGTTAGATATAGAATATTGAATACTTATTGTAGCTACATAATGTTATTAAAACTAGGAAGGTCACTCTCACAAGTTTCCAACTTAATAACCATCGATTTTGTTAGATCCTATAGGATTTGAGGTGTTATTGGCATATATCATATAGCCTAACATTTAAGAAGATTATTTTGTATTTTTTTTATAAAGGCTTTTCCTATTCTTATGCTATCATATTACTTGTAGACAAAATCAATTGATAAATATTGTATTGAATTCATGAACCTTCTTACCTACACCTATAATTTGGATCTGATGGTGGTAGTCTAAACATTTAAACATGAGATGCATGATCCTCATTCCATCCATGACATGAAAATATTGTATAGGATAGAAAAAATAATTTCAAGGTGTCCAAGTTATATCCTAGATGATACTTAAATACTCATTGGACTTATTTAAACCTATGAAATTATGATAGTACTCTTTATTTTTCTATTTCTAATTCAGATAAAAAAATCCATGAGTTCAAGTATTCTAGGGATTGAAACTCTTCTACATGAAAATAGAGAAAATTAATCTAGAATAAGAAGCCATTCTTGAAGTCCAATAATAGTTGGGCACAATTAAATAGGATTATGTTAAGTAGGAGGGCTAAATCAACCTATTTATGTATGTCTTAATAGGGATGCAAAACCATCACACCATCAAGGTACACAATTTTAATATAAATTATAGTTTATGTATTTATTGATTCATGCAAAACTTATTATTTTATTAGTAGACATGCTATAAAGTATTTGGGGTTTTACGTTAACACTTCAAATAATTATTATAAGACTTTATTCTCATTAATAGAAATCATTCATCAATATGCAAAAATATAAAATCACTTATCCATAAATAATTATCCAGAATAATAAGGTACACAATGAGACAAATATAGATAATACCCTTAGGGTAGGGTAATACCAATAATACTCTTTAAGGAAGGAAAAATCCATAAGGTCTCCCAAGATGAGAGCACCACTTAGAGAGGGCAAAGTCTTATAGCCACTTCATGGGAAAATATAATTAAAATTAATACTTTATATGAATGATCTCCATGATGATTACAATAACAATATCCCTTATTTATATACTCATATTATAAACCCTCATCCCACTCATTATTATAATATAATAATATAATATAATTAACCCTGGGTTATGTGTGGCCCATGCCAACTATCCATAATACCCATATACAATATAATATCATATCCTTATATACCTATTCCTAAGTACCATAGCACTCCACCTTCCTTACAAATATTTTATCCTCAAAGCATGAGAAAAAACTAAATAATATGATCTTCTAAGCAATGCTGACAACTGGTATCAATCTTGATCATCCATCTATCCAAGTGAAATCTTCAACGATGGTGGTATTTTATGATGCCATGCTATCATTGTACCACTTGAATATCCATAACTGCTCTATTGTCTCCATGCTTTTTCTACTCTACTTTGATATTTTGAATATATGAATAGTCCTATCATTCACTAATGTTGTTGCACCCCTTTGAAATATAGAATCACTATGCTTTTTCTTCCAAAAAATGCCATACTTGATGCCTTTTGAATCCATATAGATCCATAATAATATTGATTTCCTAAGCCATTTATCCAAGATTTTTGTTGCTCAAGGTGGTGTGGATGGTTTTATTTCCTTTTATTCTTCAACATTTTATCTATTTAAATTCTTCCTCATTCTCTTTTATGCCCTTTTCTTAATGTGTCCTTGTGTGATTTTTCCATGGACTTTGTTGTTATTGCTACTATAGATTCAACTTTTTATTTTTCTATTGGTTCCTTAACTTTTTTCTTTACTATAATTATTTCTTGCTTCTCCTTGGATTCTTTCTCCTTAAGATAAGAAATATCTTAGTGTTATATTCTTTTTTCTATACCATAACTTCATAAACTTCTTTTGAACATGTTAGCAATACCCACATAATCCAACCATGGATAACCAAGAACAATATCCACATCATCCATCTTAATAGAATGAAAATTTTAATGAAAAATATATTTATTCGTGGTGATATTCAAATCTTCAAAAATATGAACATTCTCACCCTCAAGTTGTATGTTCTTGAGTTTTGTTGCTTGAACCTACAACCTCTTTGCCAATGCACTATTAATAAAATTATATCTATTGCTAGGTTTAATGGAAATAATAAATGTTTTTCCTTTGTTAAGAACCTACCATTAAAAATTAACACACTCATACAAATACTAAAAATAAACATATATGCTCACAACACACTATGGAAATAAATTGCAGAAAATGAACAATCTCACAATAGAACTGAATCACAAGCCTTTTTGAAGGGGAAACCTCCTTTAATACTTCATTCAATTATGAAAAAGTATACATACAATAATACCTCTCAAATTTTTAAGGAATTATTATAGAACCTAACTCCCAAGATTGGCTTACATGCAAAAGGCCACCTGGGTGAGAATCTCCTACCTACAATCAGTTACATTCTTGAAAAAATTATTACATAGATGGGTATCATTTGGCTAGACACTTCTTAATCCAAAACTATAACAAAACATTACAAAATATTAACAAGGGTGTTATCCATATTCCACATGGACTATTACATAAATGTGTTAGGATGGGGTCCTAACATGCCCTTCCCATTCAAGAATATTTGTCCTCAAATCTAAATGTGAGGAAACTACTACTGGATTTGCTCAAGAGGTTCCCATGTTGCATCCTCTGGCTGTAAGCCATGCCACTAGACCAAGACATCTATGATAACACACTGATGAAGGATAAGTAATGTTTGGTCAATAATACATTCAATTTCAAGAAGGATGGACTCTTTCTCAACCAACTCTGGAAGTGTAGACTACACCTCCACCTTGTTGCCAATAACCTTCTTTAGAGATGACACATGGAATACTAGATGAAATCTAGAGATAGCTAGAAGGTCTAATTTATATGTTGTTACCCCAAGCCTATACAATACCTAATAAGGACTATAGTATTTGGTGGTAAGTTTTTGACAACCACACAACTAAAGAGATGATTGCTTGTATGGTTTTAAGCGAATAAAGACCATGTCACCCATAGTAAATATACATTCGATACAATTTTTATTTGCTTACTATTTCATACAGTTTTGAACCATGTCCAAGTTGAGCTTGAGTTGGCAAAGAATGGAGTCGCACTAGTAGAGATAGGAGTCTATCACTTGAACCTTGGATATGCCAAGAAGGTAAGTTGGAATTAATGGAAGTTAACCATAAACTGCTTCAAATGGAGTCACCTTCATGTCAAAGTGATAGGTGGTGGTATACCACATTTCGACCAATGGAAGCCACTTAGCCCAATGAGTAGGATGTTTATAAGTGAAACAGTGAAGGTAGGTTTCCAAGAATTTATTGAAATTTTGGTTTGGCCATTAATTTGAGTATGGTATGCCAAATTCATCTTGAGTTGCATAAACTTGAACAATTACTTCTAAAAGTGACTGGTGAAGGTAGGATACTGATCAAATACAATGGATTTAGGTATCCCATGGAGGTGAAAGATAGAATCAAGGAAGCGTTGGACAACAATTGATGTAGCATAAGGATAGGATAGGGAAAATAAGTGAGCATACTTTGAAAGATGATCCACTATCACCAAAATAACTTATTTATCTCTAGATTTTTGTAGCCCTTTGATGAAGTCCATAGATATATCAGTCTAAATCTACTCAAGAATGGGCAACAGTTGAAGTGTCTCTAGAGAACTCATAGTTTCACATTTCATGCATTGGTAATGATCACATTCAGCCATAAATGTTTGGATGTTCTTTTTCATTCCTATCTATAAAAATATATTTTTGTTTTAGGTATATAGTTTAAGAAAACTTGAATGACCAGTTGTGGTAGAAGCATGCATTTCTTAAAGGAGGAGGTCTTTGATTAGAGACTGAGATAATATAACCATACGATCATGAAACTGTAAATACTAACCATCCCAAGCATAGTCAGTGTGGGAATGAGGATCCTCTTAAAGAGTGTGGATTAGAGTTTTCAAGGAGGAATCCTTTGCTATATCCTCAAAAATTTTATGAATCCATTGTGGAAAGGGAGTGGAAATAGCATGTACTATGGTTTGATCTTCATGGAGATGATACAAGGCATCAACCACCACATTCTCTTTACCTTTCTTATAAGATATTTCATAGTCATACCCCAAAAATTTGGAAACCCATTTTTGTTGTTCCAGAGTAGACGCCCTTTGTTCTAAAAAATATTTGAGACTTTGATGATTAGTTTTAATGGAAAAAAATCGGCCAATGAGATATGCACACCAATGGGTGACCGCATGTAAAATGGTAAGAATTTCCTTCTCATAAGTGGATTTGCCCAAATTTCATGGGGATAATGCTTTGCTAGTGAAGGCCTATGGGTGAACCCCCTACATTAAAACAACCCCAATGTCCATACCCAATGCATCACTCTCAATGAAAAATGGTTTAGCAAAATATATTATTGCCAAAACATGTATAGTGGTCATAGCACACTTCAAAACAACAAAAGCCTTCTCAGACAATTTATTACACAAAAGAATTTTTCCTCAACATAGATATCAGGGGAACTACTATCTTACCATATTTTTTCACAAATTTACTATAATATCCTATAAGACCCAATAATCCTTGAAGTCCCTTCAACATATGAGGTTTAGTTCAATCTTGAACTACCTAGATTATTTTAGGATTAACCTAAACTCCCTCCTTAGTGACTATGTGTCCCAAATATTAAACCTCCTACTGGCCAAAGGAAAATTTTTATTACTTGGCATAAATATATGGTCATAAAATAGTTTGAGGGTTTCATCTAAATGGAAAATATGATCCTCCCATGTGTGACTATAAATCAATATGTCATCAAAAAAGACTAAAATAAATTTGCAAATATGAGGATGAAATATAGAATTCATCAAACTCTGAAAGGTGGAAGGTGCATTGGTTAAAACAAAAGGCATAACCAAAATTCATAATACCCTTCATGAGTTTGAAAAATTATTTTAAGAATATCTTCATTCTTAATGCAAGTTTTGTGATATCCTGATCACAAATCCAATTTGGAAAAATACTGAGCCCCATGCGACTCATCAAGTAGTTCATTAATGACAAGAATAGGGACTTATCCTTAATAGTAATTTTGTTAATATCATGATAATCCACACACAACCACCAAGTTCCATACTTATTTTTAACTAACAATACTAGTGAAGAATATGAACTAACATTAGAACAGATAATTCCATAAGCTCAAAGTTCTTGCACAATTTTCTCAATTTCTATTTTTTGTGCATAAGCATATCAACATGGACGAAAATTAGGAGTTAGATTGCCAAGAAAAAATTGTATTGCATGATCATGTGATCAATATGGAGGAATTCCCTTCGGTTCCTCAAAGACATGAGCATACATCTTTAATATACCCTATAATTGTTATGGGTGATTAGACTCTCCTTGTTCAATGATGGTGATAGTAAAAAGCTGAGCTACCACATCATCAGAAGATTTATTTAAAAATTTCTCCATTTCATGAGAAGAAATAAACTAAACTATTCCTATATTTGTGCCACATAAAGTATATTCAAGCCCATCCTGACTAAATTTTATCCATAACTCTACAAAGTCCCATAAGACTAGTCCTAACATCCTCAACCATTGCACTCCCAAAACTATATCACACCCTCCTAAGGGTAAGGAAAACATGTCATAATTGATATTATAATCCCCAATTTTTAATTTAACATTATGATATTTTACTTTGCATGGTAGGGTGCCACCATTAGAAATCACGACTTTAAAGGAATTGCATGTGGTAATGTAACAATTTATCTATTTGGCTACACGTGGATCAATAAAATTATGTATTTCTAGAGTCAATCAAAATGATGAATCTTTGTCCCTGGAAGTGGCCAATCACCTTCATGGTTTGGGTAGTGGATACTCCTACTAAAGCATGTACAAATTATTTTAGTTGGGTCTCCTCTTTATCAACCATATGATCTGTGGGTTTTATTTCTTGAGGTTCCTCATCCTCATCAAAATATTCTATAGTGGGAACTTCATCCATATCAAGAAAGTATAATTTTTATTGCACACACCTATGCCCTCTAGAATATTTTTCATCATAATTGTAATTTAACCCTTGTGCTTTTCTATTCTCCATCTTATCATGACTCAATCTTTTTATAGGTGGATATTTAGTAGTAGGACTTGGCATTGGCTTGGCTAAAAAATATGGCTTAAATGGAGGAAATATAGAAGTTTTACCAAGAATCTTGAATTTATCTTCTACCAATTTGGCCAAATATATGGCCTATGGTAGGTATATAGGTCACAAAAACTTAACCTCAGCCTTGATGTCATCCTTCAGTCCACTCAAAAAATAACTTTGAAAAGAATCAACACTTAGAATCGTGGTTTGATTGGTAAGTTTTTCAAATTGAGCTTCGTATTCCCAAATGGTTAATGTTTGTCTAAGTTTAAAAAGGGATCTGATAAAATATTTGAACTGGCTAGGACCAAATTGAATGAATAAGCATTGCCCAAATTTGGACTAGGAAATTTTAGGTTTAGCATTTCTAAGCCATAAAAACCAATGGAGTGCATATGATTCAAAATTAAAAGAAGAAATGGTCAACCTGTGAATACAAAATCAAGCAACACCAAATCTAAACTATGAAATAATAAATAAGTAAAGTAACACAATGATTGAAAAATACAAATGAAATATTTTATTATTGTTGGTAGATCTCAAATGTCACAATCAATATGCCATAAATGTGGGGTTTTGCACTGCTTATTTCTTTTGATACAATTGTTATGTGTAGTAGGGTTCTCCGAAACCCTAGTTAAAATAATGGTGGTGTCTTCATGCTTGATTCGATCCCAGTGAATTTGTGGTTGGGATTGTGTATCCTATGCAGGGCCATACAAGCTTCAAAAGCTTTTAAAGAATGTAGTTCTTACACTAGAACATAACCAAAAATAACAAGGATCAATAATATCTATGAGGGCTTCATCGTGTGAGACCCTCAGAAGCAATAGAATCACTAAACCCTAGTATTGCATTGAAATTTGTAAACAAAGCTAAAAAACATAAAATAAGTGCAATATAATTTTACCTTTTTAATGAACCTACTATCTCTATTTATTGCTTATGTAAATATTACCAGTGAGGGTTGTGAAGATGCCCTAACAGTGTCATAGGGCCGTAGGACTACATATTTGGAACGGGAAACACCCGAGGGTGCTTGGTGATGACCAAAAATACCCAGAGGTAATTTGGAAGCTTGGGAGGGCATTTAAGAGGCTTCTATGGGTGCTTGAGAAGCTCAAGAGGATGTTAAGGGTCTGAATATAATGTCACATAACTAATTTTGGTTTGTGTGAGATGTGTGGTGGCAGATGTGGGTAAGGTGATAGAGAACGACGACGAACGAAAGTGACAGGTGAGGATGCTTGAGAGCTTCAATATCTCAGGGAGTTTAGGGAATTCCAAAACTTAGCCTGAATACTTAGGGGTTGAGTCATCAAAATGATTCCTCTTTATAATATTCCTTTAGACATGTTAGAGTTTCAATGATATAATTTGAGCGACCGAGATTAAAACATGAGGAAGGGTGGAGATTAAATATGGGTAAGTGGCATGGATTAAGGCAAATGGATGGCTAAAATTAAAACATGATGGATGGCTAGGATTAATTCATATATATATATATATATATTTATTAAACATATATAAATATAATATATAAAATATTAATATTTAAATATATATTAACAAATATGTATATAGAAATAATGGATGATGTGGATTGGGAAACATGGATGGATGACAAGTGGCTAGATTTTGGTGTCTACAGATGTCCCTTTTTGTATCATGTTGCATGAAATATAATGCGGTGCAAAAATACGAGACACCTAGTTTGGCCTAATGTAGAAGCAACTTTCTTACATTGGGATGCAAATACGAACTTGAAGATAAAAGAATTTTGATTGTGTAGCTTACCCCCTCAATTTGTGAATGAGTGAAGAATGAATCTCATGACCAATCAACAGATTGGTGCAAATGAATGTGCAAATTATGGATGTATTATATAAATGTAGATGATATGAATGATGTAAAATGATTCCATTTTTGCCCCAATGGAGAAAGGAGATCGTTGATAAATGCAAGTGAATAATTTTGTTTTTACCCCAAAAGAAAAGGGTTTTTGCCAAATGTGAATACCATGATAATGTAATATGTATCCCATTGTGGGAAAATCAAAGTCAAATGTGGTTGCCCCAATTTGGTGGTGATTCCATGTCATTGAAGAAATTGCCTTTTGACGTCATTTAAATGCAAAATGATAAAAATACAAAATATCAGGAACAAATTACCCTAAGATCGGATGATTGCTAGGAGGCCCCTCCTAGTTGACTCTATGCAATTATTTTTTGTTGAGTAGAATGGTGTAATGTTATTTATCCATGTTTCAAGCCCCATGGACAAGGCCATCAATGACAACTTTTGAGCAAATTGGTCGTGACATAGTCTCACTCATAAAATGAGGGACCAAAAGTGATTTTGTTGTTAAATAATGAGATATATGAACTATGAAAAATCAATCAACACCAAATATAAACTATGAAATAATAAATAAAGTAACACAATTATTGAACAATACAAATGAACTCTTTTATTATTTTTGGTAGATATCAAGTGTTACAATCATTATGCCCCAAATGTGGGGTTTTACACTATTTATTTCTTTTGATACAATTGTTACATTTACTATGGTTATTCAAAACCCTAGTTAAAAATAATGATGGTCTCTTCATGCTTGATTTGATCCCAAAATATTTGTATATGGGCTTGTGTATCTTATGCAGGGCCATCTGAGTTTCAACACACTAAACCCTAGTATTGCAATGAAAGTTGTAAACAAAGCATAAAAACATAAAATAAGTGCAATGGAATTTTACCTTATTAATGAACCTCCTACCTCTATTTCTTGCTTATGTAAACATTACCAGTGAGGGTTGCAAATATGCCCTAACAGTTCTCGAGGATCATAGATCTAGAATGAGAAACGCTCACGGGCGCTCAGTCATGACTAGAAACATCTAGAGGTGATTTGGAAGCTCGAGAGGGCATTTGGGAGGATTTTATGGGTGTTTGGGAAGCTTGGAAGGGCATTTGGGGCTGAAGGGAATGTTGTAGAACCAAATCTGGTTTGCACAGGATGTGTGATGGCAAATGCGAGTGAGGCAACAAGGAGCAATGATGGACAAAAGTGACAACAAGGATGCTTGAGAGCTTCAAGATCTTAGGGAGTTTAGGGAATTCAAAAACTTAGCCCAAATACTTAGGGGTTGAGTCATCAAAATGACTCCTCTTTATAATTTTCCTTTAGACATGTTAGGGTTTCGACGACATAATTTGAGCGACCGAGATTAAAACATGAGGAAGGGTGGAGATTAAATATGGGTAAGTGGCATGGATTAAGGTGGATGGATGGCTAAGATTAAAACATGATGAATGGCTGGGATTAATTCATATAAAGAAATAAATAAATATATATAATAGATATAAATATAATATATAAAATATTAATATTTAAATATATATTAACAAATATGTATATATATAAATAATGGATGATGGGATTGGGAAACATGGATGGATGACAAGTGCCTATATTTTTATGTCTACACATCCATAGGAAACGATCAAATATTATGAAGAGTGAAATATTGTTCTACCTTACAAATCCACCCCTTAGGATATTTTCCATCAAACTTGGGAAAGTCTAATTTGGGTAGTCTCATTCCATTGTGAGTTGGTATAATTCATTAGCGGTTGCTTGTACCAATTTCTTCTTGGGCATGTTGATCTATGAAACTAGCAACAACTCGACTATCTAATGCAACATTCATTTTATTTTGTACAAGGGAGATGTCACTCATGGTTTCTTGGATAGATTGGAGTTGTGACTATAGTGCCTGTAGGTTTTTGTTAAGTGAATCCATAGTTTGAGGCCCATAGCATCCACTTCGGATTTAATATCTCTGTCTAATTATTGTTTTTGAGTACCCCCAGCAATAATTGAAGGTCTGTATCCTTTTTTGTAGAACTTACTAAAAATAGAAATGTGGTTTTAGGTGTTACTATTTTTAGTAATGGTTTGAAAAATGGTTTTGGTGTTGTATATCAAAACGATTAGCTTGAAAAAACAATCATAATAAGCTATTTACCACAACACTTATTTTGGGCACCCTAGACTTTTTTTTCATATTGTTTTGACGAGTCTATTGGTGTGGTCGATTTTTTCTCTAGAGGTTTGGTTCAAAAATTGAGTTCTATGTTGAACAACCTTTTATATCGAATCTGATGATTGACTTTTTCCTGATAGTATTTTGTACCCTATCTATTTTTTTCTAACTATCATGAGTAACTATTCTAACTATCTTGACATGAACAAGGCTTTTGATCGGGTTTCCTATAAATTCCTGTTCGAGGTCCTAGAGAAGTTTGGGTTTCACAAAGAATGGATCAAGATGGTTTGTGAATGTATCTCTAATGCTTGGTTCTCTGTTCTTATCAATGGTTCTCCCGCTAGCTTCTTCCAAAGTTCCAAAGGCATCCGTCAAGGGGACCCTCTGTCACCCTTCCTCTTCATCATTTTTGCCGAAACCCTTGGAAGAACCCTTACTGCTGCTTGCAATAGTGGACTCGTCTCCAGGATAAAACCAGCCTCAACAACCAATGCCATTTCCCATAAATAGTTTGTGGATGATACTATTCTATCCTCTCATGCTTCTGTTCTCGAAGCAAAAATCATTAAGAACATTCTTGATTCTTATGAAGATGCGGTTGGCCAGAAAGTCAATTACCGCAAAAGCAAGCTATACTTTCTCAATACTCCCATCCACAGGAAAAATAGGATTGCTAAGATCCTTGGGTGTATCATTGGGAGCCTTCCAACTACTTATCTTGGATTACCGCTTTTCCATGGCAAATCGGTCTCGGCTATGTGGAACCTCGTTTTAGATCACCTCAACAAGAAACTTGCAGGTTGGAAAAGTTCAATGCTCATTCAGGAAGCCAAAGCCACTCTGGTCCAAGCTTGCCTGCAAAGTATTCCTATTTTTTTCTTATATATCTTCAAAGCTCCAGATTCCATCTACCAAATAATTGAGCAAATTCAACGCAGATTCCTTTGGGCTTGAAACGAAAACAAGAACAAATTTTCCCTTGTTGCTTGGGATAGGGTTTGTTCCAAGAAAAAGGATGGAGGACTCGTATTCAGGGACATCAAGTGGATGAACATGGCCCTCCTTGCCAAGCAGTCCTGGAGACTTACCACCAATGAAAATGTCACTTGGATTGACATCATCAAAGCTAAGTACCTCCATCAGGTTCCCTTTCTTAGAGAGCACAACCTTCCTAGCGGATCTCATTTCTGGAATGGCGTCACCAAAATAAGGAAAATCATCATGGAAGGCTTAAGGTGGTGTCTTGGAACTAGAATGACCATTCATTTTTGGGATGACCTATGGATCCGTGACAAACCTCTCAGCCAAGATCCTCATCTTGCAGTGCTCAAGACGGTTACCAAAGCCACCTTTGGAGATAAGGTGTGTCATTTAATTAACCCAGGTATTACAAGACCTAAATGGAAAAACCTGGCTCTTAATGGGCCTAGGCATATCACAGACATGCTCAGGCAGTTACAAAACTTTTTGAGGACTTGCAACATCCCCAACTCTCACAAAGATGATTCCATGGTCTGGAACCTTGAAGATTCAGGGAATTTCACTGTTAAATCAGCTTACTACAGTTAAGAAACTCCCAATGATGGTTAGGACTTATCTAATCAGGTCTGGGTTCCCAAGATCATTCCCAAGGTCAAATTATTCTACTGGTTGTCCATCCAAAATAGAATCCTCACCACTGACAACTTGATAATCAGAGGGTTACTCATCCCCAATTGGTGCATCTTGTGTAAAAATGCCTGTGAGTCAACTTTGCATGTTTTTCTGGAATGTCCCTTCTCTCTTGCAGTGCTCAACCAGGTTCTTAACACCTTTGTCATCTCCATAGCCCTCCCTCATTCCATTCCCCTCCTTTTTCAACAATGGCCCCGACCCTTCAAGAACAATCAACTTAAATTCATGTGGCAAGCTTGCCTTCACATCTTCCTGTGGCAGATTTGGCTTGAGAGAAATGCCAAAATTTTCAAAAACCAAGCCATTGATATGAAGATTGTTGTTGCCAAAATCTTGGCCCTTGCTACGGAGAATGCCTCTCTTGTCTTGTCTTCCAAACCCCCCCCGCCTGGCCTTGAATCAAACCTAACAAAACTTTTCAATCTTTCCAATGTCTCTGCCACACCCCGTACTTCTGTTGACAGGTTTGTCATCAAGTGGGTCTTACCTCCTACTGGGTGGCACAAGCTTAATTTCGATGGTGCGACCAAAGGCAACCTAGGAGAGGCTGGCAAAGGAGGAATTCTCAGAAATCATAGAGGAGAAATTATTTTGGCCTTTGCTCAGAACCTGTGAATTCAATCTAACAATATGGCAGAGGCTCGGGCTCTGCTCCAAAGCTTGATTCTCTTGGAAGGCTTGACCATCGATAAACTTATCATAGAAGGAGACTCACTGCACTGCATCAACTAGCTCAATGGGACTTCTGTGCCTCCCTGGGCCCTTGTTTCGATCTTCCAAGAATGCAAGGCACTAATTGGCATTTACCCAGAACTAGTCATTAAGCATCAGTACCGGGAAGGCAACCAAGCTACGGACTGGCTTGCTAACAAGGGAGTTGGCGAAACGGACATTCATGTTTGGAGAGACTCCTTTCCCATTGGCCTAAGGGACACTTCTACAAGTTCCAATGTCTGCACAATGTGAGTGGTTAACAGGGGACCAGGTTTGTTTGCTCTTGGAACTGGTCAAGTTTTTGTGTCCTTTCTTCCTTCTTCTCCCCCTTCGACTATGTTTCGGCAACTTGTCACGATATCGCGACACTTTTCATCGTTGGCCACAAAATTTTAGCATGTCGCGATATCGCGACATCCCTTTTTCCTCTGGCCGCGAGGTTGCTACTTGTCGCGATATCGTGACACTTTTTTCTCCTTCGAAAGCGGTCTTTCAACTTGTCGCGATATCGCAACACTTTTTTTCTCTGGTTGGTTTTACAACATGTCGCAATATCATGACACCTTTTCTCTTTGGCTACGATTTTGCAACATGTCATGATATCATGACACATTTTCTCTTCGGGTGTGTTTTTGCAACATGTCGCGATATCACGACACTTTTTCTCTTCGGGTGCATTTTTGCAACATGTCGCGATATCGCGACACTTTTTCTCTTCAGGCGCTTTCTTGCATCATGTCACGATTTCGTGACATTTTTTCTCTTTGGCTGTGGTCTTCCATTTTGTCATGATATCACGACACTTTTTCTCCTTGGCAGCGGTCTTCCATATTGTCGCGATATCGCGACACTTTTCCTCTTCCTTGCATCATGTCGCGATATCGCGACACCTTTTCTCCTCGGCTGTGTTCTTCCATATTGTCGCGATATCATGACACTTTGTCTCTTTGGCAGCGGTCTTCCATCTTGTCGGGATATCGCGACACTTTTTCTCTTCGGCTGCGGTCTTCCATATTGTCGCGATATCGCGACACCTTTTCTCTTTGGAAGTGGTCTTCCATAATGTCGCGATATCGCGACACTTTTTCTCTTCGACAGCGGTCTTCCATCTTGTCACGATTTCGTGACACCCTTTCTCTTTGGCAGCGGTCTTCCATAATTGTCGTGATATCGCGACACTTTTTTTCTTCGGCTACGGTCTTCCTTCTTGTCGCGATTTCGTGACACCTCTTCTCTTCGGCAGTGGTCTTACTTCTTGTCATGATTTTGCGACACCTTTTCTGTCCGGTCACGGTTTTCCTTCATGTAGCGATTTCGTGACTCTTCTTCTCTTTCGGCTCCAACCTAGCAACACGTCGCGATATCGTGACACTTCCTCTCTTCTGGCAGCAACCTTGCAACATGTCGCTATATCGTGACTTCTTCCCTCCTTCGGCTTCGATGGCGCTTCTTGTCATGATTTTGTGACATCCTTTCTTCTCTTGGCAGCAACGGTGCAACTTGTCGCGATTTCGTGACATCACCAATTTGGTCACGATTTCGCGACACCTTTCCTCATGTGGAGGTTTGCTCGCTCTTTGATATTTATTTCTTGGACCACCTCGGTCGATCTGGAATTCATGTAATTTCTCTTGTACAAGGTTCAGGGACCTTTCAACACCCTTTCTACCAATAAAAAAAAAACTATTCTAACTATCATAGGTAACTATTCTAACTGTTCAGGTAACTATTTTAACTATCACAAGTAACTGTTATGATACTAATTCTTAACAATCCTATAATGACTATTACTAACAAAATTCCTTGACTATAACTAACTTTGATCCTCTTGTGCTCCTATTTTAGACTTTGAAGTTTTTTGTTTTCTTGTTATACTCTTATGTGAATTTGTATTATCTATTTTGCATGCAATAAATATGGAATAGGGATGCCTTCTTCATATGCTCAACTTCTATAAAGGATATGGTAAAAATTTCAAATTTTTGGTTGTAGGTTAAGCAAAACAAAAATACTTGGATGAAATTTTTTTTTGCAGGTTTAAATAGAACTAGAGTACACTAGGTAAAGATGTATGTAATACCCATATGCCCTTAGTTATACTACAATGATGAAAAATAGTGCTTGAACAAATATTTTAGACCACTACCCAAGGAGGATTCCATGCATACCCTTGAGCACACTATCTAACTCTCTAACAATATGATACCACTCATAGTGCTCATAATTGTGAAATGACTTGGTAAAAGAAAAATCAAGCATTCTTGAGTCAATGGAACCTAGGCCAATCAACAATTTAAAATGTTTGTGCTCAAGGGCATATGGGTATTACATACACCTTTACCTTTACCTAGTGTACCTAGTGCTCATAATTGTGAAATGACCTGGTAAAAGAAAAATCAAGGATTCTTGAGTCAATGGAACCTAGGCCAATCAACAATTTAAAATGTTTCCACCAATCTCTAACATCAATATCATTTTCTCCAAAAAATATTTGTAGCTTCATAAGTTCACACCCCAACAAGAAAATAATGTAAACTAGGGTTTGAAAAATATGTCTCCCTACTAATTGGAAGCTAAAATTCCAAAATAAAAAATATCCTTAAAACATAAAAATAGATTATTTGCTTACCTGTAATTGAAAGATATCTTAAATTTTATTTTTATAGAAAAGAACATGATTTTAAAAATCACCACTTCCCTTATTCTCGATGACTAAATTTATAGGTTCATATCTCCTAAATGCTACTTATATTCTTGTTGGTCAAATATTTGACTAAAATACAAACATACATTTGTGCACCCTAAACATAATAAATATTGAAAGGTCGAAGGAAATAAATGTCCTCCGAGCCAATCTCCAAAGAAGGTTGGCTCCCTTACTAATCCTACACCGGTTTAAGTTTAGAGTTGCAGAAAATAAATGGAAATAATAGAAAGAAATGGGAAATATAGCCATAGGCTAGAAAATATAGGATTGGGGAAAGTCTAGTAGAATGAATTCAAACCAAGCATTATAGCAGCATATAATAGAAAGAAGGTGAAGAATCTACTTACAATTTCGTAGAGACAACTTCCAAAGTTGCATTCTAGTACTCACTCCCTCCCTAGCAATGTTCAAATCTAGATGCAAAATTTAAACTTAGCAGATAATAGACATGAATATAAAATAGAAATGCTTAATGTAGAAAGAAATCACACATAAAAATCATTCGTAAAATCAAAATCCAGGTTCTTCCTATTTATGAATAAAACTTGAAGCATTTTTCTACAGAATGTCTATCCTCTCTTGTTACATTAAAAATGTCTAGTATTTATAGAGGGTTTTACCTTTGTTAATTTAATACACAAAAGACAAAATATCCCTAGATCAAGAACTAGCAAGAGGAATCTTCTCCTCAGAAATCCTCAAAAATCTCCCTTCTATAGTGGCGATCTAGCTTTTAAGGGAAAACTCTTGGGAAATCAACAAATTTGAGCATCGGTGCATAGAAAACTACAAATATGGTCATTGAATTGGTACCTCCATTGTTATTTGGAAAATTTCCCTTGTCCAAAAAGTTTACTAAACCTACGCCTTAATTTTGAAAAGAGGTGAAGTAAATAGGGAATGTCTTGGAACTCATGAAAATCATCCTATGATATTTAATCCTGCACCTTTTCAGCATGAAATCAGCAAATGTAGTCACTCTTCGCCTCAATCATTAAATTCTCATCATTTGTCTGATCCAAGCACCCTTGATGAGTCTTCTTTGATGCTTGAAATCAATTTCATCCAAAACAGAGCAACAATTTAGGATGGGCGAAAGCACTCTATTTAAATTTCTCCACTTCCTTCTTATCCATGATTTCAGATGGGGAGAGCATCCACAAAAAAATAATTTTTATAATTTCACTCAACCGATGCCTTTGAGCCACACTTTACATCATTCCATATAATTTTTACCAAGGGAGAAACAAATATATCCTTTTCAATTACATTTTGCAATTATTCCATCATTTTGTTTTCATCTTTAATGCCTCAAAACATATTTCATATAGTTTCACCCTAGGGAGGGGTGAATGGGAGTTTCTCCCCTCACTTGGGGTGAAAGTGCTACTGACTTCTTTTTTTAGAAAATATTTTGCTTTCAAAATATACATTTACCCCAAGGATGGGTGAATGAGACTTTCGCTCCTCACTTAGGGTGAAATGCATTTAAAAATCCTTTTCTGACATACACCAATGTGGGGCCCTCAACGTGCTCTTTATCCATATGCTTTCACCTCAAGGAGAGGCAAAAGGTAGTTTCACCCCTCTCTTGGGGTGAAAGAGCCTTGAATTTTCAATGCTGTAACTTGGCACCTTGCTGCCTTTGATTGATGTTCACCCGAAGTGAAGACAAAAAATGTCATCGCTCCATCTTTGTGAGTGACACCTTCATGGGACCCATGCAACACTTTTGAATTCCTTGATGTCATGCTTTCACCCTAGGGAGGGGTGAACGGGATGTTTTCCCCTCACTTGGGGTGAAAGTCTAGTTGAATTTTCCACACATTGACTTGGAAACTCATCGCTCATTCCTTATAAGGTTTGCCTCAAGGCGGGGCAAGCAATATTTTCACCCCATCTTTGGGGTGAACATATTCCATTTCATTGCCTTCGAAACTTAACTTCGGGTCCACCATGAACCTTTCCTTTAGATGTGTTTTTGCCCCAAGGAGGGGCAAAAGGGATTTTTACCCCTCACTTGGGGTGAAAGTAATATTTTCCTGACTTAACATATTTTCCTCTTTTTTATATTTATGTTCGCCTCGAATTGGGGTGAAAGGGTTTTTTGCCCTACTTTTGGGGCGAACACATTTTGCTTTTTTTTTTCTTTTCTTGGTAGCCATGCTTTAAAAAATAAGGACATTTTCACCTTGAGGAAGTGCGATAAGGGTTTTTGCCCTTCACTTGCGGTGAAAAGGTTGTTATTTCTAATTTACCCTTAGTCTTTAGGCACATTTTTTATTGACGTCTCTGGGCGATTTCAACTGATTTTACATACAATTTTCCACTATCCCCTTTTAGAAATCACAACCATTTTACCTTATAACATCCATTATTTCCAGGTATGAGACCCATGAAAATAAAAGAAGGTTAACACATAAAAATGAACTACAACACATTATACTGGCCAAAAAATACTGCAACATTTAATTTATTGTATTTGCCGCTTTTTACAATAAAAACTATTCAACAAAATTTCATCAAAATTTTAATGTGGCATGGTGTCAAAATTACCAATATTTTTGGTGGCTCACAATATATCCAAATCACGTGGATGCAAGTGATACCAAACATTTATCCATTGGGCTCTTAGTGGTCCTTTTTGGCTACATCAATCAGTGTGCCTAGTTCAGATGTCTTTTCCTACCCTGCTCTGCTACTGCCTGCTCTTCCTGTTCCTTCAAAATTTCACAAGTGACCTCATAAAATGAAACTGCTTCAGCCCAAGTATCTATGGTAAATAGGGAAGGAACACTCAATGATTCATAAATATACTATAGGTTATGAATATATTCCAAGCTGATGTGTTTAGATCTCTGGGCTAATTCGAATAGGAAAGACTCCATGCGAGTGAATATTTTCATGAGCAACAACACATGTTCTTTCGTAATTGAGTATTCCCAACTATTAATTTTTAATGTGTCCTGCATAAAATTCTTCCAGGCCTCCTCTAACTATTCCTTCGATAGGGGCTCACCCCATTTTCCTATAAAAACTAGGAATCCCATGTCAGTGAGGGCATCAAAATGAACCATCAAAATAGAATGCTCCCATTCAATTATGTTAAGCAGCTTTTTTCTCTCTCTCACTAGGTCCAATCTATGGAAATAACTACACAACATAATCTTGGCATTAGACCATGCATGATCCATCTCACTCATGTGGCAAATGTGCATATTGGACTGAGTAAGGGCTTGAACCTTTACTGCCAACTCCAAATGTGGCTCCAGGAAATTTTCCACATCTTCTATCACCTATTATCTCAGCTGAATCTAAATTTGGGCCTCATAGAGATACTACAAGACCAAGACTACTTTTGCTACCATATTATCACAACTTTGAGCCAATAGAAGGTGGGACTCCTTAATCATTTTTTGGGTGAATCCTGTAGCCTACGTAGCCTTCTCTACCATTTGGATTTGTATGGAATAAAGCTATATTTTCATTGTCGGTGCTTGCTGCTTTGCCATATCCTTTGCTTTTTGGTGAGAATTATCTTGATGTCGCCAATGTCCTACCTTATTTGCACTCTTTTCCTATTATGCTCTACTTTTAGCCAAAGCTTCTTCAATCTCGGGAATCTTTGCCTCGACGTCATAGAATATCTGCTTGTAATGCTCACCATGCAAATAAACTAAACTTATATCAACCTAGATGTTCCCCATATTCTTAGTAGGGTAAATTTTTCTTAGGTCCTCTATCATGACTTTGTAAGCGTAATCACTTGGAGTCATTTCTCCTTATGATTTTTAGACTAGGGGAATCATATTGGTAGTGTGAGCCTCCATAGCAACTGGATGGAAGATGAATTTCTTGAGTTTTTTATCTAGAGCATGTGCCTCCTTTCTCCTATGGCTCTTCAGCCACTACAAAAAACTAATATGAGATCGAATAATCTTCTTTGTAACTGGATGTTCGAGAATCACCTCGGTCTCAGGAAATTCCTACATCTCCAAATATGGGATGAAATGGAATAGAGCCCATGAACAGTCTAGCTCAAAGGAAGAAGAGGAAATGAAAACCATAGGGGGGACCAAAACAACAAAATTGATGGAAGCACCAGGCTTGGATGTAGTTACGCTCACTCATGAAGGAGCTTGCGTACTTACAACTTTGGAAGAAATGATAGGAATGGAGGGTGAGGGATGCAAAAATGGATTCGAGCTTGACATAAATGAACTAAAATAAAGGGAGACCAAAGAGAGGGAAATATAAGAAGGACCAGTAGTGAATTGAGGATGAGAGATAGGGTGCGACATGAAAAGAGAAGGTATGCTGAAGGGGGGAGCAACGAAGGTAGAAACTATTGGAGGTGAAGTAATAACCACTACTTGCTCTTGAGTAGAAGAATAGGGAAAAGGAGACGTACCTTCGAGCGTGGGTTCCATACAAGCCAATGGTGGAGGTGGGTAAAAAATGGGTTCTTCTTGTTGTTTTTCTACTTCCACCTTGAGATATACAATCTCTATCTGCTGGTCCAACTACTCTCGAATTAAAGGAAGCTCTTGGGCAATGCTATCTTGAGAAGTTGATGCTGGTGGAGGATAATTTACTGTAGATGCAGCAACTGCAACCATAGAAATTGTAGTAGAAAATAAGGAAATAACATTAGTTCTTGGCTTCTTTGTAGCTTTAGGGAAAGGAAATGCCTCTTCTACAATTCACTTCACCCACTGAGATCTTATTTTAAACACAAACTGCTATTCTTCTTCCTCATGTGTCACTTCTTCAATTTTTTGGTGATTCATTTTGGCCACACTTTCTTCACTGTTAGACTTCTGAAAACTTCAAGGTACAACCTTGGAGAAAGTGATAAGTTGATAGATATTAACAAATTCATCATATGCATAAAAAAATGCTTCTTCCATCTTCATCCCATAGGCCAATGTAATTTTTCCATGGTGGACCCTCATAATCCACCAATTTATAATTTTTTTCTCAGACCATGTAGGCAGCTGATCTTTCATCTGGCTGAATAATCTCGATGGAGGAATATGCTCTCTGTGCATTACGGGATTATATTCGGCCTCCTGCTCATAAAAATTATACCACGATGGAAGTGACATCATGGCTTCAACATGCCACTCCAAATCATGCCCCTCAAGGTTGTTGTAATTTCACTAAATGTGAGGTCGTGGGCAAAAATGAAACTTATTGGCCTTAATTATTTCAAAAAAATGACCCAATGGGCCATACCTCCATATTTGAGGTAGTTCCACCAGACCTAGGTCTTGGAGAGCCTTTATGAGAAATTTTTTCTAACCAAATTGGCTCACCTCTATATTATCGAATCTAAAAGGCATTGTGCATATTGTCCTTTTTCCACATCCTGCTTCATATACATCATTGACATAGTCATTCTGGTGCACCACATCCATTGCAAAAACATGCTCAATGGTGAAATATGGAAGCAAGAATGGCTTTCTCGTGAAGCCAAAAATCTGCACAACTACACCTTGAGTCAACAAGAAGATATCGCCCTTCTCTACCATAACAACCGCTTCTCTCATTGCCTATGACACCCTTTCACTCTTGCTACAAATAAGCTCAATAGCGAGGCCCAAAAATAAGTGGTAAAAATTATAAAACAACTCCCTCCTTGATAGAGTGGGAGTCCACATATAAACCAAAAAAGCATTGTTCACCTCATCAACTTGTTTAACCGCTATAAATAAAATGTTGATATAAATTGAAAAATAAATACCATACGAGGAGTGATGTGTGCTTAAATGATGTGTCCTCCCTTGTGTTCATTTTCTCCAACTGAATGTGCATTTTCTAGGATATAAAATCTTCCAAGTCAAAATAAATTGGGTTTGTTCTTGCTCTCATCACTGTCAGAGTGTAAAACTCCATCTATGATATACACTACGTAAGTGTCACCTGCCACTTGTGAACTATGGAATCCACAAAGAGACTAGAAACCTATGCCAACATTGATAATATATCTAGGCTCTTAAAATCTAAACGTAGCTTTGATAGGTTCAACAACTGCCCTAGTTGTGGCTCTCTGATTAACTGCATCTCCATGAATTACTACATTGTCACCATGGATACATATTTCTCCTCTTGTTCATTGATGTGCAATTTCTTGGAGATCATGTCGAAAGGAGGATTCAAACCACAAGAATTTTTTTCCCTCACTACATTAGAATATATGGAGAAAAGAACCTCGCCATTCATATTTTGAACAACCCTGGTAGCTGGGTTATAAAATCTAGTAATTATTTCCACCAGCTCTGGGAAAACATGTACATGCATACACAGGTACCATAATAATTGTGCATAATATGACACCATTAAAGGGCTCTCCAAAATTAAGGTGAATTCCACATCTTGGCACAGTTTGACCACACCCTTGTTAGTGATGGTGCAGTCCTCAACCTCTACCATGGTGTCAGAGTACAGATCCAAATCCACGTTTTCATTTCACCATGCTTTTTTGGATTTTTTTCACCTTATACTTTCTTTCTCGACTGCTTGGGTTCTTTGACATCTTTTACTTCTACACTTTTATTGCCCATAGTGTAAATTATATCAATTCCTTACGGTGTTCTGCAACTCTTACAAACAACTCGAAAATGCACCAACAAAATTTTAAAATTTTAAAATTTTAATATTTGAGCAGGGTTACCTATGCTTAATTTATAGATGGAGCTCCCAACCACCGAAGTAAATGCATCATTTCATCTTGGTGAATTCGAAAGGGTGTGTACCTTGTTCCACTTGATTGGCATTATTCCCAATGCTTTTAACCTTCCTTCATCGAAATATCTTTCTTAAAAATTGTGCTTCTACTACATTAATATTTGAAAAGTGCACCCTGGGTCCCTAATGGCCACTTCAAAAAACTAACTCGCCACATGAGGGCCAATGAGCACCCTTGCTTTGATGTTGTGAGATCTTGGTTCTTGGGAATGCCAAAACATCTCCCAAAGCACATTTGGGTGCACGTTTTCAATCGAGCACTCCGAAAATGCGTTTTAATTTCCATGATAATTTTTTAGAAATTCACCATGATCTAATGGGTAAAATCACCTTAAAAGAGTGCTTCTCCTTTTTCTCTTATGCTCTAAAAGTGCTTTTCCACCTATTTGATCAACTTCCATGCCCGAAACCCTTCTTTTAAAATAATTTTCTACTTTTACTTATGCCTAATTTTAGAAAAGCAAATCAATTAATCCTACTTTTTCCAAAAAAATATTTTAATATTGGAGTTATAAATTGAAACCCTTGCTTTTTGCATTCGCTCCAATCTTAATTTTGCCAAAACACTTTGTATGCAGTTGCTTGAAATGTCAAAACATGCCCACATATTTTAAAATATTTTCATGTTGATTCGCCCCCTATGAGGGGCGAACGAGAGTTTCACCCCACCTTTGAGGTGATCCTCCTTGACTTTGTTCACACGCGAGTCCCACAATTTAATTTTGGATGCATGTGTGTTTGCCTCAATGAGGGATGAAAGGGAGTTTTGTCCCTCACTTGGGGTGAAAGCCCTTCTGACTTTTCAACACAGGCCTTGGCATTTTTTATATTGTTTTTCCCTTATTTAAAATGTGTGTGTTCCAAAGGAAGGTGAATGGGACTTTTGTTCCTTGGGGTGAAAGCACTTCCAGTTCCTACACTCCATGATTTTGAAATTGGGCCCCACGTGCCTTTATATTTTATGCTATGGTTTTTTAACTAAGGAATTTCACTTGCGCTTTTCAAATATTACTATACTTTGGCCTTGTGCCTTCAGACATTTTCTTTTAAAGTGATTTTTTCCCTAATACTTCATGCAAAGTTTATATCTCCTTCTCTCTTGTACTCCTTTGATTTTGACAATAAATCATTTTTAACCTCGGAGCCCTCAAACACCTACTAAAATCTTACAATAAAATAATGAATTCTACTCAAAACTCATAATGTGTCCTTGGAAAACTATTTTGGGGTGAAATTTATTTTTAGAGAGAAGAAACATATTATTATTATTAATTTTTTTTAAATCATATATACTTTTATAAAGCAACACAAATACTTGCACAAAATTAAATCTGTATATATTTACATACTTGCACCTTTGATCATGTCACTGAAAATAAGCCTTCAGATGAAGGTTGTTAACTAGAATCAAAAGATCCCAACCATCCATGTCTTGGAGATGATATGCATTCATTGAATTTACCCCTGAGACTTGAAATGGACCCTCCTAGATCGTGTTAGCTTTCCAGGCTTACCTTTGTTCTCATTCCATTTAAGCACAAGATCTCCAACCTAAAATTTTTGCTCTGACATCTTCTTGTCTAAACACTTTCGCGTCATTATAGCATGTTCATTGAAAGCCACATATGAATTTTATCTCTTCTCTTCTAGCTACAAAATTTGGGCCAATATTACACTCATGGGATCAGATTCACCATATTCATCTCTAAATAATTGCAAGGTCTGGAGAACTAGGAGCTCGATGTGAGTGGGTAAAACTACATCCTTTCCATACACCAGGGAGTAAGGAGAATATTTAATAGACTTCTTAATTGATATGCGATCCACCCATAGAGCCTGATTTAACAATAGATGCCAACTCCTTTTGTTGCTTCCAAGCATCGTCTTCAAGATCCGAAGCAAATTCTTGTTTTTGGATTCTACCAGACCGTTTCCCTGTGGGTAATAATTGGAGGAATTATTCAAATAAATCTTGTACCTTCTTGTAAATTCAATGATTTTTGCCCTAATAAATGGAGTAATGTTATCTCTTACAATGGCATCTGGTACACCAAAATGGGTAATCAGTCCTTCAAGGAAGGAAATGACTGTATCCTAGTCAACTTTCTTGGTTGGGATAGTTCTACCCACTGAGTAAAGTAATCGGTCACTGTCAAGATATATTTATGCTTGGTGGAGAATGAGGATCAATGACTCCTATGAAATATAAGCCCCACTAATAAAATGATTCTTCTACCTGGATTGGATGTAGGGATAGAGATGCCTTTTGACTCCTACCAACTTACCTCTGACAATTATTGTAGCTTTGTCTCACCTTGTTTGTATCTACGAAGAAGGTAGGTTAGAAATAGATAGCTTGGATATCTTCAAGGCCATAGGCCTTCTTGCGTAATGTCCACTAGATAATCCAAAGTGGAATTACTCCAAGATCTTCTACTTTTTTGACTCTTTTACACATCTGAGAAGTACTTCATCTATGTTTTTGTGGAATAACCCACTTGGTAACATGATGTACCTGAGTGCTTGCAACTTGAATCTTCACCATTATGAGGCATCAAGATGTGATTAACACTTTCTAAATTTGAATAATTCAATAAGATCCTCTATCCAATAATGATCGCTTGTAACTTGATCGACAATATTACTCTCACCAATAAACTCATCCTATAATGGAGCTAGCAATCTAGAAGCTACGCTTTTAGCCAATTCTTGGCAGAGTTCCTGACCGTGAACCAATTTAGTCAACCAAATCTCCACATTGTATTCCTAAATTTTTGAAACCCAGTCTACTCTTTTATCACCCATATCTCCTTGAATTATGAAATTACTGATATTTGGATGGATAACGTAGATAATTGTCTTTCTCTGTGAAATAAACTACCAAAATTTCTTTAGAGACTTCATGATTGCATACACATGGTTCTCAATGAAGTTATATTTTCTTGGTGTGGCAAAATTAAGAACACGAGCTTATACTAATAGGGGGGGATGAACAATATAAGATCACTTTTTACTTTTATTTCCAATCAATATTATGTAATGTATAGATAGCAATATCAAAAAAATTAATCAAAGCAATGCAAAAATCACCACACACAATATAGACACCAATTTAACGTGGTTCACCCAATGTGGGCTACTCCACATAGAAAAACTTTCACTAAATTTTTCTCAATCAATATCTTGATAATTCTTTTCCTATTACAATGTTTATGGACCTTTGTCCAAAGGAGACATCAATCCCCTATTCAAGTTCATGGATCTCTATCCATGGGAGAACTCCTTTCTCATTAGCTCTGGTTGGTGATATTCTAGCAGAAATGCTACCTCCATTGTACTGGCTAATGGATCTCTATACACTAAAGACTCATGTCCTCACTCAAAAGATCTATCCTCACTGCCCTGGCTAATGGATCTCTATACACTGAAGACTATCATCCTCTATACTTTGTCACCTTCAAATATTGCTATATGCTCTATCTCAAATCTACACTAAACACAATAATTTGGTCTAGCACAAATCTTCTCAATATTTATCTCTGGTCTGGCACAAACCCATCTCAAATATGCACCAAACTCTATCCTCAAATTTGTACTAAACATAGTCCTTCATTCTAGCACAAATCTATCCTCAATATTTTTCCTCTGATCTGTACTAAACATAGTCCTTCGATATAGCACAAATCTATCCTAAATCTATGTCCTCAAGACTTAACACAAAGCTTGACTCAATCACAAATCAACTTTGTTGGATCTACCCCAAACCTTAACTCAAGTTTTGAACAAATCAATCAATCAACTCTGCTCACAAGTCTTCTCAAAGACTTATCTCAAATATGCCTATTAAGCTTCCAAAAAATCTCACACTAATCTATCCACATGTTCTCTCTAGAACTTGTCAAATCTTCTGAATAATCTCTATTCTCAAATTTGTATTGTAAGCTTCCACAAAAGCTCAAACAAATTTATCCACATGTCTTCTAAAAGACTTACCTCAAATATGCTCAACAATTTCTCACTAGAACTTGTCCAATATCATAGAAACATATAGAGAATTGTTAGAGACTCAATATGCTTCACTTTCACCACAATTATCAATCACTTTCAATCTCTCTTTTTACCACATAAACATATAGAGAATTTTTAGAGACTCAATATGCTTCACATTCACCACAATGCTCAAACACTTTCAATATTTATTTTTACCACAAAAACATATAGAGAATTGTTAGAGACTCAATATGTTTCACAAACACTCAACCTCTTTCTCAAATCAAATTAGAATATAGAACAAGTTTTTTCATAGAACTTGAACTATCACATCCAATTAACTAGGCTCAACAAACTCTACTCAACCAATCACTCAATGAAATAATCCTTGCTCACAAACCCTAGTCCAAGCATATGAATACTCACTTTTTTCCAAAAATTCTTATCAAACAATCTCACATAACAATGATACTCATGATATTTACAAACCCTAGTTCAAGTTCTTCACTCAATCAATCACTTCAACAACAATGCTTATCAAGCAATCTCACATAAAAATGATGCTCATGATCTTTACAAATCCTAGCTCAAGATCTTCACTCAATCAATCACTTCAACAATAATGCTTATCAAACATGGTTTTATCAACAACCCTTATTCCATAAAACCCATTTTTACTCCAACTTAACATTCACAACATTAAAAATCACTCACTAGGAAGATGTGCCCATACCTTTTGTTTGATGTAGAAGTACCCTTAAAAAACTTGTCTCAATCACAATTTTCTTCTTTGCCAATTTCAATGGTTAGATGACAAAATTTTACACTAACACTCTTTCAAAATATTTCTCAATTATAAAAATAATCAATCTCAAATACACCTTATTACTCCTTGAAATTAGCAATCATCAAATCATACATAAAAATAATAACTTAAATTGCTTTTTATAATATCCAATTTAATAAATCAATCTTAAAAAATTAACACTTTAGAAATAATATTTGCCTACCCTTTTATCTCCCTCAAAAATACTTAATAACAAAATTAATTCAGGCAAAAAATAAATCTCATAAACGATAAAAATATTTTACTTTTCAACCTTAGGCACATAAAAATATTTTTATTTTTCTTCAACCTTAGCACATCCGAAATTAAGCAACCAACACAAATGACATCAACACATACCTTTTTCTCAACCAAAAAGGTCTGAGTGGGTTTCAAACAAGAGACCTTTTCGTCGAGTGCCTTACCAAGGTGCTAGCCCACCACATGGGCTAGGCGCTCCCATGGGGAAGGGAAGGCGTAAGCCTCCCTTTATCCTTGTGTTAGGTGCTGCATGAAAAAATGAATGCCCTCTCTTCTTAGCCAAAAACAAGCCCAAAGGGATTCGAACCTGCACGCTTTGCTTACTACACACCCTAGAACCTTCGTAATTTGACAACTATGCTACTAGAACCTTTGGTGTTGTTAATTAGCACTCCCTTCAATTTATTCCTCTATCGCCGGAGATATTTTTGAAAACATGAGAACCTTTCTCTTTTTGTGCACAAAACAATTTAGCATAGGATATTCGATCGTTAGCTTGGGGATGTAAGGTAAATAACTTTGCCACCATTTATACACAATGTTCCATGCCATATGAATTTGGTGTATCAAATCAAATTTCCAATTTGATTTTTACTTAGCCTTATAACCCTCTTTAGGGTTTATTAAATTAATAAAAATTAATTTATAATTAAATTAAAATTAACTTAAATAATATTGAAGTTAATAAAATTAATTTATAATAAAATTATATTAATTAATTTATAATTAATTTAAATTTCCCTCTTTAATACTATAATATTATTTTCTCGGGCCTCTTCTTTGCACTTTGGACCATATCTGACTTCTTGAAACCGGGTCTTGACCAACTGAAGGCGGACTCTTCTTTTTGCACAGATTAGAGAATTGCTTCCTTTTGCACTGCTTACTGAAACTGACATTCGACATTAATGACCATTCATTATTGACATCAATGACAACTCATCCAATCAAAATATCCAACACAAAATAACCTAGATTAGAAAAGCAATCAGTTTTTCATCCTCGTATCTTGCTTTTGTGTGAGGACAACAACATAACTTTCCTGTTCGACCACTGCATAAAGAATAAAATCCTTAAAATAGTCTAGATTAATCAACACTGGATCTTGGGTAATTCTCTCCTTGATATCCTGGAATGCCTATCTCCTCTTTTATGTCCACTTGAATTCTTTATTTTTCTTCAGATGTTCAGTCATTGGTTTTACTACCTAAGCAAATTCGGTGATGAATTTTTGAATGAAGTTGATTTGGTCGAAGAATGACTACAGGTCCTTCTTATTGAATGGAAGCCATAATTTCAAGATATCCTTAGCTCTTGTAGGATCAATCACCAGTACTTCTTATGAAATCACATGTCCCAAGAGTTTTCGTTCTTTGATAGTGAAAATGGATTTCTTCGGGTTAATGTAAATTCCAAATTCTCGATACTTTTTGAACACTTGTCTCAGATGAGAAACATGTTCTTACCTACGATGTGAGAAAAAAGTCATATCATCATGGTAAATTACAATAATTCGATTCAACAACTCACCAAAAGTGATATCCTGAGATCTTTGAAAGGTGACACCAGCATTGGAAGACCAAAAGGCATTCTTTGATAGGTGAAGGTGCCCCACTTTGTAGTAAATATTGTTTTGTGTTGGTACTCTTCCTTCACCCAGATTTGGTTGTAGATAGATAAGCCATCAAGTAATAAAAACCTCTATGCTCCAACGACTACATGAAGAATCTGATCAATCTACGATAAGGGATAGTGATATTTCAAATATTCTTGGTTCAGATTCTGAAGGTCCACACACAGGCGAATATCTCCATTTTTCTTCCAAACTGGAACCAAATTCGCCACCCATGTTGAGTGCTTTATAGGATAAATTATTTTTTCCTCTAGCATTATTAGCAACTTTGATTTCATAAGAACTTCAATTTTTGGATTAACAAGTCACTATTTCTGCCGAAAAGGCTTCACCTCCTCTTGCAACTCGATGGTGTGCTAGATTACATTTTTGTCATATCATTTTATATTGTGATAGCTCCAAGTGACAATATCAAGAAATTTATAACACAAATTCTTGATATCCTCAACCTCCTTGGGCGTACAGTCTGTTCTAACTTTAATGAGTTTATAAGGCTCCAACTGCATTTCCTTATACTCCTTTGTATCGACCTTAATTTTATTTTTCTCTACCCTATCATTTGTATCAAATAGGATCTCAAGTGAAATAAGTCCCCTAGGAATGTGGTTATTCTTTAACTAAATCATTCCTTCCATTTCCTCTTTGACCAATATTCTTTCTTCCGTGCTAGTAGCTTCCTTAACCAAGAAATTAGCAATTTGTTCATCACTATCGAACACTTTCTAATAGAGGTTTTTATCAAGAACTGAAGTTCTATAAATTACCCTCAAGTATTTGGTCTCCTGACCACTTGCTCTACGGGAGAGAAATTAACACCAAGGAAATCCAAGATATCTGCATGCTTATTTTATTCTCGCAAAATTGCTTGAACATTTAATATTGTAAAGGACTAAAAAAAATCCCATACCTTGTTATGGTAGGCCTTCAAATAGTATTTTTTGACACACATTTGTTTGTATTCTGATTAACAATAAGCTTGAAATCTCCAAAAACATACAATTACTTGATTCCCAACTTCTCCATTTTCTCCAAACCAAGACATAATGCTTCATATTTGGTGATATTATTCGTGCAACTCCAAATCAACTGATATGAATAGGTTTTTTACAATAGTTAAGGAGAAACAAGCACAATTTTAGATCCTACGCCATTCTTGCATCTTGCACCATCGAAATGTAACTTTCATAATTGATCAGAGATAGGGCCCTAGGATCCAGAAGCTTCTGTTTCAATCTGTTCAGGCTTGGTTATGGTGTAACAACCAATATCGATCTCCATAATTACATTGAAATCCATCAACAAGAATTCATATTCTATATAGAACTAATCCAGAGCTTCCTTAATCAAGTCCACTTCTTGCACTTATTCTATCATCATATTAACTAACTATACCTGTGGGATTTTATTCTTCTTCAAGTATTTCTATGTCAAAAGTGGAAGGCTTTTCATTGTAAATCCAGATTCTTCTACCCTTAAAAGGAATCTCCAAATGTGAATAATATAAGGAAAGATATCCTCCTAGATTTGTCGTAAATTATCTCAAAAGGCACATGCTAAAGTATGGTTCCAAATCGACTACCACCACTTCTTGAATGACGGTAATCTATGGTATGTTGTGCAGAACAACGGGAATGTCCTTTATCATACCCATCATCTTGAATAGGGTCCCATCCAATTGTAATATGTCTAGACTACTCCTCACATATTCCATCCCTATTACCTCACATACTACCTTTAGCATGACAGTAGTCGTAGCACCGGAGTCAATCATACAATTATGCATGATCCATCCTTCCATTATGAGAGACTAGGTAGAACGAAGGTGGTCTATTTTTACCAATGGTAAAGGTTGTAAGTGTCTGCACTAACACTATCTGGGTGAGATTTTTATTTTTGTCTTTCATAGACTTGAGAGACTTCTGCAATAGGTCAACTTGTCTAGGTAACTGTAATGCATCATACAAACTCACCTTTGTAGGAATTTTTTTTATTTTCTCCACCGGTAGAACTTTTTGCTAATGTATGTACATAGTTCAAATGAACCATGTACATATCTTCACCATGAGGATCATTATAGGTAGAACACCAATATACCTTCTCAGATGTACTAGCTTATTCATTTTCCAACATAGTTGTATTTCTTTCAGGACCTTTACTAGTAGTTGGTTATTCTCTGGTAATCGACAATGTTTAAAATCTTCTTAATTGAAAGTCAGCTTTAGCTTACTTCTTTTTAATGGATGTAATTTTATTCGATATTTTCCTCAATTTTTAATTGAGTGATTGCATATCCTGTAATAATTTCATTTAGGGATCAAGATTTGAGGGTGCCAATGAAGCTGGTAATGGTAGTGGAACAGGTGGATATGGTAGCGTTGGGAACAAAATTGGGGCTGGTAACTACAGAATAGCTAGTGTAGGTAATTGTAGAATATTTGGGGTAGGGGGTTGTGAAAACAAAACTGGAGAAATTTAAGGTAGACTCAATATCCATGAAGGAATGAGATACATAGAAGGCATAGGCTATGAAAATGTACTAGAATACATATGTTGTGGAAGATCAAGAAGAATAGGCATTGTTATTTTTAGAGGTAGCTTACCTATGGCAATTAGATTTACCTCAACCTTTTGCACCTGCATGTAAAAATATGGAAACGTATTGACATTGGATTTTTGGATGACCATACTAATGTCAAAGTTGAAGGCTCAGAGATAGTAAAATGTAGCTTGCTCATGAGTGGACCATTGACCATCAGGAACTCTCTGCCAACTTCGAGCGAACCTGACATTGAAATCCACTATCTCATCCTACATATGTCTTTGGATATTTATAAATTCGTGCAGAAAATGAAATGGGTTAGCTTGCTCATGAAATTTTTTAATCAACAACTCCACCAACTGATCCCATGTGGTGATAGTAGCGGGTGGTAAATACCGGTACTAGTACAACAACTTCCCTTTGAGGGACAACACGAGCAATCATACCATAATATATTAATATACAATGCCATGTATTATCACCAAAGAAGCCACATATTGGATGTGCTCGTAAGCAGTCTTACATGTACCATCATAAGTAGGCAAAGACTTCAATACTGCTTGAGGGACTGGATTTTGTGCTTGTATATTTAGAGCTCCTAATCTATTCCATGATGGGAACTACCTAGGTGGATGTTGTGGTGGTGGATTCTGAGCCATATTAACGAGAGGATTTTTTTGTGATGGAGGAACATTAGTAGCAGTACTATATGGACTTGAAGGAATTAAAAATACACCTACTATCTGTAAATATGTGGCAACTAATGTATGAGGTGGGGTGACTAGTCTAGGGTGTTCTAATTTTTGGGTGTCAAGCTCAAAGAACTCAATGGGATTTTTGGAATTTTTAGCCTTCGATATTGTGATCATGAAGTACAAATTTCACTGACTTCACATTCGAAGGCTTTTGGGTATAGTTGAGTTACCATATGTTCTAGTTTAACAATACAAAGGTGAACATAAAGACCTTAATATTGTATATATTTCTCAATATGATACTTATGTCCCACCGAGCATGCCAAAAACTATTGGTCAAATATCTTCCTAAAATACAAACATACGTTTGTGCACCCTAGACATGAACAAAATTGAAATTACAAAGAAAAGAAATATCCTCTGGACCAATCTACAGAAAAGGTTGGCTCCCTTACTAATCCTACACCAGTTTTAATTTTAGAGTTGCAGGAAAGAAATAGAAATAACATAAATAAATGGGAAATATAGCCACAGGCTAGAAGATGTAGGATTGGGGATTGTTGGAACCGATTCTTGCATCCATAGGATTCGATTTTCACGCTACAAAAATCCATTTGAAACCAATGAGCTATTATAGTCTCTGGTCAACCTGCCTCTTCGTTCTAATAAACATGACTATTGCTAAAGGAAAAACTACAGAATGGGTAAGGAAACCCCAGCAGTAATTCTATGATAAAATGTTAATTACACGCTCCAGATTAATGTAAAACTATACATATTAAAATGACCAAGAAAGAAAAATAACCAATTGTTATGCCTTATGTAGACCGGTGCCTAGATTCATTGGGTTGTTATAGCAATTTAACAACAATTCTGACATGAACGGAGAGAATGGGGAAAAGAAAATTGGTGCTCTTAGATTTATTCAAATATCATAATAAAACTAGAAGTTAACCAATAAAAGAAATGTATATAATGCATTCAAATAATGTAATCCATTATACAATGACACACAGTACTAAGACAAAGATATAACAGGAATGAAACTCATAATTGTATTGATTTCATAAAATATTACATGCAGAGTGGGCAGGATGCCTTTTAACTCTATTTTTCTCAAAGAAATACATCAATACAATGAATAAGACTCTGTTCAAATAATTTAACAGGTCTCTCCTACTCTCCTTGTTCCAATATGGTAACAGTAGAGTCTCTGAATCTCAGGCTCAATAGGACAGGAAATAATCTCAGCTTCTTGAACACTTTCCTATCAAAATCCTGCATAGTAAAGGGAAGAAAGAAGAATGAATGAGAAAAATAGACACAAAAGGGAGATACAACAACACAACTCTAAAGGGCACTCAAGTATACCTCTTAGAAAAAATGCTATTCTCTAATTGCTTGATCATGAATCTGAACGCAGTTGCTTCCTTTTATAACTGTTGGTTCTTGATTCTGTTATTTTTTATTTATTTATGACCTTACACTTGTCCTCTTATGAGTTGATCTCCAAAACTAGAACAACTGGCTTCCACTATATTTTTTTTCTTGGGCTGAACCCTTCCTTTTGAATTTTTCAAATAGTTGCTTATTTTAACTAGTGATGGTGGTTTTAGGAGAGTCTATTTGCTCTTCCACTATTTCTTTTACAATTGTTTCTACTGCTTCCTCTTGAACTGTCTCCTCTTGAGAATTTGGTTCTTTAACTACTTCAGATATGTTTTCACTAGCACAAGTCTTCTTTGTGTTGAACTCACTTCCAGCTATTGACCGTAAGCTTCAACTTCTTTTCCTTTTTGGCCTTGTTGCAGCTTTTTTATTTGCTCACTTATTAATCTCCATACTTCTATGTCAAAAGTGGCAACAAACCTTAGCATGTTCATCTCCTACAAAATCCTATTTTTTTGTATGGCAAGGATGGACCTATTTCTTTCATATTGGAAGAGCAACATCTCCACAGTATTCACCAGAAAAGTAGTTTGTCTAGTCATTTCAGCCTCATCATCTGGTTCACACTCAAATATTTCTATGGTATACCTGAATAGCTCTTCTACATCAGAGGCCTCCAAGCATTGGTCTAAGGATAGACCAATGTCTGCCATTTTTCCTGTTGCATCTTCTATCATATTATCCATTTCAGTTACAACATTGATCCACCTTTCCCGGTTTACCCCAAACAAGGTTGCTTTCAAAAACTCAAAATTGAGCTGGATTTTGCTGCCATCATTTGTTATTATCTCTTGACCCTGCAACTCTTCAAAATTGTCTCCTATGAAATCTAGGGTAGGGTGGATGACTTCAAAGTCTTCTTCTCTCTCTTGTATCAATGTCAAAATTTCTTGAGCAGTTACTTGGATCACCCTTATCTGTCTAAACATTTTAGTGAACCCTCTAGCATGAGCTTGTATCTTTATTGATAGTTGTTTCTTCATTGTATTCATATAATAGGCGTGATCTTGAATATTTACTATTGAAGGAGGCTGTGTATTGGGAATATCCTTTCGTGCCAATTCTTCCTATTGTTTATTTATCAATACTCTCATTTCAGCTTTTTCCTTCTCCTCCTTTTTTAGTTGATTCCTTAACTCTGTAATTTTCTCAACTAGTTGGTCCATGGTTTGGTTTTGCATTGCCTTGGCAATTTTGACCATGTCAACTTCTTTTCCCAGTACTGATGAGCCCCTTGTATCTTCATTGGTTCTGAAGATGATTGGATCTTGCAAGGCAGGGAGATTTATTTTTGCTATATCTGACATAGTTGTTTCTACTTGAGGTTCATCTGTGAGTTGTTCTCCTATATCTCCCATATTTGCCACTACCTGTAATTATTTTTCACCTACATCAGTAAAGGTATCTTGCTCATCTATCCTCTCCAACAAAACCTTTGTAGAAGGTAAAGATAATTTAGGCCTCTTCCTTTCTGTAGTGGTTATCTCTATTTTATTCTTCACTTGGTGGCTTCTGAACAGACTCCCAATCCTACTTGTTCTTCTCATATTCATCTGCACCACTGATGGAATTTTAATCTCTTGATATTTTATTTTTAGAGTGGCAGGGACAGCCATGGGTGCCAATTTCTTTACACTTGTTACAACCAAGACTCTATCAAAAATAGGAATTATGGCTTGTTCTGGGAGAGAGGACTTTTGAGCAGGGGAGCTTACAATTTCTTTCCCTTTGGCTGTACTTGAGCTCTGGGATATTTCTTGGGTGGTGCTTGGTGCTGCCTCTATTCTAAGAGGATCCTCTTTGGGAGGCCTGACCTATTGTTCTATTATATCTGTAGTGTTTACAGTGACCTCCATTTTATCAATACCTTGTTCTTCTATTAACTCTAATAAGGGGTCTTCTTTGATTTCTTGAACTACTCCTGGAAAAATGGGTGCTACAGATTCTACTAAAATTTCCTGAAGCCTTCTTAATTTTGTAGGGTAATCATAGGCATCATGAATCTGTGTGTTGGCCCTTTTCTCGGGAGGGAAATCATCCCATACAATCTGTAAATCTGTTCCTTTTTCCATGGCTTCCAATAACCTTTCTTCAAAATCATCCTTTCGATGCTTTATTCAAGCATAGTCTCTTTTTTCCATCATTTTATTGTATATTCCTTTTGGGTCATAAAATCTCCAAGTTATTTCATCAAAATCCATAGTATCCAAATCGAACATTCCTTTGAGCAGTGTAGGGTAGCCAACAAATATGTAGTCCCCAAAGCGACATGGAACATTGAGCCAGGGGACTTTACCATGTTTCTTCACTAGTCTCATCTTGGCTTCTTTGGCTACCTATCTACATAATTCCAGAGCTGCTAGGGATAATAGGCAATACTTAGGTAACAGTTTAGGAGGAATTTTGGCCCCATAGAGCCTGATGTAGGTGAAACCTTCTGAGAAAAAGAAGTCCCCAATATCCTTTTCTTTGATAAAATATCTCACTCCTGGCCCTAATCTCTCAAGGAGAACTCCAGTTAAAATCCAATGGATTTCTACCATAAAATGGTCACAGAACCAACCCAAGTGAGTCTGTTCTTCATGTATTCTCCAAAAGATCGTCTGAACATAGGGGTTGTTGACAACTTCTACTCTTTTCTGGGCTTCTTCTCCCAATTGTCCCGCTATCAGGTGGATGAAAAATGAATATTGAGAAAAATAGGGCATCTCTTGCCTTTGTTCAAAAATAGCCTTTTTCAATTCTACCATTTGCTCATGTATTTGGTTACTTAATTCTAGTTCCTAGGTGTAAATTGGGGTGTTATACGCCCGATTACATTGTGTAGCTAAATACAAAACCCTTTTATTCACTATACTGAGATCTTGTACTCCTAAGACTATGTTTATCATGTCACAAAAATCTTGGACCCATGGCCTAAAAGCAGTCTTCCTAATTGGGAATCTATTGACTATTTTCTCATTTATATCAAACAAAGATTTAAAAACTTCCATTCCTATGAACATTCGATATTGGTGTTCGATTACCTTTGGCACCAAAAGGGTGGTATACTCTATCAAATTGAAGACTTCCTTGATGTGCTCGAATTTGATGCTAAAGATCGATTGATTCTTATTGTCTCGAAATGTCCTCGTTCTTTCGTCATATGCCACTGCCAACCATGCCATTAAATCCAAGGAGAAGTAAACCTTCGGTAATATCAACTTCCCAAGGTTAGTCTTCCATTTGTTGCTCCTAGGGAAACCCTTGTATTGTAATCTCCGGGCTCTATGAAAAAGGTCAGCCATTATCCACGGGGTCTTACTATCATTTTCCATTACATGAGTAAAACTCTTGATACATGCATTGTCAATCTCATACTGTTGTGCTGGAGTAGGCTTTTTATCGGCCCCACATTTTTGAGAAAACTCATACATCATGCTGTCAAGTACATGTGGTCCAAAAATCTCAAAGTATGGAGACTTGTCCATGATGAATTTCACTGCTTCTCTAGTGTCTTCGGGTGCAAAAGCGTCTCCCCATGATGCCATTTTGCTCAAGGTAGCAAGTATAGTTCTTCTCAAAATAGGAACACCCAAAACTCCTCTCTTATTTGTATTTCTTGCATACCAGTCTCTGTTCTTAGATTGCCAGGGTGGTAAACTTGATTTATTTTGTGAGTTCAAATACTAGGTGGTGGAATGGTTTCGATATATTTGCACGTTGACATTAATATTGTGTTATCAACTACTTTTTTAAAATTGGCCAAAGGAAATTTTCTAGAACATATCCTTTCGAGGTTGGGCTTTGATGGTGGGTAAATCTCGTCATCCAATGTGCCTCTGAGTCCTTTGATTTATGTACCATCAATTATTAAAAACTTCACTATTGGTCCCTAAAGCTTCTTATTTTCTGATGTGGAGTTGTGACTTGTGGTAGGGACGACCTCCATTTTGATCCTCGTGCCACCTTGGCCCCGAAAGATAACTACATCTTGGGGATCGATTATTTTGTTAATTTGGCAGTAATCAACCTAGGGATCCCCATAGGATTTGGTTATTGATGTGAGTGCCTGACACCATCTTGGATATCCCAAGTTCTCTAGTCAACCGTGATCGAGCATAGCCATCGGATCAACCTTCGTCCTATCACTGCCTTGGATAACTAAAAGAAACATGCTTTGATCTTACTTTGATTAATAAATATGGCATTTAATTATGTATTAGGGCCCTTGTTAAAAGTGGTTAAAATTTAATTAATCGAGTGTCGATTTAATCTTACCATTTAGTTTACCTTTGAAATGCGTGCTATCGTCGGATCATTTTGAGATGGAGCGCATCCGTTGGATTCATCAGAAGATGCTTGTTGGATTAGCCACGCTTGTATTCTATTGTGTTGACTTTGAATTGCTCACTATCATCGGATCCTCTTGATCTCAATGGAGCGCTACCGTTGGATTATCATGATCATTTTATTACTTTGACCTTTGATTCACGTGCTACCATCAGATCCTGGGGATGATTACCATGGTCGTTGATGTATAATAACCTGCATGTTTGTTAGTCTACTACTTTATATAAATCATGTCTGGTTAATCAGATTAATCATGTTTATAATGGTTGAAAACCCTTGGTTAGTGATGCTTAGGCCCAAAGATAATACAATGCATTAAAATAATGTAATCCTCTTATCCTGATTAATCCAGTAATTAAAACCTTAATAACATTGCTCTAAACATAGGCATTCGTATAATCGGATCATCTCCCTATGCGTCCACCATTAGATCATATCATGATAGGGGCGCGATCGTTGGATTCCCCTTATATGCACAAGTTTTAGCATAATGGAAAAAAGGGGGGAAATTATTCATGTACCAACCTTATGTATTTAATCGATCATATTATCGAAAACCTTGTGAGTTAACCTTTGATCATTTTTAATAATGCGTTGTCATTGGATCCGAGCGGAGATGAGCGCTATTATTAGATCTTCATATTGTGGCATCCCTTTATTTGACTTTGACTCCTTCGCCACCATTGATATTCGAGCTGGGTCTAGCACTATCGTTAGATCTCCTACAAGTTGCGTACTTGTTAGCCGAAAGGGGAGCATTATTACATTTGATTAATCTTGGTTTAAGCCAAAAGGGGGTGATTAGCGATGTATTATACCCTTACTAATACGTAATTAATTTTTGGCTTTACCTTTATTTTTCTCGATATCTTACCATTTCCCCGTTTGTGTTTCGATTTTGGCACAGCCATCGGATCTCGATCGATGTTGGCGCGACCATTGATCTTGATTAACCTATGAGGTTAGTTACCAAGGGGCATATAATTTTAAACTCAGATTAAGCCACAAGGGGGAAAATTAGTCTATGCGTTTAGACCCTCGCTAATCTTGTTTGATAGATTTAATTAATCTCATGGGGATTTTAACTTTTTAGATGCACCTTTTATGGGATCACCATCGTCGGATTAGATCTAGATCGAGCGCTATCGTCCGATATGTCCAATTAGCTCGATGTTTAATTCAAGGGGGTGTATACCCTTACTGCTTTTGACCACAATGTTTTAATGCATGGTTTAATCAAATCAAGTGCATCCGTTGGATTCACACTCTATTTAAGTGCTATCATCAGATTAAAGGACACATGTTTTTAGATTTTAAACCTAAGATGTATCTTTTTATTTCGAACTTGTTTGACTTATCCCTTAATCAATTATTTAAAGCGCTATCATCCGATTTAAATCGGATTCGAATGCGGCCTTTGGATTTGATCTAAGGTGCTTGATTTTTAATTAACGAGGAGCATACCCTTAAGTCTTAATTGAATTCTTTGACATTACTTATGCTTTTCGAGCTTTAGACCAAGGTATTTGATCAAATTTCCTCCTTACTTTAGAATACCTTAGGGTTTTAAATTTTAATCATTTGATTTAAGCCTAAGGGAGACTTTATTTTATGAGGATCGGATCTTGGCTTTAAGAATATGATTAATAACATTTTTCCATAACCCCTATTAAGATATTTGAGCATTAAAAAGAGGCACACATTATTAACAACCAAGGTTAGACTTCATCAAACAAACCCACGAAAAATCAAGTTACTCACACCGACTGAGGAAGTGACCAACATTATTAACATTTTGATTGAAACCAAAAAATTTAAATTTGGGGGTTTCAAAGTTGAGTCAAATCTAGCTCCAACATAGGCTCTGACTGGGACAATGTGTTGAAAACATGAGGCACTTGAGAGCCACATAATATCTTGGTTTTAATTTCAAAAATTGGACAAAAATTTGATCATCAAAGTTGATAAACAAAAATTAAAAACAACAAAACATTACAATTTTTTAAAACTAAAAAAGTGTACTAGTGACAAGACATCAGAGTCAAAGAGTATTGAAAAACTGTAATTTCCTTTCATTCACTTCCTGGAAAAGTAGGGCCAGAATTTTAGAAACAGATGAGCTTTTGAGATTATTGTAATGCTTGTTTTGGCTAATTCATAAGATATGATTACACAAAAATTTGTCAAAAACCTTTTTCTTCATCATGTTTAAGCCCATGTGTGTGTTTGTGTATTCATTTTGATTTCTAAGTCTTTCAGAACTTTGCCATATTTAAGCAAAATAGTTAAGCCTAATATGTGATTTCACTCTAAAAAATTTTCACCATTCTGTAGGATTCCACCGCTAGTCAAGCATCTATAGCCCCGGTGGAGTTTCTTCTAATCCCATATGGTTTTACCCTACTGCAAGTCAAGCGTCTATAGCCTCGATAGAGGTTTTCCAAGATATCTTAGGCAATGACTCAATTTTTCTTTATTGTAATTTTTCTTTCTTGTTTGAGAAGTACTTGGATATTTAAGAAAATTGTGCAAAGAGTATGCCTGAGTTGAGGATTAGTTTATGGCTATAAAATATGAGTGTAATGATTTTTAGCTCAACCACCCTCTCAAATATAACTTGGTTCTTTGGACCTTTGAAGTCATTTTAAGTATCATTTTTAATGTGAGGCTTTGACATGATGTTTCAATCATCTATGTTTTCATTATGTTTTATCTCATATCAAATAACCACTGCATAAACACTCATATTTGAAATATTGTAAATCTCATCAAAATCTAAAATAAATCTCTTTTTTCCTTATATTTTTTGGTGGAATCAACAGTAATGTATACTCATAAAACTAAGAATATCATGTGTACAAAAACTTAGACTTATGCTAAAAAAAAAAGGAAAGCTTATCTAGTACAAAAAAATAACAAAATACATCACTTTGTTTTTGGGGTTTTTGTTTTCCACTTACTTTTTCTATTTTTATTTTTTATTTTCATTTTATTTTAACATTTTCAACAGGGATTGTACATTTTGAGGTGTTGGCCATTAATAGGGATAACCATTATGTCTCCATGCAAGGTCTACAATTTGTATGTATTTTTCCCTATAACATGGGCTATCTAGTATGGACCAATCCATTTAGGTTCAAATTTACCCTTTTCACCATGCTTATCATTTTTAGGATCCCAATATATGACTATATCTCCTTGAGAAAAAGGAGTACCCTTGGATTTCTTATTAAAAAATATCATAGTTTTCTGGGTTTGTTCCATCATTCTATTAAGGTTCTCTCTTCTTTTCTCTTCTAGTAGGACAATTTGGTCAAGTCTTATCTGTATGGGATTGGGGTCTTCATGGTCTTGTAATAAGAGGGAAAGTGTCAAATTTTCTATTCTTGAAGGTAATAAGGATTTCTCTCCATAAACCATCTCATAGAGGGTTCTTCCTGTGTTTCTTTTTATAGACAGCCTATCAGCCCATAGAGCAAATTTAAGTTCATTATCCCACCCTCTTTTGTTCTTACCTAATGACCTTTTTATTCTAGTTATTATATTTTTATTTGATGTCTTAGCTAGACCATTTCCTTGGGGGTAATAATTTGTAGAATGAGATAGTTCAATTCCATATTCAATACAAAACTCTACCATTTCATATGAAACAAAATACTATGCATTATCTGTAACCAGTTTTTGAGGAACTCCAAACCTGGTCAGAATGTTTTCTTCCAAGAACTTGATGATAGTGGCAATAGTGGATGTTCTCAGGGGTGCAACTTCTACCCACTTTGTAAAGTAATCTGTTGCAGTTATGATCCACTTGTGTTGACTAGATGAATTAGACTTGATCTCTCCAATTAAATCAATGCCCCATTGGGTGAATGGTGCTTCAATGAGTATTGGCTTGAGGGGTATGGTAGCCAACTACTTATTTCCTACAAAAACCTAGCAATTATGATAGTTCCTAACATACTTATATACATCTTTAAAAATAGATGGCCAATAATATCCTGCTCTCATAATTTTATTAGTTGTAGCTCTTGGAGAAAAATTTCCTCCATAGAAACCATTATGAAATTCATTGATTATTTTTTGGAATTCACTTTCATATAAAAAGACTAATAATACTCCATCAGGGTGTTTCTAGTACAACACACCATCTTGCATATAATATTTATGGGCCTGAAGCTTGACTGACCTCATTTTGTTTGTTGATATATCTTTAGGGAATGATAGATTTTGTAAGTATGACAATATTTACTCATACCATTTGAATTTAGTATTATTGATTCTTATAACATCATATGCCTCATCTATTGTGAGAAATTTTTTGAATCCTTCTTCTTTTTTGACCAACAGTTTAGCTAAACCATACCCTTTGATAGTTTTAACTATTTTGAATTTAGCATCATATTGCAAGAGCTTTACCATCCATCTTGTTGGTCTTCCTAATGGCTCTAATTGAGAAAAAATATCTTTTATTGCTATAAAAAGGATACAACAATAAACTTTGTTTGATCCAAATATACCTTTGAAGTGTTCTAAATATTGGATGACTGCATAAGCATGTTTTTCCAAAAAAGGTGTATTTAAGATGTGCCCCTTTCAATACTGAACTCATGAAGGCTATTGGTCTTTCATTATTTTCATCATCTTTATATGAAAGAACTGCAACAATAGAATTTTCAGATACATAAGAATAAATATTAAAATCTTTTGCATAATAAGGGCAGCTTAGGGCTAGAGTGGTTGATATGGCTTCTTTGATCTTGTTAAATGCTTCCATATTTTCAACTGTCCATTTTATTTCTCCAGTTTTCTTAACCATGTCATTTATGGGTTTGGTCATCTCTGCAAATTTTGGAACAAATCTTCTAATAAAATTTATCTTGCCAAAGAATGACCTGACAACTTTTAAATTTTTGGGAGGGGGAATTTTGGAAATAACTTCAATTATGTCTGGATCAATGCTTATTCCTTTTTTTGAAACTATATGTCCTAACAACTTCCCTTGTGTAGTACCTTTTGAGTGGATATTTTGCCCTATAACAAAATGATCACGCAACTAGAGTCTCTGACAGGAAACTCTCTCTTGCAAAGAAATTAGTTATTTCTCCAAGGTTCTTATGAACAAACATTCATATGCATAAATAATAATATTCAATTTAAATGCTTGGAACACCTTAGTGATTGCAAGTAACTGTAAACAAGGGGCAATGTTGGTTTATTTTATCATGAAACTTTAATGATTGTTCATTGAACCAGAATAAACAAATGTGAATCGGCCCAGCAATGAAAATTTCTATTTTCGGATTTTTAAAGATCTGCAATAAAACAACAACTTCGGTGAATTTATGCAAATACTAATAATTCCGAAAGTGAAATTTTAATATGCATATTTGAAGTCTGCAATATTACCTATGCCCTGGTGCAACTATTTTGGGATTTTGAATTTTTAATTTTTTTAATTTTAACGATTGCAAATTAAAATAAAGTAACAGCTTCTGGAAAAGTAAAGTGCAAAAAAATAAAAATAAAATGCCTTCAGTATGATGCTATCCTATTTTGACAAAACCGAAGATATGAGGTTTCCATGCATGCAACCTAACCTATTGGACCTGCAAAACATGCACAATCTTGATAAGCTAAGTGTTGGTTCCTAAGGATTTGAATGAGGTTTTCAGATTTAAGCATTCGCATGCAACAACCAAGAAAAACTTGTATCAACTACATTTACAAGCCTAAAATATGAAAAGGAAAAATAGACATTTAATCTTGCATGCAAAAAATGACTCCTTTCTTGCCCATAAGATGCAAATTTCTGAAATATTATCTGCATTAAATATTTGTCATTTTACAATAGCAGACATCTGGTTCTCCAAAACCAAAAAAAGTGGAAGAAAAGCACTCCAAAGCAGGCCTAGAATGGCTTATCACCCTCAGCTCTGTAACCCTGCTCCCAGCGATTTTTGACCCCTGTGCCTATCTTCACTTGTGCCTTTAAACTTTTTGCTATGGCTCTCTGCTTCGCCTTGTGACGCTTCATTTCATCTTCTAGATCGATTCGTTTCGTCTCCCGCTCCTTCATTATTTTGGCTTTCTGCTTGGTCGTGAAACGTTCGGTCTTCTCTGCTAACTGTAACCGTCGATCCTGAAGCGTTATCATAACCCCTATGCCTCTGTGACACGTGCAACACTTCCCTGCACATTCTATAATGGCCCTTCATGAATCACAACAAAAGACAACATGTCGCGATATCGCGACGTTTTATACCATGCAACTTTGTTATTCTTCTTGTATCGCAAAAATGAGACATGTCGCGATATCGCGACATTTTTTTGTTAGCAGCCTTGTTATTCTTCTTGCACCACGAAAATGAGACATGTCGCGATATCATGACATTTTTTTGTCATCGGGCCGCGCAAATGCAACTTGTCGCGAAATCGTGACGTTTTTCTATTTCGGGCTGTGCAGATGCAACCTGTCATGAAATCGCGACGTTTTTCTGTTTCGGGCTGTCTCGCTGCACTTAGCCGCGAAAACATGACATGTCGCGAAATCGTGACACTTTTTCATTTCGTACCATCTTGCTTTTTCGTGAAATGTGGCACTTTTTTTTCTCCATCTTGTTTGTCGTGAAATCGTGACACTTTTCTCTTGCTTAGCTTATCAGTCATTGTGAATCGCGAAAATGAGACATGTCACGATTTTGTGACATCTTTCTATCTTTACCTCCTTCGTTTTGACACTTTCTTTCATTTGTTCCTTCCTCACTTTCTTGTCGTGAAAACTTGACATGTCGCGATATCGTGACGTTTTTATCTTTGTCTTTCTCTCTCCTCCATGAACCGCGATTTCCTGACATGTCGTGATATCGTGACATTTTCAATACTTCTTTTGTGTCTTTACTGGTGTGATATCGCGACATTTCTCTTGTTCTTTTGTCTTGACGTGATTTCACAACACATCGCGAAATCGTGACATTTTCTCATCATGCTGCATTCTGTTGCTCCTGGCCGTGAAAACGTGACATGTCACGAAATCGTGACATTTTTTCATTCCATTGTACTTCGCTTGTCTGAGCTGCAAAAACGTGACATGTCGCGATATCGCGACAATTTTCATTTCTGGCCGCGATGGAGCAAAATGTCGCGATATCGCGACAACTTTTCATTTCTTGCCGCGACGGAGCAACATGTCGCGATATCGCGACAACTTTTCATTTTCGGTCGCGACGGAGCAACATGTCATGATATCGCGACAACTTTTCATTTTTGTCGCGACGGAGCAACATGTCGCGATATCACGACAACTTTTCATTTTCGGCCGCGACGGAGCAACATGTCGCGATATCGCGACAACTTTTCATTTCTTGCTTTCTCTTTGCTCCTTTATATCTGGGCCACTGCAATATTCTTGGAAAGTGTGCAAAAAAAGGGGGTCCCCAATTTTGGGGTGTGTTGTGGAGCAGCCACAACAAATGGCGACTCTATTGGGAAATGCTCCTGAGCATTTCGGTGAGAACCTAACCTGAAATACACAAGCTTAGACACAAGTGTCAACACATAAAACCAAATGCCGATAGATCAGAAATACATGAACCATTAGAATCACTAAGTATCAGCTCGGTGTGTGCAGTGTGTTCCATTCTTTATCGTTTGAAATTGATCCACATTCCATTGTCAGTTTTACATGAATGCATATGTGAGGTTGTGAATGATTTGCATAGCCTAATTAATGGGCTAGAGATATAACTATCTGCTTTATAAAAGCTTTTAAACCTTCTAATATCATATACAAATATTTAAAATTATCAAACCCTCTTAGGATCAACTATATGTGTAATGAATTGCTTTATTAGATCCTAAAGTTGGTTATGAGTCACTACTATCTTGAACCCATGTGCAAGTGAAAGTGAAATCAAAGCTTTGGGAAATCGGACTCCCAACCTAATCGAGATGGGAGTTTAACCCTATCCTTACTACTCTGATTTGGAATTCATTACCTCACTTTGAGCAAAATAATTTAACCAATTATGGATGAAATGGTCATGCTAGTCTATCCGTTTGAACAGTCAGTGGTCTTGTTTTTAGACAAGACATGCTGCCACGCATGAGCATACTTAACCCCATAATCCATGATTTAGCTTCATTTCTTTATTTCTTGGACCTTGGGGATGACTACCCATCCTTTGCAGAGGACATGTAGTACGATCCTTCCAATCCAATATTAAGATAAAATGGGAAATATTAGTTAATTTTATTTCTTGGACCTTGGGGATGACTACCCATCCTTTGTAGAGGACATGTAGTACGATCCTTCCAATCCAAGATTTATGAAATGGGAAATATTTAGTTTTTATTTCTTGGACCTTGGGGATGACTACCCATCCTTTGCAGAGGACATGTAGTACGATCCTTCCAATCCAAGATTTATGATGAAATGAGACATAGGAGCTTTGGGGAATCAGATTCTCAACCTAGGCGAGATGAGAATTATGCCCTATCCTTACTACTCCATGTAGGTCAAATCAGAGATTTGGGGAGTTGGATCCTCAACCTAAGTTCGATGAGGATTTAGCCCTATCCTTACTACTCTGATTTTAGGCTTTAAGCTTTATGGAAGTGGTAAAAACCACTGTTTTAAGGATCATGTTGCATAATAGGATAGACATGAAATACTTCTTTCGCCTGACCTTTTCTTCCAAGCAAGGTTTTGATCATTTTGCTCAAGATCCTTTTTAAATGTGCATAGAATGTGCTTGGTTTAAGATAGTTCGGGCATCAGTTCCCAACCTTAGGATTTTTTCTTCTTTTTTTTATGTTATAGAATAACCCTAAGAGGATTTGACATGCTTTAATGATTTGTATCTGACATGCATATGCAACTAAGATGGCATGTATATGCAAAGTGGGATGTAATATGAATGCATTGCCTTTTGAATTGCAGATGGAGTATTGCCATAATCTGTAAAACTGACAACTTCATGCATCACAAGATTCAAGCGATATTATTAAAATGTTTGTGTTACTTGTGGAGCTTTCTACAACACAATTCCAATGTTTCATATTTCCCTGATCTAAAGCATAAGTTAGCAATCTCAAAACAACTTTTTCATCATTTTTTTTTATATATAGACAAACAAAACATGTCAAATAAACACACAACTTAAATCATGATCAAACTAACAATCCCAAAAATGAAACTTGAAAACACAAACCAAAACCAAAACCAAAATCTATATACAATATAGTACAAGATGATGCCAAGCTTGGACTATTACTTTCCTGGATCCCAGACATGATTAGAACACTTCAACAAAAATATAACATGATACGCATGCCAAATGTTGTAGGAATCCAACCAACACAAGATTAGACCGCACCATGCAACAACTTTTAACTTACCTTGCTCACCCCACCAATTAGGTTTAGTTCCATTAGTATTCTCATAGGTGAGATTCCTATTACCAAATTGATTAGACAATGTGTGATATTCAATTTTATCTTGTCTATTCTTGAAAATATCCATTTCATAATTCGATTCATGCTTTAAAATCAGGCCTTCCTTTTCAAATATGAGAAAAAGTCTTGACTTCAAATCATTTTTCAAGATTTTAAAGCAATGAAAATCAAAAACTTGACAAGCATCAACAAAATTTGACATTTCCTCATTAATGATATTAGCATCCACAGGGACATCATGTAACCTATCACTTAAAATTTTTGCAGCTACTACCAAAGGTAAAGATTTCACCTTGTCATCCATATTCAACCCATCATGATTAAAATTTACCATAACTTGATGAGTGTTAGTAGCCTTTTCTTTTTTCTCGTTGTCTTCTTCATCGTCCAATACCTGTTCAAAAACACCAAAGTTAGGCACCCAATCAAACATGCGTCCATCTTTTTCAAAACAAGAGCCTAGTTTTTCAAGATATGTGTCGCGTGACACCTTTCCATGATCAATGGCTTGAGTTGCCTCAAAATCCATATTTTCATTAGGATCATCAATAGTATCAAACCCACACCACTTAGGTTTTGTAATTTCATCATTTTGAGATGGCATAGACATTGTAGAAACAATAGGTGGATCAAGATTTTCGATTTCTTGCCCCTCAAGGGGAACAAAATCAATTGATTCTCCTTCTTTATCCACGGTAGTAGAATCATTATCCTTTTCCAACCTTTGATGAGATTCCAACCCTTCTTCCAAAACATTCTCAGATTGTACAGGACTTGTAATATCCTCATATGAAAGGGCAATTGTATTATCCTGCATATCAATAGGCACACAACATTCATCAAAAGGTTTGGAGTGAACATACTCTTCCCAAGAATCATAATGATCATCTTTCAAAATCAAATTGTGATGCTCAACTATTTCTTCATCATATTTTAATTCATCAACATGTTTCTCATCAAATTTATCTTCACCTTCCTTAGATGGTTCAATTACTTCCAAAATTGGGTTATTGCTTGTATTCAAATTGATAAGGCTATCATAATCCACATGTGTAACCCATGATTCATGTTTAACATAATTTGGAAGGTGTGAATTTTCTTGGCCATCATTTTCAACAATATCATCCAAATTTTCCTTATTCGGCATATCAAAGGAAGTTTCATCAATAGGGGTGTGAGACATATCTGATTCTTCAGATTCATCCTCATAGAATTCATCTTTTGGTGAGTCAAGGGTTCCCAATCTATCACATGTTTCAATACTAGTTGGATCTAGTACTCCTCCCTTGCCTAAAATCATATTCTTATGAAAATCAGTGAAATTGATTTTAGAAACATCTTTTGAATCAAGATGAGTATTTTGAAGTTGATTCATACTTAAGAAAGATGGTTGATCTTGCATAGTAGGTTGAGGATTTTGAAATTGATTGAAGCTTGGGAATGATTGTTGATTCTGAAATTGATTCACACTTGAACTTGGTTGAGGTGGATAAATCATTGGGTGGGTGAGGGAGGTATTAAATGATTGAAAATTATATGATCCAAAACCCACACCGTAATTTTGACAACTCAATTGTTGCTCAATTGCCATTGCTTGAGTATAGGCTTGTGACAAAGATGTGATTAGAGGCATCCCTCGCAAATATGTGGAAGTGAGTGGGTCAAGAGCATTGACGTATATTTGGAGAGCCACTTCTTCTTGAAGAACATAAAATGTCACTAATTGAGTATATAATCCAAAGAACCTTTCAAAAAATGATTTTACGTTTTCACTTGGTCCTTTTTTAATAGTGAAAAAACTGCTCGTACATGCGGACTGGGTCAACTTGCTTTTTGTTGAATTGATTAAGAAATGCTGCCTCTAGTTGAGCCCAAGAAGTGATAGACCCTAAAGGTAGACTTGTAAACCAATCATATGCCACTTTGTCCAAGGTGTACAGGAACATTTTACAAGCAACATCATCATACCAACTTGTTAAGTGATTCACACAGAATTTGAATGCTCGAATGTGTTCTTCTGTAGTATTTGTCCCGTTAGACAAAAATCGAGGAAGACATCTCTCAACACCAACGGGCAAATAATGTTGAACTCCCGGTATGTTCAATGGGCTACCTGGCATCCATGGTGTAAACATAGCCATTAGTGAATCTTCAAGAATATAACTTTAATACAATTTTTTTTTTTTTTATTTTTTAGATCTAATCAAATCACATTATTCCTGTATGAACAATCAAAGCGTTAGAACAGTGCATAGCAATTCATGTCCTCCTTTTAATAGTACAAAGTTGTATTGTTAAAAGAGGGCTAAAGATAATAATCAATAGGGCATGAAATATTCAAAATTTAAATCCCTATAGCATTTAAATCACACTGAAATAAACCAATTCAGGCCCTCCTTCTAGCGCCAAAATGTTGAGTGGATATTTTGCCCTATAACAAAATGATCACACAACTAGAGTCTCTGACAGGAAACTCTCTCTTGCAAAGAAATTAGTTATTTCTCCAAGGTTCTTATGAACAAACATTCATATGCATAAATAATAATATTCAATTTAAATGCTTGGAACACCTTAGTGATTGCAAGTAACTGTAAACAAGGGGCAATGTTGGTTTATTTTATCATGAAACTTTAATGATTGTTCGTTGAACCAGAATAAACAAATGTGAATCGGCCCAGCAATGAAAATTTCTATTTTCGGATTTTTAAAGATCTGCAATAAAACAACAACTTCGGTGAATTTATGCAAATACTAATAATTCTAAAAGTGAAATTTTAATATGCATATTTGAAGTCTGCAATATTACCTATGCCCTGGTGCAACTATTTTGGGATTTTGAATTTTTTATTTTTTTAATTTTAACGACTGCAAATTAAAATAAAGTAACAACTTCTGGAAAAGTAAAGTGCAAAAAAATAAAAATAAAATGCCTTCAGTATGATGCTATCCTATTTCGACAAAACCGAAGATATGAGGTTTCCATGCATGCAACCTAACCTATTGGACCTGCAAAACATGCACAATCTCGATAAGCTAAGTGCTTGGTTCCTAAGGATTTGAATGAGGTTTTCAGATTTAAGCATTCGCATGCGAGCAACCAAGAAAAACTTGTATCAACTACATTTACAAGCCTAAAATCTGAAAAGGAAAAATAGACATTTAATCTTGCATGCAGAAAATGACTCCTTCTTTCTTGCCCATAAGATGCAAATTTCTGAAATATTATCTGCATTAAATATTTGTCATTTTACAATAGCAGACATCTGGTTCTCCAAAACCAAAAAAAGTGGAAGAAAAGCACTCCAAAGCAGGCCCAGAATGGCTTATCACCCTCAGCTCTGTAACCCTGCTCCCAGCGGTTTCCGACCCCTGTGCCTGTCTTCGCTTGTGCCTTTAAAATTTCTACTACGGCTCTCTGCTTTGCCTTGTGACGCTTCGTTTCATCTTCCAGATCGATTCGTTTCGTCTCCCGCTCCTTCATTATTCTGGCTTTCTGCTTGGTCGTGAAACGTTCGGTCTTCTCTGCGAACTGTAACCGTCGATCCTGAAGCGTTATCATAACCCCTACGCCTTTGTGACACGTGCAACACTTCCCTGCACATTCTGTAATGGCCCTTCATGAATCGCAACAAAAGACAGCATGTCGTGATATCGCGACGTTTTATACCATGCAGCTTTGTTATTCTTCTTGTACCGCGAAAATGAGACATGTCGCGATATCGCGACATTTTTTGTCAGCAGCCTTGTTATTCTTCTTGTACCGCAAAAATGAGACATGTCGCGATATCGCGACATTTTTTTGTCTCCAGGCCGTGCAAATGCAACTTGTCATGAAATCGTGACGTTTTTCTATTTTGGGCTGTGCAGATGCAACTTGTCACGAAATCATGACGTTTTTTTGTTTCGGGCTGTCTCGTTGCACTTAGCCGCGAAAACGTGACATGTCACGAAATCGTGACACTTTTTCATTCCATACCATCTTGCTGCTTTCTATCACGAAATCATGACACTTTTTCATTCCGTACCATCTCGCTGCTTTTTGTGAAATCATGACGCTTTTCTCTTGCTTAGCTTATCAGTCATTGTGAATCATGAAAATGAGACATGTCGCGATTTCATGACATCTTTCTATCTTTACCTCCTTTATCGTCGATAGATCACGAAAATGCAACCTGTCACGATTTCGTGACACTTTCTTTCATTTGTTCCTTCCTCACTTTCCTACCGTGAAAACCTGACATGTCGCGATATCGCGACATTTTCGTCAATACTTCTTCCTGCCTGCTTTAACCGCGATTTCATGACAAGTCGCGAAAACATGACATGTTGCGAAATCGCGACAATTTTTGTACTTGGCTGTTTTACCCATCAAACATCACGAAAACACATGTCGCGATATCGTGACAACTTTGAGTCTTCAACTTAATTCTTTGTCCTGCATCACGAAAATGAGACATGTCGCGATATCGCGACATTTCTAGCATCTTGTTCTGTTTGACCGCTTTGACCGCGATTTCACAACACGTCGCGAAATCGTGACATTTTCTCATCATGCTGCATTCTGTTGCTCCTGGCCATGAAAACGTGACATGTCACGAAATCATGACATTTTTCTATTCCATTGTACTTCGCTTGTCTGAGCCACGAAAATGCGACATGTCGCGATATCGCGACAATTTTCATTTCTGGCCGCGATGGAGCAAAATGTCGCGATATCACGACAACTTTTCATTTCTTGCCGCGACGGAGCAACATGTCGCGATATCGCGACAACTTTTCATTTTCGGCCGTGACGGAGCAACATGTCGCGATATCGCGACAACTTTTCATTTTCTTGCCGCGACGGAGCAACATGTCGCGATATCGCGACAACTTTTCATTTTTGGCCGCGACGGAGCAACATGTCGCGATATCGTGACAACTTTTCATTTCTTGCTTTTCTTTGTCTTTTTAACATCTGGGCCACTGCAATCTTCTTGGAAAGTGTGCAAAAAAAATGGGGGTCCCCAATTTTGGGGTGTGTTGTGGAGCAGCCACAACATTACCAAATATGCATTTCTTTGGATTTAAAGAAATTCCAAATTCCTTGCACCGAGCAGAAACTATAGTTAAATTTTCTAGATGATCCTCTAGATTTTTATAAAATACAGTGATATCATCCAGGTAGACAACTACAATCTTGAACATCAATCCCTTAAAGGCAAATTCCATTGCTCTTTGAAAAGTAGCACCTGCATTCATTAGTCCAAAAGGCATCCTTAAATATTCAAATGTACCCAAAGGTGTAGTGAATGTTGTCTTATGTCTATCTTCTGGATTTATCTGAATTTGATTGTACCCTAAAAATCCATCTAATAGAGACAATCTAGTTGAGCCAACTACTGCTTGCAATAATTGTTCCATGTTGGGTAATGGGTAATTATATTTTAATGAAATATTGTTTAAATTTCTAAAATCTACACAGAGTCTAATATCTCCATTATTTTTCTAACTGGTACTAAATTGGATATCCATGAATAAATTCTTACCTTTCTGATTATTTTAAAATCTAGCAATTTCTATACCTCTTTTTGCATTATTGGGTGCAGATTTGGGTTGTACTTCCTCTATTTTTGTCTAAATGATTTGGAATCTTCTTTCAAGGGTATTATGTGTGTCATTACATATTTTTTGAAAGTTTTAAGATCCACATAAGTCCAAGCAAAATTTTCTTTGTTCTTTTTCAAGAAACTGATATATCCAGCTTTTTATTTAGCTGGTAAGGCCATGTCTACTTTCACTATTCTAGGTTCTTTCATTGAACCAATGTTAACATCTTTAGATATTACATATTTGTTTAAATGCCTATAAGCTTTTTCAAAATCATAAAATAGAATTTCAAAAGACACCAATCCTTTGGGTATTCTATTAGTTTTCAATCATATTTCTTCTACTGGCTCTCCTATTCGGTATTTTAGCTTTTATTCATCCTTTTCATCGTATATCACATCTACATATTGATTTTGCAAAGTCATAAAATCTTTAATATCTATGTCATCTTGAAAGACCTGTAAATAGACTATGTTATCTGGCACAAAAGGCTTATAGACTGAGATAGTTGGGAATCTGTCCATATATTTTGTAGTTATCTCTGTGTGATCTAGGCCTGAGGCATTTACAGCTAAAATATCTGCAACATGATTTTGTTCTCTAGGAATATATGAGATATCAAAAGCTAATAATTTATCAATTTCTTCCAATACTGCATTTTTATATTGCTTAAGCCTAGGGTGCTTAGTATGATATTTACCTTTGATATATAGTATAATAAGCTCTGTGTCTCCTATTACAGTCAAGTAATTAATGCCTAGTTCTTTTGATTTCCTTAATCCTAGTAGTAAAGCTTCGTACTTAGCTACATTATTTTTGCAAGGTAATTACAGTATGTAAGGAATACCAAGGTAATTTCCTTTAATATCAGTTAAATTTACACCTGCACCTACTCCGGACTATGATTTAGATCCATAAAAAGACATGGTCCACATTTCTTGAGTCAAAACTCTATTTGATTCTACATCTACTATTTTCATAACTTATGGATCCATGTATTTTTCTTTTGGTACTTCCATAAGGAATGGGTTGTGCCATATTGAATAAAAACCCATCCCTTTTTCTTCCATAGATTTTACTAAGTTAATCATGACTTCATTTGTTTGAATTAACTATACGGAGTGTTTGTTGAATGGTTCCCTTCTCAAAATTATATTCTCCTTATCTGATATTGGGATTGTAGCATAGGACCGGTCCAATTGAATTGAACCTCCTAGTTGTTCTGCCCAATGTCTATTGAGTAATAATGAGAAAAATGGATCAAAATCAACTACTGCAACATCCATGAAAATTCCTTTTTTGGGATTTTGATCTAAGAAAACTAACAATCCAGTTATCACCCCTACATAAGGAATTTGTCTACTATCCATTATAGAAATAGGGGCATAATCTCTAGTAAAAATTAATACCATTTGATCAACTATTAAATTGGGCATGATATTATGTGAGGCTCCACTATCTAACATGTAGTTATGGGTGAAATATCTTTCCCCTTCATGTGAGTTGTACCTTAATGATACATAAAAGGATCTGACAGAGGATGGCAATCTTGTATGTTGATTTTGTTTAGCAGCATGGCAAGTTGGGTCTTCTTTTTGTTCCACTAATCCAAATGCTTTGCAGACATGTTCTCTATATTGTTGAAATTTCATAAGTCCTCCAAATGTGATATTAACCTTTTGCTTACTGAGTTCTGGCCCAACATCAAATTCTATTTTCCTTATATCCAGTGGTTTATTACTTTCTTCTTTGGGAACCTCTTCCTCTAATTCTATTACTTCGGGAGTAATATTTTTAAGGTTCCTATCAGTTTTCTCTTTATTGATGTTTTTATTGGTGAAAGTTTGTTTTCTTGTTTCACTTGTAGAGGCTTTCTTTGTCCTTTCAGGGACTGTTATATTCTTTAAATTTAGAACATTATTAGCTTCTAATTCTTCAACTTCTTGAGCAATGGGATTAATTTCCCTTGCTTCATATTATCATATCTTGACTCATGTGATTTCTGCAATATTTTAGTTCCTTTAGCTACTAAAATTTGAAGATGATGATTTGAAGCATACTTATCCATGTCTTCTTCAAACATCCTTTCACTGGACTCATCTTCCACAGACTAAAAAACATTAATTCTTATATCCTCTTCTGATTCAACACGTAAATATACATTACATTGGTCACTTAGGTGAATTCCACATGCATAAGGGTTATGAGGTGCATCATAAGTAGAGCAAAAATAAGGAAAGTCTTCTTCTATATTGGTAGATGATATGGGGTTAGGAATATTATTCTGATCTCTATCAAATTCTCGGTTTTTCTAGTTATTGTTCGCATTACTTCTACCCGTATTTCCTTCTTTAGAACCATTGTTGTTTCCCCAATTTCTATTGAAATTTTTCTTAAAGGGGGTTTTTGTCAACATGTGGTCACTCTATTTGCGAATATTCACCATTATTTCCATTTATTTCAATTCTTGCTAACCTTTTATTCATGGTATTGAACATCTCAGTCATTTTACTGGTCAATTTTTCTATTGGATCAATTTTGGTTCTTCTTTGTATATCAAATGCCACTCCTTTGGGTTTTCTCTCAGGTAGGTTGACTTCTAAAGAGTAAGGTTTCATTTTACCACTGTTAAGCATATTTATTTCTATATATAGTGCTTTTTCCATACAACCATCAATGATGGTGGTCTCTTCTTGCCTCAACTCATAGTTAAACTCTCCCTGAAAGGAATTCTTATAAAAACAAATAGACTTAATATCACTAGTCCTAAGGTTGGCAGGGATTTTGTTCCTAGTCTTTGAAAATATTATGTTGAAGTCACTAACAACCTCATTCTATTTTTTCTTCATGGTGGCTAATTCAGTTAACATAGATTGTTCATTTTTTCTTTCACCATATTTCTTTAAAAACATAGTTTTCATTTTGGTGAAGTTTGGGATATCATTGTTTGGAAGGTAATTGAACCACACTCTAGCATATTTTTCTAAAGTTTGTAAAAATAGTCTCAATACTACGTCTTCATGTTCAACTTCTAGACTATCCATTGCACATAAGAAACTTTTGATATGATCTTCTCCAGTTACTGCACTATTTCCCAAAAACATTTGAAGGTATTTGTAAACTTTATTGGGTAAGGCATTTAAATTTATGGGTAACACAAAAGGACTATATCTATTACTCCTCCATAAATGAACATTAGCCTAGGCCATGGTTACTGTAGAATTCAAATTCACAGTAGCAGTACCTACAAGAATATGATTCTAGGTAGCCTTAATGTAATCTAATGGATTATCTACCTCAGTATTAATTATTGGACGATAATAATCACATGTATCTACTATAACATAATTCAAATGTTCATCTATAGTGATAGTATTATGATTTTTATTTATGTAATTTTTACTGTTAGAATTTGATCTACCATTATAAGAAGTACTCTTGAAAAGTGGAGTTTTTTGAGTATGTATAAATACCTCTGGATTCTCGAGTTCTAGAAATAGCTCCTTACCGCTTCTCATGGTGTTCACCAACATGTTTTGCTCTTGTTTTTTATTTTTATCTTCTGGGTTCACAGATAGAGTCGCCAGCACCGAGGTGCAGAAAGAACAACATATGCTTTATCAAGAATGCTTGATATTATCACTCATCCTCACGGGAGTCGGTTCTTGGGATAATTCAAGAAAATCAAGAAACCAAAATTTTCAAGAAGATCAAGAAACGTAAAGAAAATAAAAATTTGAAAACCATGGGTAAAATAAAGAATGTAGAAAATATAAAAATTTAAAATGAAAGTTCTTTATTCTAACTAGCCACATGTTGATTAAAAATAATGTCATGAAATCCAAGTTTATAATGTAAAAATTATCCCCGACAACGACACCAAAAAACTGTTAGAACCGATTCTTGCATCCATAGGATTCGATTTTCATGTTGCAAAAATCTATTTGAAACCAATGAGATATTACAGTCTCTGGTCAGCCTGCCTCTTCATTCTGATAAACACGACTATTGGTAAAGGAAAAAATACAGAACGGGTAAGGAAACCCCAACAGTGATTCTATGATAAAACGTTAATTACACACTCTAGATTAATGTAAAACTATACATATTAAAATGACCAAGCAAGAAAAATAACCAATTTTTATGCCTTATGTAGAACGGTGCCTAGATTCATTGGGTTGTTATAGAAATTAATAACAATTTTGACTTGAATGGAGAGAATGGGGAAAATAAAATTGGCACTCTTAGATTTATTCGAATATCATAATAAAACTAGAAGTTAACCAATGAAAGAAATGTATATAATGCATTCAAATAATGTAATTCATTATATAGTGACACACAGTACTCAAACAAAGATATAACATGAATGAAAATCAAAATTGTATTGATTTCATAAAATATTACATGCAGAGTGGACAGGATGCCTTTTAACTCTATTTTTCTTAAAGAAATACATCAATACAATGAAGAAGACTTTGTTAAAATAATTTAATGGGTCTCTCATACTCTCCTTGTTCCAATATGGTAACAGTAGAGTCTCTAAATTTCAGGCTCAATAGGATAGGAAATAATCTCAGCTTCTTGAAAACTTTCCTATCAAAATACTGCACAGTAAAGGGAAGAAAGAAAAATGAATGAGAAGAATAGACACAAAAGGGAGATACAACAACACAAATCTAAAGGGCACTCAATTATACCTCTTAGCAAAAATTCTATTATCTAATTGCTTGATGATGAATCTAAATGTAGCTGCTTCCTTTTATAATCGTTGGTTCTTGATTCTGTTATTTTTGATTTATTTATGACCTTACACTTGTCCCCTTCTAATTTGATCTCCAAAAATGGAACAGTTGGCTTCCACTATATTTTTCTTCTTGGGCTAAACCCTTCCTTTTGAATTTTTCAAATAGTTGCTTATTTTAACTAGTGATGGTGGTTTTAGGAGAGTCTATTTGCTCTTCCACTATTTCTTTTACAACTATTTCTACTACTCCCTCTTGAACTATATCCTCTTGATCATTTGGTTCTTTAACTACTTCGAAGATGTTATTCACTGTCATAGGTCTTTGTTGTGTTGAAATCACTTCTAGCGGTTGATCGTAAGCTTCAACTTATTTCCCTTTTTAGCCTTGTTGCAATTTTTTTATTTTCTCACTTATTAATCTCCACATTTCTGTGTCAAACGTGGCAACAAACCTTAGCATGTTCATATCCTGCAATATCCTATTTTTTTTATGGCAATGATGGACCTATTTATTTCATATTGGAAGAGAAACCTCTCCATAGTATTCACCATAAAAGTAGTTTGTCTAGTCATTTCAGCCTCATCATATGGTTCACACTCAAATATTTCTATGGTATACCTGAATAACTCTTCTACATCAGAGGCCTCCAAGAATTGGTCTAAGGATAGACCAATGTCTACCATTTTTCTTGTTGCATCTTCTATCATATTATCCATTTCAGTTACAACATTGATCCACATTTCCTAGTTTACCCCAAACAAGGCTACTTTCAAAAACTTAAAATTGAGCTGGATTTTGCTGCCATCATTGGTTATTATCTCTTGACCTTGTAGCTCTTCAAAATTATCTCCTATAAAATCTAGGGTAGAGTGGATGACTTCAATGTCTTCTTCTCTCTCCTGTATCAATGTCAAAATTTCTCGAGCAGTTACTTGGATCACCCTTATCTATTTAAACATTTCAATGAACCCTCTAGCACGAGCTTGTATCTTTATTGATAGTTGTTTCTTCAATATATTAAGATAATAGGTGTGATCTTGAATTTTTAATATTGAAGGAGGCTATGTATTGAGAATATCCTTTCATGCCAATTCTTCCTGTTGTTTATTTATCAATACTCTCATTTTAACTTTTTCCTTCTCATTTTTTAGCTGATTTCTTAACTCTGTAATTTTCTCAACTAGTTTGTCCATGGTTTGGTTTTGCATTGCATTGGAAATTTTGACCATGTCAACTTATTTTCCCAGTACTTATGAGTCTCTTATATCTTCATTGGTTCTAAAGATGATTGGATCTTGCAAGATAGGGAGATTTATTTCTTCTATATCTGACACAGTTGTTTCTACTTGAGGTTCATCTGTGAGCTGTCCTCTTATATCTCCCATATTCGCCACTACCTGTAATTATTTTTCACCTGTAGTGGTAAAAGTATCTTGCTCATATGTCCTATCCAACAAAACCTTTGTAGAATATAAAGACAATTTAGGCCTCTTACTTTCTATAGTAGTTATCTTTGTTTGATTATTCACTTGGTGGATTTTGAATAGACTTCCAATATTACTTGTTCTTATCATATTCATCTGCACCATTGATGGAATTTTAATCTCTTGATATTTTATTTTTAGAGTGGCAGGGACAGCCATGGGTGCCAATTTCTTTACACTTATTACAACCAATACTTTGTTAGAAATAGGAATTATGGCTTGTTCTGGGAGAGAGGAATTTTGAGTGGGAGAGCTTATAATTTATTTCCCTTTGGTTGTACTTGAGATAATGGGTAATACTTAGGTAACAGTTTAGGAGGAATTTTGGCCCCATAGATCCTGATGTAGGTGAAACCTTATGAGAAAAAGAAGTCTCTAATCTCCTTTTCTTTGATAAAATCTCTCATTCCTGGCCCTAATCTCTCAAGGAGAACTCCAGTCAAAAGCCAATGTATTTCTACCATAAAATGGTCATAGAACCAGCCCAAGTGAGTCCGTTCTTTATGTATTCTCCAAATTTGGTCTAAAAATAAGGGATGTTGATGACTTCTACTCTTTTCCAGGCTTCTTCTCCCAATTGTCCCACTATCGGGTGGATGAAAAATGAATATTGAGAAAAATAGGGAATCTCTTGTCTTTGTTCAAAAATAGACTTTTTCAATTCTACCATTTGCTCATGTATTTGGTTACTTAATTCTAGTTCCCAGGTGTAAATAAGGGTGTTATATGCCTAATTACATTGTGCATCTAAATATAAAACCCTTTTATTCACTACACTAAGATACTGTACTCCTAAGACTATGTTTATAATATCACTGAAATCCTGGACCCATGGCCTAAAAGTAGTCTTCCTAATTGGGAATCTATCAACTATTTTATCATTTACATCAAACAAAGATTTAAAAACTTCCATTTCTATGAACATTCAATATTGGTGTTAGATTATATTTGGTACCAAAAAGGTGGTATAGTGTCAAATTGAAGACTTCCTTGATGTGTTCGAATTTGATGCTGAATATCGATCGATTCTTATTGTCTTGAAATGTCCTCGTTCTTTTGTCATATGCCATTTCCAGCCATGCCATTAAATCTGAGGAGAAGTAAACATTTGAGAATATCAACTTCCCAAGGTTACTGTTCCATTTGTTACTCCTGGGGAAACCTTTGTATTGTAATATTCAAGCTCTAAGAAAAAGGTCAGCCATTATCCATGGGGTCTTGCTATCATTTTCTATTACATGAGTAAGACTCTTAATACATGCATTGTCAATCTCATACTATTGTGTTGGAGTAGGATTTTTATCGACTCCACATTTTTGAGTGAGCTCAAACATCGTGCTGCCTGGTACAGGTGGTCTCGAGATCTCAAAGTATGGAGACCAATCTGTGATGAATTTCATTGCTTCTTTGGTGTCTTCTGGTGCAAAAACGTCTCCCCATTATGTGATTTTTCTTAAGGTAGTGAGTATAGTTCTTCTCAAACAGGAACACCAAAAACTCCTCTCTTCTCTATATTTCTTGCATACCAGTCCTTGTTCTTAGATTTCTAAGGTGGTAAACTTGATCGATTTTGTAAGTTCAAATACTGGGTGGTGGAATGGTTTTGGTATATTCGCACGTTCGGCATTAATATTGTGTCAACTAATTTTTTAAAATTGGCCAAAGGAATTTTTCCAACACATATCCTTCCGAGGTTTGGCTTTGATGGTGGGTAAATATCGTCATCCAATGTGCCTCTGAGTCCTTTGATTTGTGTACCATAAATTATTAAAAACCTCACTATTGGTCCTTGAAGCTTATTATTTGTTTACGCGAAGCTGTGAATTGTGGTAGGGATGGCCTCCATTTTGATCCTCATGCCACCTTGGCACCAAAAGATAACTATATCTTGGGGATCGATTGTTTTGTTAATTTAGCAGTAATCAACATAGAGATCCCCACAGGATTTGGTTATTGATGTGAGTGCATGACACCATCTTGGATATCCCAAGTTCTCCAGTCAACCATGATCGAGCGTAGCCATCGGATCAACCTTTGTCCTATCACTACCTTGGATATTTTGTAACGTGTGGGTTAGATAAATAAAAAAACATGCTTTGATATTACTTTGATTAATAAATATGACATTTAATTATGTATTAAGGCCCTCGTTAAAAATGGTTAAAATTTAATTAATCGAGTGTCAATTTAATCTTACAATTTAGTTTACCTTTGAAATGCGTAGTACCATCAGATCATTTTGATATGAAGTGCATCCGTTGGATTCATCAGAAGATGCTTGTTGGATTATCCATACTTGTATTCTATTGTGTTGACTTTGACTTGCTCACCGCTATTGCATCTTCTTGATCTCAATGGAGTGCTACCGTTGGATTATCGTGATCATTTTATTACTTCAACCTTTGATTCATGCACTACTGTCAGATCCTGGGGATGATTTCCATGGTCATTGATGTATAATAACCTGCATGTTTGTTAGTCTACTAATTTATATAAACATGTGCCTGGTTAATCAGATTAATCATGTTTATAATGGTTGAAAACCCTTGGTTAGTGATGCTTAGGCCCAAAGATAATACAATGCATTAAAATAATGTAATCCTCTTACCCTGATTAATCTAGTAATTAAAACCTTAATAACATTGCTCCTAACATAGGAATTCGTATAATCATATCATCTCCCTATGCGTCCACCGTTAGATCATATCATGGTAGGGGCATGATTGTTGGATTCCCCTTAATGCACAAGTTTGAGCATAATAAAAAAAAAAGGGAAATTATTCATTTACCAACCTTATGTATTTAATCGTTCATATTACCAAAAACCTTGTGAGTTAACCTTTGATAATTTTTAATAATGCGCTGTTGTTGGATCTGAGTGGAGATGAGCGCTGGCATTAGATTTTCATGTTGTGGCATCCCTTTTTTTGACTTTGACTCCTTCACTGTCGTTGATCTTTGATCTAGGTCTAGCACTATCGTTAGATCTCCTGCAAGCTGTGTACTTGTTAGCTGAAAGGGGAACATTATTACATTTGATTAATCCCAGTTTAAGCCAAAAGGGGGTGATTAGTGACGTATTATACCCTTACTAAAACATAATTAATTTTTGGATTTACCTTCATTTTTTCTAATATCTTACCATTTCTCCATTTGTGTTTCGATTTTTTCGTAGTCGTCAGATCTCGATCGATGTTGGTGCGACCGTTGATCTTGATTAACCTGCGGGGTTAGTTACAAAGGGGCATCTAATTTTAAACTTAGATTAAGCCACAAGGGGGAAAATTAGTCTATGCGTTTAGACCCTCACTAATATTTTTTTATAGATTTAATTAATATCATCAGGTTTTTACCTTTTTAGATGCACCTTTTATGGGATCGCCGCCATCGGATTAGATCTAGATCGAGCACTATCGTTCGATATGTCTAATTAGATTGATGTTTAATTCAAGGGGGCGCATACCCTTACTGCTTTTGACCACAGTGTTTTAATGTGTGACTTAATCAAATCAAGTGTGTTCGTTGGATTCACTCCGTTTAAGCACTATCGTCAGATTAAAGGACACATGTTTTTAGATTTTAAACCTAAGATGTATCTTTTTATTTTGAACCTGTTTGAATTATCCCTTAATCAATTATTTAAAGTGCTATCGTTCGATTTAAATCAGATTTGAACCCGACATTTGTATTTTATCTAAGGTGCTTGATTTTTAATTAATGGGGAGCATACCCTTAAGTCTTAATTGAATTTTTCGACATTACTTATGCTTTTTAGGCTTTAGACCAAGGTATTTGATCAAATTTCCTCCTTACTTTAGAATACCTTAGGGTTTTAATCATTTTATTTAAGCCTAAGAGAGACTTTATTTTAGGAGGATCGGAGCTTGGCTTTAAGAATATGATTAATAACATCTTTCCATAACCTCTATTAAGATATTTGAGCATTAAAAAGAGGCACACATTATTAAAAACCAAGGTTAGACTTCATAAAACAAACCCACAAAAAATCAAGTTACTCACATCAACTGAGGAAGTGACCAACATTATTTATATTTTGATTGAAACCAAAAATTTAAATTTGGGGGTTTCAAAGTTGAGTCAAATATGGCTCCAACGGGGATAGACTAGTAGCAGGAATTCAAATAAAGCATTATAGAAGCATATAACAGAAAGAAGGTGAAGAATCTACTTACAATTTTATGGAGACAACTTCTAGAGTTGCATTCTAGTACTCACTCCCTCACCAACAATGTTCAAATCTAGATACAAAATTTAAAATTAGTAGATAATAGACATGAATATAAAATAGAAATACTTAATGTAGAAAGAAATCACACAGAAATAATTCACAGAATTAGAAGCCAGTTTCTTTCTATTTATGTACAAAACTTGAAGTGTTTTTCTGTAGAATATCTATCCTCTCTTGTTACATTGAAAATATCTAGTGTTTATAGAGTTTTTCACCTCTGTTAATTTAATACACAAAATACAAAATGTTCCTGGACCAGGAACTAGCAAGAGGAATATTCTCCTCAAAAATCCTCAAAAATGTCCCTTCTGTAGCGGTGATCCATATTTTAGCTCTCAATAGAATGAAAATTTAACAAAAATGTACCAAGTGCATATTTGTACAAAGTTAGTATATCAAAGTTAAGGTGATCAAGTAGGAATCACTAGCTCTCCTTCTAATATTAAATCCCTCATCAATAAATATGTAAAGGTTTTTTAGGAACCTAAAGGTCTTCCTCCCATGTGAACACATGATCATGCTATTCAATTAATATTGGAAAGTAATTCACCAAATTTCCATCCTTTATTATACCCTCAACCTCAAAACTATGAAATTAAAAATTGTTGTATGGCATACTAAAATAAGGAATCATTTGACCTAGTATCATCCCTTACTCATAGCTCTTTATAATGGTTAAGCACAAGGATAAATATTGGTATATGTATTCATATTTTGGCCCTTAAATAAGCTTTCCATCAAATATAAAATTTTCATCCTAATTTATTAGATGAACTGCATGGTACTTAGACTGGAATTGAGACTAGGATTTCATTAAATTCAATTTTGTGAAGAAGATATTCTTAAAGCTACTTTTTAGACTACAAAAAATTTTCTAGAAAATAGAAATTTTAATAATACATTTTAGACTAATAACAAAACAAAATAATACATTAGAACATAATCATATTTTAGAATAGTAAATCCAAATAGTATCATAGATCTAGATTCTAAATCCTAGAAATAATGCAAGCCACTTAGAAGAAAACTTCTCCTAGCCACTTAGAGAGGGTGAATTCTCTTACAAGTAGTAGAGTCAATAGAAGTTATAAAAATAATTATACCCAACTGCATCACATTATATCCTATTTATAGTTAATCAAAATAACATAGCCTAACCTTATTTCTTAAGAGTCAACTATCCTACCCTAAGGGCCTAGTCCAACAACTAAAGGTAGCCAGCATATCTATATTAGTACCATTACATGTCTCCTCCTAAATGTGTTTGTCATCAAAGCTAGAAATTTCCAAAGGATGGTCATTGGTTCCAATGTTAGATATTATTTAAGAATATCCTTCTACTTGATGAGTAGCACCTATAGGTAGTGAGAACACAAGTTATAGACCTATGAGTACAACATTAATTTTGACATTAGGTTAATCTATCCTTCTTCATCAAACTATAGAAGATTCATTTGGGATTTCACCATAATACCATGTACTTGATTAAGCTAGAAATATAAAAAATAGGTTGTGTTTTAGAGGTAGGGGGATGATCCGACTGATATGTCACATCCCCTATTTGGAAAATCGCTTGTATGGATCATAAAATCTGAGTGTAAGCTTTTATATGTAATTTATCTTCAAATAAAGTTGATTATATGCATGAATCCATAAAAATACCATATCGCCCATCTCAAAGGGTGATTTTGAGTAGTGTAAATATTTTACTACTTCATATAATTATGGTCTTGATAAAGAGTATCCATAAGGAGATAGATGATAATATGACACTATTGGAGGAAATCATCTACTTAAGTTTTTAGGATTTTATTATATTATTTTCTTGTTTGTTATTACACCTCAAGTTAGAGTGAGTGTAACCTATTAGACTATTAGTTAGGAGGTTATACTATTAGATATAACAAATATTTATGGTTATAATAGACTATTATATTTAAAATGGTTATAACCATATTGTATGGTCATAACCTATGCTTATGCATTTAAATATTGGATGCTATATTAATGAATTTTTTTTTTTCCAACATTGGCATTAAATACAAGGATGCTTGAGGAAAATAGGACCACTACATGAGAGCATTTCTAATTATTTTGATAAGATAAATTTGTATGTAATTATAGATGCATGCAACAAAAAATATAGGAAAAGTGGATGGTGGAGATCTATGAGCCCAACAACCTATTGCTTTATCAGGATTTTTGATCAAAGTGGTCATAATAAATTCATATTTTTTTGTCCAAATACATTCATTTGAAGGCATTGGTTGCATCTAAATATAGAGTTTTAATTGCAACAATGCTTTTAGTTACATATAGAGTCCATTAAGATAGATCAACATAGAGTGTCTAATTGATCAATCCTATCATTATCTAAATCCATAGGACTACATGTATATTTTTTAAGTCCTTTCACATTATATACCTTGAAAGTTGAAATTTTATATGTTGGCTCTTTACTTCTTATTCGTCCATGTCCTTTTAGAGCTAGATCATAGAGCAACAAATATGATCACTGACATCTTGTGAAAGGTGGGTCACAATTTATGTCCAACACAAGAACAATTTGGATGAAGTATGTAATTTTAATATTTTGGAAGGTTTATGAGTCGATTGAGCACATGAAGCAACAATAAATAAAATGTAGGGACATGTTTGTGTTTCCTAAGGGGATATTCAACTTCATCCAAAATGTAGAAAAAGTGTCTACATTCATGATAGTAGCATATAATAGCCAAAATATAGGGGTGTCCACTATGCACCTCATCACTTCCATTTTGAATCCACCATTCTTATGGATGTTATAGCCAAGTTATTCTCCATTACTCCCAAAGAAGTGCAAAAGAGTAGAAAGGATTGAGGAGAGTGTATGTGTGTATTTAATATTCCTTGTACATACATCAAATAAAAACCATTGGAGACATAAATGTAGTTGATTTTGTTAAGAAGGAGACTATATATTGGACATTAAAGAGTACAATTACCCATTTATTTTTTGATTTAAGACTGCATTAATTTTAAGGGGTAAAAAACATAACTTTCCCTTTTGAATACATCAAGAAAATAATAGGGGAGTTCACAATTATAAAAATTGTAAAAAATATTGAAGTAGAGGTCAAGGGATAAAAACCCATCAAAACTAAAATTACATTTTACTGCCCTAAGAATCAAATTATATTAATTTGGCAATTTCCTATAGTTTTTTTTGTGTGTAAATTATTGAAATTTTGATTATAGTGAATATATTACAAAGTTAAGTGGGTAATATTTTTTTTAAATATGCATTTTTTCCTATAGATAACTCTAGGTTTGTGATATACCTAATGGAAAGAAGTGTTCCATTTACCATAGGGCCAAGATTCAATGGTTCAATATTTCTTCTTAGCCATCCTCCAGAGTAGGCTAGTTCCCTGTTGCAAAACAAAAAATAAAAAGACGAGGGAAGACTAAAGTGAGAAATAGAGGGTTAGGAATAGAAATTGTAGATTAGATGCAAATGACATTTGGCTAACAAATTTGTTGTATACTAAGAAAAAAACACTACAACTAAACTACATAAGGGTCCTCACAAACCAATTACTAGGTAAAGTATCATTGAACATAAATTGATCCTAGATCATACCCTCTTCTACTCCAATAGCTCCTAGTACCCTAAGCAAATTTTATAGAATAAAGTAGAATCACACAATCAGAAACTAACCATCCCTACTATTCTAATAGCTAATACTAATAGAATAGACCATCCCAAGAGCCTTTACAAAAATATCTAGGGCCAACAGAGCATCAACATACAAAAGAATTCAATAGTACAATGCTAGCAAAGGTCAAACAACAAGCTTATTCATTAAAATTGTAGAGAAAAATTACATAATATGTAATAGGAAAACACTCAAATTATCAACCCTCATACTGAGGTAAATTCCACTATTTATAGATTTCTATACTAGCCTAGATAATTCTTACAAGGATGGCATTCCATGGTCCTAACAATATAGGCATAGTTAGCCCTGTCTGGAGCTCATGCTCAATTAGCATGTTGGGAAAGAGTGGATGTCACTTTCTATTTTATTTCTATTATTTGTTTTTTATTAGAATCATCCACTTTTTATAGAAACCACATATCTTTAGCATATTTTCTATTGTAAATATGCTTATATTATCTCATCATCCCTCCTTGTTTCTACAACTATCAAAATTTGCATTGAGATCTACTTATTGATTAACAATGATTAATATTTGTGTAGGTTCTAGGAGATTGCCTATCACTTTATTTTAACTACTTTTCTTGGATGGATGAGAAATGTCTAAGTGACCCATACCTCTAACACAAACTATCTCCCCTAAAATAGACCAATCCTAATTTGTTGCTATCTATTGTAAATCATTGTCAAAATTTTAGGAACCTAGTTGGTATTGCAATGAGACTTTACTAATACTATAGTTTAGAGATCCTAACCACTTAAAACTTCTATCCACTTTGGCCAATGACAAATCCAACATCTGATCACTTTTTACCCTAGCACTTATACCTCCATCCAATTAAATCTGTCAAAGATAGGATGATGTTTCATTCAAAGACCTCAACCACTTTGTTCTAGGTTGGCTAAGTTCTAGAGTGGCTAGGATTTTTTCTTATTCAAAATTTTAGGTTCAACTAGCTTTTTTTAAATTAATGGCCAGTATGTGCAACAATTACCATTTTCAATAGGACTTCCTTATAATAAACTTTTACAAAAAATAATAGTCCAACAAAATTTGCTAGGGACTATCTATGTGGGAATTATCTTGGGACCACATTATTGGTGCCTCCCAAGGATTTTTTCTTGCAAAATTAGAATCCCAAAAAACCCTTATTCATTTGGCATTGAAATAAAAAATGGGAGAAAATATTTAGAGAAAACTTTAAGCAAAGTATCCCCCAATGGACTTAAGGTTTTTGAGCCCTAGAGGTTTTACCTTGTTCTTGTTGCCTTTGCTCCTCTAAAACTGGTTTCTTTTCTTGATCAGTTGGGATATCTTTCTTGAGCTATAATATTTGGCAAGCCACATCCCAAGACTGTTGTGGGCAACTTGAGATATGCTTCTAAGCTTGTAGACCTTTTTGTAAGAGGGGTCCAGGTGTCTTCTTTCCAGCTCTTCTAATTTTATATGCATAATAGCTAGATTATCAAAGGACTCTAAGATAATCCTTTCTCCATAATTTTCTTTCCAATTTTTAAACTCATCTTCGTCATTATTTATACAATCAAATTTTGGATTCAGCTACTCCAAATTAAATATGTTTTCATTTTGGTCCAAGAGATAATGAAATCCAAGGTTAACAAATTCTTGCAATGGAGCATCTATCTTATCCCTTTTATCATTAAGTAATTTGAATATCTCCCAACCCTATTAAATTAGTTGATACCATTCGATAAGTTCATTGGCCAAATTCATTGCTTCATATTTCTCTTGAGATATTAATGTATTTAGTTAAGGCTCAAATAATTCCATTAAATTTTTAACTATATTGTATGCTTTCTACACTTTTGTGCCCATTTGGATCTGAACATTTTAAAACTCAACTTGGGCCTCCTTAATGGCTTATAGGCTAAAATTTAGGAATTTTAGGGTTGGTTGGAGTGACTTGATGATTTCAAAAAAAAATTCTATCTAACCCTATTGATATACATCAAGGCTTCTTTTGAGAAATGATAAGCTAGTGAAGTACCGAAAAAGACCAGACATCCATACAAATGAAATATTAAAAGATAGTAATAATGATGCAACCACAAAGATAAGAACATGACATTTATAAATAAATGATGGTGTCATTTTATTAACAATAATATCCATTCTTTTCAAGGAGGTTACAATGTGATCCCTCTAATGGATATGCTATCAATTCGATACAATTAGTTATAAATAAAATTTTTTTGAATGTATTGTGTAGGATCTTCCTCACACCCACGAACTGATTTGGGGTAGGTTTCTTGTGGCTACTATAATTATTGATGTGCAAAATTCTAGCGCTCCTCTTACCTCATAGATATATGTCACCTACACATAAGGAAAGCAAAGCAATTAGTAGTATATGCGGAGCCCTTCAAGATAGGGCTCAATATAATAATGATAAAAAGTGGTAAATAAATTGAAATATGATATATGCATGCATAAATTAAAGCCTATATATGCTAAAACAATAAATAAAAATGCTTCTAAAACTTATGATGCAAATAAATAAAGAAATAGATCTATGCTCTAGAGGTCATATTTGTGTAAGATAGTCGTATCTGCGGGTTGTCTCTAATTGAGATGGCCACTAACCTATAAGTGTTTTTTGAGGTTGATGCGAGGGTGAATATGGGTTTGATCTAGGATTTTGTCAGTGGATTGTGTGTTCGTGATAATGGCTTACTAGGTTTGGATCAGTCTTCGAAGCAGGTACAATTGATTATGCAATGAATATGAATGAGGTCTTCAATATTTGGAATGATCCAACAAAATGCTTTTTACAATGAGAACAATGTGAAGGATTAGAAGCTCGTGATTGAATTCTAGCAACACTTCGTTGCTTGAAGATTTGAAAATTTTGTATATTTTTATTGAGGAGTGAGCGATATTATATAGATTCCTCGAAAGGAATCTAATAATAGCATAACCTTGTGCATGAAAAATTAATAGGTAGTTTGTATTAAGAAAAGTGAATTCCTATCTTTGAAATATCTATGCAAATTGATTTTATCATGTGGTTGTTCTAATTGGGCTCATGCATGTGCTAAATTACAGTGTAGGTTTATGTGTCGGGTTAACTAGTAGTTTCAACTACTAGTTATATCCCACTAGTTTTTTATCTTACTTCTATCATGATCATCTCAGGGTGATACATCCTTAACTGAAGATTGTCCCTTGGTGAGATGGCCTCTAGAGGCCATCCCTTGGAGGGACAACCATAGTTTTAAAGGAATATATCCTTCTTTGAGTGGTGAAAACCACTTTTTTAGCCATAGGACCATCCAAGGTGGGTCATATGGTCTAAAATAATTCCATATACATAGTCTCCTCAACATTATGTGTTTTAGGTGTCTATAGATACCCCTTTTTGAGATGCAATGTGTGAAAACACAATGTAGAGCAAAAATAGATGACCTAGATTCAAATTGAGGGTTGATGATTTTCATTGATCTGATCAATGTTAGATGCCCCAATCATGGAAAGAGCATACATTTTTGAATCATTGATTTTTATAAGTTGAAGAACTTGATTTCAATAAACTTTTTATTACAGCCCACCCGTTGAACTTCCTAGAAGGTAATAATTGATCTAAAATATAAATTAATTCTTGAATATTAAACATTAACCAAACTTCATTAATGTTTCCAAGCATTAATAAAAAGGGCTAATTAATAAAATTAGGGGAGGGTAAAATTATTCCATGGAAATCCCTAATTAAAAACTATCTACGCTCTACCAAGATAACTGGAAGGGTTTAGGATTTAATGGAAATTGTGGTAACGTTTTGGAAAATAAAATAAGTCTTTTGCAAAAAGGATTAATTTGAGAAAATTATCCTCCACAAAAGTGACTTATTAAAATATAACCTAATTTATTACAATTAGGTGCACCCTAAAAATCTTCCCAATTTTGAAAATATCCAAAGAGGACAAAGTCATTTTAATAAAAAAATTATGTACATATTTAACTAGAGGATGAACCATTCACCAAGGTCATATTTAAATATTAGAAGTATGCACATTTTTCTAGTGGATGAACTATTCTCCATTCCACATGAATAGTAATATTATAGGCATTGCAGGTGCTTGGGAGAAAAGGGAAGACTAAAATGAGCAAAGTACTCCACCTTACCTTCTCTTGTCTTGTCCCTAATTTTAAAAATGATAAAAAAATGGAATCCTACTACTTAGGTGAGCTCCAAGAAGGTTCCCTTTAATATTTTATTAATAAATATACCCACTTGCTCATGAGGGAAGAAGAGCTAGAAAAAATCTATAAAAAGGAAGACAATCAATGGAATAGAGGAGGGAAATCCTAGGGCTTAGGGAGTATGCTCTATACCTTGTTGGTATATCAGAAACCAAAAGGATATTGGAAATTAGTAAGTTCTACCTTAGGGAATTTGGCCAATATGAGTAAATTTAGATGACAAATCTAGAGAAAAGCATGGAAGGAAGTATAGAAAGGAAGAAGAAGACCAACTTGAAGGTTAGGTTTTCTTAGATTGTCTCATTCCTTTGTTAAATATGCTTTGATGATAAGTTTTATGTTTCCTTCTATTAAATAATACTTTGCTTAAGATCAATTGATATTGTTGGACATTGATTAAAATCATAACTCTGCTCGAATGAGACCTTTTCTAGTGTTACGATTTCATGATCTTGTCAGTCATTGCACTATCACTTTTATATATATATATATAGTAAAGCCTCTTAATGTACATTTATAACAATTTAATAATTTTTACTCCTTTATCATCCTCAAGTGTTGGACTGTGAATGTTAAATAGGCCTCTAATACCACCTGTTCGTATCCTCGTTCTAAAAATGAGTATATGCCTAGAAATTCATAAGCCATATTTTAAACTAATAAACCCATCATAAAAAGTCATCCCGATAGTCAAGTTGGTCAAACTACCATAATCAAAAACAACAGATCTGATCGGCCACCACCTAGTGGTTATTTTATTTATTACACCAAAATACTTTCATGATGTGTTAGACCTACCGTGTAATAAAGGTGGGATTCATATTTAATGCTTATTGTATTGGTGTGCTCAACCTTAGCATTGATCGATGACCCTTGACCATATTGCATTTGAATGATTCCTTATACTATGCTATGATGAGATATCTATAGGTATGTCAGAAATGCCCTGATGAGTTGTGTAGCACCTTCTTTGGGTTTCTATTTGTAAATTTTTGATATCCTTATTTTGGTGTCTGGACGCTGAAGTTTCTCCATAATTGAGGTTTGTGCTTCATGAATTAGACTCTGTATGGTTGTCATGCATTATCTAGGTAGTAGAAATATAATCCTCCAAGCAATCCTCTAATGTGGGAACTATAAAATAAATGGTTAAGTTGTATTTATTACATTTCAAAGGGAATCATTCAGGCCTAGAAAACCCCCTTTTTCCACTCCATCGTTGACAACGCTTCTATTCGAACATTGTTCCTTGTCCATTGTTGGACCTTAACGGTAGAAGATTCAAGTTTGGAATAAAATATTTATTGATTAAGATACTTTGGGTAAAAATTAGAACCCTTATCCTCCCTCGCATTACTTTTTGATACAAACCGAGATTCGTGACTCCCATATCAATATTACAATGGGCTAACTGGTGGTTCTGATCCCATTCTTGAAAATTCCAATGTATTATGGTAAAATTTCCCCTCTCAAATATACTCACTAATGCCAAATAGGGTCCACCAAACTTGGTCTACATATTGGGTAATTTTGATAAGGACTTCAAGGTAAGAGATATCCTTGAGTAACTCTAAGTTGCTATAACAGAGTCAAGGTAAATCACAATGAAAACTACATAGGGTTGTCAGTTTGCAGCAGATGACGGTGCTCACTGAAGTCCTCTTTGATGACTCTACTTTGCCTAATATCACCCACTTATAGCATTATATTGTGGTGAGTGTTGACCTCACCGTACCACCATAAACCTTCCTACTACTTGATATGGGATAAATTATCCCACATATGGTATGTTGATTTTCCAAGTATGTAAAGGGTCAATAACTTGAGAAAGAGGTAGTTAAGGGTGTGGTGAGGGCTTGTAGGAGTTACCCATTGAGGCAAGGCATTGAAAAAACATCTTAATAAGGATGGGTATTGACCAAGTGAGTTTTGTAGCAACCATGATTTTGACCAAGGGGGTCAACTGTGCTTTTAAACATTGTTGTATTATAGTAATGACCAATTGAGGTCTCAATTCGGATAGCAAAGTGATATCTAAAATTGGTTGCCTCTTGGGTAGAATTGAAATATATATATACATATATTGTCCTGATACAAATTAAATAAAAGTAGACCACTTTCATTAAAAGGGATAATCCTTCTAACTATCGGACTTACCAAGATGAAGGGAATTGATTTCCTTAGATGAAGGATTTTATAAAAAATGAAAGCCAGTGTAATAAGCCTTTGAGAGTTATTAAACCTCTAGCTAGGCTACCTAAAAGAGATTAGGGAAGGACTCTCCCTAAACCAAAATTTTATGAAATTTTGTTAGCTTCTCAAGCTAAGAATTCAAGTGCACTTATGGATAGAGTTGTATAAAGAATTGAATATTTTGTACAATCAATCTGAAATGAATTATAATCCAAGAGAAAATTAGTGTATAGATTTGTATAAGTCTTGGGTATTTGTTATCCAACCTTATAAAGGACCATGGAATGAGTTATAACCCAATTCTATGAAACCTTACGGAGAAAGTGTTGACCACTATAGAACAAATTTGGGTCTTGTTTATAAGACCAAAAATTTGTTGGATAAGCTATCGAGAAATCCTATACAAGGTGGATTTGTAATCTTGTGTGATAGATTACTAAGGGGATTTGTAATATTGTGTGATATATTACGGGGTGGATTTGTAATCTTGTGTGATATATTGCAAGGTGGATTTGTAGACTTTGTGATAAATTACTAGGGATATTTGAATTTAAAAGGTGTAGTCTCATGCGTTAAATTACAAGATTGATTTATGTTTTAAAGGTGTAATATTGCATGATAGATTACAAAGTTGATCTGAGTTTAAAGGTGTAATATTATTTGATATATTACAAGATGATTTATGTATAATTATGAGGTAACCTTGTTTAATAGGTTACAATATGAAGAAGATGTAATAAATTAAAGATAAAATTTTGTAGGAACTCTAGCATAATCATATGAATAATCCTATGGATGGATTATGAGAACTATAATAAGATAAGGTGGAAATTGTCTAAGTGTGAAATGTGAATGCGGAATATTAGATATGGGACCTTATCTTCGAGAGAGTATGGGATCTCTCTATATGAGGTGAAAACCTTAGACAAATTCCATACCATATTGGGTTACGATGACATCTAGGTTGAAGAATGAATGTGGGATTCATTCTCAATAGAATTATGGGGTTCCCTCATAGAAACTAATAAAATTTCTTCTTAATATGTAACCAATGATCTTTCATAAACATGTAGATATAGGAAATTTTGATATTCCTATTGGTTGATAATTTAGAGAAAGGAAATGTGGCATTTCCTTAATTGCATCATAATTAAAAATATGGAACAAGTTGGTTCCTTGTATTGCATAATGATTTAGGAAAGGATCTGTGGGATGCCTTTTCTATATTTGTATTTATGACAATTTAAGTTTATGAAATGAGAGGAGAAACATATTTTTGAGGCTAGGTTTATTCCCCGTGAGGGTTCCTAGGGTATATGCTATGTACTTCTATTTGTGGTTTGCAAATTATGGATGATGTATTTACTTTCTAGTATGATGATGTCTAGATGGATCATGGATATTGCATATGATGAAAGTAGTAAATAATATTTTCTTTCTAATGATATGAAGCTTTTACATTCATATAAGATGTTTATTAGAATGTTGTATGATGAAATTTTTTGTTAAAAAGCAATGTTCTATAATGATGCCTATGTGTTTTCCAATGAAGTTCTCTTTTATTATGATGGAATGGTTCTTTTATTGTAATGAAATGGTTTACATTTGAAATCAAGTGAAATTCTTGATATGAATAAAGTAATCTTCATGTGTTGTTTAGATTATACATGTATGATATTCCACTGCAAATTAATGAAATTAGGAGAATGGATTGAAATGACATTCAAGTGATTATGCATCTAAGACTCCTAATAATGAAGAGGTAGAAATAGTTAAGCCAAGGGATCATACATATAATGATGGTATGAAAGGTTGGATAGGATTTGGTCACTCCTATCATGATATTTGACACTAGCCATATCATAATTCTCTAGGTTACTTCCTTCTCTGCATGATGTTGACTCAAGCTTACTTGGTTGTAACTTAACATGATAAATATGAACAAAAAATTCTTAGGTTTTGTTGGTAAAATGGGTTGCTACAGTTGGTATTAGATCCTAGGCTAGTTAAATGGACTCAAGTTATGAGCCTAGGATAGAAAATATATGGGTTTTTATTGTAAACCTATAATGGTTCTTGATGACCTCGAAATTGACAAATACATAGTAAGGGAATAAAATTTCTTAGGGGTCACTAATGTGCAAATATTTTCTCGTATGCTTGTATTCACTAGTGAATCAGAATGGAAGGGTGAGGGAACCTCCCACAACTTGTGGAGTAACCAAGAGACTATTGAGAAAGGATATTTTACATTTATGGTATGAAGCTAAGCCTCTTCCTTACTAAAATTTTTTAAGTAGAAAATAGATTCAAGAATGATCAAGTGGGGAAAAGCTTAAATTTAGTTTTAAATCATAGAGGTTAAGGTTGAATAAAACAAAGAAAATCATGGACATTGGAGTGTCTATGAGGGTTTGTGTGATAACCCCCTTAATCACATTATGTGATATGGAATAAGGTTAAGAATTAAAAATGATTAATGCTCTATCTTTATGATAGGACATTCAGTATTCAAGGTATATGCCAAATGTATGGGTTGAAAGAGACCTAACATGAGTATAGTGTTAGATAGAAAGGGAAATGGGCATTCTTGTTGAAATAGATAAGAATTCCCAAGAGCATGGTATGTTTAATTACTCACTAGTCTAGTAGGAGGGTTGGCCACTCCTATCCATAGGATAGAGATTGACCACATTGATTTTTGTGAAGTGCAGCCTTGGACTTACTTGAGTATTCATATTTAAGAGAACCACATAGAGACTATGCTAAAGTAACCCCTTGATCACAAACTTAGCTATGTTAAGCTATAAAATTTTCTAAGAGTATTGGGAATTAAAATTTACCTATGGATAAACAAACCATAGGTTATGGGAAGATAATATCCAATTCGAAATCACAAATGGAAATACCATCTTGCAATAAGACAAAAGATTGGGGGTCAACAAAAGAATGTTTTTTATTTATATTTTTTATCAATGTTAAAATATACTCATGGTTTTCAATCATAGGCTATGGTGTAGGAAATGGTGGAACCATTGGAAAATCCACTTAATTCAACATGGAAAACACCCACATATCACTAGAACCATATTATGGAAAGAAACTTCGATATGGAAAATGAGAGCAAGGATGGTGAAACCTCATATCTAAGCATGGAAATCATCCAAATATTGACAAAGATATATTCTGACACAAAATTTTTGTGTGAAACCCCAATTATCATCACCACAAGAGACTTCACCAACCTCTCCAAGTACCCCAACTCTGCAAAAAAGTATGCCACCTGACCACCCAGGTGGTGGTCGAATTTAGTAAGGTATACTACAATTTTTAAATAGGGAACTACCCTCTACATAATGCATGTGGTATTATTACCCACACATTTAAACTTGGGTATAAACATTAAACAGTTTTTAAAGCACCAAGAGCCTCCATTGTATACAAAAGAGGAAAAAAAATTCTAATCTTAAGGGATTTAGAGTAGTAATGTGATAATGAATTACTACAAGTATGGTGAACTTGGTCAAGAAAGACTATAGAGACAACAGTAGAGTAGCTGTCAAAAACATTCAATCATAGGAAGAATTCTTGGAGGATAAGAGTTACCTTAGAATTTAATGTAACTCATATAATTCCTTGTATAAGGTAAAACATACACCTCATATTGGTAAACAATCAAGCAAATGTGCATACCAGGAAATAGTGTCTTGTATAACATAGAGAGAACCACAAAAATGCGTCAAGCAATGAGATGAGTTGATAATTGACCTTGACATAGCACAAAGTTGAATTATTATCAAATAAACAATCATGAACAAGGTTTTGCAATAGTACTCATGTGTATGTATAAACACAACCTTGATAGTTGGAAATGATACATTAATAGATGGAACTTATAAAAGGAAGGATGCATGGGTGAACATGCACTCACTTGATGGAGCCTTTGAAAGGGCGATGGTAAGACAACTCAAGGCTACATTAATGAGGCACCTATAAATATGTGATGTGGACACAAGTATTTTGATAAGGTGAATTATTACCTTAGAAAAAAAACTAGGATAGGGATCGACAATATCATACATCTACATTGATCAAAGACATGATCAATGGTGGGTGTCAAATAGAATTTGAATAATCAAGGTACTTACGATCAGATTTTTGATCAAAATATATGTACCATAGAAAACTAAAATCTAGCTAAAAATTTAGGATAACAAAATATGTGTTACTCCGTAAGCATTCAAAAAGTGAGAGTTCTACCCATGGAATGTAGGATGGTAGCACTTATACTGGGGTTGGTATTGCTATTTATGGGCACAATGGGAGCAAGACCTATAGTCATGCTTATGATCATACTCCTAGTGCTTTCTGATCTATTGATCCACACTATCTAAAGTAGGGAATGGCTTTCGGTAATACCAAAATGAGCCAAGGAAATAATACAATTTTTGGAAAGGATGTGGTTATGTAGGAATCTGTTAGGACAGTTGAAGGTACATCCAAGGCCACTAATAGAGTAGAGCTTCTTGAACAAAAATAGAAGGCCAAAGGAAGTTTATGATCCCAAGAAAGAATAATATTAGAGGTTAAAATATATGTATCCATAACAGAACGAGATAGACTCAAATTAGTAGAAACATAAAGAAGTGACTGGAGAGCCAGGAACATGTTAGATTTATATATAAAACATGCACAATTGTGTCAAGAAATTGATGAGTATAGTACTACATTCTTGACTTCCCATTATGGGACACTGATAAGCCATGGGCTAATCATCCCATCTCCACCAATAGTTGGAACATAGTGTGGGTGAGGAAGAATGACCTAAGTATTTAAGAGAATAAATCAAGGGAGAGGTCAAGTAGCCATTGGAATCGCCACCCCACCAACTTCTCTAGTTGATATTTTAGGTCTGACACAAGAATAGTGGTAGTACCAAAGGACGGTAGCCTTAAGGGATACAAAAGTGGCTGAAAGCCACCCATTGTACATTATAAGGATGTAATGGTAACCCAAGAGTTTTTTTAAAAATTTATGTAAATAAATATGTACATATATCCTTAATATGAAATACAATAAAATTATGTTTGGTATAGATCATTAGGGAATTTTGATTCACCTAAGAATGAAATATTTTCTAATAAATAATACTCTTGGTTAAGATCCATTAAGAGTTAGACTAGATGGTCCCTAATACCTACGTCTTCTTATGTTTCTTATAAATAGTGGCTCAGATAATTCCGAATAATGGGAGGCTTTTGGATGGTCCTAAGCGGGTAAGCTTGGACTAAGTACCCTATCCAACATATTGATCACTTAAATGTCATCTGTAGTGACTAGATATCAAGTGAAGAATTTCCTGGAGGATAAGAAGAGGCAATTTTAAGATGCATATGTATATGAGTCTAAAAAATGAATGAAAGAGGATCTTATTCTAGTTAATATTTAAAAATTAATTTAAATAAATAAGGTTAGACATGAAAATTCTAATATGGGAACACTCTTAAGAGGTATATATAAGGAATATATCCTTGGAGAAGAATGCAGGATTTCTTCTTAACATAGAAGAAAGCATGTTCTAATAATTTTTATGACATCTTACATGGAGTAATTATTGTCATAGGTACTATCAATGGGTGATAGTATAATTGTATGACACCTTACATGGAGTAAGTATGGTCATAGGTACTATCGATGAGTGATAGTGTGATTTTTATGACACCTTAGATGGCGTAAGTGTGGTCATAGGTACTATCAATGAGTGGTAGTATGTTTGTTATGACACATTATAAGGGGTAAGTGTTGTAGACATCTAAATCATGTAAATATGATAATACTATCAGTGCATCACATATGCCCTCTTATCGATAATATATGGTCCTATTGGGAACCCCTCAAGGCTAGCAAAAGGCTTCCAAAAGGCTCCAAAAATCAGTTTGGAGGGTTCCTAGCAGTTTAGGGTAGTTTTGGGGCACCTCCTAGTGACAATCCCACCAAGGGATGGTCATAGTTGATGATTATCCCACCCAGGGATGACCATCCATAACCATCCCTGGGTGGGAGGGCCCCTAACTGGACCCTTGAAAAAGTTAAAGGATGTGCTAAATGACAATCAGATACTGCCATTAACGTGTCCAATCACCCAAAATTTATTGGGTACCTACAAATGTGTAGTGAGGCAGTAAATTAGGAGCCCCAAAGGGGTAACCTTCCCCTCATAAATCAATGATGAGATTAGGACACATGGTGCCACCTTCCTTGCATGGACAAACATGCCATTTTGTCCTAGATGCCCTTTTGGGCTATAAAAGGAGGTCCAAAAACTCATTTAAAAAGGGGAGACTTTGATGATTTATGCAATGAAGTGCTACACAAATCAACCCTCACTATTTGCAAACCAAAAATTGCCCTTTCCCTAGCCTTGAAACCCTCTTCATTCAAAGGCAATTTTAGGGGCAATAAGCTCGATCCACCAATTCCAAACCAGAAAAATTTAAGTATTCCTTGGCCCCATATTTTGACAACATACCTACCAAATTTTTGGACCAATTTCCATAGGCATAGGTGATAAAAATAAGGCAATTTTATGATTGCCCCACCTAGGGATGGTTAGCAGTTTGTGTATGTCACACCTAGGAACGACCACCAAATAGATTGGAATTTTAGAGAAATTCATCCATAGAACCCTTGGGAATGTCTATAGGAACCTCTGGTCCAAATTTAAGGTAATTTTGAGGAGTTTTGATGCAAGATTTGAGGTCCCCAAGATTGAAGGTTTATCTAGCTCACCCAAGAATGATCACCATTTCTACATTGTTTCACCTTTGATCTTGATTCAAAATTTCCTTGTTTACATTTATAATAGCTTAAAATATGTTTATGATTAATGTAGATCAGTTTTCATGCATGTAGATCACTTTTTATGGTTGTAGAATATGCTCCCTTTTCATGGTTTAATGGCTTTATTCTATAATGCAAATGCTTTTAATCCCCTTTCAATCCCTTGTCTTCAGGAATAGGAATTATAGGCAAGAGGAGGAGCTAAGTAGGCACAAGATTATCAGCCCAACAATAGCTCTCGAGTGTGGGAAGCAGGAATTCACAACTATTATTTATCGCCTTAAAGGCTTCCTTCCAAGGGACTAGATCCCTTGGAAAATTGTAATGGAAATGTATCACATTTGTAAAGCCCTCAAGGGGATGTCTTGTAATCTAGTTTTGAAGCTATTTATAAATGAATAGAGAGAGAATTTTGATCATTTGTATTGCCTATGATGTTTCATTTCACTAGATTATAAGCTTATATCATCTTCCCTTTTTAATGCTTTATAACTGATATACATTGCAAGTAAATGCCCTTAAGGCGATATCGTGAATTTCACTTATTCAATGGTGATCACGGTATCTAATTTTATTTCAAATATCCCCTTGGATTGTGCTAATTTGGACATTTATATCTATTTTTATTTGTTGCAGGGACTAACCGTTCTGAGCAGAAACGACCCCTTTGCTGCTAGGTGGCACTGGGTGATATGGCCAGCTACATGGAACTGGGTGGGATGGCCCCCAATTTTTCACCATCCCTGATAGGGATGACCATAAAAACTAGAGGGTTTCTACAAAAAATTGTAGAAACAACAACTTTATGGTTCAATTTTACACCTTTTTGCATTGAAAATTTGACTTTTTACTGCTTAAAATTGCTCAATTTCATGTTTTTCTTGCTTCTTATTTGCATAGAAAGGTTAGAATTTATCTTTCCAAAATCATGCATTAATTAGTTCAAAAAAATAGAGGAAAATATAGTAGAAGTCACTGTTTTGTCTGGTTTACCTGTTGGAACCTTACCCACGAAGGTTAAGGTCATATAGGTTTTGCATTTTTTTGGCTTTCCTTTTATGCTACTAATATTTCTGAAAGAAAAATGCACCTTCATGCATTTAGTGAATAATAATTGAGTGCTATTTTGTTTTCTTTCAATTTTTAAAAGGAACCCCACACACCAAGTTTCATTTTAACATCAATGGCATTGGGCTCTCACATCCAACCCATTGATCAAGACCAATAGTGGAGGTAATTACCACTTGATTGGCTCATGAGAAAGAGTATTATCGAGACTCGTCCATGGCCAAGGCCAACCTAATATTTGTCCTAACCATACAAAATAGTACGCATTCCTCTTAAGAGAAGTGTATCACTACGCATGGGGTGTTGGGTGAGGATTGGTAGTACCTATGCTACCTCGTTGGATATGGATTTCATCCCCATATTTGATTTGTGTGAGTATATAGGTGAAATCCTTTAAATATTTGAGAATATCATCCAATGAAATATCAAACAAAAGAAAAGTATTTTCTTTATAAAGAAACACATCAAACAGTTTAGGATTCACACTTAAAATATTTAAAACGAGATAATCACTTCTATGCTTGTGTGTCTCTATTGTTTGTTTAAAATTCATAGAAATTGTAAAAAAGATAAACACTTAGAATTTAGAGTACATAGCTATGGTACATACCCATAGCCAAGACCATTCAGGGGTAGAAGCTATGGGTAATAGATAAGAGGATATAGAATGTCCTCGTGTTGAGCCTAGGGATATGATCATTCCTCCCTGGCAATCAACTACTCTCCCTAGTCATAGACCAACTGATGAGTGGATGGTTACTCCTAGAGTATCAACTAGAAGGTCTAGCTTATAGGGGACTCCTTCACAGGGTACTCCTATAGGTCATAGTCCTAGTTTGGGAAAATATCTCCCTAATTCACATGCTACAAACACCTTCTTTTGAGAAGAGTCACCATGCAATGAGGCACCTCCATATAGAGAAATACCATGTGTTCGCATGCCTGCTCAATCCTCTACTCCTGTTCATACATAGGAGTAAGAGCTCACACCTCGAGTAGGGTTGAATGATTATCTCAAGATTTCAAGTCACCCTATTCCAAGGTATTAAAATCATAATGAGTATGATAGTCATCAAATTAGGTGACATTATTATGCCTTACCTTACCTTGTTTACAAGGGAAGACCTGAGGAACATCCATATTATCCTCATAAAAATGTGTCAACGCAAGCACATTGTGCCTCTGCGTCAGTAGTATCTCAGAAATACTTGTTTAGGAGAGAACCTCAAGTCAATGCAACTACCCTCGATCAAGGGAAGCATGTAATTGATCTCATAGATCCTCCTGAACATGATAGACAACAAGGCAATAGTGCTAAGGCACTTAGACCTAATACAAATGATTAAATTAATAATTTGGTCCAAAATATATGCTGACCACTAGGCTGAGTTTAATTGACTTAGGTCAGATAAACATCGCCTAGATATCTTACAGTAGTGGCAGCAAATAGAGAAAGAAAATCTTGAATGAAAAATTCAAAAAACTTTGCGTCATGGAGCTATAACTCCAAGCACGCGTAGACAAGAGGCTTTCTTGAGGCAACCAAATTTCCAACAAGATAGGTCTCCTAGACCTAATCCTGTGTTGCCTCCTAGACCTCGTAGGCCTGAACATAATGCATATGATAGGCCAAACATAGACCGCCTTCAACAGACATTTGTTCCTCCTTGTAGGCCCATACTTGAAACACCTTATGGGGCTTATGATGATTTGGAAAGAATGAGGATTATGTAGAAGAACCTTATGGAGGTGTGGATGATGTCAATAAACTACCCCAAACTAGGTTTAATATTCCTCATCCACCTCTACAAGTTCAAAACAAGGAAGAGGAGACCAAATTCTCATATGTGTATCAAGTTTTGCTTGCACGCTTAGAAATTGTATATGGTAAGACAACTGGCAATGGGCTTCAAAATCCTACCTTGTGTTAGCTAAAGAATCAATCATTACATTCATCCATTCCTTCCCCGGTATATCATGAGCATTTCAAAATGCCCAAATTTGATAGATTCAAGGGTGAAGAAGATGCTCAAGAGCACATCACTAGATTTATAAATTTGTGCTTCAACATACAGGACAATGACACATTGCTCCTAAGAAATTTCTTGAGTACCCTCACTGGTCCAACCATTGAGTGGTTCAACCAACTTCCAAAGCATAGCATCTATGTATTTTAACAATTTACTAATGCATTTTTGGAATGTTTCACCTTCAATACCAAAAGGAAGGTGACATTAACCGACCTCATGGGGATGAAACAAACTGAGGATGAGTTGATCACTGACTACAAAAATAGGTGGCGAACACTTTTGGATAAGCTACCCTATCTATTGCCAGTGACTAAATTAACTCATTTATTTTCAAATAATTTCTTGAAACCCATCTCTTTGAAATTGCAATTACAACAATACCCTACCTTGGAAGAAGCTCTAGAATAGGCTATAAACATAGATGAAATCAAAATCTAAGAGGGATAAATAACAAAACCTCGTAATAAGGAGTGGATAAAGAATACTAAGGATAACTTGGCATCTACAAAGCCAGCTATGGTCAATCAAGTGGCCATAAATATCCCTATGCCTCCTCAAGTTAAGCCTCCCAAAAGGTAAACTATCAGACCCAACCTCCTCCTACGAGTCATAATAATAATGGTACAACAAACTAGGGACAAAAACAACGTCACACTCAAAAATAATTTACTCCCATTGTTTAATACATGGATTATCTTTTCAATCGATTATGGGCTATAAAGATGGTTAATCTACTAGATCTTAAACCCAATGATCCAAAAATAGGTAAACCCAAGCCTATGGGACATTGAGAGGATCAATATCGTTTCATCGGCAAGGTGGCCATGATTTACAATCATGCTATGGTTTTAAACATGTAGTACAAGACATGATTGAGAGGAATGAGCTTCAAGTGGATTTTCCATTAGCTCCTACCAATCAATATATGGTTATATAAAAATATCCTTTACCAACTCATGAGGTACATGCAGCGTCTGCTAAACTAATGAATGAGGTGAAGCAACAACACCCTATGCAAGGGTATGTTGGTATGGTGAGTATTGTGACCAAGAACAAGAGATATCCAAGTCAATTTGCACATCCTGCAACTTTGAATTATGTTCCAAATACATCACAAACTATACCACCTGTAGTACAGGGAATTCCTTCTAGGCTAACAGTGACAATTAAAAGCAAGCTCACACAAATATTGAGGACTACATCAACACGATTATCCATATATGAATTGATCCAAAAATCACCTCCACATTAGGATGCCTTGATGAACATTCTAAAATCAATAGAGTTGCAACCACAGGAGTCCAAATCCTTCATATATTTTGTGCATCATGTACAATAGTGTAAGGAACCAGTCATACAATTTTATGAGCATGAGCTTAAGGAAATAGATAATGACATGGTAGATCCTCCTTTACACATCATTGCATGTATAAATGAGATACCATACAAGAGAGTGCTAATAGACACTGGTTACTCAAGTAATATCATAACAACTAAATAACTAAAGCACCTTAAATTTCCAACATCTCATGTTGTGGCATCAAGTTACACTCTTCGTGCTTTCAATGATACAATATGCTCTACTTTTGATACCATAGTTTTACCCATTCAAGTGGGGAAAAATACTATCGACATTGTGCCATGTGCTAGAAGGTGAGATGACCTATAAAATTTTTCTAGGTAGACCTTGGATATGGGATATGAAGTGTGTCCCATCCATCGTGCATCAATATCTTAGAAAAACTCATGAAGGGCAAGTGCACGTAGTTTCTACCGATCTAGAGCCCTTTAAATAATGCAACATGTTGTAGCAGATGCCAGAGTTGACATTAACTTTGCCTCATGTAGACTTTCAACTAAATAACCTGTTCAGATTATACCCATTCCACCACCTTCATCGTCATCCACTTCATCCTCATCATCACCACCTTAAGAGAAGTCTTCGACGTCATCAAAACCTCCATCGAGGAACACGTCGAAGAGGCCTATTGATGAGAGCCCATCATTAGTTTCTACCATATCCACGGAGGAGGTTCCTTGTGTCATTAATGAGGAATTACCTCTAGAGGTGAGCACTGAATAACCTCAAACCTCCATTCCATATCATCTATCTTCACCATCCCAGGTCACAGTCCAGATGTCTAGTAGAGGGATAGGAGAATATCTAGTAATAAATGTCATGACAGTTCCATCGTTGGAGACAGTGCAAGATATAGGGAGACCTCATCTTCCCATAGGTAGCATTGTACCTCTTGGTCGACCTCCTAATAAAAAAAAATTCATATATGGAGGTTTATAGTATGGATCTCTACCCATTCCTCAGAAGGAAGATGATGATGAACCCTTTTTTGAGGATGTAAACTATTTGTCAAATACAGACTATGCATTGCGGTACTTATATCATTGCAATTGGCATGGGTTTGGTCTCAGGTTATATGAGTAGGGTAACCATGTTCCATGTCAACCCCAATATCAACTTCTGTATGATAGATCTGGGTTGGGACATAATAAACCGGTACCATTGGATGTCCTCATCGAGAGTCTCGAACACCTATGCCTAGGTTATCAGGCTAAGCTCACCCGCAACCCATATGCTAATTTGAATCACATTTATTCCTTGGGATATAATTTCCCCATAGAAATGATAGATCATGGTCTTTCCAATGATGTCACCCAAACCCATGAAGTGGAGGAGAGCTCACAGACCTTGCAATATGATAGTGAGGAACATGACCAAGGTCCTCCTCATGAATGGATGAGTGATAACAAAGATGATTATGAAATTGTACCTATTAACTACCATAGCTTGAATGATTAATACGAGCATGTATTCCATTTGGATGATGAGGATGAATATTATCTTCGTATGTTATTCCCCATCCAAGGACCCATCTAACAGTAGTTGTTGCCTCATGAAGAGCAGGCTCACCCTCTTTCGTATAGGCCACTGCCAGTTATTCCACTTCCACCTGAGCCACACCCATGAATTTTGAGATAACATCAAGTCTCTAGACCCAATCGCCCTAGAGTAGGAGATCATGTATCCATCAACATGATTTCTATAGATTTAATGACACTGTCGGTGACTCTGAATGACCCATATAAGCTATTGCATCTTGATTTGGAGCCAATTGAATTTGATCTAGGAGATTCTTCTCCATCACCCTCAGAGTATTGGCCTTGTGAGGAATTATGTTGAGGTGAGGTGTGGTGACCTGAACGGGACAAATGCGAGGAGCACCTAGTATGAAGGGCAGCTGGTGGTCGGGTGATATTGGTCGATGTAATGGGTTTTTGCTACGACTGTAGATGATCTTGCATGGTGGTAGGTGAGGCCACTGGAGAGGTCTCCTACTGATGACGTGGGTCCTGCAAAAGGAAAAACAAATACCCTAAGCATAAAAATGGTAGAAAGATACAACGTACATGTATAGAGAAAAAATAAAGCAAAAATAACAGATTCACACAGTGATGTGATTGGTGATTTACTTCTAATACTATGTGACACTCGTGATGGTGACCGTGTTTATGAATCATGCATTGAAAGCATGAAGGTGAAAGATGTTGATGGGTTTGGGATTGTTAAGGACTTCAATATTTGCCAAATGATATGATCCTGAACCATATTTGTGTGTGATAATAAATGGACCCAACCAGTTTAGGGTGAATTTATCACGTTGCTGGTGGGGCTGACTTGTAATTTGCTGGTTTTCCTTGAGAACCAAGTCGCCAATATAATATTCATGTTGATGTACCTTAATTTTGTAGGTATTGCGAAGGTGATCTTTATATACTCATGTGTGATTGATGGCATGGATGCGACGTTCATAGAGGAGTGTTAGTTGATCTATACGAGCTTGGTAAGCAGTGTCGTCGTCAATGAAATCTTTCATGGATATCTGTAAAGAGGGTATCTCTAGCTCAAGGGGCATGATAGCTTTTGCCCCATAGACAAGTGAAAAATGTGTTGCCACAGTGGGAGTATGAATGCTCGTACGATATGCCCACAAGGCTATGGGCATTTGATTATGCCAGCCCGATGAGATTCTACTACAGTTTTACGGAGAATAGAATAGATGGTTTTGTTAATGGCCTCTACCTAGCCATTTCCTTGAGGGTAATATGGGGTCGAGAAGCTATGATGTATGTGAAATATGTTGCACAGGGCTCAGACAATTTTTTTTTTTGAAATATTTCCCAATTATCTGAAATAATTTGTGATGGAATTCCAAAGCAGTATACGATATGCTCCAGGATGAATATTACAATTTTAGCTCTTGTAGTTTGGACCAGTGGGATGGCTTTGACCCATTTTGTAAAATATTTTGTTGCTGTAATGATAAATTTATGATTGCTAGAGGATGCAGGTGTAATTTGTCTAATTAGATCCAGGCCCCATTGGGAGAATGGCCATATGGACTGGATTGGTTGAAGTGCTTGGGATGGTAAATGTGTTAAGTTTGCATGTTGTTGGCATTTGATGCAATGTTTGACATACTCGTAGCAATATTGCTCCATTTTAGGCCAATACTAACCCATAAGGAGAATGCGTTTAGTGATCACCATACCACTGAAATGGCCACCACAAGTGCCATCATGGGTTTCTTTTACAACCTGCTATGATTCTTGTGGTTCTATGCAACGTAAGAGTATACCGTCATAGCTACGATGGTAAAGGATGTCCTCTAGCAAGGTGTAGCAGATCGTTCTTTGTTTAAATTTTCAGCATTGGGCATGAGGCAAATCACATGGTAGGAAACCTAGTTTGATGTATTCCTTAATCCGTGAGAACCATGGATCGTGACGTTCAATTTTTACCACATATACACCACCATCGTCTGTGGGAGGTGTGGGTGATATAGCATATTATGTAAGTGTATGAATGGATACAGATGTTGTGTTGGACATTGAATTTTGCAAGATAAGGGACCCTAAGGAGGCCATGGTGTCTACAAAATGGTTAGATGAGCATGGTGTGGCTTCGAGGTAATACCATTCAAATTGGGATAGGAGTTGTTGGACGATATTCTTGTATTGTTGGAGAACTAGGAAATTACATAGCCAAAGTTCCTGCACTTGATTGACAATCAAAAGTGAATTGCCTATGATGTGGAGGTATTTGATGTGCATAGTGTGTGCTTGTTTCAGTCCTAGGATTAGGGCTTTGTACTCTGCATTATTATTGGTACAAGGAAAATCAAGTTTGAATGAAAATGGGAGTGGTTCTCCTTCAGGTGTAAAGAAAACAATGCCTGCATCCCCAGCATGGAGACACCTAGACACATCAAAGAACATGTTGAGGTCAGCCACGAATTTCGGTTCGACGTACTCATCATATTCGATTATGTGAAAGATAGAGTCATCAGGTAGTTGAATGAGTAGGGGTTGATTGTTAGTTATAGGGGATTCAGCCAATTTGTCAACAATGAATTGCCCTTTGATAGACTTTTGAGATATGAATTCTAGGTCGAACTCGGTTAGGAGCATAATCCATTTAGCTGTGCAGGAGTTGTGATAACTTTTGTTCATCATATACCTAAGGGGATTGTCTCGGGTGATGAAAAAAGTTGTGTGGTTTAACATATAGTGTCTTAGCTTCTGGGTGGTGAATACTACTACTAGGCATATCTTCTCCATGTACCCGTATCTCATTTCTTAACTAACTAGCATGGGGATGATGTAAGTAGATAGCCTGCTATTTGTCGAGAGCATTCTTTGGAGCTAAGAGTGTACCTAGTGCAAGCTCTATGGCTGAGATGTATAGAGTCGGTGGTAATTGTGGGTGTGGTGGTGACATGATCGGTGGAAATGTAAGGTAAGTTTTGATAGCGTCTAATGTGGCTTGATAGTTTTCATCCCATTTAAAGTGTACTCCTTTTGTAGGAAATTATTGAATGGTTGGCATTTGTCTGATAATTACGCTATAAATCTACAAATAGAGGTAATCTTGCCATGGAGCCTACATAATTTCTTTAATATGGTAGGAGGAGGCATCTCGATGATGGCTTTCACTTTACTAGGATCTACTTCAATGCCTCATTGGGAGATAATGAATCCTAGTATTTTTCCAGATGTAACATCAAACATGTGCTTTTTTGGATTGAGGCACACGTTGTGTTCTAGTAGTCGAACAAAAATCTGGTGGAGATATTCGAGATGGTCAACACATTTCTTTGATTTGGCTATGAGGTCATCTACATAGTCTTGGACATTTTTGTACATTAGGTCATGAAAGATGTAGGTCATGGCTCATTGATAGGTTGCCCCTACATTTTTAAGGCCAAAGGGCATGACCTTGTAGCAAAAAGGCCCCCAAGGTGTTGTGAAGGAAGTTTTGTGTTGCTCAGTTGGGTTGATCTGAATTTGATTGTATCCAAAAAATCCATCCATGAGGGAAATAATTTTGTGACCTGCAATGGAGTCAATGAGGGAATCAATGTTGGGTAAAGGGAAGTTTTATTTGGGACAAGCTTTGTTTAGGTTGCAAAAGTCAGTGCAAACGTGAACATCACAAGATGGTTTAGGGATAGGGACCATTTTGGATACCTACTCAGGATAGTCGATGGGTATTATGAAATCAACGTCTAGGATATTTTTAAGCTTAGATTTTACTATCAATGTGATAGTTGGATGCATGCATCATAGCTTTTGTATTACTAGTTTGGCATTGGGATCTAGTATAATATTATGCACTATGATGGCAGGGTCAAGTCCCAGCATGTATTTGGAAGACCATGCAAACACTTTTATATACTTGCTTATAAAGTTCGTGAAAGCAATGCACTCCTCGGGTGAGAGGCTAGTGGCTAATTTGATGATGTGTAGATTTTTTGGATCATCACCGATGTCTACATCGATTGTGTCATCAATGAGCATGCGAGATCCATCATGCAACTATTCAGGGATAGGGATGAGATTGAAGTCATCAATGGCCTCACTGAACTTGAATTCATTGTCTATGTAAATGCCCATGTGATGTACTTGAGGGGTTTGGGAATACATGGATGAGGCAGGGACATTTAATGTCCACAAGATGTGAGGAGAGAGAAGAAAGTCTCCAGGTGCTGGTATGTGTGAGATGTGTGCGATATCGATAAAGTTTGGGTTTGGGGTATTGTCTCAAATCTGCTGGTGGTTTTAATGGAGGAGAGAACGTAAATCTACCTCAACCATATTAATTGATGTTGTAGGTGAAGTAGGTGGGGTACAATTTGGTGATGGAGGTTGTATAGGTTGTGTGCATCCTAAGAGGATCAAGGGATGCCATAGGATGACTAGTGGTGAACGAGGACAAGAGGCTACTCTCTGTAACTGTCTATGGATAGGTGAGAATACATGTAGGTGTATTTGTGGCAGGTCAGGAGGCACCAGGTTTGGCTCTATAGGTGGTGGATCATGCAAGAGTGTATCTGACTCTATTGGTGGTGTAGCCAAGGATAAGGTAGCAAAGTGTTATGCCAATCTCTAAACATCACAAAACAAGGAGGTATTGGGCATAGGAGATTCTTAGAAGAAATCATAGGGGACGATGACGGTTGATGTGGGTGAAGGTGTATCTTCTATAATGTCCATGTCAATATACTCTTCCAAGGTGTGTGTTTGGCATGGAGGAGTATGTAAGGATAGATCATGTATCTCGTATTCTAATGTATATATGGTAGTTGGGCGATAACCTAGACCAGTTTTGTTGGTAGGTGAGCGGACATGAGGGTTAACAGGTGTACGTAGCCCTTGCTCATAATGACCTAACCCAAACCCATGCCAATGAAAGCACTAAAGGTAGTGCAAAGTAAATTGAGGGTTGGCTAGGTGTTTAATTGCATTACTAGAGCTAGATTATTGTAGTGAAGAAGTTGGTGAGGGGATCGAAGATTCTACTTTCACATACACCAATTTGATGTGGTTTTCGGGACTTCCTAACTGTACGATGGTTCTAATAGTCAATGTCGAGGCTGAGGGATGATCAAAATATTAGGTATATTGGATAGGGGTATCACATACACGGGCATCACGTATGTTATAGTATCCTAAGCCATTGCTTTTCATGAATATGGATATGCATGGTGTGTCACACTCTAGCAACTAGGGTGGCATATCCGAGTCAAACAAGGAAGGAGAAAGTTGGGATTCCCTGATGGTGGTGGCTGAAGGGTGTGAAGGTTCATCCGAGCTAGATGTTGGTTGTTTGGGTTCATGATTTTTGGTTGTTGTAGCTTGAACAGGTTGTTTGTTCTTCATAGGGGATGACATCAATGCAGGTGCATGGATGCGTGGAGACATGAATGTCTTAGGTTTTGGTCGAAATGGAAGAGGTAGTGTCTACGATGTAGGAAGGATAGGGGCTTCCATATGTGAGGGTGAAGGAATTAATGTAGTCGATTGTGTGATGGGTGGCAATGGTGATTGCGACACCGCAGGTGGAAATTGGAATGGTAGAGGTTGAGAGGGTTGTGGAGGCCATGGGAATGGTGACAAGGAAGGCATGGTATAAATTTTAGGTCCCCCAATAGATGATGCTAATGGTGCAAATATCAAGGCTTGTGTTGATGATGAACACTGAGGTGTTGGGGTGTAAATTGGAGAGGATATCGATGCTCCTACTGACTGGTGAGAGGATACAGGGAATAGTTGAGAGGATGATAATGAAGGCATAGGGGGAAGGTCTATGACATTACAAAACTTAAAGGGGTCTCCATCGGTTGGGACATAGTGAATGAGTCCATTGTAGACATACTTGAGGCAATGGTGCAATATGGATGGGACACACTACATGTCTCTGATCTAAGGGTGACCAAGGATAATATTGTATTGCATTTATCCTTGAATGATGTGGAAGAGGATGGGGATCGTACGGATGCCTATGAAAATGGGTAGAACTACGGATCCTATGGTAGGTCTCATGGAACCATCAAAAGCATGTAGGTCTAGGGAAGGTGTGGTGAAATGTGCTAGAGGGAGGTGTAGGTGATGCAAGACTTTTGTGGATATGATACTGATGGATGAGCTCATGTCAAAAAGTACCCACTTGTAGGTAATATCATTGATATTAGCTTGTATGTGGAGGGGATGGTCATCTCCTTCACCAAAAAGTTTCGTTATCTCATGGTCATGAAAGCTAATTGAATATTGAAGGCATTATGGGATGTTCCCTATGAAATTGACAAAAGCATTTGTGTCATGTGTCTCTAATTCAATGGAACGTAGTATGTCATTCAACACCTCATGATGGGATTGAGATTATTATAGGAGGTCAACTATGGATAGTCATGCAGGGGCATTGCATAGTTGATGGGTTAGAATACCATGAATGGTAATCATATTTTGGGGTGGTGGTGGTATGATGTTAGGTCTTTGGGGTGTTTACAGGGATATAAAATGGATAGGGGGAGAAACAATAGGTGTTGTCTAGTGTGACAGGTACCGTTGGTTTCTCATAGTAAGTTCATTCATGCCTACTACTCCACATGATGGAGGATCATGCTGGACATTGTTGACTTGGCAAGGGGGTGCTGGAGGATTGTTTGGAGGTCTAGGGGGATTGGGTCCTCTATGATCCGATGGAGAGTTTTGGAAAATTCCTAGGTTTTGGTTTTACGAGGCTAAAGGGTTTGCCACCTGAATAGTTCCCCTATCGATTAGGTCTTGAACTTACCCTCGAAATGAGTGACATGAATCGATATTATGGCCACACTACCTATGAAAGGGACAAAATAACTGCTCATTGTAGTCATGAGATTTAGGTGCATTTGGATCCAATGGGTGGATGTCGGGTAGAATGAGATGGTTACCCTCATATAATATATGGAATAGGGCTGGTAATGGTTTACATAAGGGTGTAAATTTGCACGGTGGACCCTATGGGTGCATTAGCTTGGAGCGCTTGCAGTTGTGGTGTATAGGGCAGAGGATTTAATGCTAGTGCTAGGGTAGTAGTTGTGACTTGGTTGGTTTGTTGTGGTCATGGGTAAGGTTGATTCGGTGTGGGTCTATTGAAGCAAAAGTTGGAGTTATAGTTGGTTTTAGCTCTCAACTTAATCTTCCCAGATTGCACCTTAATATCTTCGATCACTTTTGCTTGTGATATAGCATCTTCAAAAGTATGACTTTGGTGAAGTTGAAGGGATGTGGAAATGTGTTTGTGGTAGCTTTTGGAAAATAGTGTCATAAGATTCGAGGTGGGGAGGCTATGGGTAAGATAATGAATAATTGCTCTCCATCTAGAAATAAACTCAGTTATGGGTTCATCGTCCACTTGTCGTAAGGCATAGACATCAAAAAATGTGGTATTTTTCTTGATGCTAAGAAGGAATTGGCTAGCTGTTCAAATGTGTACAGGCTATGGCATGGTAACATGTTGTACCAGTCCAATGCTAGTCTGGTGAGGGATATGTAGAAGGTACATAGCATAAGGGGATTACTACTATGAAGCTAGTAACTGTAGCACCCTAAAATTGGCGCGGTAAAATTGGAATAATTACATTCACCTTAGTAAATAAATTTAAATTCAAATTTAACCTCCCAAACCGCCCGTTAACCGTCGAGAAACCCGTTTCCTCCTTTTTCGTGCCATTTTTAGCGAGTTGTTTTGACCGTTTGACGATATCGTCTCCGATCAGACGATATCGCCCCAGATTTGACGATTTCGTCTGGACTAGAACGTCCAGACGATTTCGTCGCAAAACTAAATTTGCATAGTTGGAATCCGTTCCAACGGGTCTCCAATCCGGGCAGAAGCGTGTCTGCGCCGTTGGGACCCTTCCCCCGTTGGAGATCTCCCAAATTGGGATGATCTCCAACCTCCCAACAACTATCCTATGCCTATTTAACTCTAAGACTTTTCCCTCCCCAACCCCTGGCTGAATTTTTATGCAAATTGAACCCTTATGCTCTAAAACATCGTAATTCATATTTTGCATTAGTCCTATAGTCATTTCATTGCAGGTACACCACTGGTTTTCAGCCGGAGCCAGCACCTATCGCAGCCGACGAACCTGTCAAGATCGGAGGCGATCTCGTCAAATTCGGGACGATCTCGTACTGATGCGAGACGATTTCGACTGCAGCACACATCGAGGCAATCAGTGCCTGGAGTTTGCTCTTCTGTCTCTTTTTTCTGTCATTTTATGCTATAAATTAGATTGTTTATTCAGTTTTTATACTATATTGCATCTGGAGTTCACCCATTTTGTCTAGTTTGCATATTAAGATCATATTCTGCTATCTAAACACAGTGATTTGCATTTACTTCTGTTCTTGTATATTGTTCAACACTCATATTACTGTTTCACATAGTTTGCCCCTGTTTGCAAAATAGAATTTCTTGTATTTCGCATCTGTTTGTTGTTTTGCAGGTCTCTGATGAATTCGTCTAACGAATTCGTCAGATTGCAGACGATCTTGTCAGTTTAGACGATTTTATCAAATTGAAGGTGATTCTGTTGAATTGCAGACGATCCAGACTGCTTCAAGCTTCAGAAACTCCATCAGACTTCCGGATCAGGTAATCTTCATTGGCCTCCTGCAAATTCTCTGTTTCTGTTTTCCTTTCTGTTTCTTGTATGCATTTAAATTGCATTTTCATGTAGTTTAAGTTAGAATCATTCGGCCAAACCTAGGATGAATGTTTAAAAATAAAACGAACTCATCAAAACTCATTCCCAAAACCTAGGCGTGGAAACTATCGTCAAATGTTTCTTGGTGAACCCACCATCCGTCGAAAAATCACCAAAATGCACCTCCCTTGAGAGGCGGGACCTTCGCAAAGTCCTCTCGTCCGAGGTACCGCACCATCCTTTTCCCATCCTCCTTCTGGGCGCGGATCCAATAGCCTGAAGGTAGGGGTGCGAAAAATTTGGAGCGATACATTTTGGTGAACCCGACGTGAATGCATCATAACCTTTTGAAAACAAAAACAAAAAAATATATATGTATACAAGAAAAACAAAAACAAAATCATCATTTCAAGTTTGTATGTTTTTAGATTCAATTCTAAATAGTAGATGCTAAATATTACTTTTAGAAGTACTAAAGAAACCATGAGTTTTTACTCAAATCAATATGAGCCCATCAGTAATGTTGGAAGAATTCAGCCAAATACATTTGTTGATTATGACCAACCTCATCCCTATTCAACATCACCTCCATCACACTCTTCTTATTTTTCATCCATAACCCAACAAAACAATCCCTTTGCCAATCCTCTTCATAATGATATTATCTATTCTCCCATATATCCATATTATGTCTATCAATCCACATATAATCCTCCACCACCTTTTCAATACTCTTCTTTCAATACAACACATCCATTTCAACAAGAAAATACTTATTCTTCCAATTCTACCATGCACTCACCTCCTACATCGCAATCTTCCTATCATAATTCTACCCATAATAAAGAAAGTAGAGGTGAGAAACCATTAGGTCCTTTTATGACGAAATTCCTAAGGCATTTATCAAAAACCTCTCAAAAACCTTCATCACGTAAATTTACTAGGCTCAATCAACCAATGGATATAATTCTCAAGTATTTACTTGACACAAATATTATTGAACTTCCTTCCATAAGACAACCTTGATACCACATCAGATTGGTTTAAACCTGAGCTACATTGTGAATATCATAGAGTAGATGGACATATGACACAAAATTGTAAAGATTTAAGATGTGCAATTCAAGATTTGATTGATAAGGGTCTTTTTAATATAAAGGAATTACAATCTACAGCTGATTATAAATCTCCAGTAAACTATCAAACTCCTACACAACAAATACCAATAATCAATCAAGACATGGGGATCTCCCAAGAACCCCTACTCAATTATCAACAACAAGAAACCAATCAAATATTGCATGTTAATGTGTCCCATCATGATGATATTATTAATATTGTAACAAAAACTACAAATGAGCAACCTCAAATTCAATCAACCCAATCCGATATTCAAGATATGGATTCCTCATTTGACCAACCTTCAAAACTATCTTTGGCTCTAGAGAATGATCCAAAATGGAATGTAAGCATAGAAAGCTCATCTTTAGAATCAAAATCTCAATCTGAAATCCACTTTGATAACCAACAACAAGTGATTAATCCTCAAGCAAAGATATCCCTTTTAGAAGTATTACAAATTTATCACAAGGAAATTTTGTTCAAAATACCTAGCCAACAATTTGTTCCTCATCATATTTTCTCTAAGAACATAATTAATGGTGTAAACCCTCTTGAGGTTAACCATATTTCATTCTATGATGAGGATATTCCTTCCTCTACTCCACAAGAAGACTCCTATCTTTACATTATCGGATCTAGTAAAGAAACACTTGTTAGAACTATCATGGTAGATAATGACTCCTCTCTTAATTTATGCACTTATCAATTATTCCAAAAACTCAAAATAAAGGAAGAAGATATTAATGAATCAAATGTTATTATAAAATCTTTTAACAATGAAATTCAAGAAGCTCAAGGTACTATAATTCTTCCCCTTAATATTGGATCCAAGATCCTGGATACTTTATTCTATGTAGGATATTGTCCTTCACCTTACAACCTACTTCTCCAGAGTCCTTGGATTCATACGATGAGGGTTGTCCCTTCCACTCTTCACCAATGTTTGAAGTTTGAAATTGCAAATAAAATTGTTACCATACATGGTGACCCAACACCATTTGAAGAATATTTAACGGTTGAAACATCAAGTTCTATACATTCTCTATTATCACAATTATCTTCTATCCATCACTTTTCTTCATCCATATATGATCATCCTTGTTTACCAAATAACATCCATGCATATCTTTCACATATACTTTCTCCATCTTATCAAGACTTGGAATATAATAATAAGAATGAAGAACTTTCTTATCCTTCTGACATTTTATTTTGTAATATGATCAATTTTACACATATAAAAGTCAAATCTTTTTCTACATTATTCTACATTATAACAAAGCTTTTGTTATCACTACCTTTTATTCATCACCTTCTATTCTTACCTTCACCTCAACCGGATTATCCTTCAAAACCTCCTTTGATTTTGAAGCAACCTTAGACATGCTATACTCAAATAACCTTGTATAGTGTATATAGATCATCTTGTATATACCACCAATTTCAATTCATAAATTAAATTCAAAATACAAAAAAAAATCAAAATCCTCAAAATAAAAAAAAATACAAATGCAACCAAAGAACTTAAAGGTAAATTTGAGCCCAACTGGCTTGGACCATACATCATTACTGCAAAATTTGAATCAGGAGCATATAAATTATCTACCTTAGATGGTAAAGAACTTAAAGAACCCATGAATATTTTACATCTCAAACGTTATTATGCATAAATTTGATTATTTCATCCATGTATATATTTGTTCAAAATCATTATCTTGTATTTCTTTCAATTTATTCAAAAACCTCAAAAACATTCATAAAATCTTCAAAAATATTTATTGCATTTATTTAAAGCACTTGTAAAGTTCCTTTTGCTTTAAAACAAAAATCAACATAAAAATCCAAAAACAGCTATATGCTTGACTCTTTCGAAACCAAAACAATATACAGAATAAAGAGAGAGTCAACATTCTCAAAACTTTCTCAAAATCATTATTTTCTTACAATTATTGCAATTATATGTTTCAACTTATTTTGGATAAAACTAGCATTTATTTGGCATCCCTCACTTGCACACTCACACAATAAATATCTTGATTTTATACGGCATGATTACTAATCTCTCTTATATCAAAGTTCACAAAAATCAATTAAATAAAGTTTGAGCATAGAGAATTGATCTTGGTATTTACTTAAACCAAGCACATCTTTTCACAATAAAATGATTATATTTGTAATTTCCATGTTTTGCTACATAGTAGAGCTGATTTCTTGGGTGAAAAGTTTCCCCTGCTATCCTATCATGCACATGGTCTAGAATCTTTGAGAATTGGCAAAAGGACAAGCTCACCCCTACCCGAGAATAAAAATCCCTTGCTCTACAACTAATCTGAGCAAGTATCCCTAGCAAAGAAAAAGAAAAAGAAAAAGCAAAGAAAAATTCAAGAAAAAGAGAAAAGAAAAATGTTATGACAACAATGTTACAAGCATTATCAAGCAAAAGAAAAATAAGCAAAGTTCAAAAGAAAGCAAGAAAAGCAATAAAATCCCTTTCCCTACCCTTTGAAAAGAAAAGAAGGGTGAATGAGCTTGAATCCCTGGAATTCTCAATTATTCGAAAACTGTGAGGTAAGCCCCATAACAGGTGGTTTGTGCCCAAACTGCTTGGCCTTGGGTAACTCCTAGCGTGGCGATATGTCCATCACATTAGCGACCTTCTTTTGTACGAGACCTTATGTCTGCTTATGGATTAGCTAGCTCTTGATAATCCGATCTACATAGTAGCCTAGTATGGTTATATGCATCTACATCATGGTTAATGAACACTTAGTTGGTTTATTCAAATCACTTGTATCATAGTATCTTGCTCAAAACTGGTAACTGAACCATACAATTGCACACACATTTGTATTTGAGAGATTTTGTCTATCATTATGATAAATCAAGATTGGCAATGAATTCACTTATGCACATGGGATTCCTTATAAATCTAATTTTTGTCTTCAAAATACTTTGAAATATTATTTTGCAACTTGTTTGGAATAATCAAGTACAATTATTTAACAACATATCATATATATCTTATCGACTTTCGCAACGATGGTATAATTCCAAAACCAAAATTGGAATTTTATGCTTAGCGCAAGTCCTCATTTTCATCTTTTATGTTCATAAAAAATCAATCATGTAATAAAACTATCCATTTCTTTGATCTTCGCGATGATGGTATAAGTCTATACCTACATATTCTATGCCTAGCGCAAACCATTGTAACAATATTTTTTCCCAATTTATCAAAATTCATAAAAACCATATGACTTCATTTTATTACACAAATTATGCTTTTCAAAAGCAAACACATTTTTATTATTTCATATCATTATGTCAACCTTTGCATTTTGCAATGATGGTATAATTCTTAAGGAATTATTCAACAATTTTTATCACACTTAGGAATTTATGCCTAGCAAAAATCATTTTACAATATTTCATGCATAATATTTTCATGGAAATCTGAAAACAAACCATCATCATCATCATCATTTGCATCATCACAACAAAGTCTTAAGACAGTCTCTTAAGCACTCTTTTCTTTTAACAATATTTCTATCCTGGGACTAGCTTGACGACCGAGTGAGCGACGACTCCATGAAATGGTCTATAATAGCGACAATGTCCTTTGAAATTATTGTTAGAAATCTCTTTTTATTTTTATCACATTTCATTACAACCAATCAATTTGTTACATCAGATTATTTCATTTAAAATATTTAAAGCATGACATCCAAGTTATAATTTTTTCCAAAACGACATAATTACATGACTCATCAATAAAATCATTACATCAATCAACTCAATCAATCAATCAAACATAAAAAGCATCATAAGCATCACATAAGACAAGTCATATGATCAAAAATATCTCATCTATATATATCAACAGAATATATACATCATCAAAACTAGATTGGTATGCCACAATCAGTACCTCGGCATACTCAATCCTCTATCAATACAAGTATAATACAATATCAGTGGCAGTATCCCGCCCTCTAGCCTCGAGAGCCTCTAGAGCTCTCGGCCTCATCTCCTCCCCCGCCCTACGGAGGACGAGGTGGTCCCATCGTAGTATGTGTGGTACTGCGAGTCCTCGTCATCGATCGGGATGAGCTCCTCGTCGACCCTGTCCTGATAGGATCTGCTATGGCAGGTGGCAGTTGTACCCTCTGGCCCTCTGGCACCACCTGGTAGTATAGCGCCTGATAGAATGCGGTCTAAGAAACCGACCACAGCAGCTCCTGAGTGCTTACCCCTCCGCCTCGTGCCCTGAGATGAGCATTCTCGTCTCGTAGCTGCGACACCTCAGCCTGGTGTTGTGCAGCTGCATCCTATAACGTCTGCACCTGAGCTCATAGATGATCTCTCTCTGCTCGGAGAGTAGCCATCTCGCTACTCTCTCCAATGTCCACACCCTTGCCCTTATCAGGCGATGGTGGCCTCTGTGGAGATGGGGGTCTCGCCTCCCTCCTCTCCCTCTCCCTCTGTCGTGGCCTCTCCTGTGCCTGTGGCCTCCTCTGCTCTCCTCTGCCGTGACCCCGGGCTGCCTCTACCACCGCCTGGCGCCGCCTCCCTATCCGACGCACAACTACGTGGATCGGTCCCTGAGCCCTCGTCATCCGAGGAGGGCGGATGCCTGCGTACCAGGCATCGTAGCCATCGGCTACCCCTACGTCGTCCCCATCCACTGGCTGAATGGGGGCATCGTCCGTGTCTTGACTCCAGAATCGTTGCATATCTGGAGCCCCGCTAACTGTGGTGTTATCCCGGACAGTCCGAGAAAACTCATAATCCCTGAGAGATGGGATCCCCTGCTATAGACCGAACTATCGCAAAACTCGGTCATAGCGGTGGAGCTCCACCTCTCCCCTCTCCATCCGTAGCCAGCAGACTCGCCTGATGCGAGCCAACTCCTGTCCGTCCTCTGGCCACCCTGGATGCTCTCTCCATGGCCTCCAGGTGATCTGGTCTGGGACCAAGTCATCCAGTAGTCTCCGGGACACCGGCAGGTCGATCCGTCGTTGTGCCCCTCTCCGGAGCCACCAGTAGAAGACTCGGGGCCTCTCCCCGTCAACCCCTATCAGTGGAAGCCCTACCGGCCTCCGCACCGCAATGTGCTCCCAGCACCAAACTTGTAGGAGCGATGTCATGACCAGACATCGCCCGCCCTTGTACACGACCCCGTAAAGGATCTTGTACAATCGGCATAGAACAAAGCTGCCCCAAGAAAATCGTAGCCATGGTCGCGCATGTCGCAGATCACATCTGCCAGCATCCATGGTACCCTACATCCGCTCTGGTGGCACAGCAAAAGTCCACCAACCACCCCAGCCAAAACTCGTGTCAGTGTAGATGCCCCAGGCATCTGGCGCAGTGCCTCGATGTTCACTCCGCCCTTCTCCAGGGTGAAGCTCGGGTCACCGCAGAGTCGTCCCATCGCGTGGCCCTGATTGGCCGTAGGTGTGATCATCCTCCCTTGTATGGGGATTCTAAGAATCCTCCATACATCCTCTAGTGTGGGAGTCATCTCCCCTGTCGGTAACCGAAAGCATGAAGAGCCCGGGTACCACCTCTCTGCTAGGGCCGTCAGTAGCCCCATGTCAGTAGAAACTTGTGGCATCTCTGCCACATGTAGTAAGCCGGCCTGTGCCAGCTGATCTCGCTCTGCCTGTGTCAGAGCGGCCAAGTCATCTCTTAATCCTCCATATTTCCACTCTCTGCTCTTTAGTAATCCTCTCTGCAAGCATAAACAACAAACAATCATTAATAACAATTTTAGCAATCAATAATGCAACTTAAAGATCAAATTTTTGCAATTGATGATATCGCCCACTATTGGCCGATATCGTCAGAAATTTGAGCAAAATCGTCTCCGATTTCGCGTGTCGAAATCGTCTCTAATTTGATGAAATCGTCCCTTTTCGCCGATTTCGCCCTTGGGCGAAATTGACGAACTTGAGACGATTTCGTCGAACTAGGGACGATTTCGTCCGGACGACGTCGAGGGCCAAAAACGGCCGCGATGCTCAAAATTCATCTTAAAATCTATTTACCAAGCATGTAAATTCAAATTAAATCAATCTAAACTAAGTTTAAACCCTTACCCGTAGACCGCGGCGGACCTCTGCAGATCTGTGCGCTGTCTCTACCATTTTTGCTCCAGAGCTCTAAAAATAGTAAAATGAACAGTAACAATGAATTAGGGTTTTACCCTATTTTTCTTAATTTTATTCAAAATAATTCAACAATAATTTTTGCTTTTCCGTGTTTTTACCGCAAACGTTCGATTTGGGTAAAAACACGGAGGGGGCACCATAGTAAGTTGTCGTACGATTCGACCAAGAATCGTCGCCTAAAAATGGGAATAATTTTTTGCTTTCTCGTAGATCGAGAAGAACTCATCTTTAACGCATTTTCTTCGAAAAATTCGCTAAAGAGGGGGCAAAATGTAGCACCCTAAAATTGGCGCGATAAAATTGGAATAATTACATTCACCTTAGTAAATAAATTTAAATTCAAATTTAACCTCCTAAACCGCCCGTTAACAGTCGAGAAACCCGTTTCCTCCTTTTTCGTGCCATTTTTAGCGAGTTGTTTTGACCGTTTGACGATATCGTCTCCGATCGGACGATATCGCCTCGCATTTGACGATTTCGATCCGGACTAGAACGTCCGGACGATTTCGTCGCAAAACTAAATTTGCATAGTTGGAATCCGTTCCAATGGGTCTCCAATCCGGGCGAAGCGTGTCTGCGCCGTTGGGACCCTTCCCCCGTTGGAGATCTCCCAAATTGGGATGATCTCCAACCTCCCAACAACTATCCTATGCCTATTTAACTCTAAGACTTTTCCCTCCCCAACCCCTGGCTGAATTTTTATGCAAATTGAACCCTTATGCTCTAAAACATCGTAATTCATATTTTGCATTAGTCCTATAGTCATTTCATTGCAGGTACACCATTGGTTTTCAGCCGGAGCCAGCACCTATCGCGAGTCGACCGAACTTGTCAAGATCGGAGGCGATCTCGTCAAATTCGGGACGATCTCGTACTGATGCGAGACGATTTCGATTGCAGCACACATCGAGGCAATCGGTGCCTGGAGTTTGCTCTTATGTCTCTTTTTCTATCATTTTATGCTATAAATTAGATTGTTTATTCAGTTTTTATACTATATTGCATCTGGAGTTCACCCATTTTGTCTAGTTTGCATATTAAGATCATATTCTGCTATCTAAACACGAGTGATTTGCATTTACTTCTGTTCTTGTATATTGTTCAACACTCATATTCATTGTTTCATATAGTTTGCCCTTATTTGCAAAATAGAATTTCTTGTATTTCGCATCCGTTTCTTGTTTTGCAGGTCTCGATGAATTCGTCCGACGAATTCGTCGGATTGCGAACGATCCTGTCGGTTTAGACGATTTTATCAAATTGAAGGCGATTCTGTTGAATTGCGGACGATCCAGACTTCTTCAAGCTTCGAAACTCCATCGGACTTCCGGATCGGGTAATCTTCATTGGCCTCCTACCAAATTCTCTATTTCCATTTTCCTTTCATTTCTTGTATGCATTTAAATTGCATTTTCATGTAGTTTAAGTTAGAATCATTCGGCCAAACCTAGGATGAATGTTTAAAAATAAAACGAACTCATCAAAAATCATTCCCAAAACCTAGGCGTGGAAACTGCCCGTCAAATGTTTCCTGGTGAACCCACCATCCGTCGAAAAATCACCAAAATGCACCTCCCTTGAGAGGCGGGACCTTCGCAAAGTCCTCTCGTCCGAGGTACCGCACCATCCTTTTCCCATCCTCCTTCCGGGCGCGGATCCAATAGCCTGAAGGTAGGGGTGCGAAAAATTTGGAGCGATACAGTAACAAGACGAGCGATAGTTGCTCACAATTCTCTGGGATCTTCCTTACCTCTATACTTGTCAAATTTTGATATTTTAAAGTGATAAGGATAAAGAGGGATAGGGAATGATGGATGTACTGGCTCATTACACGGTTCATCATAGTAAGGCTTTTGTGGTTCGTAGCTAGAGGTGCGTAGGTTCAGCATTTTGACTTCATCTCGCAAGAGTTGAAGTTCGGGTGTCATAGGAGTTGAAGGTTGGGCAATGATAGGCTGACCTTGTGGATGTGGTGGGTATTGGTATTGTTGTTCTTCACAATACAATGGGGAATACTATTGTGCCTGATCATAATAAGGTGAGTACTAAATGACATGTGCTATTGTGTCTACGTGCACACTAGGTTTTGGGGTAGGCATTTGTTGAGGATAATAATATTGTGGCTGAGCAACATGTGGTTGTGGCATGGGTATTTTTTGGTTTGGAGCCTACTGTACTGGTTGGACCATGGGTTGTGATGACCAAACTAGAGGAGGCATAAAGAAGCTATGCGTAGCTGGTGGTGGTGTAGGTTTCAGTGCTACTGGTGTTAGGGGTGGTCGAGACGAGGTATCAAAAGACAGGATCTATCTCTACCTTGGAGGATAGGAAGTGGGGAAGTTAAACTATGTGGAATAATTTGGTTGAGTAGGTACATACGCTACTGGTGTCAATAAATAGGTAGGATGGAGATGGGTAGTGGGAGCCTAAAAAGGCATAGGTGGTGGCATCCTAAAGGTCATCGTAGGAAAATGTGGCTCCAAGGGTTAGGCATCATGCACTCTGGATACCTAGGAGATATGCGGGAAAGCTACTTAAAATGTGGGATAAGCTATAGAGGTAGGAGCTTGGGTTGAGGGGAAAGTGTAAGTGTATAATCCCACTTGGTTTTGCGTCTTGTTCCTGAAGAGGCTATTTGGAAGTTGTTGGCAATTTTGGGTACCTTGGGTACATTGCCTTTACTCAAGTGTAGATGTTGTCATTGATGTCAAGAAGTTCTTGAAGCAATTTGATTTGATGCCAAGGAATTTGTTTTGTTGAAAGGTTATTCAGAGCATGATCAGTGAGTTTCCAAGAAGTTCTTAGTGGCCCATTTGCAAAAGATCAAGAAAAAGACAAGTAAGAAAAAGTATGCAGCCGACTGGAAAAACTGTCGCGATTTCACGACATGTTTGAGGAGAGAGAAAGTTTTGGCAAAACTGTCACGATTTCGCGACATGTTTGAGGAGAGAGAAAGTTTTGGCAAAACTGTCGTGATTTCGCGACATGCTGGAAGAAAGAGAAGAAGCTGGCAAAACTGTCGCGATTTCGTGACATGTTGGCAGAGAAGGAGAGCAAGATGGAAAGTGTCACGATTTCGTGACATGTCGCATTTTCGCGACTCGAAAAGTGCAGGAAGGCAGAAAAGGAAAAGTGTCACGATTTCGTGACACATTGCCAAGAAAGTTGTACGGACGAAAAAGTGTCACGATTTCGCGACATAATGCAGAAAAGAGAGTCCACAGTGTGAACTGTCACGATTTCGTGACAAGTTCGAAGAGAGAGAAAGTAACATGAGAAATGTCACGATTTCGCGACATGCTACAGAGGTCGAGGTGAGGACTATCACGATTTCGTGACATGCTGAAAAGCTCGAAGTGAGAACTGTCATGATTTCGTGACATGCAACAAAGGGAAGAGTTTGAAATGAGAAGCATCATGATTTCACGACAGGATGAAAGAAAAGCGTACGGATGCAGAAAGTGTCACGATTTCACGACAGGCAGAAGTGAAGAAGCCAACGGATGAAGATGTAGCGATTTCACGACAGGATGAAAGAAAAGCGTACGGATGGAGAAAGTGTCACGATTTCACGACAAAAACTAGAAGCAGGTCTTCTATAGGAGAAGTGTCATGATTTCACGACAAAAGCAGAAAGGAAGGCTATGAAGACAAAAGCGTCGCGATTTCGTGACATGTTCCAGTTTCACGGGAGTAAGGCAGAGAGAAGCTCAAGGCAGCGAAAGTGTCACGATTTCGTGACATGTTCCATTTTCGCTAGTGCAAGCCAAGAAAAGGTTGAGAAAGCGAGAAGGGTCACGATTTCATGACAGGAGTGAAGATGACGTCAGCAAAGGCAATAGTGTCACGATTTCATGACAAAAGCAGAGAAGAAGGCCATGAAGTCAGAAGGGTCACGATTTCATGACAGAAGAGAAGATGACGTCAGCAGAAGCAAAAAGTGTCACGATATCACGACAAAAGCCATAAGATAGTGTTCGGTTGCAAAGGTGTCACGATATCATGACATGTTGTAGTTTCGCGAGAAAAGCTACAGAACCACAGAGGCGGTTGAAGCCGACAGAGTTGAATTTGAGCCGACGCAGTTTAGGGTTTTGCAACCGACGAAGTTAAGGGTAGCAGCCAACTAAGATCAAGGTTTTGATCTTGAAAGTTTTAGTATAAAAGTAGGGCTGCTTGGAGAGAAAAGAATATTGATCGATGTGTGCGTTCGAAGAGCGACGTTCGTAGATAGTGTGCGGGGGTGAAGTTCGATCGTCGAGAAGCTAAGTGTGAAATTCGATTACAGTGTACTGAGTGCATTTCATCGAATCTTCTAAGTGAGAGGAATTGCAAGGAAGTAGAGTGCGTGAAGACGCTGCTGCTGTGATTGCGCAGAGGTGTAAAGGTCGATGCTCGATCAAGTGCAGCTGTGATTGCACAAAAAGAGCGAAGGACTGTGTTCTGTGCAGAACAGAGGAAGAGGACATTTTTACCAGACCGAAGGACTGTGTTTGGTGCAGATCAAAGAAAGTGAAAGAGGACATTTGTGCCAGACCGAAGGACTGTGTTTGGTGCAAATTCGAGGACCAGCTTTGCGGTGATAGAGTTGAGGACAGAGGTCTCCAGCCAGAGCAGGGAAGACAGGTGTCTTCTATGGATAGAGTTCCATTTGCTAAGGGCAGCGGAGGTAGAGGTCTTCTAGAGGATCACCAGTCAGAGCAGAGCTAGGGGAAGGTATCTCCTTTGGGTTGGTGCCCATAAACATTGTAATCGGGAAAGGTTTTCCCAGAATTTGAGTTGATAAAATTAGTGAAAGATTTTATCCGTGGAGTAGCCCACATTGGGTGAACCACGTAAATTGTTGTGTCACTTTGTGGATGGTGTTTTGTGCATTGTTTTGATTACTGCTGTTGATACTGCTATCTATACATTGCATAATATTGAATTGAAAGTTGAATTGAAGGAAAAAGTTAAAAGTGGTCTTATACTGTTCACCCCCCCTCTCAGTATAAGCTTGTGTTCTTCAATTGGTATCAGAGCCAGTGCCTTCGAAAAGTTTAACAACTTGAAGGAAAAGCTAGCAAAGAACACAATGGATTATTCAAGTGGCAATGCAGCACCTATTCTTGATGGATCAGATTTTGGTCTTTGGAGTGCAAGGATGAAGGTTCATCTAATGGCTCTTGGGAATGAGGTTTGGGAAGTGATTGAAGATGGGTACACTATTCCTGTAAATGGTCCATATACTAAAGAAGATAGGCTCCTACATCACAGTAATTCAAAAGCAATGAATGCAATCCTGAAAGGTTTACAGAAAGCAGATCTCACCAAAGTAATTCACTGCAAGACAGCTAGTGAAATGTGGAAACAATTGCAGGTGGTTCACACGAGGTGATGTAAATGTCCGAAAGGCCAAGTTGAGACACTTCAAAGGTATGTTTGAACAACTCAAGATGAATGATGATGAAAATATTAGTGACTACATGCTTCGTATGGATGAGGTTGTTAACTCCATGAAAGACTTAGGTCTTGAGCTTGCTGAAAATGATGTTTGTGATAAGATTTTAAGATCTCTTCCTAATAGATTTAGTGAAAATATTTCTGCTATTGAGGAAGCTAAAGATTTGGATAAGTTGAAAAAGGATGAGCTCCATAGTATACTTGCAGCATTTGAGTTGAGAACTCAAGTGAAGGTTGATGTCAAGAAAGAGGCAACTTTCAAGGCTACCAAGAAATCCAAAGGTAAACAGATTCAAGAGAGTGATGAGTCTTCTAGTGATGAAGAGGCATATTACAGCAAGAAAGGCAAGTTCTCTAGAAAGCACAAAAGCATGAAGAATATAAGATGTTTCAATTGTGGAAAGTTTGGCCATTATGCTACCGATTGTACTGTTTCCAAGTATGAAAGTGATGAAGATAAACAGGATTCTAAGAGCAAGGATTCTAAAAAATTCAAACATCACAGGAAGAACAAAGATGAGCACAACAATCACGGAAAGAGGTATTCTCACAAGCACAAGAAGAGTTTCTACCTAGACAAAGCAAGTAAGTGTTCTAGTAGTGATAGTGAAAGTTCTTCAAGTGATAGTGAAAATGAGATGTTGTTCATATCGAGAAAAAGAGGAAGAACCGAAACATAGATTCATTATCATGAAATGTTTTAGATGTGGAAATTTTGGTCACCTTGAGGATGATTGCACAAATAATGAATTGGTTACTAGTATGTATGAGGATGCTTCAGAAAACTATAAGGAAGATGCTTGTATGGTTTTTGAAAAGGGTAGCACCTCTAGTGATAAGAAATCTGTAAAAGACTCTGATGATTCAGAAAGCAAACAAATAAAGGATCTTGAAAGTGAACTTACCAATGCTCTTAGTGTTTTGAAAAAGGAAAGAAAGAAGAATGCCAGACTCAAGGATAAGTTAGATGAATGTTGTATGGAGAGAGATGATCTTACAGAAAGTCTTGACTTCTCTATGGCTAAGACACAAGAACTCAAGGACGAGTTAGAGTCTAAGATTCTTCAGTATAATGAGTTGGAACAAAAAATGGCTTCTCTGGAAGTGGAAACTAAAGAGTACAAGGATAAACTGTACAGGTTTCAAGATAGCTCCAAAAGGGTTAAGTCTCTCATCAAAGGTCAAAGAAAACCAACAGATAAAATAGGTCTCGGTTTTGTTGAGCCGCACAAGGAACAAGTTGGGGAATCTAGCAAGAGATTTCAAAAGGAAGAGATTTCTGATGAAGAAAGTACTTCAGATCATGAGTCCGTGAGTGATAGATGCGCAGAAATAGAAAACGAAATTCAGATTGCGAAGAAGAAGTTTTCGGGACCCAAGAGGTCGAATAAAAGAAAATTTCACGATAGATGTTTTGCGTGTCACAGGTTTGGTCACATGGTTGTGCATTGCATGACTCAAGTAAGGAAGGTAAATGACAGTTTCAGAGGTAGCAATTTCTTTCAAGGGTATTGCTACTCTTGTAATCAGTTTGGGCATAAGGCATTTTTTTGCAAGGCTAATAACAGGAACTCGGTTAGTCAGAATAGGCGAATTCGAAGAACAGGTATGCCTAAAAGAAATAACATTATTACCTGTTATAAGTGCAACAATGACGGTCACACAGCTAGACAGTGTAGAGCTGATCTTCCAAGGTACAGGAACAGGAACAGTGGTATGAACAGGTCCAAGGATCAGAACAGTGACAGGAACAAGAACAGGAATATTGACAAAAAATTCAAAAGAAGGCCCGACAAGGAAATTGTAGATGCTGATGATGATCAGTGCCTAATGGGAGTTTTACTCCCACCCCTATTTTAATCACCTCATCAGGAGGTGGGGGAGGGACTAAGCTAAGAGGCTCATTCTTAGTCCCAAGCCCCAAAGGTGACCCTTTGCCATTGATGACAAAGGGGGAGAGATATGAGTAAGGGGGAGAGCATCAAGTAAAGAGAAGAGCTTCAAGTCAGGGGGAGCAAAACTTCAAAGGCAGATTCTCAGTTGTTAGCACAGCTGGTTTTAGTTTTGGCTCTTGAGTTGTGTTTTCAGTAAAGGTTTGCCATCAATGACAAAGGGGGAGATTGTTGGCAATTTTGGGTACCTTGGGTACATTGCCTTTACTCAAGTGTAGATGTTGTCATTGATGTCAAGAAGTTCTTGAAGCAATTTGATTTGATGCCAAGGAATTTGTTTTGTTGAAAGGTTATTCAGAGCATGATCAGTGAGTTTCCAAGAAGTTCTTAGTGGCCCATTTGCAAAAGATCAAGAAAAAGACAAGTAAGAAAAAGTATGCAGCCGGCTGGAAAAACTATCACGATTTCGCGACATGTTTGAGGAGAGAGAAAGTTCTGGCAAAATTGTCATGATTTCGCGACATGTTTGAGGAGAGAGAAAGTTTTGGCAAAACTATCACGATTTCGTGACATGCTGGAAGAAAGAGAAGAAGCTGGCAAAACTGTCACGATTTCGCGACATGTTGGCAGAGAAGGAGAGCAAGATGGAAAGTGTCACGATTTCGTGACATGTCGCAGTTTCGCGACTCAAAAAGTGCAGGAAGGCAGAAAAGGAAAAGTGTCACGATTTCGTGACACATTGCCAAGAAAGTTGTACGGACGAAAAAGTGTCACGATTTCGCGACATAATGCAGAAAAGAGAGTCCATAGTGTGAACTGTCATGATTTCGTGACAAGTTCGAAGAGAGAGAAAGTAACATGAGAAATGTCACGATTTCGTGACATGCTGCAGAGGTCGAGGTGAGGACTATCACGATTTCATGACATGCTGAAAAGCTCGAAGTGAGAACTGTCACGATTTCGTGACATGCAGCAAAGGGAAGAGTTTGAAATGAGAAGCGTCACGATTTCATGACAGGATGAAAGAAAAGCGTACGGATGCAGAAAGTGTCACGATTTCACGATAGGCAGAAGTGAAGAAGCCAGCGGATGAAGATGTAGCAATTTCATGACAGGATGAAAGAAAAGCGTACGGATGGAGAAAGTGTCACGATTTCATGATAGAAACTGGAAGCAGGTCTTCTATAGGAGAAGTGTCATGATTTCATGATAGAAGCATAAAGGAAGGCTATGAAGACAAAAGCATCACGATTTCGTGACATGTTCCAGTTTCATGGGAGTAAGGCAGAGAGAAGCTCAAGGCAGCGAAAGTGTCACGATTTCGTGACATGTTCCATTTTCGCTAGTGCAAGCTGAGAAAAGGTTGAGAAAGTGAGAAGGGTCACGATTTCATGACAGGAGTGAAGATGACATCAGCAAAGGCAGTAGTGTCATGATTTCATGACAAAAGCAGAGAAGAAGGCCATGAAGTCAGAAGGGTCACGATTTTATGACAAAAGAGAAGATGACATCAGCAGAAGCAGAAAGTGTCACGATATCATGACAAAAGCCATAAGATAGTGTTCGGTTGCAAAGGTGTCACGATATCATGACATGTTGTAGTTTCACGAGAAAAGCTACAGAACCACAGAGGCGGTTGAAGCCGACAAAGTTGAATTTGAGCCGACGCAGTTTAGGGTTTTGCAGCCGACGAAGTTAAGGGTAGCAGCCGACTAAGATCAAGGTTTTGATCTTGAAAGTTTTAGTATAAAAGCAGGGCTACTTGGAGAGAAAAGAATATTGATCGATGTGTGCGTTCGAAGAGCGACGTTCGTAGATAGTGTGCGGGGGTGAAGTTCGATCATCGAGAAGCTAAGTGCAAAATTTGATTGCAGTGTACTGAGTGCATTTCATCGAATCTTCTAAGTGAGAGGAATTGCAAGGAAGCAGAGTGCGCAAAGATGCTGCTGCTATGATTGCACAGAGGTGTAAAGGTCGATGCTCGATCAAGTGCAGCTGTGATTACGCAAAAAGAGCGAAGGACTGTGTTCTATGCAGAACAGAGGAAGAGGACATTTTTACCAGACCGAAGGACTGTGTTTGGTGCAGATCAAAGAAAGTGAAAGAGGACATTTGTGCCAGACCGAAGGACTATGTTTGGTGCAAATTCGAGGACCAGCTTTGCGGTGATAGAGTTGAGGACAGAGGTCTCCAGACAGAGCAGGGAAGACAGGTGTCTTCTATGGATAGAGTTCCATTTGCTAAGGGCAGCGGAGGCAGAGGTCTTCTAGAGGATCACCAGTCAGAGCAGAGCTAGGGGAAGGTATCTCCTTTGGGTTGGTGCCCATAAACATTGTAATCGGGAAAGGTTTTCCTAGAATTTGAGTTGATAAAATTAGTGAAAGATTTTATCCGTGGAGTAGCCCACATTGGGTGAACCACGTAAATTGTTGTGTCACTTTGTGGATGGTGTTTTGTGCATTGTTTTGATTACTGTTGTTGATACTGCTATCTATACATTGCATAATATTGAATTGAAAGTTGAATTGAAGGAAAAAGTTAAAAGTGGTCTTATACTGTTCACCCCCCCTCTCAGTATAAGCTTGTGTTCTTTAGAAATACCATCAGATATGGTGAATAACGACTCTTGGGAAGAGGATGGTTGGTACTCTTGTGAGGAGTATGGGCGTGAGGTTTGAGGGAATGCTTGTGGTTCCTGTTGGGTAGGGATATGGTGTGCAGTTTGGAAGTATGGATTCTAGCTTCCTATAGTGGACAAGGATGGGTCTGACACAATTCCTATGGTAGGGGTGAATGATGTGACCTCGATACGGGTATAGTTTATAAGGGAGGAATCATTCTCAAACAGGGATTGAGATAGATTCTGGAAAAAGGGGTGTGCAAATGTGGGTGACGTAGGCATGACCTCCTCATCTATGATGAAGGTTGGAGGAGACTATCGTGGTGCTATGTATATTACATGGTCATAGAACATGGTCATGGGATTAGGTGAGAATGGGTATGAAAAGAGCAGGTAATCCTCTATGAGTGAAGTAGCAAGAATTTTATTCAAAGTTGACATCTTCTCATGAGGTATCATGTGTGTGAATTTTTTATCAGATTCTATGCATGAATCATATGTGTCTATAATCCTCTCCTTCATGATCGAAGGAGTAAGAGTGGATTTACTAGAGGAAGGGGATGACATTCCTCCATAGAGCATGATTTCTCACGCGTCCTACCATGGGTGACCACAGGAATCATAGCATGTGTCAAAGGGAGTTTTTAAGAATAAACCCTGTGTGATGTAGACTCAACTATGTCTACTATGAGTGTGAAGTAAGTGACATGTGTGTAGCAAAACAATATATAGTGTGGTGTGTTGATACCGGTTTGTGATAATGCAAACAATGGTAGACTGGAATAAATTTTGAATGTTGAGAAAATAAAAGTACTATGTTCATTTTGTGTTTTATAATGTTGATATTCCCTATGTAGAATCATGGGTAATGAAGTGAATACTCTAGCAAATCGAGACTGTTGTCAATAACAAACCTCCTGCAATACCCAAATATGCACAGGATAGAATGGTATCACAACATGTGAATAGTGACCTATATGGAAGGTGCAGTAAAATGATATCCTAAAGGGATGGAACTCACTATGTTGAATCAAGTTCACAATATCCTCTCACGAGAAGAGATGGCACTTTTTGAGACCTACTACTGACATACGCATGCTTTCACTTCACCCTTGGGTGGGCTTAGTCAAGACAGTTACCAATTCCACAAATTATACAAGCCTTGTGGATGAAGGCGCTAATCCTGTCCCACTCTACAGGTAATCACTGGTGATGAAATCCAGGGCCTAATCACAAAAGTGGGGGATTTTTCGATGATGAAATCCAAAAAACTACTCCTATGGGGCTACTAGGTGTCTAGGGGGTGAGCTGATGGAGAGTGAAACTCGATCCACACCAGTCTCGAGCGATGGATTAGGGATGAAGTCCAATCTCACCACTTGTTTAAGGTACCACATGAGTGTGTGTGGGTTTGTGTTTTTCTAACGATGTTTACAAGATAAGAAACTAACTAGTTGCCTTTTCAAAAGAAAACTAATCCTAATGCCTTTTCGAAAGCAAATGATTAGATAGCTTACAATATTTGTAAAGAAATGAGCTAGCTTAAATGCCTTTGTGAAGCAAACTAATCTACTTTGCAAAACATAGAAACATGCAATCCAAATGTGTGTGGAGTAAATGGGATTATGAAACCCTAACTTGAACTTTCAAAATGTAAAATTCAAATATAAGAAGGGATTAGAAACCTTGATTTCACTTTAGAATGTAAAGTTTATTTTAGAAATGTAAGCTATGAACGAAGGAAGAACAACTTAGGCTTATGCCATATGTAAAAAAAAAATACAGATGAAAATTTATTTGAGAAATAAATTTTATACACTTTCTATAAAGTTGCAGGTCCTAAAAATTTTAGAAACACTAATTCTTTAACCACTTTGCAATGAACCTAAAACTAGGCCTAGTAATGGTCATTCAACTAGTTAATGTATTTCTACTTCCAAAAATTGCAACATAGGCAACAAAAAATGAAAATACCTGTATTATAATGCTAAGGGGGGTTTTATTGGCCTCTGAAAAGATCACCCCAGCTGATTTGGAGTTTTTTGAGGTGTATGTGCTCAAATCGTGACCTAGGTCATGAATTTGACCTAAAGCATAGGGTGGGTCGTGAATCAGGTTTAGAGGCTTTAAATCAGATATTTGATGGCCTAGGATGATTCCTAGGGTTTTGGAGGCTTCAGTGAAACATAGTTTTGGTACCTACAAGACACATAAACAAAGGATAATGTTATATTTATAAGAAAAATGAATCTAGCACTATCCGTTGTGGGGGTCCCACCGGGCGTGCCAGAATGAAATGATCAAAATTTGACTTTTGATATAACAAAAAGTAATAACACAAGTCATTCAGAAACATATGCTTTATTCATTATCAATTTTGTATAGGTTACAAATAGGGAGAGTTTCCCCTTTTCTTTCTTTTCATGAATAAGCAATATAGGCCTGATGCCTCCTTTTTTATGTCCCTTAGTGTAGGTGGGCTTCTTTGTATGCGGGCCATCACTGGGTTGTTTTTTGGTGCTCCTCTCCTTCAAATATACTGAATAACCTAAAAGAAACTTGCAATAAGGGGTCAATATGTTGGGGGGCTTGCCTTAGTCAGGCCCCATATTTAAGAAGATGAAATGATTGTAAAACTATAATAGAAACTAAAATGAAATGTGCAGAAGGTAATAATATGGCAAAATAGAGCTTACCAACCAAATCTAGAATTATTTGGGGCTTGAAGATGCACTTTGCGACCCAGGTCGCTAATTGGGGCCGAATTTGTACGGTAGGCTATGAATTGAGTTGTGATGCTCCTATGGTAAAATATCTTTGGTAGATCGATATTAAGTCATATAGGGTGCCTCTGTATGCTATTAGAATCTGTCTATATGCATCGGGAATGGACTATGTACTATTGGCTTTCCATTTCTACAGAGTAATTATACTTTGTTGAATATGGGAATCAGACTTAATTTGGGGTTTGGGACCCATTATTTATAGGTAAATGCAAGGTGTAGAGGGGTTAGATATACTAAACCTAGGTTTTATTCTGACTAGGGTTAGGTTAAGAAATGCTATGTGGCAACATCACATTCTAAGTAGGAAATATCCTATCCTTACACATATGTGAGGAAGTATTAGTGCTAATCCTAATTAGAACTTAAGCATGTTTAGGGGAGGATTAAAAGAAAACCCTAGGAAACCCTAAATTGGAACATGTGGGAGTATTTGATTAACACTAATTATGAATTAAGAGTTAATTAATCCAATTTTTCCCTGAAAAGGGGCTTAAGTGAAGTCAACATTAAATTAGAATTTGATAATTGACTTTTAATTTATTTTGCCAATTAATACCCCATGGGGGTTTCAATTGAGTGCAAATGGGCTATGCATCACCTCATTTTTCCTTCTAAAGGTATATCTATGCATATGTGGTTTTGAGGGATTATTAGGGTTTTGGACCTAAAAGCCATTTGTGGAAGTCTACACATTACTATGGTGAACTTATGGCAGTCTACGCATGTCTACGCGTGTCTACGCATGTATATGCATGACTACACATGACTACACATGTCCACACATGACTAAAATAGTCTAAAATATCCTAGGGATATCTTGAATCACCTATAGATATGCAAAAATAACATTGTGTGACTTTTGGGTGTCTACAGTTACAACCATTTAACTTTTCTTCAAGAACTACTCAGGATGTTTTTCAAGCTGAGGTTGACCCTAAATTTCCTATGGAAGAAGAAACCCTAGCTGATGACATTCACTTAATTCCCACCCCACATCAGTTGGAGGATGGGTCTCACATGTCAATTGAGCCAAAAATTGATAGGGATATCGATACAAATCCCGATAATCCCCATACCATTAAATTAGGGGAAGGTCTCTCCCTAGTTGAACAAGATGATTTCATAGATGCATTGAAAGCAAGGATTAAAGCTTTTTCTTGGTCATATAAAGATATGCCAGGACTAGACCCAAATATAGTCACGCATAATCTTACATTAGACCCCAAGATCAAACCTGTTAAGCAAAAGTTACGAAAAATGCACCCAACAGTAGCCTTAATGGTGAAATATGAATTACAAAAGTTGTTGGACATTGATATCATCATCTCAGTAGATTATCCACCATGGGTTTCAAACATGGTTCCCATAAAAATCCTGATGGGAGGATTCACATTTGCACCGACTTTCGAGATCTTAACAAAGTGAGTCCTAAGGATGAATTTCCCTTACCTAACATCGATGCGTTGGTAGACGCAACAATAGGACATGAAATGCTATCCCTAATGGATGGATTTTTTGGATATAATCATATTCGTATTAATCTAGAAGACCAAATCAAAATGGCGTTCACAATGCCTTGGGGGACATTCTATTACAAGGTCATGCCTTTTGGCCTTAAGAACGCTGGTGCCACCTACCAATGAGCCATGACATATATCTTCCACGACTACATGCACAAGATTTTGGAATATTACATGGATGATTTATTGGCAAAATATTTATTACGCCATGAACATCTCGATGTATTGTGTAAGATCCTAGATCGCCTCATAGAGCACAATGTTAGACTTAATCCCAAAAAGTGTGTCTTCGGTGTCACATATGGTAAAATTTTGGGATTCATAGTCTCCAAGCGAGGCATAGAGGTAGATCCAAACAAGGTCAAGGTAATATTAGAAATGCCTCCCCCCACAACCATTAAGCAACTACACAGTTTGCAAGGAAAGGTCGCATCCATAAAATGCTTTATAGCGCAATTATCGGATAAGTGTCGACCCATGAATAGGTTGCTACACAAGGGGGTCTCATTTCATTGGGACGAAGAATGTCAAAATGCCTTTGATGAAATTAAACAATACCTAGATTTTATGCCTGTATTGGCTCCACCATGACTAGGAGTGTCATTCTATTTATACATCTCAGCTACTGAGTTGGCTTTGGGCACCATGTTGTCCCAAAAGAATGAATTCCACAAAGAATAGGCTACTTATTACATTAGCCACACACTGGTCAACTATGAAATTAGATATGCATACGTTGAGAAGCTATGCTTAGCAATGGTATTTGCCACCAAAAATCTATGCCATTATATGCTTAATCATACCATGTATGTCGTATCTAAAGAAAATCCATTGCGCTACATGATGAGTCGAACATATCATAATAGTCACATGGCGAAATGGATAATGTTGTTGATGGAATTTGACCTAGAGTTCATTGGACAAAAATCTATCAAAGGATAGGTCATAGCCGATCAACTAGCAGAGGCTCCTCTACAGGATGATCAACCTCTAAATATAGAACTTCTCGATGATGGAGTATTTCATATCTCAGAATCACCTGATTCTACCGAGCTTGAGTCACAGGTGGACATAACTCTATTCTTCGATGGTTCTAAATGTGAGCAAGGTGGTGGTGCAGGTATCATGTTTTTCACACCGCAAGGGGCTCCCATACCTCTTTTATTTAAACTCAATTTTCCTTGTACTAACAACAATGCCAAGTATGAAGCTCTCATCATAGGACTTCAAATGACAATCGCCATGAAAATAACAAAGTTAAACATTTTTAGTGATTCCTTGCTCATAGTAAATCAGGTTAAAGGGATATTCCAGTGTAGATGTCCCATCTTGCAAGCCTACAAAGCCCTAGTGGACAAAATCCTGGTCAAATTTGAATGGTATGATATAGAGGCACTCCCTCACTCATCTAATCATTTTGCAGATACAATGGCTTCCTTAGGGTTGCTAATCCCGCATGACCCTTCAGATGATATCACAACTATCCAAGTAAAAATGCTAGCGCAATCTGTGACTGAGCGTGAAGAGCATAATGCTATACCAGTTGTTCACATGATTCATATTGAGCCTTCCCATGAAAGGTTCTCTCAACTACACCAATATTTGAATAATGCTAACTGGGGGGCTTTGTTCCCTCATACTCCTTTTGATACTAGCACAATGCTATATCTCCAAGTTCACTCTCAATCAGCATTCGCACGAGACAAACATCAAAAGGATAGCATGATTCATAATATTGAGGCTTCTTCAAAGCAATATTGGGCCATCCAGATTAAATATTATCTTAAGTTGGGTAATATTCCACCTAGATTGTCGCATGCTGCAAAGCGAGCATTCAAACAAAAGGTGGAAAAATATGTCTTATTAGGAGACATAATGTATCATCGGAGTTATGAAGGTATCCTCCTTCATTGCTTAGACTCACAGGAGTCAGCTTGGGCCATCACCCAAGCACACGATGGTACATGTGGTGGCCACTTTAGCGGCATGGCCATCACTAAGCGCATTCTTTGCATGGGCTATTATTGGCCAACTTTAGAGCAATATTGTTGTGCTTATGTTAAGAAGTGCATGAAGTGTCAACATCATGCAAATTTGACACACGTACCTTCATAGGCCTTACAACCGATTCAATCGGTCTGGCCATTTGCACAATGGGGGTTTGATTTAATTGGGAAAATCTCACCTGCCTCATCGGGCCATCACACGTTTATCATAATGGCAATCGAGTACTTCACAAAATGGGTGGAAGCAATTCCCCTTACCACAATGACTGGACCTCGCATTATGGAGTTCATGCTACATAATATCATATGTCATTTTGGTATTCCATCCAAAATAATATTGGATAATGGAACACCCTTTAAAAATAAGGATGTGCATGCGTTAACAAAAAAGTATAACATAAAGCATAGCTTTTCCATGCCCTATTATCCGTAAGCCAACGGGAAAGCAGAGGCATCAAATAAGATAGTAGTAGCCATCTTGAAGAAAACCATCAAGGAAAATCATAAATATTGGCATAATCAATTACCTCTTGCCCTTTGGGCTTATCGCACTAGCATTTGGACACCCATTGGGGCAACTCCATTTTCACTAGTGTATGGTGCTGAAGCCATCATGCCTCTGGAGTTAGAGATTCTATCGTTACACATTTCCATGCAGGAATTCATCGACGATGATACAGCTAGACAAGCTCGTTTAGATCAGTTAACGTTGCTTGATGAATGACGTGTAAATGCCCTCGAGCATCTACGTGTTTATCAAGAACATCTTAAGAGAGCTTACAACTTGAAAGTACATCAAAGAGACTTTCAAGTAGGTGATTTAGTTCTAAAAGAGAACCAACAAAACTCAAATTTGCCCTCCAATTTGTGAGACAAATTTGTAGCAAACTGGTTAGGTCCATTCATCATCACAAGCCAGATTGGACCTGGAACTTATCGCTTAGCATCCATCGAAGGAAGTGAAGAGCCTGAACCCATGAATATAAGTCATTTACGACCATTTCATGCTTAGAGCACCATCAAAACACCCTAGGCAGTCGTAGACACTTTCTAAGTGTCATTGACCATCTAGGTCACCTAAAAGGCTCCTAGCGGTCTTTGACCATCTAGGTCAAATAAAAAATCCCCTAGACTATCTACGATCATCTAGGTCAACCTTAAAATCTCCAAAGGCATCTATAATCCCTTTGGTCACAACCAAATACCCCTAGGTAGTCGTAGACACTTTCTAAGTGTCACTGACCGTCTAGGTCACCTAAAATGCTCCTAGCGGTCTTTGACCATCTAGGTCAAATAAAAAACCCCTAGACTATCTACGATCATCTAGGTCAACCTTAAAATCTCCAAAGGCATCTATAAGCCCTTTGGTCACAACAAAATGCCCCTAGGTATTCGTAGATACTTTCTAAGTGTCATTGACCATCTAGGTCACCCAAAATGCTCCTAGTGGTCTTTGACCATCTAGGTCAAATAAAAATCCCCTAGACTATCTATGATCATCTAGGTCAACCTAAAATGCTCCAAAGGCATCTATAAGCCCTTTGGTCACAATAAAATACCCCTAGGTAGTCGTAGACACTTTCTAAGTGTCATTGACCATCTAGGTCACCCTAAATGCTCCTAGTGGTCTTTGACCATCTAGGTCAAATAAAAAGCCCCTAGACTATCTACGATCATCTAGGTCAACCTTAAATTCTCCAAAGGTATCTATAAGCCCTTTGGTCACAATCAAATACCCCTAGGTATTCTATGGAATTTCCTTAGTGCCAATGACTGTCTAGGTCACCCAAAATGCTCCTAGGCAATCAATGACCATCTAGGTCAAATAAAAATGTTCCTAGACTATCTACGATCATCTAGGTCAATCCAAAAATCCCCAAAGACATCTATAAGCCCTTTGGTCCCCATAAAATATCCCTAGGTGGTCTATAACCATCTAGGTCAAACTAAAATATTCCTAGGTAGTCTACGATTGCCTAGGTCATCCCGAAATGCTCCAAAGGCATCTATAAGCCCTTTGGTCACCCAAAAGCCCCAATGGCATTCATTAAGCCCATTGGTCAACATGTATATACATATATATATCAAAAATTTCAAAAACATCATTAAAATCATCAAAATACAAAAATATTGCTTCATTGCACTTCATATAAATTGCATTAGGCATTCTCATCATTGCATTATGCATCATTCCAAATTGATCATACATGTCTAGCACCAGGTCTGTACACTAGGAATCTATTAAAATCATTGTTATTATGAGTCAATATTACCACCTATTTACATTACATATACCATTTACATTTACACTTTACATTATATGTCTGTTTCCCGTCACTTAGCCATTGTTAGTAAAGCATAGTTAAAGTTTTCGGTCACTCAGCCATATCTAGTTGTCTTCTCAGATTTTGTAGAAAGCTATCATGATATTTAGAAGGTAGAATCCTATTTGGATAATGCTTGGTATACATCAAAATCCCAACACATTTTCACATTAATATATCCAAGTCTAGCGCAAGGAAATATGAAAACTGTAAAGTAGTCTAGGTTACTTTCAAGAGAAAAGGTTATCTTGCTCATCCCCCTATGTGAATGGTTCAAATATGCTAAGAATTGACAAAAGGACAAGTTCCTCCTTACCCATAAATCCCTTGCCCTACACTAGGGCAAGTATCCCAAAGAGAAAAATCAATAGTGATTATTATCCCTTCAAAGTACTCCAACAAGAAATAGTGATTATCATCACTTCAAAATATGTATAAAGAAACAATGATTATTATCACTAGGAAAAGCAAAAAGAAATAGTGGTTCTCACCACTACAAAAATCCCTTGCTCATCAAATAAAAATGAGCAACTCCCTTGAGAAATTCAAAGTTAAAAGAAAATAAGGGAGTCTTGAACTTGAATCCCTAGAATTCTCAGCATTAGAGAACCATAAGGTGATCCTCATTACAGGTTTGGTGGATAGCCTACTTGTCAATGGTGGTAGCCTCTCGCATGATGATATGTCTATCACTTAAGAAACTTGTTTAGGTATAGACCAATGTTTGAATGTGGATGAGCTAGCTTGTTGTAACCTAGGTTATATAGTGGTCTAATCCAACTAAGTACAAAACTCAGGATAATGAGACTCGCAGAATGATCTCTAGTGTCGATGGGCTGAATAAATCCCATTTGCACTAGGGTAATCTTATGTGTTATCATGGTAATGAACTCACGTGCACACACAGGGATATTGATTATCTTGGTTATCTTAGTAGGTGCATACTTTGTCAAAAGATCTTGTATAGTTAGTATATGACTTTTGATTAGGTAACTAGAGTGTTTGAGTCTCTTCAAAACTATCAAATAATATCATATCACATTACATTATCCATTCCATTTTACATCATGCTGTCACATGTTTGTCAAAATTACAAAGTCCATTAAATAAAGTGTTATAATAACATGAAAATAACAAAGATACATTTTTTATAGTCTATGGTGCTAGCATATAATGCATCAAAATAGTCATCACAAATCCATCATACAAAATTAAATCTAATCAATCATTACTTCCAATCATACATATTTACACTTTTGTTCATTAAGTGATGTTCATGAGCTAGGATAGATACCAGTTAAATATTAGCAATAATATTTAGATGACCACTGACTATTTTATGCATATATTTTAATTTACAAAAGCATATAAATAAAGCATCCACATCTACATATCATCAAATCACATCATCAGATAAATACATGCATCCATGTTAGATATCCATCATAACATCATAAAGCAAATATAAGCATTGCATTCATATCATAAAGCAGTAAAGATGACATAATGATAAAAGCAAAGTCATACATATATATATCTATATGTAAAAGCCAAAAAGCTACATCATAGTCCATAAAATTCCCATAGGCTACAATAAAAGCGAGTCATCCGACTTCACAACCCAAAAATAAGTCCAAAAAAAACCATCAGAGTCTACTGACCATGGTCACGCAGGACCGGTACCTCGACTCTCTCCTCTGCTCTCAGTATGAGTCCATCATGAGCTCCCAGACCTACTACCCTCTAGTTTTCTACCTCCAGATACCTCCATCCTACGAGAAGTTCTCGAAGCCCTCATCCGAGTAGATGACTGTCCCATCCCGCTCCCCTGGCTACGTTGTGATCCAATGGCTAATGCCCGATCTGGTATGCACCCCTTAAAGTGCACTATCTCATCCTCCATCATATCCATATAGGTGCACTCCTCTCGACACCTAGTCTGATAGGTCACCACCAAACCCTGGAGATGTGCTATCTCCTCCTGCATCCTGGCTAGATCACCACTACTAGACTCCCCATGGCTAGGGCCCTATCCATCGACCTGTGCCTAAAGTATAGCTATCACTGCTACCTACCTCTCCATATCAACCTGTGCACTCTACACCTATGCCTATAGTAATGCCCGATCACTCTGTAGCTCCACAATCATAGCATCTCGTGCTACTAGCTGTGCCTACATACCCTAATCCCCCAAGTCTCCCTCATCAAAGCCCACTAGATCCTATACATCTATCAGCTCCACCCTATCCACTGACACATGTTGATGCATGACTCGCTCACCTGTGTCTATCTCCTCATCATCAGGAGACTCACCAATACCCTCCTCATCTAGAGCACCCCTAGCTGCATCCGCTACCCTGGAAGCTGCATCCCCTCCTAGTGGTCCCTCCCCTCACCACTACCATATGACCCACCATGCATCATACTCCTCTATAGTGCCCACATCATCTAAATCAGAAACTGCCACCTCAGGATCTGACTCATCTCCCAAGTCCTCTACCATAGGCCATACTAGAGTCCTCTCATCCCCGTGATGATGGTAGACCATCGGCTCCCTAGGAAACCCCTGGCATAGCCTAAACTATCATAGCACATGATCATAAGGGAAGTACTCTCACTCTATGCCATGTCATCCTATCAACCATCTGCCTCACCGAACTCGACGTAGATGTGTCTCAGCCTCCCTCTAGTCAAGACAATCCCTATAGGGTCTCCACTCAATATTCACTACCCTGAGCCATGCAAAATCCTCTGCATAGTGCTCTACCTCCCCAGCATATCATCAGCTATACCCTGACTCGCATGACCTCTTCCATAGCTCCCCATAGCCAATCTCCCTATCTGGTAGCTCTACTCGAGAGGTCCATGGTAGTCCCCGTGGTCTCTCCACTGCAATATGCTACCAAGCCCAAGCCTGTAGTAGGAAGCTACAACCCAAACCCTTCCACCCATGAGAGTGGATCTCATACAGCTCATCATATAGTTGTGCCAATAAAGTAGGACCCCAAGCCATAACTATGGGCTCGTCCTCTGTGCAATCCACTAGAGTAAAAACCAGCTCTATTAGGTTCCATGGGAACCTAGCTCCTGAAGAGTCGGGTAGCAGCATGTTGCTGATCAAGGTCATCAAAAAAGTGTGCCTAATACCAAGCACACCACCTCGGTACCATCTCACCACTAGAATCCCTCCACTGAGAAGATCAATCAATACATCCTCCCAGTGCGCTCTGAAGTACCTCCACACTATGACCTCTCATCGCTCTATCGAAGAAGATACTATCTGGCACCCCTCTATCAGAATATATAGTATCTAATATACGTCCTCTAGTGTCACTATCATCTCCCCCATAGCTAAATGGAAAGTATTAGTATGAGGGTCCCATAGGTCTATCAAAGTAGTCAGATAGGCGCGGTCTCCCACCACGGGATCTAACCGCGTAACTTGCTTCAGACTGATGGCATCAAGCCAATGCCAGTATGTAGTAGTCAAATGGTCTCTAGTGACCTGAAAGAGACTCGGTACCCTGTACCGACTCCTAACTATCTGTTCATGCAAAGTAGGGTGTCAAAAATACCCTAAAAATGCAAAATTTTGCTTTAAAAACACCAAAAAAATGCATAGAAATGGGCCCTTTTTGGCCTAGTTTTTGGCCGTCCCACCTAGGGACGGCCCCAAATTTGGTAGCCATCCCACCCAAGGATGGCCACTAGTGACCATCCCTTATAGGGACGGTCCCCAAACAAGGGTAAAATAGGGTCAATTTGACCCCTAAAAATGCCCTAAAAACCCTAAAAAAACACAAAAAAATTGGCATTTACTCCTAATTTTTTGCAAATAAAACATAAATAAAAGCTAAATTTCATATATTTTAGTCCTCCTAGGGTTTCTTAACCTTGGGTATGGCTGTAGTCATGAAATTATAGCAGAAATTGCAAAAACATAATAAAATAGGGCAGAGAAAAGCATGTAATCCATACCCGTTTCGCACCGGCTCCACCGCCTGACACATCCGCTGGTTGGCTCATGTTGTAGGTTGAGATTTTTATAGCACCCTACTTCATAACTCCCTCTCCTACTCCTCTCCTCTCCAACTTCTCCAAGTAGCATGCACAAATGAGCTCAAATGGCCCTTTTTGGCCTTTTATAGCTCTAAAAGAAGTCGACCGCCCCTGGGTGGGATGAGCACACTTTTGGCTAGATGTCCCACCCTAGGATGGTCATTAATGCTGTCCTCATCCCCCATAGGGATGGCCACAAGAAAATTGCACTAAAAACATTAAAAAACTCAAAAAATGGGCCAAAAACCCACCAAAAACAAGGCAGAATGGGCAAGAAAATTGGAGGGATCAAGACTGAACCTATAATAATTTTGGATGCATCATAAGACTCTATTTTAGTCCCCAAGAAGGCCTCCATGGCTGGACCACTCCACGGGAATGAGATATTTGGCCTTTTGCTTCCAAAAATATTCATCAAAATAGTCAAAAATCACCTCCAAACAGGTATTTAGTACCATGGGCAAAACAAAGAGTTACCCCAATGAAGTCATATGTGTCAAGTGACTCATCACTTTAGCATTTTTCATGCCCTCATCGACTCATCGCTTGAGGGGGTAGTCATAATAATGAATTCAAAAATTGAATCAACATTAAAACACTCAGAAGTGTAAATTCCATGCATTCAAAAGAATCTTGGCTAAAGATAAATTTTCAAGCCCATGCTGGGGCAAAGAAATAGCATAAGAAGCAAATTAAATAGGCTTGACCTCCTTGAAACCTTAGGAATTAACCCATGTAAAGGTTTACAAGAATACAAGGCACCAAGACCTAGTATGCCCTAAGCCCCATAAGACTGTCATTACAACATGGCTGAAAGGTATACCTGCAATCGATCCTTCGACTATGTCAATAGAAAGGATTCCAAGAATGTATGCTCTTTCCACAATGGAGGCATCCAAATTTTATTAGGTTAATGAAAAACCTTGATCATTCGATGATTTAGTGATCTATTTTTGCTCAATGCTTTGTTTCACATCGTGCATCCCAAAAATGGGGCATCTATAGACACCTAAATCATGTAAATCAGATAATACTATCAGTGCATCACATATGCCCTCTTATCGACAACATATGGCCCTATTGGGCACCCCTCTAGGCTAGAAAAAGGCTTCCAAAAGGCTCCAAAACTCATTTTGGAGGGTTCCTAGCAGTTTAGGGCAGTTTTGGGGCACCTCCTGGTGACCGTCCCACCAAGGGACGGTCATAGTTGGTGACCGTCCCACCCAGGGATGACCATCCATAACCATCCTTGGGTGGGATGGCCCCTAACTGGACCCTTGAAAAAGTCAAAGGATGCGCTAAATGGCAATCAAATACTACCATTAACGTGTCCAATCACCCCAAATTGATTGGGGACCTGCAAATGTGTAGTGAGGCAGTAGATTGGGAGCCCCAAAGGGGTAACCTTCCCCTCATCAATCAATGATGAGATTAGGACACATGGCACCACCTGCCTCGCATGGCCAAACATGCCATTTTGTCCTAGATGCCCTTTTGGGCTATAAAATGAGGTCCAAACCCTCATTTCAAAAGAGGAGAAACTTTGATGATTTATGCAACGAAGTGCTGCACAAATCAACCCTCACTATTTGCAAACCAAAACTCACCCTTTCCTTAGCCTTGAAATCCTCTTCATCTGAATGTGATTTCAGGGTCAATAGGCTCGATCCATCAATCCCAAACCAGCCAAATTGAAGTATTCTTTGGCCCCATATATCGACAACACCCCTACCCAAGTTTTGGACCAATTTCCATAGGCATAGGTGACAAAACTAAGGTATTTTTGTGACCGCCCCACCTGGGGATGGTTAGTAGTCTATGTATGTCACACCTAGGGATGGTCACAAAATAGATTGGAATTTTAGATAAATTCCTCCATAGACCCCTTGGGAATGTCTAGAGGAACCTCTGGTCCAAATTTGAGGTAATTTGGAGGAGTTTTGATGCAGGATTTGAGGTCCCCAAGATTGCAGGTTTATCTGGCTCACCCAGGAATGGTCACCATTTCTGCATTGTTTCACCTTTGATCTTGCTTCCAAATTTCCTTGTTTGCATTTATAATAGCTTAAAATATGTTTATGCTTAATGTAGATCAGTTTTCATGCATGTAGATCACTTTTTATGGTTGTAGAATATGCTCCCTTTTCATGGTTTAATGGCTTTATTCTATAACACAGATGCTTTTAATCCCCTTTCAATCCCTTGTCTTTAGGAACAGGAATGCTAGGCAAGAGGAGGAGCTAAGGAGGCACAAGCTTATCAGCCCAACAATAGCTCTCGAGTGTGGGAAGCAGGAATTCACAACACTATTATTTATCGCCTTAAAGGCTTCCTTCCAAGGGACTAGATCCCTTGGAAAATTGTAATGAAATGTATCAAATTTGTAAAGCCCTCAAGGGGATGTCTTGTAATATGGTTTTGAAGCTATGTATGAATGAATAGAGAGAGAATTTTTATCATTTTTATTGCCTATGTTGTCTCATTTCAGTAGATTACATGCTTATGCCATCTTTCCTTTTAATGCTTTATAACTGATATACATTGCAAGTAAATGCCCTTAAGGCGATATCGTGAATTTCACTTATTCAAGTGTAACCATGAATATAAGTATGGCATCATAAGTATAGTAAATATGATAATTTCTATTGGATTTTGTTACTCAAATACTACACATGTTCAAGTCCTTATCCTCCCACTATTGAACCACTGGTGAATCAAAGTGGAAGAGCTAAGTGAACCCTCCACGTTCTGTGGGTTTTAAGTGATGTACATTAGGCTCTTTTGAGGAATGAAGTTGATATTTGTGTCTCTTAAGATTCAAATCTTGTAATAGAATAATCAATAATAGGTACTAGGGGATATCAAGAGTGATACACTAGTGGTGGCAAATGGGTTTGCCAATATGGTTTCAATATGTATGGGTATCTTAAAGGGAGAAGTATGAAAATTATATCTTTATCTTTGATGATACCTGTGTATATCAGTATAAATCATAAAAAAGAGCTAGCAAGGCCTGGTGTGATACTCCTTTATGAGAGTTTTGATGCATTTAATTAGATAGTTGGAGTCTAATCTATTATAAATTCATGTCATTCCCATGGAAATATTCTCCAGTTCTCTTGTTGCAGTATTTTACTATCATTGACTATGATGTGATAGATGCTTTGATGCTTTATTTTCATGATGGAAACTACGTATTTATGATATTGTCTTAATTATTATTAATGCAATATGGATATTTTATTGCTTTAAGGATATGATACTACTGAAGTTTACACTTTTATAGGTCTAGGTACTCTCGTGGATGGAAGGAATTGCTTGCCATAAATATCGATACAATGGAACTAAAGAAAATAATGATGATTCTATTTAATTTTTAAATACTAAAGTTGAATTTATTTATTTCTACATTAACTAAGCTAGAAACTAATGAGAAAACACAAGGAATTGTGTTTAATCCAAGGGAGGAAGTATGTCACAACCCACCCGTTGAACTTCCTGGAAGGTAATAATTGATCCAAAGGATCAATTAATTCTTGATTTTAAACATTAACCAAACTCCATTAATGCTACCAAGAATTAATAAAAAGGTCTAATTAATAAAATTAGGGGATGGTAAAATTATTCCATAGAAATCCCTAATTAAAAACTATCTACACTCTACCAAGTTAACTAGAAGGGTTTTGAATTTAATGGAAATTGTGGTAAGGTTTTGGAAAATAAAATAAGGCTTTTGAAAAAAGGAATAATTTGAGAAAAATATCCTCCACAAAAGTATTAAAATATAACCTAATTTATTACAATTAGGTGCACCCTAAAAATTTTCCCTATTTTGAAAAATCCAAAAAGTACAAGTCATATTCTAATAAAAAAATATGTACATATTTGACTAGAGGATGAACCATTCACCAAGGTCATATTTAAATATTAAAAGTATGCATATTTGTCTAGTGGATGAGCTATTATCCATTCCACATGAATAGTAATGTTGCAGGCATTGCAGGTGCTCGAGAGAAAAGGTAAGACTAAAAGGAGCAAAGTACTCCACCTTACCTTCTCTTGTCTTGTCCCTAATTTTAAAAATGATAAAAAAATGGAATCCTACTACTTAGGTGAGCTCCAAGAAGGTTCCATTTAATATTTTATTAACAAATATACCCACTTTCTCATGATGGAAGAAGAGCTGGAAAAACAAAATCTATAAAAGGGGAGACAAGAAATGAAACAGAGGAGGGAGATTCCGGGGATTAGGGAGTATGCTCTCTACCTTGTTGATAGATCAAAAACCAAAAGGTTCTTGTAAAGTACTAAGTTCTACCTTAGGACATTTGGACAATATGAGTAAATTTAGATGGCAAATTTGGAGAAAAGCATGGAAGTATAGAAAGGAAGAAGAAGACCGGCTTGGAGGCTAGGATTTCCTAGATTGTCTTATTCCTTTATAAAGTATGCTTTGATGATAATTTTTATGTTTCCTTTGTATTAAATAATTATTTGCTTAAGGTTAGTTGATATTGTTGGATATTTATTAAAATCATAACTCTGCTCAAACGAGACCTTTTCTAGTATTACAATTTCTTGATCTTGTTGACCCTTGCATTGTCACTTATATATATGTGTGTGTGTATGTGTGTGTATGTATAGTAAGCCCTCTTAATGTGTATATATGACCATTTAATAATTTTGACTCCTTTGTTATCCTCAAGTTTTGGACCATGAATGCTAAATAGGGCTCTAATATCGTCTGTTCGGATCCTCATTCTAAAAAGGAGTATATGCCTAGAAATTCATAGGTCATATTTTAAACTAATAAACCCATCATCAACAAGTCATCATGATTGTCAATTTGGTCAAACTATCATAATAAACAATAGCAGATCTGATCAGCCACTACCTGGTGGTTACTTTCTTTATTACACCAAAACACTTTTATAATGTGTTAAACCTACCATATAATGAAGGTGGGATTCATATTTAATGCTTGTTGGATTGGTGTGCTCAACCTTAGTGTTGATCGATGACCCTTGACCATATTACATCCGAATGAGTCCCTTCTACTAAGCTATGATGAGATATGTATAGGTATGTTAGAAACACCCTGATGAATTGTGTAGCACTTTCTTTGGGTTTCTGTTTGCAAATTTTTAATATTCTTATTTTGGTGTCTAGACATCAAAGTTGTTCCATCATTGATATTTGTACTTTATGAATTAGACTTTGTATGATCATCATATATTGTATAGGTAGTAGAAAGGTGACCCTCCAGGTAATCCTCTTATGAGGGCATTCTAAAATACAATGGTTAAGTCATATTTATTACCTTTCGAAAGGAACCATTCAGGCCTAGAAAACCCCCTTTTTCCACTCCACCATTGATAGCACTTCTATTCAAATTTTATCCCTTATCCATTTCTAGATCTTCATGGCAAAAGAGTCAAGTTTAGAATAAAATATTGATTTATTAAGAGACTCCAGGTGAAAAGTAGAATCCTTCTACTCCCTCGTGTTGCTTTCCGACCCAAACTAGGATCCGTGACTCCCGTATCAATATTGTGATGGGTTGACCAGTGGTTTTTATCCTATTCCTACAAATGCCAATGTCTTATGGTAAAATTTCCCCTCTCATCTATACTTGATAATGTTGAACAGTGCCCGTAAATATTAGCATGCATCTTGGGTAATTTTTATAAGGACTTCAAGGTAAGATAAATACTTGAGGGACTCTATGTAACTATAATAGAGTCAGGGTAAATCATAACCAAAACTACATAGGGTCACCAATTTGCAGCAAATGATGATGCTCACTGAACTCCTATTTGGTGGCTCTACTCTACCTAATATCACCCTCGATAGCATCAAATTGTGATGAGTTTTGGACTCACCGTACAACGATAAACCTCCCTACTACTCGATGTGGAATGGTATGTTTATTTTCCAAGTATGGTTTAAAGGGTCAATAACTCCACAAAGAGGTAGTTAAGGGTGAGGAGAGGGATTGTAGGAGTTACCCATTAAGGTAAGGTTTTGAAAACCCATATTAATAAGGATGGGTGTTGACCAAGCACATTTTGTGGCAACCATGATTTTGACCAAGGGGGTCAACTATGGTTTTAAACATCATTGTATTATAGTAACGGCCAATTGAGGTCTCAATCTAGATAGCGAAGTAATGTCTAAAATTGGTTTCCTCTTGGGTAGAACTGATATATATATATATATATATATATATATATATATATATATATATTCCTTATATAAATTAAATAAAAGTAGACCATTTTCATTTAAAGGGATCATCCTTTTAACTATCGAACTTCCCTAGATGAAGGAAATTGATTTCCTTAGATGAAGGATTCTGTCAAAAAGGAAATCCAATGTAATAAGCCTTTGAGAGTTATTAAAACTCTAACAAGGCTACCTAGAAGATATTAGGGAAGGGCTCTCCCTAACCCAAACTTTTAAGAAAACTTGATAGTCGCTCAAGGTAAGAATCCAAATGCACTTATTGATAGAGTTGTATAAAGCATTGAATATTTTGTACAATCAATCTAAAATGAATTATAACCCAAGAGCAAATTAGTGTATAGATTTGTATAAGTCATAGGTATTTGTTATTCAACCTTATAAAGGACCATGGAATGAGTTATAATCAAATTCTGTGGAACCTTCCAAAGAAAGTGTTGACCACTATAGAAAAAATTTGGGTCTTGTTTATAAGACCAAAAATTTGTTGGATAAGCTATCGAGAAATCTTGTACAAGGTGGATTTGTAATCTTATGTGATAGACTACAAAGTAGATTTATAATCTTGTGTGATAAATTATGAGGTGGATTTGTAATCTTGTGTGATAGATTGCAAGGTAGATTTTTAGGATTGTGTGATAAATTACTAGGGAGATTTGCATTTAAAATGTGTAGTCTTGTGCATTAAATTACAATATTGATTTATGTTTTAAAGGTGTAATCTTGCGTGATAGATTACAAGGTCAATTTGAGTTTAAAGGTGTAATATTATTTGATATATTACAAGATGATTTATGTATAATTATGAGGTAGCCTTGTTTGATAGGTTACAATATTAATAAGATGTAATAAATTAAAGGTAAAAATTTGTAGGAACTCTAGTATAACCATATGAATAATCCTATTAATGGATTATGAGAATTATAATAAGATATGGTGGAAATTGTCTAAGTGTGAAATGTGAATGTGGAAGATTAGATATGGGATCTAATATTGGAGAGAGTATGGGATATCTCCATGTGAGGTAAAACCTTAGACAAATTCCATACCATATTGGGTTATAATGACATCTAGGTTGAAGAATGAATGTGGGATTCATTCTTGAGGAAATTATGGGGTTCCCTCCTAGAAAATGATAAAATTTCTCCTTAATATGTAACCAATGATATTTCATAAACATTTAGATATAGGAATTTGTGAGATTCCTATTGGTTGATGGCTTAGAGAAAGGAAATGTGGCATTTCCTTAATTGCATCATAATTAAAAACATGGAACAAGTTGGTTCCTTGTATTGCATAATTATTTAGGAAAGGATTTGTGGGATGCCTTTTCTATATTTGTATTTATGATAATTTAAGTTTATGAAATGAGAGGAGAAACATATTTTGGAGGTTGGGTTTATTCTTGAGGGTTTCCAGGCTATATGCTATGTACTTCTATTTGTGGTTTGCAAATTGTATATGATGTATTTACATTATAGTATGATGATATCTAGATGGATCATGGATATTGCATATAATGAAAGTAGTAAATAATATTTACTTTCTAACGAGATGAAGCTTTTACATTCATAGAAGATGTTTATTAGAATTTTGTATGATGTAATATTTTGTTAACAAGCAATGTTCTATAATATATGATGCCTATGTGTTTTCCAATGAATGACTCTTTTATTATGATGGAATGGTTCTTTTATTGTAATGAAATGGTTTACATTTGAAATTAAGTGAAAGTTTTGATATGAATAAAGTAATCTTCATGCGTTATTTAAATGATACATGTATAATATTTTGTTGCAAATTAATGTGATTAGGAGAATGGATTGAAATGTCATTCAAGTGATTATGCATCTAAGACTCCTAATAATGAAGAGGTAGAAAAAATTAAGCCAAGGGATTATACATATGATGATAGTATGAAAGGTTGGATAGGATTTGGTCACTCATATCACGAGAGTTGACACTGACCATGTCATAATTCTCTTGGTTACTTCCTTCCCTGCATGATGTTGATTCAAACATACTTGGTTATAACTTAACATGATAAATATGAAAAAAAAAAAATCTATCTCAGGTTTTGTTGGTAAAATGGGTTTTTACATTTTCAACCATTAGTAGACAAGATCTAGTCTATCGGTGATGACCTTAGGCTTACCAAATAGGTAGTTTCAGTTGTTCTATTATGTGTTTAATTTTTTTTTTACTTATTGATTTCCTGAAGCAAGAAGGGCACATGATATTATTTGGAAATTATTCTTGAATGAAAATGATTTGCATGATTGAGTGTTTTAATATTGACTTGATTATGAATTTTATAATTATATGACTACCTTCTCAAGTGATGATTCAATGATAAAATGGAAAAATGATGAAAGCAATGAGTTGCTTGACCAAGATGACTTGATTTATATTTTCTAGGATCATTGTAAAAGTAAAAGGGCATAAGATCCCATTACAACCTTGATTTTGACCCTTTTTTTTGTGAGTGGCCTTATGGTAATTTATGTTGGAAATATTGAGCATATTTAGTTGTCATTGATGTCAAAGTATTGATGTCAAGAGTTGTCATTGATGTCAAAGGATTGATGTCAAAAGGTTGCATGGTATTCAAGGCAGAAATATTCTTCAAGGCAAGGTATATCTAAAAGCAAGGAAAATTGTTGTAAATAAAAGGTTTATAATATTTATTTTAAATATTATAAAGAATAACAAAGAGGTTTAAGAGTTACTTGGAACAAAGTGTATTGGTCCAAAGGTTTAAAAGAGAAGGTAAGGTTTAAATAATTAAATGAGAAGGCCAAGGTTTAAAAGATAAGATAAGCCAAAGTTTTTAAAAGAAAAAGAAATGTTTAAAATAGAAGAGAAGGCCATGGTTTAAAAGAAAATAATTATAATATTTAAATATTTATATTTAAATATTATAATGAAAATATTTGTAAGTGCTTGAAGAAAAATTTTTAAATGGAGGACAAAGGTTTTAAGGCAAAAGTTATAATATTTAAATCTTTAGATTTAAATTATTATAATATCAAGAAGGTTTAAAAAGACAAGGCACCAAAAATAATTTAGAGCAAAAATCCATGAGCGTTGACATCATTGAAGTTGAAGGCTAAAATATATAAATACATCACCAAAATCGATTGGTAGACTACGATTTTAGCAAAATATTTGATTTCTCCTCGTGCGTTAAAATTGACAAATTGCAAAAGGAAGAGGACATGATTTTTGATGGAATAAAAATTTGGATAGTAAAGGTGAAGTGTTGTAGTGTTTATCTCAACTACGTGGCTAGCCTAGTTGGTCACTAAGCTAGCACTAAGGCACTAGGAACAAGTGATGAGCACCAGATATGCTCATATTTTTGTATATGTACTAACGGTTTTTGTGCGACAATATATCATGAGTTGTATATTTTTATGAAATATTATGTATTTATTTAATGAAATCATGTGTATTATCTAATCCATGCATGAAGTGTGTTTGGTGTAGTTATTTTCTAGATTTTGTCATCTTTTTCTCGGTCGAGGTCCTACTTGGACTTGGCACAGTTCCGCTCAATCATATAAAGGCATATGGAGGTAGGTGCCTTACTGAGGTAGGCACCTTACTGAAGTCGGTGCCTTACTAAAGTAGGAACCTTATGAAGGTAGGCACCTTACTAAGGTAGGCACCTTACTAAAGTAGGTACCTTACTAAAGAAGGCACCTTACTAAGGTAGGCGCCTTACTCGAGTAGATGCCAAAATCATGAACATTGACCAAACGGCTAGAGAAGGACCCAATTGACCACCGTTCCACGTCATATATGGGAAAACACTGATGAACGAGGTGTTCCAGCCAAGGTGGATAAACGCGTCCATTCACTAAGAAAAACACTAATGAAAAAAAATTGCTCGATTACAAGGAAACAATGAAGAAGATGATCATCACGCGTCGGCTACAGTAACTGAACTGTCCTAGTTTAGATTGTAACCAAGACATCTATTGTAATAGAACTATAATAGGAAGTCCTATGTGTGGTATATAAACACATAGAATTCTCTATAGCAGGGGAGGCAAAATTTAGAGAACATCACCACATGTAATATTTCATTGCACTAGTAATAAAAATCTTAGCATTCTTTATCAGTGAGTTGTCTATGTGCTTTGTCGGGTGGGATTTGCTGGAGCTCAGACCCACTCCAAGCCAGTATTCCTCCCCTAACTCTTAGTTTTTTTTCATATATTTAATTATGTAAAGTAGTATATTAATTTCCTAGGTTAAAGTTAATTATCTTAGAACTATGTTCTTCTTTACGATAGGCGTGTTATTGCTTTCAGTGTGCTGTGTTTACTTTTGAGCATTTTATTTATGTTTAATTTTTCTTGGTGTGGATGAATAAACTACTATTTTAAAACTCCCCAAACGGTAGTTAAATGGATTCATCTTAGAAGTGGTAATGTGAGTAGTCTCAATAATGACTCTTCTAAAGTATACGAGCTCTCAGGTTGACAATTTAAATGCAAGTGTTATGAAAAATTTAGGACAAAATTAACCAGTGTTTGGCATCCAAAATTTTGGTGCCATTGTTAGGGAAGCATCACTAGTAGACTGATTACATTACCTCTTAAATCCTTCTACTTGACCTTGTATGATTCCACAAAGGAAAATAGGACCCAAAAATCATTTTATAAGATAGAGCCCATCATAAAATTCTGAGTCAACCGACAAGTTAGAATTTGAATTATATTATCCTGAATCATCACTAGCAGTCCAATGGAGTGAGCATCCTCACTTCATGTAAAGTGCCTCCTCGTCCCATCAACCTAGAAAAGAACAAATCATTCTAAACCCATTGTTTAAAAGAACACCCTCAAAGGAAGCCCTACTGTGGAAATTCATAGAGGATCAGACCGTAACACTAGCTAACTTAGAGGATCTAATTCAAAAAGTCATGAGTGACTAAAAGGCCATATACGTTGCATTAGAGACTACATTTCCTAAAAAAATGGTTGAATAAGTCTCATATGGATTCAGATTCCCAATCGAGTAAGGAGCAGGAGAAACCAAAATTAAGAACATATCCCCTGCCCATATTCCTACCTTCATAGGATACCTGAATGAAGACATTGACTTATTTTTATTTAAATTTGATGTACTGTGTAGGTCTGTCAACTACAAGTCAAACTCTTAGAGGCTGAAACTCTTTCTATTAGTATTATACGACTTAGATCTACAGTGGTTTATCGGGTTGGAAAACAAGCAGATCATTACGTGGGAAGATATGAGGAAGCTCTTTCTAGAGTAGTACCAGGACTTTAGTAGAGCATGGGATTCTAGGTAGGAAGTCCTCAACATGACACAGAAGGAGGATGAGTCCATGGAAGAATACTGGGAGAGGTTCAATTTCAACCTGTAGCGATCTCCTCATGCAAAGCTAGGAGATAAGTCTCTCAAGAGAATTTTTTAAAGAGGACTAAACAATGAGTTGTTGGAAGTGCTAAACATGATTTCAGGAGGAGACGTTTACCAAAAAGCTATGGAAGACATCTGATAATTATGCTAGAACTACTCATGAAGAAGAGGTAAGCCCACCTCTAGAACAGTGAAGGTGACCGCATCGGTCATAAATATGGATATAGACAACATGTTGGAAGAATTAAAGAGTGAAATGCTATCCTCTATAGCACTACAGTTGGACACACTCTTGCTGGAAAAGAAGAAATAAGAGAATGATGCATATTTGACCTATTTTTGCCCAAAATGTAAAGGAAAGCATTCTAGGAATGCATACCCAGATAACAAGGTTAGAGTATGCATGGTTTTCCAATAGAACCATAAAAATCAATTGTGCCCATAGCTACCCAATTCCAAATAAGAGGCTAACATAACAGAAGCCTATTTTGTAGGTAATTGAAGAAATTGGTAGCAACCCCCTATGGGGAATGTGCCCATGGGGATGTAACTCTGTGGAGGAGGACCATATATTCCATAAGGGCAGCCATAACCACCTAATATGGGTTTGTGGGGACTACCATATTGGATGAATGTGCCTCCAAGAATTGTATTTCCCAATCAACAACCATGGATGCCATATCAACATCTTGGGTAGTAGTGGAGGAACCACATTCTGTGGAAATTTGCTCCACAAAACATGACATAGGTTCCACCTCAGTAAGGCTTATTGGCCCTACCTATAGTGAGACCTGTGTAGTTACCAGCATAGCTGATAGTGAACCCAAATAATAAGGTAAACCAACCAACATACCAAGTAGAGGGAGAGATGTATCCAATGTATCATATTAGTTGTAATCCTATTCAAATTAGACCAGGAAAGAAGTTAGGATTAGGAACACATCCCCTGGTAGAAGAGGAGGAATATGTAGGAGATTCCAATTTTATAGAAGAGGTGGAGGTAGAGAAAGTTGTTGAGAAAACAGAGGCCTCATTCCCTAAATGGTTGCAGGAGCAGAGGAAGTTGACATAGCCAAAATTTGATATCCTCTTTAGACTAAGGAACATTAAAATCACTATCCCATTGTTTCAAGCCATCCAAGATGTGCCCATATACACAAAGGTGATAAAAGAATTATTTCTGAGGAAAATAGGATGTAAGGTAGAACAAACCATCAATATCACGAGAAAATTGGCTGATTTGATGATGGGGAATGCATATCATCCCAAATATGCAGACCTAGGCATATCGGTGCCAACGATAAAAATAGGAGGGTACTCACTGGTGAACAGCTTAGTTGATCTGGGTGCAGTCATCAACGTGATGCCACAAGAGACCATGTAGAAGCTAAAGCTTAGGAACCTGAAAGCCACCAAGATAGTTTTGCAACTGGTTGATCGGTTAACCGTAGCACTAGAAGGGATGCTTGAGGACATCATTATAATAGTTGATGTATGGGAATACCCAGTAGACTTCCTGGTGCTACAATAAAAATAGGACTGGGTGGTTACCCACTCATCTTGGGGAGACCATGGTTAGCTACATCTGATGTCTACATCAGTTACTGCGATGGACTCATGACTATTTTGAACAAATAGAATGTCAAGAGATTAACAATATCTCCCCCTACTCAGTCCATGGATATGTTGGGTGAACCCATGTTGATCGAGAAGAATGATAATTCATTGTCCATGCTTCAATCGGTGATGGCATTGATAGAGTTAAAGGAGGATGCCAATGAGGATGGAATTATAATAGGATTTCTACAAGGATAATCCTCCCTCACAGTTCCTGAGTCATCATTAGTGGGTGCCCAAGACCACCATACTTGGAAAATTGACATGGAAAAACATTGAATATCAGTAGTGGATTGACCCCCACATAGTTGACAGAATTAAAAGAGCTCCTAACCAAGCACCAACAAGCATTTTCTTGGGATTATTTAGATATGAAGGGAATCTTACCTAAAATATGTACACATCGGATATACCTTGAAGAGTAGGTGATCCTAGTCAGACAACAACAGAGAAGAATGAACTCAACTGTGAAAGAAATCAGCAAGGCTTAGCTACACAAGATCTTGTCTGCAGGGTTAATCTACCCGATCTCCAATAGTGAGTGGGTATCACCACTTGTGGTGGTCCCCAAGAAAAATAGGAAATGGCAAATATGTTTTGATTACAGATCACTGAACAAGGTGACTACAAAAAATCACTTCTAACTTACCTTCATTGATCAGGTGTTGAAAACACTATCCAGAAGGAAATACTTCTACTTTATGGATGGACTCAATGGGTACAACAAAATACAGATCAGGAAGGATGACCAGGACAATACAACGTTCACCTGCCCATGGGGATCATTTACCTACAAAGTGCTGCCCTTCAGGTTGTGCAATACATCAGCCACCTTCCAAAGGGTGGTGCTGAACATATTTTTGGATATGAAGGAGGAGGCAGTAGAGGTATATATGGACAACTTCACCATTTATGGAGAAACATTCGAATAAGTGACAACAAACTTGGAATGTGTGCTCTAGAAATGCGAGGAGAACAACTTATCCCTCAACAATGAGATGTATTTTATGATGATGCATGGGGGCATAGTTTTGGGACATCATCTCTCGATAGAAGGGATTAAAGTAGATCAAAATAAAATATAAGTGATTAAAGATCTACCCAACCCAAAAATGTAGAGGTAAGTGAGGAGTTTTCTTGGCTCTGCTGCGTACTACAGGTGATTCATCATCGATTTCAAAAATATCACCAAACCGCTACACAACCTACTGGTGAAGGAAGTAGAATTCATATGAATGGAGGATTATGGATGAGTGTTTTGATGCTAAAGGAGAAGTTGATTTCTACCCCAGTGTTGCAGGGTCCAAATTGGACTATTCCATTTCACATATATTGTGATGCATCCAATAATTTAATTGGAGCAGTCCTTGGGTAGAAGGATGGCAAAGAATGCTACATCATTTATTATGTCAGTAAGAATTTAGTAGAGGCTGAGCTCAATTACACAGTAATAGAGAAATAATTTCTCACAGTGGTACATACCATCAACAAATTCTACCACTACTGCCTAATCAACCGATCTAGCTCTACCTCATCCTCTTCACCAATCTTATGTTATCTCTCATCTCTATGGCTTCTCACATGTCCTAGTGATGCTACCCTCATCCCACTTGGTAATTCCTTAACTGGAAACACTCATGTTGACTCACCCCATCCATCTACCACCCCAAACATAGGGTCTTATTTTTTCTTGAACTACCATACATCATACTCTGGTGTGGTCCCCACATTTTTTGCATCCAAAATAACTAATGGCTCATCAGATATCAAGTCAAGTTGTGGCACAACTGGATCTATACCTACATCACCTGCCACTTTTTAGATCACCACGGGTAGATCTGGTCACCCCTACCACAACTCCAACTATTGCAACACCCATAAGAACATAAAATATTCTATCTACCATAGGTATTTCCCAACCACCCATCACCCTCACATAATGCAAAATAGCTACTCTAAATCATTGGCCTAATAATATGCTTCTCACCAAGGTCTCCATCTCACCCGATCCATCCTCAAACCTCCAAGATTCTCTTGGTGATACATCAAATCACCCTCATGCACCCTCTTCACCTTCTTCTCCATATCTGCCCTCCATCTCATCACATAATACACATCATTCCATCTACTCCATGTGCATTATGTGGTAACTTTGATAGCCATACAATCATGATATGCTCCCAAGACCACACCTGTAGTAGTGGACTAACACTGATGCTTGTCCACTCCATCCTCACCACTCCATGAAGCTCTCTATATACCTGTGCTAGTAACGCGGGTGTCCATGCATATACAATACTTTGCTCAACCATGTCACACACTATCCCCATAATATTCTAGGGGAATATCACCCTTGAAGTATCTAGAAAATCATGGGTAGATATCATCAACATCATCATTGCATGGTTATTAGATAGGAACTTCTTTAGCAAATACTTCACATAGTCCACTCCACCCTTTGCATCCACCCTCTTCCACCTATGCACAAACACCCTCTACAAGATGTCATATCATGCATATTTCACCACCATCATCACTATAATCTCTTATATTAGTAGCCGATATATGCTATATATATCCTCTAGGGTCACTGTCATCTCCTCTATCGGTAGGTGAAAGATGTTCCTATCAGGATCCCACCTCTCACATAGTGTAGAAATATACGTGTGGTTCACATACACCTTACACATCTCCCACACACCATAAATACCTATGACATGTAGCATAGAGGTGTAGTATTCCAAATGGGGAGGTGGTTCTCAAGTATTGGAATTATCAATTTACTATTCCCAATCTATGGACCAAATTATACAATCGTATAGTCTTTACAACTATCAATTTACGATAATAAAACGTGTATAGATCCCAAATCGTACCACTATACAATCCCAAATTGTATAGTGATAGATCTTGTATGATTTCACACTCATCCAATCTTTCAGATTCGGTTTTGCAAGCTTCCATACATAGTTTTATAACTAAACTGTTCGATTTCCCAATGCTGCCAAATCAGGTAAGTTTTCCTCAATCGCATAAACTGCCAAATTGGGTAAGTTCCTTCTATACAATTTGTAATACCTCTAGTTTACGATTTGTACTAAATGAAGGTACAAAAGATTGCCAAATTGGATGTTCTATTATGCTAATCTATATCAACTAAGTTTTGTAAAGGTCTAACATGACAATTAATCCATTTCTCTTGGCATGCAAGTTACGTCATCAAGGATTGAGAGAGTTCTATCTCCAATGGTGACTTCCAAAAATTGTACAATAGCCTTCAATACATATTTTTGGATATCATCATTATCATAGATCATTCATCAGGTCCACACCAATACTAGTTTAATCCAATTCTTCCATAGCAATGCATTAAGTATCAATAACAACCAAAAAGAAGCACATGTAATAAGGATAAACTACAAAACATCATTCCACCATTCTAGGATCGTACAGTATGTTAGAGAAAACTATGAATTGATATTCTTCCTAATTAACTATCAAAAATATCATACAATCACTAAGAGTACTCAACAATGCATCAATACTTCATACTATTCAGACTACAACATAGCTAAAACTCATAAGCATTCCCAGACTAACCATACTATCAAAAATGAAAATGGAGACTTATATAATGTTTCCCAAGCCATTCCAAAGTGGTTCCTGATGCAAATTGTTATTCACAACTGCCCATGCATAATAGAATACATAATTATGAATTTTACTAAGTCTAATCACCTTATTTATCAAATTCATGCACAATTACAACTCAAATTACATTTCCCTTGCATTTCATTGCACATTGTATGTTTTACCCTTTGGTTTGTATGGTTTACCTCCTAATTGTACACTTTATTCCTACCTATATGGTTTACAAAAACTTGTCAAAAATTTCAAACTCGAAAAATCCTTTTGTCACTTCTTCTTCTAGGAGGTGTATTTGTTCCCTACATCTTCCCTCCCCTTTACTTTGGTTGGTGTCCCCACCGACTCATATTTCTATTTCAGCTACACCTCATAATCCATGACTACAGATTTAAGGTCTTATACCTGTGTGCAAAGAATTATGCATTGATTCTTCAAATTGGCTGTGTAGTTACCCATTTCTATTGCTTTCATCCCATGCTGATTGGCTTTCTCTTTGACAATATTCAGGAGTTCCCTCAATTGTTTTTCATGATCAGTGGCACTCTTCTTCAGCTTCTCCAAAAAATGTGCTTTTGTTCAAGTTGCTACTTGTAATTATTTATTCTTATCTATAATGGTCTACAGATGGTGATTAATATCTACCTCCAAATCATGAACAGTCTCTTCATTAGCACTCAATTGTACTTTCTTATCCAAGACTATATCATTATATCATTTATTGTCCTATGTGAGATCTTCTATCTTCTTACCCTGTATTTCCAATTGCGTATATTTCTTGGCCAACTAATTTTTTAGATGTTCATCCTTTGCTATGAGTTGAGCTTCCAACTCCTTGATATTGTATTCCATCGTTTGTGAGACTTGTCACTTATCCTCCTCAAGTGAAATAATTATGGTCTCAATGTCAGCCCTATTACTTAGTAGTTCTTCCAATTTCTATAATTCTCTTCTTCCATACCCTTACTCTTCTGTAATTCTTCCTCCATTGCAACAATTTCCTTTCAAGTGGCCTCTATATCCTCTTTTTGATCTTCCTTGACTTGATAGATCTACTCCAACCCTATGCTCAACCACTCTATCCAATGTGTTAGAAATTTTAACTTCTTCAAAGTGATAGCCAATCCTACAATGACCCTCTTGTGTTCCAAATCTATCATATTCATGGTACAAGTCAAGTAATTGGCTCAATCCAAGTACAACCTCAGATGTTGCCTCTAATTGGTTCTCACTTTGTTTGGCAAGTTGTATCTTCCCAACATCGTTGTTATCTCTTCCCTGGGTAACTTCCATGGGTGTTGTACATGAATATCCATAATTTTCCATGTACACTCTTCACTACTCACCCATTCTATTATATTTTCTAACTTGATAAATACTTGTTCTTCCCACAACTTCAACTCTCCCACGCATTTAGTACAAAACTATAATTTGGTGCTAGCCATGACATTACCTATCTGAGAGAAGAAGTGTTGCACTTGGTCTTCTACCCTCTTCGCATCCTCATTAGTTTAAATTTTTGTGAACTGTGGTACCTCTAAGAGATAACTTTTTTGCATCCTCTATAGTTCTTCATCTGTAGGAGTTCGTTCTTCCTCTTCTTCCATGTGGTGATCAGAGCTTCCTCTAAGATCTATTAGTGCTTTTTATATGTTTATATTTTTTGTGGTGGAGTCTATTCCATAGTCCTCTCCACTTCTACTTCTTCCACATTCACAATATCTTGTTGAGATTATTGTTGTCCTATCGATTCCTGGAATTCTTTTTGTTTAGTTAAGCCCATCTATTTTTCTTTTGTCACCTTCTCTTCTTCCTGATTCTATTGGGTTTCCATTGTCATGACTTGTTCAACAACAAGATATTCTTGTTCCTATGATGCCTTCGTATCTTCTTGTGCATCACTTTAATTATTTTGATTCGAACCTCCTCCCATCATGAATTTGAATCGAGGCTTATTCTTTTCTCTAGACTCTTTCTTTGAGGCTTCCACTCCTGCCTTGGCTTTATTTTTTTCCTCTTGAACTATTGATACTACTTCCTATGCTATTTGCCTTACTTCTATATCCTCAAAAAATTTTAAAGATTCCAAAATTTCAAATTCATCATGCTAGAAAATTTGTGGGGATTCAACCATCTCCTATGCTCCTATTCAATTCAAATCGTGCAAATCCAGCTTCCCCGAGTCTGACTATTCTTCTTGTTGTTGTCTATACAAGCTCGACTTATTTTTCTAGAACGATATTATTTATCATTCTTTCCTGTTGTCTTCTTGTTCTTATTCATACTGGGCTAGATTACCTTCCCACAATTTCCTCCCTTTCCTGAAATGATAGCTGCTCATGTTGGCATTGTTGAAGTGCTTATTATTCTAGTTTAGGTTCCAACTGCCTAGGCCTTTTTCTTCAAGGGGGTACATCCTCCTTCGAAGAAGTATCCTCCTGTACTCTAGTGGCCCACTATACTTTATTTATCTGATAATTTTTTGGAGTCTCCTTCTGAATTAGTACTGACTTTGCCCACCTCAAAATGGTTGGTTGTCCTACCTCAATGTTCCTATTGTGGGGATTTCCTACTTACCTCCTTAAGCTTTGTCACATCACAGGAATCCTAAAAATCATGAGTATTGTAGACTCTAGTGGATCTACCTCTTTGACCCAGGAATAGATTATCTGAGTGACTCTAGACAGACCAGGTTGGGTAAGGAAACCCTAGGCAATGGGTTCATATATTTAACATTATGATGCAATCACCCATACATTACCAGATTTTATGATATAATATTTTCTTAATTATCTTGTGACCAAACCAAGCACTATTAAAATATATTAAGACCAAATCGATGCCATGTCCATTGGGTAGTCATAGCAGGTTTATATTTGTTGACTCAAAAAGGAAAAGGTAAGGAGAACTAGTTTGTTTTCATTCATTCAAATTATGTAATCAATAAAAATGATTAAACTAGCAAAAGAAGGCGTCACCCACATATTCAGATTACAATAATATGTAAATAAGCAAACATAGACCAAGAACACAGAAAATTCCAGGAATAGAGTTGGAGTTGTATTTATATAAAAATATTTACATATAACAAGCCCGATAGAGTGCTCGGGTCCTATATGATAATGACTACAATGACTCCCCCATTCAAATAATGTAACAGGGGGTTATTTCTCTCCATCCTGTATGTAGTGATGTGTGAGTCTCCAAATTTGGTGCATTCCACATAAAATAATCTCAGTGAACAACGCTTCCTGAACAGTCCCTCAAAAATGGTAGAAGAAAGGGTGAGGTAAGGAAGATAGAAAAACACACACAAGAGAAAATACAACTAACTCTTAGACACAGCTATGCCTGGACTCAAGTTTTTCTCTCAGAGGTTTGATAAAAAATGTCACTGCTGCAATGGTTTTCTATATATAGAGTTAGGTGTTGAAGAGGGGCTGCAACTACTTTTCTCATCGGCCCTCCATTTGGCCTGATCTCTTCCTCGCAAAAATGTGGCAGAATCAAAACTGGGCACGTGGCCCATGTCCTTCTCTTCACAAGGATGATGGTTATTATTGCGGTCTATCCTTACCACTTTCTTGCACTGGTAATTTTGGTGTGCTTTGATCGTGAGCTTTCCCTGGTGTACTGGGTCCACTCTATCTTATTCGTTCTCCTTTTGATTCTGCCAACTTTTCCATCCTTGATGCAACAATAAAACATAGCCTTTCTACTGACTTGTCACCTTTCTTTATCTTTTTGTAATTGTCCTGCATTCATAGATGCTATCAGTAGTACCATGTTTCTCACATATAGGTAAGTATACATATATAAAAATATATATTTGCTTTCTTTCAATACTCGGCTAAGGAGGGTTACTACACCTGTTCAATTTTTTGCTAGGAGCCTCTACAAGATAAACCATCCACCTGCCTCTTTCTTAAAACATGGGGTGCATGAATTTAAAATGGGGCACATGAAATTGTGTACCCTTTAAGACCTTTGTGCACTCCATATGAAATGGGGTGCACAAATTTAACATGGGGCACATGAACTCGCACGCCCCTCAAATTTTCATGCGCTCCAAAATTAGAGCAAAAATTAAAGTTGTTGGAATTCAACAAAATTTCTCAAGAATATAAATAGGCCAAATGGATACTCAAATCAATTGAGATCATAAAAAAATTCTTCATGGTTCATGAGATACGTCACTTCAAAATTTTATGTGAATCGGGGTGTGCAAGTTTAAGACCTTCGTGTGCTCCATAGGAAAATGGGGCACACAAATTTAAAATGGGATGCACAAAATAATGCACCCTTTAAGACCTTTTTGCACTCCATAGGAAAATGGGGCACACAAATTTAACATGGGGTGCACGAACTCGCGCGCCCCTCAGACTTTTGTGTGCTCCAAAATTAGGGTAAAAATCAAAGTTCTTGGAATTCAAAAAAATTTCCTAGGTGTATAAATGGGTCAAATGGGTACTTAAATTAGTTGAGATCATTAGAAAATTCTTCACAGTTCATGAGATACATCACTTCAAAGTTTGACATGAATCAAGACACATGAGTTTAAGACCTTTGTGTGCTCCATAGGAAAATGGGGCACACAAAATCATGCACCATTTAAGACCTTTGTGTGACCCATAGGAAAATGGGGCACACGAATTTAACATGGGGCACATGAACTTGTGCACCCCTCAGATTTTCGTGTGCTCCAAAATTAGGACAAAAATCAAAATTTTCAAAATTTGACAAAATTTTCCAAGTGTGTAAATGGGCCAAATGGGTACTCAAATCAGTTAAGATCATCAAAAATTTAATCACAATTCATGATATATACCAATTTAAATTTTTACATGATATTATTGTAAATTGCTATTCCTAGAAAAATCTAGCACTTAATATTCATAAAATTTAGTTCCATTGTGAAGAGTAGATCAATTTCTTTCCCCTAGTTTTTGGATTAGCTCAAATGGAGTCTTCTAGATCAAGTTATGGCCATATCAATTTACATCCAAATGCAGGGCAAAAGTGACAAAATTAGAGTAGGCCTGAAATGAAATTCAATTAATTAAGCCTCTAACAAACTTCAAAAATGCTCATTCCAAACCATTGCCACTAGACCCCGGTCTTCAAGATACGCAAATATCATAATTTTTGCAAGCTATAAATTTAGATTAAACCCAAGCCTTAATTTTTTGGAATCATCAAAAATTGGGTCTTGCACCCTAAGCTCACCTAGACATCAATTCAATGATATTTTTCAAAAACAATGGGGTGAAAACTAAGTTTTAACAATGGGGTAAAATAGTTCCTAGGTTATGTCAAACCTGGAAAGCGGATTCCCATATCCATAACAACATTTAATAACAATCCAATATCATGGAAAGTCATCCCAAAATTCTTAGGTCTTTTTTTTTAGTACTTCATCCATATTTTTCTCTAGATAGGTACTCCACATACTGAGCCATCCAAATTGGCATCTATGTGGCTCGTGTGTCCCTTGAAATTCGATCCATCATAGTATTCATGGCACATGGCTAATATTTCCCTCTCAACTAGATTTGTTTAATTTCTCGAGTCCCTACACTCAAGATCTTTGCATCGGTTGGTGATTTCACATTGGTAAGTGAAGTGATGATACGATGTGTCTCAATCAGATCAACCAACTTCTTAACTACCTCTGTTCCATATGCTGGTAATCCAAATATTTTCTTGAATGCCTTTTTGTGACTTCCATATTTTTTGACCTCTTTCCTACATTTACATAGGTAAGTCTGGTTGCAGGATTATACACCTGAACCATCTGTAACAGATAATTGTAGAAGGTCTTTTGGTGTGGTGGCACTTGTGCTATTACAACTACACCAAGCTTCTCAAACTATTTCCTCCATGGATGGTTCTTGTTTTCTTCATTACTCCACCACTTCCTACATGTCTCTCCTTAATTCTGTATGAATGATATACTCATTATCTCAACCTGGCTCTCCTCAAGTTCATTTCTTAGATCCTCATCAAGATCTGGGTAATGTAGTTCACTTCTCAACTCCCTCATCAGGATCCTCTCTTGTGCCATTTCTTCCTCTCAAAATCTTGATGGTGTCCTTCTTCGATCAACCCTCCAATACCTCTACCCTCTCCATGGCCTGTATCCTTCTCTCCTCCAAGGATGAGTACCACACCAACCGTGGTACTGAATTTGTTTCTCTTGGTATTGTCACAAATGTGACTCTCTCTTGTGCAGGAGTATAGGTGATCGTTCCACTCTATTGGTTGTAATTCTTCTTAACCGGTATTTGAACTTTTCTACTGAAATTATTTTCTTGCCATTCATCTAGTTAGCTTGCTACTTGAACATTATCTATTCTACAATTAGAAGTGTTATAGAAATTGTACAGTCTACTATAAAACATATAGTATACGCTTCAACTTGCTCCTATACGGTTTCCAAATCAACAACCACCTCCAAATCGTACAATCTTCTTAAGTGCTTCAAACTATTCAATATTTTGCAAATCGTACATTTGTTGCACCAAAACATAAAAGGCTCATACCACTCCATACAATATCCCTATCTAGCTATTTGCCTTCACTAAATTAATACACTTTCATATGATTCCATATGATTTTCTCAAAAATATTAAAATAACCCTAAAATTGCTTGAAATCACACAATATTTCCCTAAGAGTGTACAATATGCTCCCTAAATCATACAATACGTCCTTTGAAACCCTTTTTCACTTGAATTTTACATTTTTCACTTCTCCTCCATGATTTCTCATCGACCTAGTTCCTAAAATGCCCCGATCTATCTTTTTAGTACCATTGTAGAGCAATTCTTTAGATTTTCATCACTTGGCACAATTTACCCCCCAAAATAATATTTTTTGGTTGTAATGCAGGGTTGTACGGTCTTATCCTTCCTTTCCTCTACCTTCTCCAATTTTTTTTGGCCACTTTTATTAGATTAGGGCTTGTAATAGTCTTTCTCCTACAATTTCTTTACTCTAGCTCCAATCCGCAACTTCTTCGAACCCTGGTGTATATTTTTCCACAATCTGGTTCGTTCTTGGATGCCTTCTACTACAAACCCTTGTTTTTCTTCAGCTTGAACTTGAAATCTACTTTTAATGGAGTCAAAACCCTTGTTTTTCTTCTCTGGTTTGATTTTCTTGAATGCAAAAAGTCTCCCTAGTGCAAATTTAGAAATGGGTCATGCAAACTTGTAGTTCACTGATGAATTTTTAATGCCCATGTGGTAGATTTCATTCAGTTGCATGCTTTCCACCTTCGTTCTCTTGAAATTTTTGAATTCCTCCTTGTATGATTTGTAAAATTGCTAAGGTTAGCCTTGTATTTAAATTGTTATCATACCCTAACCGCTTTAAATTTTAAAATTGTGCCACTTTGCATATATTTTCATCTTTATTTTTCAAATTATTGACAACTCATTACTTTTCCATGTGATTTTATCTTTTCACATGCTTTTTCGATAACACATTGTTCCACACATGTGAACATTAAATGTGATGGTTGAAAATTGTACAATTGCACCTAAAATCATACAATGTATGGTCTAAATCATACAACATGCCTCTTTGTATGATTTCACATGTACTTTTTCCATTTTATTGCTTGTACAATCTCCCACTTATGCTTTTTCAGCTTTAAAATAAATTTGTATGATATATCACTTAGAGAATTTTTCTATTTTCTCTCTTTGAAGAGGTCGTCGTGTCTAATTTTCAACCCACTTTCTTCTTAATTTCATCCTAAGGATTTTCACAACTAAGGTATTTTATTTTTTTCTTTTTCTTTTTTCATTTCCTAATATATTTACACTTACCATTGTGGGAATCACATAGTAACATCCACTTGTATGATACCATCGGATTCTTCTCTTGGAGGTTTGATCATGATATTCTGAGAAGGGCAATTCATCTCCACTTGTGATGTTATTGAGTTCCTTGGCCTTCCACTACCATGTGTACAATTTGGAATTATACAATTACAAGCTAGAGTATCTTCACCTGGTGTCCCTTCCTTTTGTCATGCAAGTGATTGATCCCTTGGTAGTGGTGTCCTTACTACTCTACTATAATTTGAGTGACTTCTCTACCTATCTCCTCGGATCAATTCTAGCTCCAGACTTGGTGATCGGATCCTTTGTTGTCCTTGGTTTCTTTCATCTACAAAATGCACTCTTCCTCTTCTAGCAAGGCCTCTACCATGCAAGTGTCTTCCCCATCCTATTCCTCTTGATATCGAGCTTCTTTGTGCCAGTGGTGATTCCTCCCTTCCACCTCGAGTAATCCTCTACCACCTACCACTCTTTGAGGTCCTCATCGAATTAGTGGTGGTTTTCCCAATGGATACTACCCTATAGGATTAGGTAAGATCCCTCTCATCCTTGGTATACCTTGCAGATTTCTTGTCTAGTTCATACATGCTAAGGATGCATCTCCCGGCCATATAGGAGTAGGGGGTTAGAACCTTCCTTGTCCTCTTCCTCCTCTAGCTGTAACATCACCTTGAATTCATTCATTCCATGGTCGAATACCTCCTTCCCTTCCTGGCTAAAGCCTTAGGGATCCTTGTCTATTCATTCTTCTCGTTGCTTGGTTATCATGAATTATTACTACCAACTCAATGTTGACTAGTGAACTTCAACTTTATCTTACACTTGGTGACAATTGTTGTAGTGCTTTGATTCTACGATCTACATGTACTAAGCGAAATCTCCATATTCTTTCCTCAAAGCATCTTTGTGGAGATGAGGTTTCCAAGATCTCTCTATATGCATCAAAAAAATCTATCTCAAAACTTGAGTCATTTTGATTATCTTCTCTTTGTTCTACCTAATCTATTGGTAAATTCATCAGTCTCTCCAATCTCCTTACTTCTCTCCTTTGTCTTCTTAATTATTGATGGGCTATTATATATGCTTGTAGATCAAGGTTGGTTTGATGCTCTTGTGATCTCCCTATTTGCTGATGTGTTGTTGTACATGTTGGGGGATCATGGTTATCCTAAGGATTCTGGGGATTCCTTGGGAAATCATCATCATCATTGCTTTCTGTGCTAGGTTCCCTTACTAGCCAAGGCATTCCTTCATCATTGGAGTCACTCAAATCCACCTGTGCATTGCCTTGTGATTCAGGTGATGTGGTTGCTTCCTCAATATCTTGCCAAAGCATCTCTACATCTTCATTCATCATTGGTGGATCACTGGGTGGTACCTATGAACTTGTGCTTGCACCATCATTTCTTATACCACTCCTTGGAGTTATCCCCTCATTATCCTTAGCTTCCCCTTCTAGTTCCTATAACCTAGCTATTATTTGTTCATCCAACCTTTATATTATGCTATCCAATTCTTGGATGGTTTGTTCTCTCAACCTTGCATTATGACCTCGCAACGTTTGATATTCCTCCTATAGTTGTTGAGTCTGTAGTTGCATTCTCTACTGTAATAGCCCTATCTAAGCTAATGGAGTAAGTCCAACCAATTATTCATCAATGGTCTCGTTCCTATTCTCTTCTAGAACTTCCATTTCAAAAGTGTCCACTCTATCCTCATATCATACTATTAATCGTATCCTTCTTCGTCCTTCATCTTGTTGGGGTAGTTCTCTACGCTCCACCCAAGGATACATCATATTCCTATTTACTTGGGGTGCTTCTTCTTACCTTCCCCTATTTTTGGGTAAAATTACTATCTCCTAATATCCTCTTTCATTTGGAGGAATCCACTCTTCATCTTCCTCTATTACACGTTTTGTCCCATCTATAAATCTTACATGCACCCATAATCTTCTTCTTTCTCTGGGTTGAGGTGCCAAATCCTATTGTTCTATAGTTGGTCTTGTCTCCTCTCCTTCTATGAATAAGTGTGTGAGTCCCATGTCAGGCTCTTCCTGTGATGGACCTTGCTCACCTTGAGTCCTCCGTTGAGCTTCTGCTCGTCTTCTTTATTCTATCTCTTTTGAAGAAATGAATAAGCATTGTACTTTGTAAGGCTTCAACTTTGAGCCATTTATAATGTCAGGTACCTCAGTCCCATTCAAGTTTTGCAACTTGACTGCTCCATTATTCATTACTTCTACCACTTTGTAGGGACCAAGCCATAACGTCTTCAACTTACCGGGCTTGATTTCCTGCTTCCCATTAAACTTTAGAACCAAGTCACCCGGACTAAGTTCTAACTTCCTCAAGTGTTTGTCATGCCACAACTTTCTTCTTTTCTGAGCTACCTCAATCACCCATTGTGCCATGAATCTTCTTTCATCTAACTTGATCAATGTTGTCAGTCGCTCTTCCAAAATTTCTTGATCACCCAAGCGATGCTCTATGCGACTCTCAAACTTGGTATCAAAAATTCAACTAGCACCACTACCTCTTGTCCATACATCAACTGGAAAAGTATATGCTTTATTTTTGGTTTAAAAGTTGTTTGTATACCCACAAAATAGATGGTAACCTTTCCTCCCAATCTACTCCTTCTATTCCATAGGTTTTATACAAAGTAGATACCAAGACTTTATTTGTTGCTTTCGCCTACCCATTCGCTCTGGGATAGTATGGACTAGACAATGAATGTAAAATTCTGAATTTCATTGTCAGCATCTTGATGATTTCATTGACAAAGTGTCCTCCTCGGTCACTTGTTATCTGTAGAAGAATGCCAAACCTTGTAATTACCTACTCGTACAAAAATATTGTTGTACTTTTGACTGAGTTGTTAGGTAATGCCCTCGCTTCGACCCACTTTGTCAAGTACTCCATTGCTACCACAATGTACCTGCACTTCCTTCTTCGATATGTTTTCAATGGTTCGATGAAGTCCAATACCCATATTTCAAATAGTTCTTGGGGTTGTGATGGATGCAAAGGTATAAAGTCCCTCTTTACTGGATTCCTAGTCCTTTGACAAGTATCACATGCTTTTACATACTCTTTTACATCATTATACAATGTGGGCCACCATAATCCTGCTAGTAATATTTTTCTAGTGGTTGCATCTGGTCCCATGTGCCCTCCTGCTAAGCCTTCATGAGCTTCTTTCAATGCCATTTTGACTTCTTCCTCCATCACACATCTTCATAAAATACCATCGCTTCCCATATTATACAATAATCTTGCTATCAGTTGGAAGGGTGCTGACTTCATAATCACTTTCTTTTTCTTGGTTGCCATGATTTCTTGTGGCAACTCTCCTGTGGAAAGGTACTGGCCAATCAATTTGTACCACGATGGAAAAACATTGATGGTAAATAACTACGCATCAGGGAATTCATCTGGAACCCCTGTTCCTGTAGGCTCTCCTGATCGTATCCGAGATAGCTGGTTTGCAATTACATGCTTCTTACCAGGTCTCACTACTACTCGGAATACGAACTCCTGTAGGGTGATGAGCCACTTGTTGACTTATCCATGTATCATCGATTTGTTTATCAAGTACAATAGGGCTTGGTGATCTACATAAAAATAAAAGGTATTTTCCAGTAGGTAATGCCTAAACTTCTAGACTGCATATACCATTCCCAAATATTCTCTTTCTATTGTACTATAATTTCTCTTCACCCTTGACAATAGGTGACTAGCAAAGAAAATAGGTTGATCCAGCCTAGACTATCCTTCTTGTGCCAAAGCACATACGATTTCAAAATTTGAAGCATCAATATGGACATGGAATTCCTTATCCCAATTTGGGAACACCAAAATTGGGCTACTTACAAGCTTGGCCTTCAACTCCTCAAAGGCTCCTTGGTGCTCCTCTATCCATCTAAAAGGAATATTCTTCTTCATCAACGAATCCAATGGATAGGATACATGTGCATAATTCCTGATAAACCTTCGATAATACCCATCGATCCAAGGAAGGTTTTAAGTGAACTCACATCATATGGTTCTTCCATGTGCAATATCACATGGATCTTATCAAGATCTATTTTTAATCCCTCACTGCACACTATGTGTCCTAGAAACTTTCCATACGGTACCATCAGGTAACACTTCCTAGGGTTTAATGAGATTTGTGCATTTTTGCACCTACTCATACATTCACTAAGGGTAGGAAGATGCTCCTTGATCTTCCCATAAATGGACCAATCATCCAAAAATGCTTTGAAGTTCCTTGTTGCCAATTGATCAAATATATACAGTATGATGCATTGAAATGTAGCTGGGGTATTATAGAGCCCAAATGGCATTCGATTGTACACATATATGCCATTATCCACAATAAATGTGGTCTTCAGCTTATCCTCCTCGGCTATACTTATTTGATTGTAACCCAAAAATCCATCCAAAAATGAATAGATCTCATGTCCTACGACTTCCTCCAGGATGGAATCTGTGAAGGGAATAGGGAAGGGGTCCTTAATAGTTACTGCATTTAGACTCCTAAAGTCCACACATATTCTGATTTTATCCACTTCCTTCTTCAAGGTGACCACTATAGGTGATACCCACTCATTGGTCATAACCCTAAAGATGATTCCTACCTCCAACATCTTCTCTATCTTTGCATTCACTAATGTAGCATATTTTGGGTTCATCCTATACGGTCTCCTCCTTACGGGTTGTGCTCCAAGAATTAGTGTAATCTTATGGACACATAACTCAGGTGGTACTCCCTTCAAGTCCTTGTATTTCCATGCAAATACATCCTTATATTCCAAGAATATCTTAAAAGTTATCGCTTTTAGTATAGGGTTCCAATCATCACCATAGTGAATCATCCTAGGTTCATCCTTCGTCCCTAGATTGATGTCCACTATTCGAGGTCCTTCATATTTGATATTCTCCGACTCACTTGTTGCTTTCTCCACATTCTTTGGGTGTGTTGGTCTTGCATCAATTTCCACATCTCCTACTGTATACTTTGCAAAAAAATTTTGGAAATGTCCATTTCTCTTCCACCTCCTTCTTAGGTTCTTGGCTGACTTTGGTTTCATCTTGTTTTTCCTTGATCTCCTCTAAGTCAATACAGAGGCATTTGGGCTGAAAAATTTTGTACTCCTCCATTTTCCAATGAAGAAGTCTGCTATTAGATCTAGCTTCATCTTCACTACATTCATCCAGGTACAACATTCCTTCTCCATCTGGTTCATATCCTTCATCTCTTGAGGAATTTTTTGATTCATCGATCGTGGCTACATCCTCACTGACCTTTTGATTAGTCAGATTAATCATATATTTGTGTTGTCCCTTCTTGAAAGTGATCTGATTCTTTCCCCAGTTGTGATTAAATTTGGCTACATGTAGCCATCCTCTTCCCAATAGAGCATCGTATGCAGGCTTTTGCATAGTAATCACAATGAAATCCAAGACAAACTCTTGGTCAACTATCACCACTTGTTGTGTTATCAAGACTCCCTTTGTCTCGATACCATACTAGTCAGCACCATATAATCAAAATATCGATGCCCATAGATATGGAGTGCCCAGTTCTAGCCAAATCCTTTCAGGTAGCACATTGATGCTAGATCCTCCATCCACAATAACTTGTGTCAATCTGTGCCCTAGGATCTCCATATGAACTAATGCGGGTTTCTTTCCCACATCAATCATCAATATAGTAGGACCCATGAATTGGTATTTTTGTTTCTTTTCTTGAATTGGTTGGCTCTGCACTTCCATCACCTTATGAGGTTGTATCTCTTCCACCATCGCTTTTTGTAATGATGGGATAGCTTCCAATAGGTTAGCCACTTTGATCTCTATTGTGGTGTCCAAAACTTGTGTTTCTAGACTCTGCACAATTACCTTCTCTTTTGATGGTTTTTTTAGTTCCTTTTCTTCTACTAACTTCACTTGTTTAGCTTTTTGTGCTTCATCTTGTAATACTTTCTTTGCTACTTGCCAACGCTGCTTTTCTTTTGTTGGCTCTAGATACTTATCCTTTTTAGCCCGATTCCTTGTCATGGCTAAAACTTCCTAGGTTTCCTCTTTAACTTGAGGAACCTCGATATCTAAATAATTTACATTTTATGGGTTACTTGAACTCGCCTGCTTGGGGCAATTTGCTTCCTTGTGGTTACCTAGACCACACCACCTACACATGTGTGTAGTGTTTACTTGTTGCATTTCTTGTCTCTAAGGTGAAGGATAATTTTTCATGAAATGCCCCCACTCTTGGCAATTACGATATTGTATGATCGGCCTCCCTTCCGAATCATACTACAAATGGCTCTGTCCTCCTTGCCGATTTCCCTGGTTTGATCTTCCACCTCATCGACTATTTCTATAACCACCACTTGTTGCTTGTTGCCCACTTCCTAGGGTCTTTGGTTTCTCTTCCTGCTCCTGGATTGTTAGGACCTATGGATGTACTCTTGCATTATATGGACATAGCATCACCTCGTGTCCCATCATGTTACAGATATGACAATAATAATTCTATGGATACTTTACATTTGTATGACCTTCAGTTTTGCATTCTATGCACCAAATATCATTCCTGTCAGGCTTTCTTCTTTGTTATTTCATGATCTTGTCAAACTCCTGATGAAATGATGCTACTGTTCTCCTGTATAGTGTCATATTCTCCACTATCTAAATCATTGGACTTGGGATGAGATAAAATTCCTATGTATGTCTATTTTGATTCACTTTCAAAATTATTTGCATGCTTTACAACTTCCTCATACATTTTTTATGGTACTGCCTTCATATTTTTCTTATATTTTGGTAGCAATCCATCTACAAACCACCACTTCACCAATACATCTGCCAAAGGCATCTGCATCTTATCGACTAACTGCTTTAGTCTATGGTTGTATGATTTTACATCTTCATTAGGCTTTTTCTTCATCATACAAAGTTCAATAACAATGTCTCCATCATCCTTCAAAGGATAAAATTCCTCAATGAATTTCTCCTTCACTTGATTCCAAGTCTAAAAATCTACTATATTTTCCCTCTTCAGATACCAATCCATCGTCAATCCTCTCAAGGTAGTAGGAAATAAGGTTACCCATTCATTTGGATGATCTACACCATTTTCCCTCCAAATGGTTATACAGGTTTTGATATGTCTTATGGGGTCTTCCTTACCCTCACCTATAAAAGGTGGACATCTCTGCTTGGCTACCTTGTTAGCCATATTCGAAGAATCATCCTCGTCACTTGAGGTATCCTATGGAATCTCTATCTGATTCCTCCTTGGGGGTGTTTTACTACACTCATCATCAAAAGTTTCTATCTGAGGTATCTTATTCTATCCCACCAGTCATTGACCAAACTCACGTGCATCTTCACTCTATGACTTCCTTCACTAATGTGAGGGAGATGGTCTTGGTCCTTCTTCCTAAGACCTCGCACCTTGTTGCCCTGGTGCCTGACTCCCATCCTCTGCACTCCCTTGCAACCCTTCCATTACTTTCTTAGGTGTCACCATCCACTCTCCTTCCTCTTGCACTACTTCTCTATCAACTTGCTCCTCTATGTTAGGTGGTTCTAGTACCTCCTCTTCTATCTCTATCAATAATACCTCAAAATATCCTTCTTTAGATGCCCAAAATTGCTCTATTTTTTGTTCAAATGTACTATGGTATGAGTTACTGGTATTCTCTCTTTGAGAAATTCTCATGCTCCTTCTTACTGGAATTTTTTCCCATACTTTCTATCTCCTACGCCTTTGCACACTGGTGTCTATCATTCACCTCCAGTTTTGTAGTATTCTTACTTGTCAATTTGACCCGTTTTAACAAAAATGCCAAGTTTGATAAGGCAACAATGCCAAATGTAGCATAGGGGTGTAGTATTCCTAGTGGGGAGGTGGTTCTCAAGGCTTAGAATGATCAATTTACTATTCCCAATTGATGGACCAAATCGTACAGTCATACAGTCTTCACAACTATCAATTTGCGACCATAAAGTAACTTGTACGGATCCCAAATCGTACCATTGTACGATCCCAAATCATACAGTGATGGAGCTTGTATGATTTCACACTCAACCAATCCTTCAGATTTAGTTTTTCAAGTTGTCATACATAGTTTTGTAACTAAATTGTTTGATTTCCCAATGCTACCAAATCGGGTAAGTTTTCCTCAATCGCATAAACTGCCAAATCGGGTAACTTTCTTTTGTATGATTTGTAAGAGCTCTGGTGTACGATTTGTATGAAATGAAGGTACAATAGATTGCCAAATTGGATGTTCTACTATGCCAATCTCTCTCAAATAAGTTTTGTAAAGGTCTAACATGGCAATTAATCCATTTCTACTAACATGCAAGTTACATCATCAGGGTTTGAGAGAGTTCTATCTCCAATGGTGACATCCAAAAATCATACAAAAGCCTTCAATACATATTTATTGATATCATCATCATCACATATCATTCATCAGGTCCACACTAGTGCTGGTTTAATCCAATTCTTCCATAGCAATGCATTAAGTATCAATAACAACCAAAAAGAAGTACATGCAATAAGGATAAACTATAAAATATCATTCCACCATTCTAGGATCATATAGTACGTGAGAGAAAACTATGAATTGATATTCTTCTTCATTAACTATCAACAATGTCATACAATCACTAAAAGGTACTCAACAATGCATCAATACTTCATACTATTCAGACCAGAACATAGCTAAAACTCACAAGCATTCCTAGACTAACCAAACTATCAAAAATGAAAAGGGGGCCTTATATAACATTTCCTAGGCCATTCCAAAGTGGTTCCTAAGGTAATTTGTTATTCACAACTGCCCATGCATAATGGAATGTATAATTATGACTTTTACTAAGTCTAAACACCTCATTTATCAAATTCATGCGCAATTACAACTCAAATTGTATTTCCCTTGTATTTCATTTCATTTCATTGCACATTGTATGGTTTTCCCTTCAATTTGTATGGTTTACCTCCTACTTGTATGATTTGCTCCTACTTGTATGGTTTACAAAAACTTGTCAAAATTGTCAAAACTGGGCAAATCCTCTTGTCACTTCTTCTTCTTCTGGGAGGTGGATTTGCTGCCTACATGATGCATAGCCAATCCTCATACTCTACACACCATGCATCCTACAGTGCTATTCTAAATTTTTACAATCGATTTCAAGTAAAAATCTTCTTCACCTGCTACAGATCACATACCACATGTCAAATACCACTCACAAGATCTAAAAAAAACAACATTGTACATCACATAAATTTGTGTATTTTATTTTCTAAATTAAATATGTAAATTTCATCATCTATAAATTTTCATAAATACATTCATTAAATGCATTACATTTTCTTTTTCATATTGTAAAAATTTGCAAAAAAAAAAAGAAGCACAAAAACACATATTCGCATGACCTCGTGCGAACCACTCAGTTTGCACAACCTTGTGCAAACCTTTTGTTTCCAAAAATTTCAATGCATGTGCTTTTTCCACTCATCACATAGTCCAAAAATATATTTCACACACACACAAAACATCAAAAACACACCAAATTACACAAAAACATGCACAACTCCATCCATACATGCATTCAAAATGAGGTCATCAACCAAAAGTTAAAACGGTCAAACAAACACAGATTTGGATACCCATTTGGCCCAATAATTTTATGCACTCATCAGTTTTCACATGTATGCATTCTTAAATCAAAAACCACACATCACATCTCATTCACGTTTTTCAATAGTAAAAAATACTCGCATACAAAAATAAGCAGCAACCCATGATACCCATTTGGCCTTTTTATCACAAAGTGCATTCATTTCACTCTTATCTCACATACACACCTAATATATTCCATTTCAAATACATATAATATTCATTTACCCTAGAAATTCATGCACATTTCAAGGAAGTATAGTTCTCTTACCTTTGGCATCACCTCCCCCACACTCATACTCACTGACGTACTCGCCATTTATTCCCATTCAATTCATATCTCGGTAGCACTTTGCTTCTACTTTTCTCTTCCACAGCCACTTTTCTTTCGTACTTCACATGCAAATGATGTCAAAAAATCATTTTCATGTTTTAAAATGTGCTTTTCATAGATTTGCACCCCACACATGTAAACCAATAGATTTGCATGCCCCACACGAACCACCCCCATTCACATTATCCTGTGTGAACCACTTTTTCCTAGTCAAATTCATCACCCCTGCATCAAATTCTTCTTGGATTCCTTCCAATTCTCATTTTTTGCCCTTATGCCATTTAAATATTTTCCATTTCTTCTTCATCATTATCAATTGTTCGCTGCCAATTTTTTTTTCTCCATCGCCAACTCAGCGCTTGAGGGGTTAGTCATCCAACACATCAAAAGCTACATTGCAGATGATAATATAACCAAACATCCAATCATGGATGCAAAAAATGCCTAGGAAATTTTTTGCTAAAGATTATCTCAAATCCTCATGCTAGGACAAATACAAAAGTGAAATTTCTCTTCTCAATCAACACTCCAATCCAAAACAAGTCAATGTTTGATAAACCTCAAAATGCCTCTGATTGTATACATCTCATGGATTCCTTTCTTCATTGTGGCAGTCATAATACCACTTTCGAATGAAGCTCCTAAAATTTCTACCCTACGAATTTAATGGTTTATGAAATATTGTCAAAAGAGCTCATCAATCAATCAAAAGAAAAAATTAGCAGACACTTTTTTCTTCCACAATTGAAACATTTCAAGTTGATCATAATGTAAGGCAATCTTACACCTTCCCTTGAAAGCAATCATTACAATAATGTAAAGTGTTGTATCCAATCACAAACCATTTTTATCAATGTGTCTCACAATCATCCACAACTCATAAAATCACAAATTCTTTATCTTATAATCATTCCATCAATTCATATCATCAATTTTTATACTAAATCGTGTTTCCACACAATTTAGTACAAAAAGGGGTAAAATGTAGACACCCAAAAGTCATACATTGCCCATTTACTCATCTTCATAGCCAATAAATATGCAAAACCCATTAAAATTTCATAAATTGGCTAAAAATACTATTGATTTATCAAAATCACTATTCATCATCCTTAGCCCCCTTGGGCTAGCTAATCCCCTTCCTATACTTAACTCTAGATCTTCATGTGACATCATTCCCAACTCAACTAAGTTTGAATTCTCCACCATGGTCAAAAAGCACTTTATGGTCAAAAGTCAACATTTTTGGTAAAAATATATTTTATGGCTAAACACATGCTTAATTAGATCTAATATTGATTTAAACTAAGCCTGCCACCTCACCTAGTCTACTTTGACTAGCCTAGCCTAGCCTTACCACCTCTCACCTAGATATTTCTCCACCTCACATTCCCTTGGGTCATAAATGAAATATGGAGACTTTTACACACAAAAAGCAATTTTTAATTAAAATATATTTCCAAAAAGGTGCTAATAAATTCCAAATGGCTATTTTTATCCAGGTCAACATGACTTGTGGATGGGTGAGGGATTCTCTCACCCAACCTTATTTATGAGCCATGATACCTTAGAGGACACCTCTTAGGTGGACACCTCACCACACACACCTCACATGGGACACCTCATCCCCTCCCCCTCACCTTGGCCAAGTCTATAAGTAGAAGGCCATTTCCACCATTTTAGAGAGACCAATTTTAGCTTACAAAAACTCTGCAAAAATTACTCCAAACATAGCATCCATCACCCACCCATCACACATCCATCATATTTGCATTGCAATAGTAATTTAGTTGCTTTCATAGTTTCCTTGTGATTGAGACAAGTTATCAACATCAAAAGGACAATTTTTGAAGGTGACTCATTGAAAAAGCAAATAAGCAGCAGCACTAAGACAACTCAAAACCACATCTTGCAGATTCGATCACAAAAGATAGGTTTGCATGCCCTCGTGTGAGCCTTTTGGTTCAAACCAGGTTTTCATCCCCCATGCGAACCTCTGCTAAAACAAATAGAGATTATAAGACAAGTAAATATAGCATAGTTTAGAGTTTTATATTATTTTTATTATATTTTAAGCTTATTTAAAGAGTATTTTGTCTTTATAAACATAGGGTTTGACTGAGGCAATCCTACAAATATTGTAACCACCTTTTTCAGGCCAATAGGTACATTAAATACATCAATCCAGTGGTGGCCCACGCTCAAGAAGCCCATCAACACTGAGGAACACCAAAAATATAGATCCTAGTACCTTTAGACACATCTAAAAGAATTTCCTTAGGGAAGACCCAATTGTAGCCTTCAAGGCAAGAATTGTAAAAGGATATCACTATGTAATCTTCTTTTTATTTTCAATAACAAATGCAATGGAGTCTCTACAATTTTTAAATGAAGGATTATAGTGTCCTTTTGGTTGGTTTTATGTGTTTTATAAATATTTTAAATAATTCACAATGCTTAATATTATAGGATACATTTTCCAAGAAATAAGGATTGAAGAATATGTAGAAAAGGAAGGCATAAGTCTATTAAAGTTACCATGATGAAAATAGAGGATAATAACCAAAATTTAAGAATCAAGAGTTTTTATTAAAGTTACATTTTTTCTTGATGAAGATTTAACTTCAATATAAGAAGAGGAGAGAAGGGAATTGGAAAAAAGGATAACAAGTAATGAAAGTAAATGAACATGGTTAAAAAATGGAAAATCTTATATAACTAGTCAAAATTTCATAGACATAGTAGTACAACAAGAAGAAATAAATGGGGAATCAAAGAAAGTAAATACAATGAGAAATGAAAGCAGATGGGAATGTGTAAAAAAAAGGCTTGCATTTGTAGTCAGTGGTGTCAAAATAATAAGAAAGTGGTCCTCTCTAAGAGTAGTTAAATATAATATATTGGAACTACAAAGGCTACCCTTAGAGGAGAGGACCTAGGCTAAGACCCATAGAAAAAGGAAGAGATATAATATATCTTAAGAAAACACATGAGCATTATGGGTGCAAGACCCCAACTTTTAAAGGATATAGGAAGATTGCAATATGTAATAAAAAAACAAGAAATATAAATGAGTGTGGAGGAATAATGGTTTTGACAAAGGAAATATAAGCTAAAAATATTTAGTTGGAGAAAGAAGACTCAAATAAACAATATATTGAATTAAAAGAATGGAAAAGAAAATAAATATTAGAATTGCAGCTTGATCTTTTTCTCCACAAACATCAAAAATCTACAAAAAATATTGAATGGCTTATGGGGATCCATATGCAACTTTAAAGAGAGACTTCTTGTTGTACTCTCAACTTTAAGAGATACTTCTAAAATGGGATTCCAATGTAATGACAACAAGTGCGTAAACCAACATGCTAAGAAATAAGGAGGATATGGATAATAATCCATTATATCTAGAAGAAGAGGAAAGTCAAAAATTGACAAAGTGTTGAGAGGATAAAGGGATGAATAGTAATTTTGATAAAGAACTATTGATCTTGTGTGCAATATATGGACTAATTATTTTTAATGGTATGAGTTTATGGAAAAAATATGAAAAGCATACATGCAAAAATTGTAGTGGGGTAAGTGTTGTTGACTATGTCAATTGCTCACAAATTCAAATAGAGAAAATAATAAAGGTAGATATTAAAGGCTCCCTAATAAAATTAAAATAATATCATAACCCAATGTGTAACAAATTTTCATGGTAGGAAAGTATTTAGCATGTACAAAACTATAGTCTAATTAATATTCTTCAATAGTATAAAACATTGGTATTCCACAACTAAAAGAATAGAGAACAATAAATGACGGGAAAAATCAACTATGTGCAATGTTTTACCAAGTATGGGAAAGAAATATCAAAACCAAAGTGGAATAAAATTGTAGTAAATAACCTGAATTATATTCAAATGACCATATACATTTATCTACAACATCATTATACTTATTCACATGCACATGCAATTACATGCACAACACAAACATATTCTAAGCCATGTAATGGATGAATGCATGTTCTATGTTTGTAGATACATGAATGAATGATGATTTGAAAATGTGAGGAGTTATATTTATACTTTTCTTGATAAAGGGAAGGTAGTTGCAACTTCACAACTTTCTCATACCTAACCCTTAAATAATTGCCTCGACATTCTAATTACATGACATATTTGAATTACATGTAAATTAAATTACCAAAATATTAAATAACATGTACATCCTAATTACACATACATCCTAATTACATGTATGCACATTTTGTTAAACGCTTTGCATATGAACTACAAAATGACCAAATTGTATATACAATCAAAATTGTAATTGTCTAATTGAGTCTCTATGCACTATTTTAGGCTTTATGTGGTGCTTGAAGTGGAACCATGTTAGAACTTACTTCTACATCTTCCCTCCCATCTAGATTTATTGATGTTCTCATCGACAACTACTATTGATCCTAAGGGATGTGAATCTACTATAGCTAAGGGGTAGATGGAATATGCACAAATATTTCTCCCAATTATTGAACTTACATTTTGAGGAATTTACTTTCACCCTTTAAGAACTTAGCATAGGCTTAGTACCTTGCCCATTGGAAGTCATATTGCTATGATTTCTACTCAATATTTGTAAGCCTTATGCATAATTTGAATTCTCTATTTTCTAATTCTTCTTCCCTCCAACTACTTTTTCAAGTTGTAAATCTCAATATTTAATTAGCTAATAGTGATAAAATGCACCTTGGCTTCAAGATCCTACCACCTCATCATACACTTTAATTTCATCTACATGATTACTTTATTTTTTTCAACTTGATACTTTCTCAACTGATCTACCTCTTGTTACATCCATACTAGTCCTATTTTTGCCTCCTACTACACTTATCAAAGTTATCCCTATATATCATATAACTAGTTAGACTACACTTTTCCTATTAGCTTTAGGTTATTCACCATGTCCTAGAGTATTTCCACTCAAAATATTTAGCCATTGTATCAAATAAGACTATAAATTTATTTTGATATATGCTTTCTCCAATTTAGATGTCAAATTGACTTTCTTGACATGCTTTGGTTCAAGATATTCATTTAATCTATCCTTGTCAATGTACATTTGGGTGGGTTCTACTATAATATTATAATATCCTTTAAGATCTCTTTTACTCTGATCACCACTTGTATGTTGTTTCTATATTCAATAATATCCTTAGGATGAATCCCACTTACTTCTTCAAATATCTTCATTTATTCTTCATCATGGGACCAATTGAGTAATCTACCCAACTCAGCATCCACATGATATTACCAAAATGACCATTCTTAAAGGCAACTGACTCTAAATTCATCTTGTACTTGATCAATAACCTAAATTAATCTCACAAAGAACCCATCAAATTGTTCATTTATCCTCATGCCATAAACTAGGGTATTTCTCAAATTTGACAGTTCAATGAGTAAGTAATCACTCATACTTCCTTCCTCCCTAGGCTTAAGCTCATGCTTAGGCTCATTATATTTAGTGTTGGTTTCTTCATTATTCTTTCCACTACATCCTTTTAGGTTAATTTTTCTTTGGATACTTTTCCTTGTTGAATCTATGACTCCATTTGGTTCCCTAGATTAACTTGCTTCTTTGAACCAACTGTAGTATTTGACACCTCTTTTTATTTTTTTTCTTATTTTTCTTTGTCACTTACTCTCCTTAAGTTAGTGGTTGGTTGTTTCATCCCTCTTGTGATTACATGTGCTCTAATACAAGAAATTTTTATTTCTCTTTTTTTGACATTGATGAAGTATATTTTGTTGTCTATTTCATAGTAGTTGCAACCTCAATTGATACATCATATTTTATGGTGGAGACCTATGCCTCTATACATCCTCTATAAACTATTGCCATGGAGTCATAGACAAAATTTCCTATTAGAAATTTGGAGTTCTCACCATCATTCCATATACATACAATCCAAGTATCCCCAAATTGAATATCTATGGTCTCTCAAGCTTTTATCAGTTGTAAAGTGTCCATTGTATCTACTACAGTCTACACCTCTTCATTATCATGTATTACTATGGATGTTTCTTGTGTTATTTATTGTATATATATATATATTTTACCTATGTGATGTCTCCTCCAGTCATATCACTTCTTACATAGCTTCCATTGATGGTTTTGACTATTATCCTCCTCTTATAACATCTTATCAGTCCTCTCCTCTGGTACACATAGTGGTATGTGTGCCTCCTTATAAATTATAGCATTCTAAGTATTGTGGAGTGCCTTGTTGTTCCACAATATACATCCTTCCTTGCAACTAATAGTTCTTACCTTCAACAAGCCCTACAACACTTTATCTAAGTAAACCAACTATTGAAATGGTCTATGGTGGTCATTTTGGTGGTATTATCTTCACCACCTACCTCACCTATTTAAACTAATATTGGTGCTATTGATATTGAGGTTGATATTGTAGTTGGTGCTCTATTTACTACTATTGGTCTCTTAGAATGTTGTAGTTTCTTGTCACTATGGACAAGCACCTCTTACACCCATGTTTGGAGTAGAGAGATGCAGTCAAGAAGCTCCATGAGTGTGGGACACACTTGCAAGGAAACCTTTAGGATTTTTCTAAATATGACATACACTATTCCTATGCTACTTGCATTCATCAAGAAAAAGGGAGAGAGATATTATAGAAATTAAAATTACAAAAAATAAAATCTAAGCTATAGAGGCAATGCACCAAAGATTAAAAGCTTCTTCTATGAATAACCAGAATAAAATGAACACAAGCATAATTTGCTAACAACTAGAAAGTGAACATGGTTTTGATCTATCTATGCATCCAAACATACATAAGTACCAAGACAAATAAAAATTAGTCATAGCTTCCCATATATCATACAATACAGAGATGCTATACCAAAAGAGGCTTTAATTCCATTCATAAGAGACTCAAGGATTAAGTCTAAATTATACATAAAAGAAAAAATAAAAGGAAATACAAATAAGATCAATAATTAGGCATCAGTAAGCAATTATTTATCCTTAAAGTGGAGGTGAAACCACTATTTATAAGCAAAACTAGGGTATCTATTCCTCAAAACTGTTTAAGAAATTCAAAATTTTCATTCCAAAATCAAGTTAGAGATAGGCTCACATTCAATGATGATAGGCTTGAGGTATTTGGAATTGAATATATTAATGTCAAAGGGTTTAGGACCTCTTTTAGACACCTAAAACAAGTTATTTTGAGAAGAATGCCTATATGGACACCTTTTTAGGCCATATGACCCACCTGGGACAACCTCAGGGCTTAACAATGTTTTTTATCACTTCAACAAGAAGGATTCATCTTTTATAGCCTAGATCATCATACCCAAGGATGAACTCTAGAGGCCATATTAACCTATTATGGCAAGCAGTCATGAATTCTCTACCCTATAATGACTACACCTGTAACAAACTCAAAACTAGCACCATGAGAAAATATGGTTTCAATGACCAACCAAGACCAATGAAACTTGCAATTAATTTTGGAAAGCTTCTAGAATGATCTTTTGCCCTTCTTGATTCTAACCATTTCTTGGATTCTCAAGGAAGCCAAGATTTCCATTGGAAAAATATATAAGAAGGCACCTTGCCTTCATTTAAAAAAACCCAAATTCTCCATGACAAAGTGCAATCGATTTTTTTACTATAGAGAACATCCTCTCATAAGCAATGAAGTACTACTAGATTTTTGTTATGGAGCTCTCAATTGCAAAAATAGAGTCTCTTGGAGTTTGAATACCAAATTCAACACTCTTTCACCATAAAATGTCCTAATTTTGGGCCAATTTCCATGATATAACCATGCTTCAAAGAGCGCAACCCTTGAACATCAATTTTATAGACCAATCCAAGTTTTTCTCACATCAGCCATGAAGACACTATTTGTTGTTCAGTGATCGCTTTGCCCTGAAGTGGCTTGTAGGAACCACCGCCCTACCCTAGTATGGTTAACAGGCTATACCTCTCTATGGCCTCTTGGTGACATCTACTTTTACTATTTTTCTTAGTTACAGTAGTTTTAGCATTATTAAATTTATTTTCTAACATAATTTAATTCATTTTTCATGCATTTGTTTATTGTTTTCAGTATTTTTTTTTAGTTTCTTATCATGGATATGGACCTCATCATGAGAGGTTCCTCATTTTCTATTAACATTTTGTGAGTGTTCTTGTGTGCATATTTTAGGTCATTATAGGGGCTATTCAACATAAATATTCATTAATATTTATCTCACAATTACGGAGGTCACAATAAACCCTCTCCAAGTCAATTTTGAGGGTGCAGATATTATTCACCTACCATTGGTTATTTATTGTAAATTGTATCAAATTGGTATCTATCCCTAAGAGGGATATCTTTGTAACCACCTTGTGAAGGATAATTTCAATATTAATGAGAAGGGCACCATTTCTTTATTCCTTTGTCTTATGATGGTTACATGATTATGCTTTCAATTTGATTTCATATAATTACATAGGTGTACAATTTTTGCATATCTATAGTGGCGGTCATAGTGGTGAAGAAGTTAGGTAGAGAAGAAAATGTTTGGCAAGGACTGCTACCAGAAACTCAACACACTATCGTGATGTATCTACGAGTGGAGGAGCTAGAGCTAGGAAGGTATAAATCTTACTCCTTTGTTGGCCCCATAGTGGCACCTAAATAGGGGTACGCCCTCATGCCAAAATTCTCAAAAACATTAAAACCTACCCTTAACCTAGCCTAATATAGACATTCCTAATCTAGTGTGAGGTTTGTTACCAACGGTTTAGTGAGGTTTGCTTTCCCATTACTTAATGAGTTTCATTTTTTTAAATGAACCTCATTAAGTAATGGGAAAACAAACCTCACTAAACTATTGGTAACAAACCTCACACTAGATTAGGAATGTCTATATTAGGCTAGGTTAAGGGTAGGTTTTAATGTTTTTGAGCATTTTGGCATGGGGGCGTACCCCTATTTAGGTGCTACTATAGGGCCACCTTGGGGTAGGGTGGTCGTGTTTGAAAACCAACAGTCAATTTTTTATCCATTGGGGAGGTTGTCCCAAGGTGCAGTGATCATTCCTGTCGATCGTCTTGGCCTTGGATGACTACCATTTTTTATTTGATTTGATTTATTTTTGTTGATTTGTGTGATTACTAGATGTCAGATGTTGACAACCTGTTATAGGGAACCCACCTTGCTTAGTGAGTTATGAGGTTAGTTCATGGATGATGAATGGGTGTGGTTTGGGGTGATTGAACTCAAAAAAGTGGTGTACATTCCCATAGTTATGCCAAATCAGGTGTATATGATGGTCTTGTATCATCAATGGGATAGCAAGACCACCACCTTTCATCTTCCTACTAGCAAGATGACTATGAATCTAGAGGATGTCTATAAGATATTTCATATTTAAATTGTGGGATGCCCTATCACCTCCACTCTCCTACAATGGGGGAGAGTTCTTCAGAGGATATTCAAAGGACAGGTAGATGTTGCATTAGAATGAATGGATCATAATAGATTTTTGATCAAACTATGGTACGATACCCATGTGTTCATTCAGTGTAAGGTAGTAGTTATTTATATTATCTCAAAAATCCTATTACCATATTCTTTAGGAGCGAGGTTCCCCTAGAACCTCCTTTACATGGTGCAGGATCTAATCGAGTGTGATACATAACACCTGATCATTATGACATGGGGGAGTACCCTATTGGATCATCTATATGATGATCTCTATGAGATTCAACACCAGAGTCAAATGGGATTGGGCTATAGTTTTCTCCTCTAGATATGGGGATAGGAGCACATCTAAGTGGACCAGCCAACATGACTACCAGTACCATGATATGATTTGGATAAAATAGATATTGGCTATGTGGCTTGGTGGTGATGGGATTGAGAGATAGGCTAGATCCAACTACATGTAGGTATACTAGAATAATACATGGGATCTTTGGATAAGTTGTAATGAGAGTAGGTAATGTGGAGGCTCTACTTGGATTACCATCATTGGGTAGAGTCCATGGAGTATCTAGAGTGAGTGAGATGCGGATGATGACTCATTGGGAACCACGACACTAAGTAGTAGTACTTCCACTAATATCATGTTAAATGGCAGTTTGGTATATATCAGGATGTCCTAAAGGAGCCTATTATCTATCATTATCATAAATATGATATAGAGCTAGTGTGGCCTCAAGTAGAGGAACTTATAGACAAGGAGGATCTAGTGGTGGCTGAGATAATACTGGTAGACCCAAGGATCAATGTAGAGTACAACATCTAGTGGGTCACCCGACTATTATAGGGAGGTGGTCTAATGGGTAGTCCTACGAAGGTGGCAATAGTGGAGGGAGTGGATGAGGTTGGGCATCAAGTACATTGTAGGATAGAGGAGGAGTGGGGCTAGGTTGTAGAGGAGGAAAAGGAGTCATAGACCAAGGGTTAGGGCAATGAGAATGATGCCACAAATGATATGGCCTAGTTGAGAGCTTGATTGTATATTGTACAAGGGTAGCTGGCAGAGCAAGAGACTAATATAACCATAGTCTAGAGTTAGCTTAGCAATGGGTAGAAATAGTGGAGGGTGTTTTCTAAGGAGAGAGATCACCTCAAGGTCTAGATAACTACAACACAAATAGAGATAGACCAAGTTACCACTAATGGGGACAAGATCATAGTAGAAAAAAATACTTTGTATAACAATCCCAAATTAGCATCCAAATCTGATATAGAATTATTTTTTTGTACATGTCTAACATGTCAAGTTTTACAACCAAGTATGTTTGGATCAACATCAAGCAGGGTAGTAAGTGACCGAGAGGATTACGACATGGTTAGTGTCAACTCTCATGATAGGAGTGACCAACTCCTATCTAACCTTACATCCATCATGATATGTATGATCTCCTTTGTTTAACTATTTACATATCTACTTTCATTAGGAAGGTTAATTACTTAACCAATCAAATATAATCTCAATATTATATCCTAATTCTATTATTTGCAATGAAATAACATGCATGTATTATTTAACAATACATACAGATTGCTTTACTTTCATCAAACTTTCACTTTATTCAAAGTATAAATTATTACATCATATTGTTGGAAATATTGAGTACATTGGTTGTCATTGATGTCAAAGGTGAAATGGTTGAGAATTACCTTCAAGGTTGAAATATTAAAGTGCAAGGCAAATATCTTCAAAGGATACATGAGGCAGAAAAATTGATGTCAAAGGTGCATAATAAGACAAAATTATTATCCAAGGATAATGAGGCAAAGCAAGGTGACGTGGCAAAAATATTCTATGGATAGCAAGGCAAGATATAGAGGTAATAATATTTAAATGCCAAATTTAAATATTATAAAAGACAAGGCTTAAAATATTTTATTGAAAAATATTTATAAGACCACCATGGGCCAAAGGTTTAAGGTTTACAATATTTAAATATTTTTAGATTTAAATATTCCAAAAGAAAAAAGGGGTTGAGCACCAAAATTGTGGAAGCTATTTGAAAATAATTAAAATCAATTTCAAAAGTTGAGCACCGATGTCATGACAAGAGGAGGTCAAAATTTTCATATATATTAAGGTTCAAAACTTTGCAAAGTTGTGTTGTGTGAAAAATTTGAGATATCCGCTCGTGCTTTCGAATGATGAATCACAGAAGAGAAAGGGGCACATTTTTTGGTGAAAGGCACAAGGAGAATAAGGACAAAAGGTGCACATAGAAGTTTTAGCTAATAGGATATTGTAGCTAGATGCAGGGGTAGTGCTAAGGCATTGTGTTAGAGGTGGTTGCAAGTTTGAGTCATGCATATATTTTTGTTTGAAGAAGAAACATAGATTTTGATGAAAGGACAAGGATGAATTGTTGCACACTTTGGTCATATCTAGAAAACTAGCGTAGCTAGTCACAGGGGCAGTGATAAGGCACTATGATAGAGGTGGTCACTGGTTCGATTCCCATGGAGGGAACTTTTGCAAGGTGACAAAGGAGGAAATTCGTGCACTCGAAAAGGTACAAAATTTTTTATTTAAAAATTGAATGACTAAGGTTTAGCTTGTTGTGCATGATTGAATAAAAGGGGGTAGAACAGTTTAAATTTGAAATTCAAAGTTGGAGGGAGTTATAAGGTGTAACAAAAGTCATTTAATTTTGTAATTTGTAATTTGATTTAGAAGGAGTAATAAGGTGTAACAAGGTCTTGATATTGTAATGTTTTGCTTGAAATAAAATTATTGTATTTTCAAGTAGGAGTTATAAGGTGTTATAGTGGTTTGATTTTTTATTGTAATTTTTGCTTTGAGAAAAGGAAAAATTTGAAGGGTTTGATTCATTGTTAAAGTTTCATCTTGTGAGACCAAAAGGAGCAATAGAGCATTATTTTCAGATTTTATTGTGTACATCTTCTTGGGAAGAAATTTAATGTGGATGATTTGAAAGAGAGAGCTACTAACCAGTTTTTTGAAGTGGCACTTTGAAAGGGAAATTCTTTTGAGATAGGTTTTGAGGGCACAACTTCATCAAAGCAAATTAAGAGGTATGGTGACATTATTCCTTCCTTAAGGTGTTTGGTTGGGCAAATATTTTGATGTCATAAAGAGGAGATATAAGGATTAGGTTCATGTGCATTGTTGGAAATATAAGTGCTAGGGTTTGTGAACAAAGTGTGCATCATTGATTAGTGAAATTGGAACCACATGTGCTAGGGTTTGAGAACAAATTGTGCAGCATTGTTGAATGAATTTGTGAAGCATTTGGGCATTGATTTGTGTGACATTGAATGTGAATTGGCAAGTGTTAGAGACTAGTTTAGTGAAGCAAATTTGTGTATTATTGTGGTTGATATTTGAGAGAAAATTTGCAAGGAACATAAACTAGTTTTGTGAAGCAAGGTTATACACTAGCATGATTTGATTTGAAAGGAATTTGCAAGAGGTAGAGATCTGATTTTATGAATGTGAGACATGTGAAAGCAATAGATTTAATGAATGTGAAGAGAACATATTGAGCATTTGCATTACATATTATTCTTTATATGTTCTTGAAAAAATTCTAGAAAGAATATGTTTAAATTGCCTAGTTGAAGAAAGCATTTTTGAAAGAGATACAAGCATTATTTTAAACATAATTTATGTGCAAAATTTGGGATTGGTTGAGCATGTGTTATGAACAGATTTGAGTATGTTTTATGAGTATATTTGAGTATGTGTTATGATCAGGTTTGAGCATGTGTTAGAGAATATTTGAGTAAGACTTGTGTGAAGGCTTGGAGTATATTTGAGCAAGTCTTGTGAGAAGACTTGAAATAGGTTTGAGGTAGATTTGAGAAAGTCTTGTGAGAAGAATTGAAGTAGGTTTAAAGAAAATTTCTAAGAAGGTTTGAGAAAGCCTGGTGAGAAGGCTTGGTGTAGTTTTAGGCAGATTTAAGAGTAGATTTATTGCTTATTTGAGCAAGTCTTGTGAGTAGGATTGATGTAGATTCGAGCAATGAGTTGAGAATATTTTGTTGCAAATTTGTGCAAGCCTAGTGTGAGGGCTTGGAGAAGTTTTGAGCAGAGTATTGAGCTGGATTTAGAGTGAACTAGAGCAAAGAGGAGAGGAGTCTCCTATGGATAGAGGTCCACAAACCAGAGTAGTGGGGATAGAGGTCTCTTGTGGATAGAGATCCACAAACTAGAGTAGTGGGGATAGAGGTCTCCTATGGATAGAGGTCCATAAACTAGATTTGAGGGGATAGAGTTCTCCTATGGATATAGAGAGTTCCATGAACCAAATTTGAGGGGATAGAGGTGTCTTTTGTGGATAGAGGTCCATAAACCAGAGTTGTGGGGATAGAGTTCTCCTATGGATAGAGTTCCATGAACTATAGTTGAGGGGATAGAGGTGTCTCCTGTGGATAGAGGTCCATGAACTAGAGTTGAGGGGATAGAGTTCTCCTGTGGATAGAGGTCCACGAACTAGAGTTGAGGGGATAGAGTTCTCCTATGGATAGAGGTCCATGAACCAGAGTTGAGGGGATAGAGTTCTCCTGTGGATAGAGATCCATAAACTTGAGCATAGGGGATTGGTGTCTCCTTTGGACAGAGGTCCATAAACATTGTAATAGGGAATTGGTTCCCAAGAGATTTGTTGAGAAAATTTAGAAGAAATATTTTCTCCATGGATGTAACCCACATTGGGTGAACCATGTTAAATTTGTGTCTCTCATGTGTGTGATGATTTGTGCATTGCCTTGTTACTGCTATTGATGATATTGGTTAATACTTCTTTGGAAAATTATTGCAATTGATAACATTGGATAATATTAATTTGGAAAGAAAAGTAAAAGTTTATCTTATATTGTTCACCCCCTCCCTCTCAGTATAATCTTGTGTTCTTCAATTGGTATCAAAGCGGGTTCCTTCAAAAAAGTCTAATAACTTGAAGGAAGATCTTACAGGAACACAGATGGCTTCTCAGAATGGATCTTCAACAAATAAGGCTCCAATGTTTGATGGGAATAATTATGCTTTCTAGAGTATGAGGATGAAGACTTATTTGATGGCACAAGGATATGAAACATGGCAATCTATTGAGGATGGGTTCAAACCTACAACTACTCCTCCCACAGATAAGGATGGCAAGCAACTATATGTAAATAATGCCAAGGCTATGAATGGAATCTTAAGTGGATTACGTGAATCAAAATTTGTGAAAGTTATGCAATGCAAATCAGCAAAAGAAATATGGGACAAATTGAAGCAAACATATGAAGGAGATAGCAAGGTTAAGTTGGCAAAACTTCAAACTCACAGGAGGAGGTTTGAAGAGTTGAAGATGAAATATGAGGAAGATATTGCTAAATACTTACTTCGTATTGATGAAGTTGTTAATACCATGCATGGACTTGGATTCAAAATTGAGGACTCTAGTGTTGCTCAGAAAGTATTAAGATCACTCCCTATGAGGTATGATGCATAGGTTTCAATAATATAAGAGATGAAGGATCTTAATAAGTTGACAATGGATGAGTTACATGGAATTATCACAGCTTATGAAATGAGGACAGAAAAAGATCAAAAATCCAAGAGAGAGGCAGCATTCAAGGTTTCAAAGAAGACAAAAGATAAGAAATCAGAATCAAGTGATGAGTCAAGCAGTGATGAAGAAGCTAACTATGTGAGAAGAAATAAGAAGGGCTCAAGAAAACACAAAGATATGAAGACTATGAAATGTTTTAATTGTGGTAACTTTGGTCACTACGCATCTAATTATCCACAAGATGGAAGTAGTAGCAGTGAAGAGAAACAAGATTATAAGAAAAAGGAAGAAAGAAAATTTAGGTATGAAAAGAAAAATAGGTATGGTCAAAGCAAGCATGAAAAGAAGAATTTTCAAAAGCACAATAAGAGTTTCTATGTGGAAGAAGCAAGCAATGCTTCAAGTGACAGTGATGAAAGTTTCTCAAATAGTGAAAAAGAAGAGATTCTATTTTTGGCAATAGAAGAGGAAGAGGACACTCCTATTGAAGATCAAGTAGAAGATGTTTCTGACCAAGTAGAAGAAAAATAAGATGCTCCTATAATTGAAGACCTAGAGGAAGATTCAGAAATAGAAGAAGAAGCCACAGTTGACCTAGAAGAGGAACTTATTGTTGCTCTTAGAGAGTTGAAAAGAGTTAGAAAGAAGAACTCAAGACTGAAGGCTCAAGTTCAAGAAGATGAGGAAATAAAGGAAAAGCTTCTACAAGATCTCAAAAACTTAAAAGTTAAGGCAAGGAGATTTGAAGAAGTTATGGTTGAAAAGTTAGAGGTAAAAGAGTTAGAATGTGAAATATTAGAACATGAAGTGGTTTCTCTAAGGATGGAAGTGAAATATTCTAAGGATAAGTTGCACAGGTTTGGGAAAAGTTCAAAAGCTTTGGATAACATTATCAAAGCACAAAAATATTCATTTATCAAAACAGGACTAGGCTATGAAGGAGGTCAAGAGGTACAAAAAGAGGAGTCAAGCTCAAAAGAAAAGGAAGTCTCAGAGGAAGATATTGAAGAAGAACCTAAGACCTATGTTGATAAGTTGAGGAGTGGAAGCATCATTGAGGAAGAAAACAATGCACAAACAAGAAATAGGGATCATCATAGAGAAGGCAAAGAAAGGACCAAGAGACCATATTTTTCAAGGCAAGATGAATATTTCTTCCAGGGTTATTGTTACTCATGTGATCAGTTTGGTCATAAAGTTGTGCATTACAGGACTCATGGAAAGAATGATTATGGCTTCACCAAGAGGAACTTCAATTCATTTGAAGATGAATATTTATTCCAGGGTTATTTTTACTCATGTAATCAGTTTGGTCATAAAGTTATGCATTGCAGGACTCATGGAAAGAATGATTATGGCTTCACCAAGAGGAATTTCAAGTCATTTGCACCTTCCAAGAATCACAACATCAAGTGTTACAATTGCAGTAATTTTGGGTATAAAGCAAGGTGGTGTAGAACAGAGTTTCTAGAACTTCCAAAGACAAGCAAGGACAAAGATGATCAAAAGGTTCAAAGAGGTACAACTTCAAAGGTATGGAAGAAGAAAGTTGAGAAAGGAGAAGAGCATTGTAAGTTGGGAGTAGTCTTACTCCCACCCCAAAATTGATCACCTCAAGGAGAGGAGGTGGTGAGGAGGCTGAGCTAAGAGTCTTATTTTTAGCCCCAAAGGAGCCCTTTGCCATTGATGTCAAAGGGGGAGAGTTTCAGTAAGGGGAAGAGAAATCAGTAAGGGGGAGCAACTTCTCAGGGGGAGTAGATTTGGAATCCAGTGGTAGTAAAAGGAAATATTTTAGAAGGGTTGCCATCAATGACAAAGGGGAATATTGTTGGAAATATTGAGTACATTGGTTGTCATTGATGTCAAAGGTGAAATGGTTGAGAATTACCTTCAAGGTTGAAATATTAAAGTGCAAGGCAAATATCTTCAAAGGATACATGAGGCAAGAAAATATTGATGTCAAAGGTGCATAATAAGATAGAATTATTATCCAAGGATAATGAGGCAAAGCAAGGTGACATGGCAAAAATATTCTATGGATAGCAAGGCAAGATATAGAGGTAATAATATTTAAATGCCAAATTTAAATATTATAAAAGACAAGGCTTAAAATATTTTATTGAAAAATATTTATAAGACCACCATGGGCCAAAGGTTTAAGGTTTACAATATTTAAATATTTTTAGATTTAAATATTCCAAAAGAAAAAAGGGGTTGAGCACCAAAATTGTGGAAGCTATTTGAAAATAATTAAAATAAATTTCAAAAGTTGAGCATCGATGTCATGACAAGAGGAGGTCAAAAATTTCATATATATTAAGGTTCAAAACTTTGCAAAGTAGTGTTGTGTGAAAAAATTTGAGATATCCACTCGTGCTTTTGAATAACGAATCATAGAAGAGAAAGGGGCACATTTTTCAATGAAAGGCACAAGGAGAATAAGGATAAAATGTGCACTTAGAGGTTTCAATTTATAGGATAGTACAAATGGTCATAGGGGCAACGCTAAGGTACTATGTTAGAGGTGGTTGCAGGTTTGAGTCACACAGAGATTTTTGTTTGAAGAAGCACAAATTTTGATGAAAGGAAAATGATGAATTATTGCATGCTTTGGTCATAGCTAGTAGACTAGTGTAGCTGGTTGCAGGGGTAGTGCTAAGGTGTTGTGATAGAGGTGGTCACTGGTTTGATTCCCATGGAGGGAACTTTTGCAAGGCGACAAAGGAGGAAATTTGTGTGCTCAAAAAGGTATAAAAATTTTTATTTAAAATTTGAATGACTAAGGTTTAGCTTGTTGTGCATGATTGAATAAAAGGGGGTAGAATAGTTTAAATTTGAAATTCAAAGTTGGAGGGAGTTATAAGGTGTAACAAAAGACATTTAATTTTATAATTTGTAATTTGATTTAGAAGGAGTAATAAGGTGTAACAAGGTCTTGATATTGTAATTTTTTGTTTGAAATAAAATTATTATATTTTCAAGTAGGAGTTATAAGGTGTTATAGTGGTTTGATTTTTTATTGTAATTTTTGCTTTGAGAAAAGGAAAAATTTGAAGGGTTTGATTCATTGTTAAAGTTTCATCTTGTGAGACCAAAAGGAGCAATAAAGCATTATTTTAAGATTTTGTTGTGCACATATTCTTGGGAAGAAATTTAATGTGGATGATTTGAAAGAGAGAGCTACTAACTAGTTTTTGAAGTGGCACTTTGAAAGGGAAATTATTTTGAGACAGGTTTTGAGGGCACAACTTCATCAAAGCAAATTAAGAGGTATGGTGACATTATTCCTTCCTTAAGGTATTTGGTTGGGAAAATATTTTGATGTCATAAAGAGGAGATATAAGGATTAGGTTCATGTGCATTGTTGGAAATATAAGTGCTAGGGTTTGTGAACAAAGTGTGCATCATTGATTAGTGAAATTGGAACTACATGTGCTAGGGTTTGAGAATAAATTATGCAACATTGTTGAATGAATTTGTGAAGCATTTGGGCATTGATTTGTATGACATTGAATGTGAATTGGCAAGTGTTAGAGACCATTTTAGTGAAGTAAATTTATGTATTTGTTGGCATTTTTGCCACATTGATTTTCATTGATTGAAGTATTAATGTTTAAGTTGTTGCATATTTAACTTCTATACTGGCTTGGATGTGGTTTTGATGAAAAAAGGAGCAAAAAGACTAAGTCCAAAAATTGTCGCGATTTCGCGACGTGTCGCGAAATCGCGGTCAACGCGGTCAACGCATGCAGCTAAGCAAAACCGTCGCGATATCGCGACGTGTTCTATTTTCGTGACTTGCAACGAGCAAAGGAGGGCGAGCGACAAAATGTCACGAAATCGCGACAAAAAACTCAGCCGACGACTTAAACTCAAAAGTTGCAGCGATGCGCTGCACGTTCCATTATCGCGGCCGCTGTGGTTTCAAAAGGCTTAAGTCAAAAAGTTGCAGCGATGCGCTGCATGTCTCAAAATCGCGGGACGGTTGTCAAAGGGATAAAAGCGCAGCGATTCGCTACACTCTTGGGAAGGATCAAAAGGTGAAGGATGGAAGAGATGTTGTTTTTTCGAAGGATGAGTTAGGAAGTGTCTCGATATCGCTGCGTTGGTTCGAGAAGGATCCACACAAAGTGAAGAGTTGGATGCACATGTTCCAAAATCGCGAAGCATTGTTGAAAGAGGAGTCACAAAGCAAAAGTTGTAGCGATGCGCTACACTTTTAAGAAAAGGGTCCTTCAAAGGGAAAAGACGTCGCATTTTCGCGACTTATCAAGTGGCAAATGCGTACGAGAGTGCCGAAAGATGTAGCGATATCGCTACATGTTCCATTTCAAAACAAGCTAGCGATGGAGACGTTGAAGCCAAAGATGCAGGATATCGTGATAGGAAGCGATTTTCGTGGTTTCCAATAGCCATAAGGTGTACGGCACAAGATGAAGACGTCGCGTTTTCGCGACCTGCGACAGTTTCCCGCCAAAGCACAGTATGAACGCCCGATAAGTTTTTTTCGATTTCCAAGGATTAAATGCTTGCCCGAATTTAATGTTTTGCGGATTTCCCATGCGGTCAAGGTTGAAGAAGCGTCCAGGCCACCAAAATTGAAGATTTTATTTGTTCGAGGCTGCTGTTCGTGGGTTGTTTCAACGGTTTCATGCACATGTTCAAAGACAAATTTAATGAAGGTGACCGCTGACGTCTAATTGCATTCAATTTTGTGGTGCTTCAAGGCTGCGATTAAGGGGATCATGTGCTTATTTTCGGTGGCATAATTGTAGATCTCAAGAAGGTCGGTGGCAAATATTAAATGCTGCAAAGAGGACGGCCCTCTATAAAAACCAATGTAAACCTCATTTGCAGAGGTTGGGAGTTTTTCTGCTAGAAACTGAAAGTACATTTGCGGGAATAAAAGAGTTGGCTTCTAATTCATCGAATAGCTGTTTGGGTGACTTTCCTTTCTGTGTCTTTTGCATTTCTAATAGAATTCATATTCCTTGGTTGCTGTTATATTCGAATTCTGTATGTTGGATTTGAATCTTGCTTGTAAGGGTATAATTCCTGGAATGTAATATTGGAGGGATTATCTGCATATGGTTGTGCGAGAATCAAGTTAATAACTTCTATTACTTGTTGTTGTTGCACTGTAAGTTTTATGTTGTTGTTCTCCTGATCCTATAACTTCGGCTACGGTCATATTTCGATTTCTTTCTGCAACTTTTAATTTCTTTCCAAACAACCCTTATCTTTAAACAGAAATTTAGAATAGTAAGGGGAACCAGCCCACTCTGGAGATTGGTCTGGGAGCCATTTCTTGCTTCCAGCCTTTCAATGTTGGCCGGGTCTAGGGCGCACTTGTAAAATCCTTTCCTGTGGCAGATTCGTGACCAACAGTTTTTGGCACGCCCGGTGGGACAGATTTCTTCTGTTCTAAAAGACCCCATAGTGTTGAAGGTTTAATGTTCGCCTTCATACTAAAAAATTAGAGCATTTGGTGACTCTGCTGTACTCAGGAATCTCTGAACGTGGATGCAGTGAAAGCTGTACTTCATGATCACGAGATCACAGTCCAAGAAATTTGGAGATCTTGTCGAGTTTTTTGAGCTTGACGGTTCAAGAAGTGGTGAGCATTCTAGGTTAGTTTCTCCATCCCTTCCATCATCTGCTACACAAATCTCTGGTATTGTTACTAGTGTTTCATCTTCCCAACCATATCCACTAGTTCCAATGGCACAATATCCTCCACCCCCACCCAGGAAATTCTTGGCATGGAACAGCTCTGGAGCATTGAACTTGCAGGCTCAGAATCCAGTCCCTCAGGCTGCTCTGAAGGCTTTGCCAACTTATGATGGTACGGGTAAGACTGCATATGAACACATAAATGATGTAGCTTCTCTAGCGGCCATCCATGATATTACTGATGAGGATGTAATGGTGAAGTTGTTGGTATGCTCTTTGAGAGGTAAATTGCTATTTTGGTACCGAACGTTGCCACCAGGCACTGTAACATCGTGGGATCAGCTAGGAGATCTGCTAGTTAAAAATTTCCATGAACAGGCTGACCCCTTTTCATTGTTAAATCAGTTTACTGTAATCCAGAGGCACCCGCAAGAAGAGATAGCTGATTTCAACGTCCGGTTTACCAGAACCTGGCACAGAATTCCTGATGGTCTTCGGCCTGTTGATGAATTGGCCGCACTTTACTACCTCAGAGCGTTCAACACAGATATTGGCTGGGTAGTTCGGCAGTCTAATGTGACAACATTTCCAAAATTGTTTGAACAAGCCATAAAAGCAAAAGCTGATCTGATTGCTATAGGAAGACTTCCTCCAAAGGTAACTATGCCTATTATACCAGATTTGCCTCAGTATTTACATTCTGGTTCACTTTCACAGCCCATGCCATCTATGTATCCCACCCCATCATGGAGCTCTAAAGCACCTCAAATTGCGCCTGTCCCAGCTCCTCAGTTGCCTACTTTAGCTCCTCTGCCGCTTCCTGCACCCAGCACTCAGCCATCTCCCATTTCCACTTCATTTCCAGCTTTGCCTGCACCACCAGCTCCTTTGCCATTGCCAGCACCTCCTGCACTCGTGAACCCTGATCCTTATACAACATTATTGCAAGAGGTAAAGTCCGCCAATTCGGCAATTAGGGCCATGGGTAACAAGATTACACTCATTGAGAGGAAGCAAGATGAGAGAGATTTCCAGCCAAGGAGATTTCAACCTCCTGCAATTACTAGAGACCAAGTCGCCTCGACTAGTAAAGCACCCAAAAAAGCTTAACTGCTTTGGTAAATGAAGATCCAGCCCTTGCAGATAGAATGTATTGGTGCTCGACCTGTAATGACCCTCATGGAGAGGATACTTGTATGGTCCATCTGAATTATGTGCAGACATTGGCTGCTAGTTCTTCAGGTGGACAAGTTAATATGATTTCTGAAGCTGGTCATAGTTTGATGTCTCCAGTGGAAGATCAAGTTTCAGTTCTAACAAGGACTGGAAAGAAGCCTGTGACTGTTGATCCCGCGGACTTAGAACCGTTAAGAGTGCCGACCGAGGTGAAGAAGCCAGTGAAAGCTCCTGTGCCAGTTCCAAAGTCTGATGCGCCTGTTTTCCCAAAGGATCCTGTTTCTCACAGAGTTCAAGGAAAAGCTGCAGCTGCACCAGCAAGATCAGAAGCAGAGGAGCAAGCTCGAGAAAAGTTGAAGTATCCCTCACTGACAAAGAGGCTAAGGGTGGAAGCCACACAGCAGTATCGAACCAGATTTGAACAACCTGCTGAAAAGAAGGACTCTGCCGCAGTTGCATACAACATTGTTGAAGAACTAAAAAAGACCCCGGCTAAGGTAAGCCTCTACGATGCTTTGCAGTTGCCTGGTCAAGTAGATTTATTACAGGAATCATTAAAATCTGTAAAGGATAATGAAAAAGGTCCTACCCAGACAGTGTATGCTCAAACCTTAACCACCTCTGCTACTGGGAAAAATAGACCACCTCCATTTTATTTATCATTGCAAATAGAAGGTTGGATTGTGCATAACTGCATGATTGACTCTGGAGCTGCTACAACTGTCATGCCCAAGGGAGTTTGTGAAGCAATGGGAATGGAATATACACGGAGTAGTCCTGGAGTTCTGCAATTGGATGGTACTCCTGTAAAAATAGTAGGTGTGATCAAGGATGTTCCAATTGTTCTTCATACTATGCCCCAAATTACTGTTATCCAAGAAATTGTTGTGGTAGATCTAGAACCCTACTTTAGTATGTGTTTATCCAGGGAGTTTACCGCAAAGTTGGGGGGTTATCTGGCACTAGATTATTCTCATTTAGAAATTCCTTTCAAGGGTAGACCTCTCAGGATTCAGAATGAAAAACCTTCCCCTTTTCATATCGAGAAGTTGGAAGAAGCAGAAAAAGACATGCAGTCTGTCCACATGCTTACTGAAGAATCCGAGGATTCTGTTTTGATGAGAGAAGTTTTAGATAATCTTCAGTTGGATGATCAGTTTTCTATGCTTAATTTTAATGCTATGTTGGAGACTGAAATCGGCTGTTATGCCATCCAAAAGCCTGAGAGTGATACAAAGCAAGAATTTTCACACCAAGTTGATCAGAATGTTGTTATAGACCAACTATGGCAGCTATATTTTGACGGAGCTAGATGCAAGAACGGTGCCGGAGCAGGTATTGTTTTGATTTCTCCTTCTGGTATCCAAAGAACATATTCATACCGTCTTACATGGAGTTGTACTAACAATGTTGCTGAATATGAAGCATTATGTTTGGGTTTAAAGAAAGCAAGGAAGTTAGGAATTGAACAACTCAAGATTTTTGGTGATTCTGAGCTTGTTGTAAACCAGATCACAAATAGGTGCATTGCTAAGCAGCATTACCTTAAAGCATATCGCAATCAGGTGTGGGACCTCTTTGAGTTTTTTACAGCTCTAAACATTCAAGCTGTTTCCCGAGAGATGAATAAACATGCAGACCTTTTAGCATCTCTTGGAGCCAATTTTTCCCCTGTTGAACAAGTCATGAAGAAACCCAAGACAGTAAGGATGGTATACAGGCCCAGTGTGCCCGACAAAGAAACTTTCTGGCAAGTCTTCGAAGATGATGAGCAGATTGTCAATTTCTTGATTCATGAAGCTGCTACTGTTGAAGGGAGAACTTTGGAGCACGAAGAAGCAGAAGGTCTCATTCAATTACGGAATAATCATATTCCGAAGGGTCTTATAACTCTGGAAAGCTTGTTTGATCAGCATGATCGGTCCAAAAAACATCGGCTCGAGATTGACAAAAAGGAGTACATGGAGTTAGAGTTAGAGCCTAATAAAGCGATTAAGGTTGGAACTGATTCTACACCAGAAGAACTGCAAGAGATCAAGCACCTGTGTGAGGAGTTTTCTGATATTGTAGCTTGGAGCTATGAAGACTTGAAGGGCTACAATAAACAGATTGTGCAGCATACAATTGAATTGGAGGAAGGAGTCAGACCTTTTCGACAAAAACAGTGACCTGTAAATCCAAAGATTGAGATGTTGATGAGGGCTGAGCTTGTTAAAATGCTGCAAGCCAAAATTATTTATCCAGTTAAGCATTCCACTTGGGTTGCCAATCTGGTCCCGGTTCGAAAGAAGAATGGAGACATACGATTGTGTGTAGACTTCCGAAACTTGAACCGTGCATCATTGAAGGATCATTATCCTTTGCCACGTATAGATCAAATACTGCATGTTGTGGCTGGAGCTCAACGTTTTTCTCTGTTGGATGGATTCTCTGGATATAACCAGATTTGGGTGAAAGATGAGGATCAGTACAAGACAACATTTACAACAAAATGGGGCACTTTTGCTTATCAGCGAATGCCTTTCGGACTATCAAATGCTGGAGCTACCTTTCAAAGAGCCATGGACATTGCATTCAAGGAATTGTTGAACAAGATCATTGTGATATATCTTGATGACATGACAGTATTTTCACATAGACGGGAGGATCACTGTTCTCACCTGAGACAGATTTTTGAAAAGTGCAGGGAATTTGGGATTTCCATTAATCCAAAGAAGTCAGTGTTTGCAGTAAAAGAAGGTAAGCTTCTGGGGCATGTAATTTCAGAGGATGGGTTAGCAATAGATCCAGCCCGAGTTGAAGCATTAAAGAAGTTGTCACTCCCTGCAAACAAAAAAGAACTGCAGTCTTTCTTTGGACAGATCAATTTCATTAGGAAATTCATTTCTGATTTTGCCCAGGTTGTAAAACCTATGACTGAATTGTTGAAAAAGGATGCAAATTTCCAATGGACAGCTCGAAGAAAAGAAGCATTCCAGGAAATCAAGGAAAGAATAGCACAGGCCCCTGTTCTGATTAATCCTGACTACTCGAAGGATTTCATTTTGTATGCAGTTGGAGAAGAAGAAAGTTATGCTGCGGTTCTTACACAGAAAGGAGACGATGGGAATGAAAGGCCCATTGCTTTCCTTAGCCAGGTCATTCTACCTCATGAGGCAAAGTATAACTTCATTGAAAAATAGGTGTATGCAGTTATGAAATCCCTTAAGAAATTCAAGCATTTTATATCTCAGAGCAGAACAATTGTTTATGTGATTCATCCTGATGTAAGAAATTTCATTCTTCAAGGAGAGTTGGGTGATAAACGTGCTGGTTGGGTCACCAAGATCCAAGAATTTGATGTTGAAATTCATCCAACTAAGCTAGTGCGTGGTAAGGCTTTATGCCAGCATTTGGCAAAAACGGCAGCCTCTGGTATAGTTGAACATCAAACAGAAAATCTTGCCAGTGATGACAATTTGATGAATTTCTTAATTCAGGAAAAGGATTGGACAGAAGACCTCATCGATTACTTCACAACTGGTAGATGTCCTTCACAGTTGAATGCTTCACAGAGGAGGAGATTTCGTCTGCAAGCTCTTCGGTATGTTTTGTTATCAGAAGGATTGTTTTTTAAGAATATTGATGGTGTTCTTCTAAGATGTGTTAAAGAATCAGAAAAGGTTAGGCTCTTGGAAGAGTTTCATTCTGGTCTATCAGGGGGACACTTTGCTGGAAGACCGATGGCTTTGAAGATAATCCGAGCTGGTTATTATTGGCCGACCCTATTTTCAGACGCTTTCAAGATTGCGCAAGCCTGTGACAAATGTCAGAGATACACAGGAAGAGTAAGGAATGCAACACTGCCTTTGCATCCAATTCAGGTTGAAGCACCCTTTCAACAGTGGGGGTTGGATTTCATTGGAATTATTGATCCTAATTCCTCAGCTGGACATAGGTATATTTTGACAGCTACAGACTATTTCACAAGGTGGTCCGAAGCTATCCCAACAAAGGTTGCAAATCAGACTGTGGTGATATCTTTTATTGAAGGCTTGACTACTCGCTTTGGCATTCCTGATGCCATTATTACAGATAATGGGACCCCATTCATTGGAGCTGAACTAGCTGAGTTTGCTAACAAGTATGGTATTTTCCTAAAAACATCTTCCAATTATTATCCACAGGGGAATGGCTTGGCAGAGTCAACAAATAAAAATTTGCTCCGGATTTTGAAGAGGTCTTTGGGAGAAAACAAGAGATCATGGCACCTTTTACTGAATCAAGTTTTATGGGCAGATAGAATTTCAGTTAAGAAGTCCATCAAGACCTCACCCTATGCCCTAGTTTATGGGAAAGAAGCAAGGTTGCCTGTTCATCTTGAGTTGCCAGTATTGCAGCAGTTGCAGGCTTTTCAGGACGATGAAACAGATATCAGTTCCTTGGATATGCGGATAGCTCAATTGTTGCAGTTAGAAGAACAACATTCTGAGGCATATGAAGAGTTTGTCAAACACACACAGGGTATGTCTAAGTGGTTTTGTAAACATTCTGCAGATCGTCCACTCAAAACAGGAGATTTGGTGTTAAAATGGAACGAAAACAAAGCTAAACCTGGGAATCACAAGAAGTTTGATGCTTTATGGGAGGGTCCCTTCCGCATTACCAACACAGGTGCAGCAAATTCGTTCTACCTCGAAGACTTGGAGGGCAACCCACTTCCAATTTCAGTAAATGGCTTTCATCTGAAGGCCTATACTTCATGAATTGACAGTTCAGTATAAGTTTGTATATAGTAAAAAAAAATATATATATATATATATATATACATGTTTTGCTTTTATTTATCGCCTTGGTTCTTGTTGCTTACGAGCTGTAGGTGTCTTTTGTGTTTTTGTGATTTTCTCCTTTCCCAGCAGTTGGTGGCTTTCCAGAAAATTCTTCTTTTCCCTTCCCTCTTTTCCCCTCTTTCCTTTCTTCATCTTTCTCCTTCTTTTTTCTTCTGCAAATAAAAAAAAAAAAAAGAAGTAAGCCACGGCTGTTGTTTCTTTTCCCCATTCTCATTGTTCCCGTTCTTTCTTATCCCTTTCCTCTAAGTTCTGTCTTTTTACGCATTTATTTACAGTCTAGTTCATTGTCATTCCACAGCCTTCATATTTCATTTCCATTCCCTAAGTTTATTCACTTTAATTCCACATCCATTGCAGCTGGTAGTATGGCAGCATTCTGTTGCTGTGTCCACCACATCGCTTTGTCTCTATATCGTTTCATTATTATCATCATTCCATTTGCATTCACCGCCTGCGCAATCGCAGGAGCTCACTCCATTATCTCATTTCATTTCTTTCATTCCATAATCGGTTATATGCAGGTTCTTTCAGCTTTTCAGCAGAAGTATTGCAGCAGTCCCCTGAAATGTATCACAGCAGCCGGCCTCCTGTTCTAGTATGACTCTGTGCCCAATGGATTCAGGCCTGGATCCTTGCATACAGCGAGCTGTATACCCCGCGAGCCACCAAGAATGTTGGCATTTTTGCCACATTGATTTTCATTGATTGAAGTATTAATGTTTAAGTTGTTGCATATTTAACTTCTATACTGGCTTGGATGTGGTTTTGATGAAAAAAGGAGCAAAAAGACTAAGTCCAGAAATTGTCGCGATTTCGCGACGTGTCGCGAAATCACGGTCAACGCGGTCAACGCATGCAGCTAAGCAAAACCGTCGCGATATCGCGACGTGTTCTATTTTCGTGACTTGCAACGAGCAAAGGAGGGCGAGCGACAAAATGTCACGAAATCGCGACAAAAAACTCAGCCGACGACTTAAACTCAAAAGTTGCAGCGATGCGCTGCACGTTCCGTTATCGTGGCCGCTGTGGTTTCAAAAGGCTTAAGTCAAAAAGTTGCAGCGATGCGCTGCATGTCTCAAAATCGTGGGACGGTTGTCAAAGGGATAAAAGCGCAGCGATTCGCTACACTTCTGGAAATAGCACGGGAATGGGTTTCAAAGAGCTTTTTCAAGGAGTTAAGTTGCAGCGATGGAGTATGTTCGATATCGCGTGCCGTTGTTGAGAAAGGAACACAAAGTGAAGAGTTGATGCACATGTTCCAAATTCGCGGGCATGGATTGTAAAGGAGGAGTCACAAAGCAAAAGTTGTAGCGATGCGCTGCACTTTTAAGAAAAGGGTCCTTCAAAGGGAAAAGACGTCGCATTTTCGCGGTTTATCGAAAAGTGGCAAATGGTACGAGTGGAAAGATGTAGCGATATCGCTACATGTTCCATTTCGTGAACAAGCAGCGATGGAGACGTTGAAGCCGAAGATGCAACGAAATCATGAAAGTTGAAGCGATTTTTGCGGTTTCCAACAGCCATAAGGTGTACGGCACAAGATGAAGACGTCAGCGTTTTCGCGACCTGCGACAGTTTCCCGCCAAAGCACGAGTATGAACGCCCGATAAGTTTTTTTCGATTTCCAAGGATTAAATGCTTGCCCGAATTTAATGTTTTGCGGATTTCCCATGCGGTCAAGGTTGAAGAAGCGTCCAGGCCACCAAAATTGAAGATTTTATTTGTTCGAGGCTGTTGTTCGTGGGTTGTTTCAACGGTTTCATGCACATGTTCAAAGACAAATTTAATGAAGGTGACCGCTGACGTCTAATTGCATTCAATTTTGTGGTGCTTCAAGGCTGCGATTAAGGGGATCATGTGCTTATTTTCGGTGGCATAATTGTAGATCTCAAGAAGGTCGGTGGCAAATATTAAATGCTGCAAAGAGGACGGCCCTCTATAAAAACCAATGTAAACCTCATTTGCAAAGGTTGGGAGTTTTTCTGCTAGAAACTGAAAGTCATTTGCGGGAATAAAGAGTTGGCTTCTGATTCATCGAATAGCTGTTTGGGTGACTTTCCTTTTTGTGTCTTTTGCATTTCTAATAGAATTCATATTCCTTGGTTGCTGTTATATTCGAATTCTGTATGTTGGATTTGAATCTTGCTTGTAAGGGTATAATTCCTGGAATGTAATATTGGAGGGATTATCTGCATATGGTTGTGCGAGAATCAAGTTAATAACTTCTATTACTTGTTGTTGTTGCACCGTAAGTTTTATGTTGTTGTTCTCCCGATCCTATAACTTCGGCTACGGTCATATTTCCCATTTCTTTCTGCAACTTTTAATTTCTTTCCAGCAACCCTTATCTTTAAACAGAAATTTAGAATAGTAAGGGGAACCAGCCCACTCTGGAGATTGGTCTGGGAGCCATTTCTTGCTTCCAGCCTTTCAATGTTGGCCGGGTCTAGGGCGCACTTGTAAAATCCTTTCCTGTGGCAGATTCGTGACCAACAGTATTATTGTGGTTGATATTTGAGAGTACATTTACAAGGAACATAAACCATTTTTGTGAAACAAGGTTATACACTAGCATGATTTGATTTGAAAGTAATTTGCAAGAGGTAGAGATCTGATTTGATGAATGTGTGACATGTGAAATTGAAATACTTAATGAATGTGAAGAGAACATATTGAGCATTTGCATTGCATATTATTCTTTATATGTTATTGAAAGAATTCTAGGAAGAATATGTCTAAATTGCCTAGTTGAAGAAAGCATTTCTAAAAGAGATACAAGCATTGTTTTGAAAATTATTTATGTGCAAAATTTGGGATTGGTTGAGCATGTGTTATGAGCAGATTTTAGCATGTGTTATGAGCATATTTGAGTATGTGTTATGATCAGGTTTGAGCATGTGTTAGAGTAGATTTAAGAAAGCCTTGTGTGAAGGATTGGAGCAGATTTTAACAAGTCTTGTGAGAATAGTTGAAATAAGTTTGAGGTATATTTGAGCAAGTCTTGTGAGAAGACTTGAAGTAGGTTTAAATCAGATTTTTGAGCAGGTTTGAGAAATCCTATTGAGAATGCTTGGTGCAGTTTTGGGTATTTTTATTTTTACATGGTGGAATCAATAGCCACCATGAATTCAGGTAGGCTATCCAGCTTTTATGGCCATCACAGTATTCTGCGTTGTCCACCCTGGAATCCACCACATAGATCTTCATGCAGTCCGCCCCTATAACCACCATGCCACCTTCATTTTAAACCTTTTACACTTATAAAAGCACTAGGAAAGGGACAAGCGTTCAGTTCAACGAGGCCCAAGATTTGAACCTTGGACCTAGTTTTGGGTAAATTTAAGAGCAATTTTATTACTAATTTGAGCAAATACTTATGAGTAGGCTTGTGTATATTGGAGTAGTGAGTTGATAAAATTTTATTATAAATTTGTGCAAGCCTGGTGTGAGGGCTTGGAGCAGCTTTGAGTAGAGTATTGAGTTGGATTTGGAGTGAACTAGAGAAAAGAGAAGAGGAGTCTCTTATGGATAGAGGTACACAAACCAGAGTAGTGGGGATAAAGGTATCCTATGGATAGATATCCACAAACTAGAGTAGTGGGGATAGAGGTCTCCTATGGATAGAGGTCCACAAACCAAAGTTGAGGGGATAGATTTCTCCTATGGATAGAGGTCCATGAACTAGAGCAGTGGGGATAGAGTTCCATGAACCAGAGTTGAGGGGATAGAGGTATCTTCTATGGATATAGATCCATGAACCATAGTAGTTGGGATAGATTTCTCCTATGGATAGAGTTCCATGAACCATATTTGAGGGGATATAGATATCTCCTATGGAGAGAGTTCCATGAACCAGAGTTGAGGGGATAGAGTTCTCTTGTGGATAGATTTCCATGAACTAGAGTTGAGGGGATAGATTTATCCTATGGATAGAGGTCCATGAACTAGATTTGAGGGGATATAGTTCTACTATGGATAAAGATCCATAAATTTGAGCAGAGGTATTGGTGTCTCCTTTGGACAAGAGGTCCATAAACATTGTAATAGAAAATTGGTCCCCAAGATATTTTTTGAGAAAATTTAGAAGAAATATGTTCTCCGTGGATGTAACCCACATTGGATGAACCATGTTAAATATGTGTCTCTCATGTGTGTGATGATTTATACATTGCCTTGTTACTGCTATTGATGATATTGGTTAATACTGCTTTGGATAATTATTGCAATTGATAATATTGGATGTTATTGATTTGGAAAGAAAAGTAAAAATTTATCTTATATGGTTCACCCCACCTCTCAGTTTAAGCTTGTGTACTTCACATATCAAGAGCCAATCATTGGAAAATATAAGGTACTATTCTTTATAACCTTAAATTCAATCATAATACATTCTCACCCATGGAAAATTGTTTGTTAAAAAAATCATGCATCATATAGCATTCTAGCTATTAACTTATAAGAATCTATATACATCATCCCATTGGAAAGCAAATAACATTTAATTTCCATCTTAATCAATATCCATAATCTAACTAATTATCATCATAATAGAGAGCAAATATAACATCCATGCATAACAACAATTGCAAACCATAAAATAGAAGTACACAACATATACCCTGGGAACCCTCACGGGGAATAAACCCAACCTCCAAAATATGTTTCTCCTCTCATTTCATAAAGTCAAATTATCATAATTACAAGTATAGAAGGGAATTCCATGGATCCTTTTCCAAATCATGTATGCAATTAAAGAAAACAATTTGATCCTTGTTCAAATCATGATGTAAATAAGGAAATGCTACATTTCCTTTCTCTAAGCCATCAATACAATATATAAGAATCTTACAAATTCTTATATCTACATATTTATGAATGATCATCGATTTCATATTAAGGAGAAATTTCATCAATTATCGAGAGGGAACCCCATAATTCCCTCGAGAATGAATCCCACGTTCATTCTCCAACCTAGATGCCATTATTCCATTTAAATCAATGTGATATAGTAATTATCTAGGGTTTCATATCATATAGAGAGATCCCATACTCCCTCCAATAATTGGACCCCCTATCTAATCTCCCATATTCATTTATATTTCAAAATTTATACAATATCCACCACATTATCATTTGATCAAAATCAAACTATAGTTCTTATGATCCATCAACATGATCATCCTAGGGTCCTCATTGTTTGACCATCAATTTATTTTACGATATATCAATTAGAGCCTCTTCAAAATTTGCCTAAATTTGCAACATAAACCTACAATAAGATAAAACTATATTCCTTATAAATTTAGCCACAATTTATCTCTTACTATAGTTTTCATCTTTTCGAAAATATCGTATTATGAAATTTTACCAAATTGTCTTGTAATCTATCAAACAAGATTACACCTTAACCACAAATTGGCCTCGTAATCTATCAAACAAGATTACACAATATATTATAAAAAAAAATTGCCTTGTAATCTATTAAACAATATTACATCTTCTTTGACTTGTAACCAATCAAACAAGGCTACTCTATAGTCAATCATAAATTATTTTGTAATCTATCAAACAATATTACTTCTTAATCCTAAATTTTTTCATGTAATCTCTCAAACAATATTGCACCTTAAACATGTAATAACATTTCATCAATCATAATATATCCATAAATTCTGGGCTATAATTCATTTCAAAATCCTTTCCAAGATTAATTGTACAAAATGCCCACTACTTTCATTATAGACTTATGAAAGTCCACCCTCTAGTTTGTAATTGATCTACAATTTATTCCATAATCTTTTCCAAGATTAATTTTACAAAATACCCAATACCTTTATTATAGACATATGCAAACCCATTCACTAGTTTGTACTTGTTTGATCCAAGTATACATTTGGATTCTTAACTAAGTGGCTATCATATTTCTTAAAGGTTGGATTAAGGAGAATCGTTCCCTAATATTTTCAAGATAGCCTAGATAGAGGGTTTACATCCCTTAAGGGCCTTTATATATTTACTTATTTAAGTGACCCTTCTTTTTATTAGTCCAATATGAAACCTCTTTTCTACTCAAATTCTTGGTCTAGTTTTAAATAAAACCAAGTAAATCCTTTAAATAATTTAATTTTTGAAAAGTAACCCTTTTATGAAGTTCCCAACGAGGAGTTTATCACTTAATTAACCATACAACTAATTAAACATTTGGATATAAAACTCCTTTTGAGGATATTATGATTAAATAGTCTTTTTAACTATTCAATAGTCCTTTTAGTTATTGAATACTTCAAATTCTAAAACTAGGGTACCAACCATATTGGTCAACAACCCATTAACATCTTTGGCTTATCTCCTCACTGATCACTAGTTCGATAGAGTAACCAACGATCATCCATGTTAGTTGATCATTGTCAAATGAGGTTTGCTTTTTCTCACTAAGATGGTTGATCGAGTATAATTAGGCCAAAAATTTTACACCTAGCAATTTACGACCGATAAATAGACCCATCCCCAAGGGTAACCAACAATTACATGTGTCATAAGGAGATATTACTACCTTTTAGAGCAATGTCCAACATGTCCATGAGACCATGGACATTATAAAATGGGGGGGGGAATCCCTCTTAAACCCTTCTTCTCCTTCCACATAACCCATGTGGGATATGGGAATATAGATTTTGAGGAATTCTACCTCCCATCCATACCTATAATGCACAAAACCATCACTTGGGATGGTGTCCATTAACCAGAGAGAAACCCCTAGTGAATATGGGAGGTTTAGGCTGCATCAAGATCTCAACGTATAGTTGTAGCTACCATCCAATATGGTGATGAGTGAGATACTGGTGGTAATACTTCTTCTACAGGTTACACATGACATTAAGATATGCTCCCAATATCATCAACCACCTATGAAAATTGAGATTCCTGATTCCTCCCAGTAAGATTCATTTGGGCCTATTGTTAGATTTGTAACTTTGAATTGACGATAAGTGTTATGATGATAATGTTGCGAGCATGACTTATTTTTTCACTCGAGGTTGATACTTGAAGTTTCCATTTTTGAGTTGATGTAGATTGATTTGCTAAAGATCACATGGTTTATAATATGGCAAGATGTCCAAATTAGTCTTAGGCATAGGTTTAGGGTTTAGGTCCAAAAGGCGACCAATGGATCGTAACCCCCTATCACACCATGACATCATTATACAATGATCCATGCTTCACAAAGAAACCCAATACTTCTAATCAAAACATGATTGACCTCCTTATTAATGCACAATAGAGGATTAACATTGGTTAGTTTTGAATTTTTATATCAAATAGGGCACATATCCCACAGGTGTCATGATGTGGGTAGAGTGCAGTATAAACTCGATCTCGCTCCAATAACATGATAACCACCAAGCAGTGGCCAAAATGGCTTTTCTAGTAGGTGGTGATTGGTGGCTAGATTCTAACAATAGATTAGTGTTGAATACCTCCCTTGCATTTTATGTTCCTAAATCAATACATTGACGACATTGGGGGTGTTTCCTGTTGTGGTTATTTAATCGATGACAGTTGTGATTGGCTATAATAACTTACATTTAATTTATCAATCCGAGGGTAAATCAAGGTTAGATTTAAATAATATCAATCTAGAATATATTCTACCATGGAGATCGATAATAAGCTTAGTTTAGCTTTTTGTTCAGTTTCAAGTGTTTGTAGAAAAATAAATTAAAATAAATTAAATTGTGCAAGTATGAAAATAAAATTATCCTAACAATAATTGGCTATTGATAAGTTTAAATAATATTAATTACCTACTGATGAATTGATCTATTGGCGAGTTTAACTTTTGTTGAGGATCCTCATGCAGTTAGTTTTATTTATCTATTCTAACTTTAAATTTTATGAAAATGTAATTTAATTTATTTTATATTTAAGGTTAATTAACTATTTCTAACTTATTTTAGGGGTGAGAGCTTAAGGATTGGCTGTAGGAGTTGGCCCTTCCTCCTAAAATATAGTGTAAGTATTTCTCCCCTAGTTTACTTTATCTCAGTAACTAAAATGCATAAATATTCCTAACATGATTTTATTCTATGAATACAGGGAAATACAATCACGATTACATAAATGGAATTAAGTGATAAATACAAATGACACAGTTACCATATGCAAATAATAAGTGCTACTTTTATTGTTGGTGATTCAAATGTACATGTTGGCACAGTTCTTCAAAAAGTTGCAACAATTCAACATTATATATTTCTCCATTAGAATTTTCGATATTCTTGCATTAGACCTTTTCAAAGGTCTTCCTATGTAATATATATGATGACTTGTACAATTTTGAATAAACTCTTCCCCGTTGTTTTCCATGTGGAGTTTTTGGACTTATGATGTGACAACTATGTACTAATACAAATAATCTAAACTAATACAATTCTTATTCCTGCTTGGACTTGGTAAACCTCCTAAATGGTCCAAGTGGAAAGACATAAGCTAACTTAACAAAGAAAAACTAACTTTGACATTTTGAAAGATATACAATATAACCAAATGTCCTTTATTCTAGGAAAAGGTTCAACAATCTTGCATCTAAATATAATAAACCTAAAAATAGTTGAATTACACAACTTTATTGAATAAAGTAATAATGACTTTATTAATCACAATATCCCATATGAAGAATATATGATAAATCAAATATTATACTAACTGGAAATACTTTACTGTGTGAAAACAATGTGGCATGCAACGTCAGTCAACGAACTTAATCATCATTTGATAACTGTTGGTAAGAATCCTTCGGTAACATATTTTAGTAGCTACCTTCTATAACATACTTCGATAACTATCTTCAATAACATGCTTCAGCTACTATGTTCTGTAACATGCTTTAGCTACCTTCTTTTGTAATAGTAATTTGCTACTGCTCTATCACTGTGCCTTAAGCTTCCTGCATCCTTTGTTATTACATCCATCTCCTTGCATCCAAGGTGTATCCCAAGGCTTGCGCTAGTTGCATCGTTCATATGTGGAACATTCATCGACACCTTACCTACATAATTACTCATAACTCAAATGTATTTTAAATAAAATAAACACATTTATCAAATTAACTACAATTATCCTTTTATTGACAAATTACAAAAATATACAGCAATAACTTACATAAAATACATTATAATCATCAATTAAACATAAGAATGAAATATTCTATTATATAAATATATGCCAAATATCCTCTCATCATTTTCTCCCAAACTGAAATCTATGCATGTCCTCATACATATGGAGAAATAAGATAAAAAGAATATGACATTTTTTTACACATATATCAGATGTAACCATCTAGATCTTTGCAAATAAATGAAAGATTAAATTTTATCAAAATTCATACTGTCTTTCCATATTGTTTTTTCATAAAATTATTTGTAATTCACAAAACTGGACATCATAATTATTTAGGAATGAACAAACAGACATCAAACATAATTTCCATAAAAGAATCATTGATACTGAGAAATGAATATTTCCATAAATATGTAAAATATAAGCCAACATATCACAATCAGAGCACATAGTTTCAGTCATACATCTATAGTAGATTACAATATTTTGGATTTTTCAGATTATTTTCATGATAACCTACATAGTATAGAATTTATCAATTAGATTAAAGTGCTGAATTCTATAGTCGAAATGAAATATTTTGGTTTGTCATGTATCATTATGATAAAAATACATATTCTCAAAAAATCAAATAAGAAAATTATGATTTCATAATATCAATCGCATACAATACAAATCATTTGATCATCTTCAGGGAACAGTTTTGTGATATAATATTTTTCAATATAAAATAATAATGTTTTTATTTAGTTTATCTTACTACAATAATATACTAAAACTACGATCATAGATACCAAACTTGTATTACCCAAAATAGTTAAAAATAAAGATATTCATAGTATTTTATCATAGGCACATATATATATTTCTTAAAATATTTATAGAAAAATAATATAAGAATGTTACAGATAATAATATACGAATCAGATTTTGAAAGTCTTAGAAATTATAAAACATTAAACAGTTTTTCAGTGCAGTTCAATTTATCCAACTTGTGTTCGTCGGTTGGAGATTCTTGACTATCGTGGTCTTAGCTATGGTAACCTACATTTTATTTGTACTTTTTGTACCTGATCCTTGGATTTCTATTCACCCATTGGTGTCTCAACCATGATAATTTTTATATGTTCAACTTCATGAGAATCTTCCTTCTGCTCTACATCCTATGTTTGAGAAGGTGGAAGTTCCTCAACTGATGTAACAATAGTATTTATCACTACATTGATTTATGGGGTATCCTGACATTCAAGACAATATTCCCTAGTGTGGTTCCTATCTTGATGGGAGAAACCGATTTCTTAGGTTGATTTTTTTGGATTAGGTTGATGAGTTGGTGGGGACTTTCTTCATCAAGGAGTTTAGAAAAGTCAATGGGCTTATTTGTATGGGTTTCTTTGCTGAAGTTCACTAAATTTTTTTTCTTTTTACTAGGTGTGGAACTTTTATTGGGAGAAACATCAACAGGTGGCATTCGGTTGACAAAATCAATGGGTTTCGTCACCCTATCCATTGAAAATTATTTAATCATTTCTATCTAAAGGGTAAGGGATCACTGAATCAGTTTAGAATAGTCTATGAAATCATTTTGCAATTTATCAATTTTTATCTATAATATAGTGTTTTGTGCCCAAAGGTATGATAGGATTTCGAAAGTCGACTTAGGTTCAGGTAAATCAGACTCATGCCCTGGTATATCCCTTTTCTCATGAGTTTCTACACTCTTTTTTTGATGCATAATTTTCAACTGGGTTGGTTTAATATTTTTAGCAAGTTGGTGTTTACATTTTGGATTGTCAATTTCTTCCTCCTGACTATCATATTCATGTTCATATTTAGTCGAATCATCTTCTTCAAACTCATTCTCAGTGTATTCAGAGTAATCTGGCCAGTTAGATTAATCCACTATTTGATTCTATGTAATTTTGACTTCATATACTTTCTTTAAAACTATTAACTTAATCAGGCTGTGATGTGCAAGTAGGTGCAATTTGGGTTTTTCTTGGGGGTTTTTAGGCTTAACCCAAAAAACTGTAGATTTCAACGATTGAAACAAGAAGTAAGATAAATTGAAAACACATTCACTGTTTTCAAGAAACTTCAAATTCATTAACATACAAATATGGTATGCTGCATAGGTGGACATTCATCCTTCTATGGTAAATAATTTAATAATCAGGAGGGATGCTTCCTGCCATAAGAGGGGGAGTGAAGAAGTAGATACACCTTTAATTCAACCCTCCTTATCTCAGATAATAGTACATTTCTTACCAAATTTAGCTACTAGTTGGGTGACACTTTTAGAGGGATTTTGTAGTATGGTAACCCTACTTTCGGTAGACCCAATACCTCAAATATTAAACATGGGTTAAGATCAAATTGAATACCTCCAACTTGGGTGGTCATCCTATCAGGGTCATAATTTAGGATAAAATATTTAGCCACCCCCTGGTCATGCCCTCTAAATTTGGTAAGAGCCTCCCACCATTTGGTGTTTTGGAATAACTCGGTTACAGCGTCACTAAGGTTCTGGGTTTCAACCGAGGGCGATTTACTACGCTTCTAAAACATAGAGTGGAGTTTAGGATTTTTTTATTTTTCTTTAGAGTAGAAAGAGACAGGCAATTTTTTTTTTTTAGAAATCCCCAATAATTTATAAACTGGGAACCCTACAAATATTTCAAATAACGAAAGAAAATTGCTTTATAATTCTGTAGAGTAGTTTTTTTTTCTCAAAAATTTAGAACAATATTGAAGTCATTTTTTTTTAAACCTATGTTAATGATAAACCCAAAAAATTATCAGCAAAACCATTTTTAATTCCTCCTAATCTTCTGCACACCTTTTACAATTTTAACATCTCTTAATTTATGTGCAATAGAGAAATAAAAATGATTGTGACATTAGTAACAGTAAAAAAAATTCTTTACGTATCATTTTTTATTTACTCTGCCACCCTTCCTACATCGTTAAAGAATTGTCCTTCTACCCAAGTAATTATGCAAAATTATATAGCTCGCAACTGTTTAATCGAAGGAGTTCAACAATTTCCATGAAAAAAACCAAGAATTTTCACTCAGGATCGAGTTACAAAATATCATCAATGATTTCGAGCAGCTCTCTGCAAGAGATATGATTTGGGCTAATTTTACTCTGTATGGCTACATGCAGAGTTCATACATCATCGATCAATCCTATCCAATGGTAGAGCCTATTCTAACTTTCACCTAACATCAATGATAATGAAAGTGCTTTATGGTTGATAAATTATCATCCATCGATTTGGTTTTAATCAATGGTGTATGGCTTAGATTTGTATTGCTAGTATGTGATTCATCGGTGAAAGCCATGCATCAATGATCATGCCCTTCCCGTGAAACTTCTAAATCCATCGCGTATTTTTTTCTTGCATCGTGACCCTTCATTTAAAATTTAATCAAGGGTTGATATTGTTTATCCGCATCATCTCTTGCGATTGTGGAGGGAATCCACCTGTCCTTCATTGGTATGGTCTTTGGTTGGTCTATTTCTTCTTGGCACCAACCCTACCCACCACCTTGCATGGCGAGGTGGGTTTTATGTGCCACATGTTATAATTTCCTTGCTCACCTATCAACTAAAAATTTATTTTAATCATTTACCATATGCTATGTTTCATCTTATGTGGCAATTTATTGTCAATGTAGCCAAGTGTATTGGTCCACATCCTCATTTAAGCACACGCCCCAATAAAACATCATCATTTTTACTTTTGACCATAAAAACGATTGCATTTTTAATAATAATTTTAAATTTTAATCGACACGTGGCACTCGTTCGTATGGACACATCATAAGAGGTGGTACATGGTGATGGGTTAAGCGTACATGTCATAAGAGTTCTAATTTTCCTTTATTTTGTTGTCTTGTCCCCCCTTAATTGGTTTAAACATTACTGCCAATTTTTCCTTAAAGTCTTGTTGACGTGCCCTTATTACTTGTCCTGACATTTCTTGAATTACCATGTGTCTCACTTTGCCTGGCCTGATTTTAAATTTTTACACTTCGAATATTTTGGGATATATATTTACATATGACGTCTACAAATTATGCCTAAAGAATATTGTTACTAATGATATTTATGAAAGACACGTAAAATTTCTACAAAATACTTATACGGGAGACATCTATGGAAGACACCTACAGATAATATCTATAGAAGACATCTACAGAAAACATCTAAAAAAACCTATACATAAGACATCTACTGAAGATACCTATGAAAGACACCTACGGAAGATATCTGTAGAAGACATCTACAGAAGACATCTACAAAATATGTCTATAGGACTATAGCTACTAGAGTTTGAGATAATACTTTACCTGTTTCTGTTGAGCAAGGTGTTGCAAGATTTTTGTCATTGTTGTCAACTCAGGAAGTTAGATCTAATAATGCAGTGGACAGGCAGTTCAGAAGTCATTCAATGCAGGCTGACAAATTTTAGGGTTTGTAATTGACCACATTTAGGGTTTGCAGCCGACCATGTTTAGGGTTTGCAGTCGACCAAGATTAGGGTTTGCATTTGCATAATTAGCCGACTACTATTAGGGTTTTCATCTCAAAATCTCAAGTATATAAGCGGGGCTGTTTGGAGATTTAGGCATCCATCGGGTGAATTTTGAAGTGTGAGATGTGGCCGTAAAAGTGCAGATAGCATAGAATCAGCGAGATGATAGCGAAGTGCATAATGTGAGCTAGTTGTGTCGAGTTGTTCGAAGTGCGATTGTGAATGTGCATAGATATCAGAGTGTGGAACGACACAGAGTGTGTGAAGCATGTGAGCAGAGAAAGTAGAATGTGCAGAGAGCGCAAAGGGCAAAGTTGATTGCAAAGTTTGACTATAGCAGTGCAATAGATTGTGTGAAGAGATTGCGCAAGAAAGAGCAGAGTGTGCAGATATTGCAAAGGTGAAGTAGATCAGTTAGAGTCTTGCAATAAAAAAGGTATTTGTCAAACATTTTCATTCAAAATTGAAGTCCAGTTGGTGTTGTAAAATTAGGGGTTGGTGCTCCTTTTTGTTGGTGCAGATAAATAAGGGGTTGGTGCTCCTTCCAGTTGGTGCTGGTAAACAAATTGTAAAGTTGGTGCTTTGCAAGAGGTCGGATTTGGATGGTAGTCCAAGCAGCCATTTTTTTTGAGGAGTAGCCATTTTGGTGAACCTCGTTAAAAATCTATGTTGTGTGATGTTCTCTTGCTGTACTTATTATATTTGTTTATAAGTTTTAATTGCTATGGTTTTTAGAGCTATTAATTCATGTTTTGGAATGCCACACTGATTCACCCCCCCTCTCAGTGCCATACTAAGTACAACAACTGGTATCAAAGCCAAGTTCTATTTAAAGGCTAAATCAACTAGGGTTGATCTTGGATTAATACTCTAATGGCAAAGAAAGGCAAGAATGGAACCATGAGACACAAGAAGAAAAGATCACACAGGGTCATAAAATAAAATAAAGATAAATTCATTATTGTTGTAGATTCAAGAGATGAATCAAACAATGGAGAAAAGGCCAAGAGTCAACTCGATCATAATGCAAGTTCTCAACATTCATAATGTTTTGATCAACTCCAGCATAATGAACGTCGGTGTTATGGGTTTAGTAGCGATGAAGATGAAGAAGAAATAGAATCGGAACGAGGAATGTAATAAAGAAGAAATAAATACGAAGCAAATTGGAATGAAGATCAAATTACAACTCCAAGTAAGAAGAATATAACCTCCTTCAAAAGGACATCTCAGCCAGTTTTAGTTTCTGTGGTAGAGAAAATTGAACCAGAAAATGCAGAAGGGGTGAACACTGAAGCAGATAATAAAAACCTCAATGCTGAAGTAGAATGGGAAGGTGAGTTGATCTCTGCTCTTGAAGAGTTGAGTATAGAAAAGAAAAATAACAAAAGATTGTCCAAGAAATTGGAAGAATATGGGGATGAGATTGAAAATTTGTTCTTACAATTCCAACAGGCCAAGAAAATAGAAGACTTGAAGTCACAGCTGAATGATAATGTGTGTAACAAACATGAAGAGGATTCTAACAAAGTAGTTAGTAATCTAAAGCTGCAAGTAGAAGAGTCTAAAAGGATTGAGGAAACTCTCAGGTCGCAGATCAATGAGAAAGAGATTATTTGCCGCAAACAATAAGAAGAGATTGTTTCATTGAAGAAACAACTAGAAGAGGCCAATACAAATCTTAAATTCGAGAAGAGCACAGAATTTCTAGATAAAATGATAAGTCATCAGAGAAGCTCCACGATTAAGCATGGTCTTGGATATAAAGCTGAACAACCTGTATCTTCCAATTCTGTAGAGAAGAAGAAGTTCACTGTTGAAGGGTTCGAGCAAGAAAAGGTTAAAGCTGTATCTTCAAAAGAAAGAAAATATCAAAGGAGATTTATAGCAAAGCAACCACAACAAAAGAGGTTCTACCACTCTTACTTTTTTCATACTAACACTTTTAATGGCTATTGTTTCAGATGTAACCAGTATGGTCACAAGGCAACTTATTGTGGATTAAATAATAAATCAAAGAGTTATGCTTGGTCGAAATACATCTGCATATCTGAGTGAACACTTTGTACAATGTTTTCAATGCAATGGTCATGGGCACATAGCAAGGTTTTGTCCAAGCGCTTATGTATCAAATCTAAGGCAAAACAGTAGATTTCATAAGATGCAAAGAACACAACACAGATAGGAAATAAATCAGGTTCATAGAAGAAAGGAAAATAATCATTCATCATGGATGCATAAGAGACAACCACACGAGAGAGATATTCAAGTTCATGCAATGATGCAAAATAGGGACGCAGGTGAAAAATCCAAGCCTGAGGTCAAGAAAGTCTGGAGAAATAAAGAAGAGAGGAAATCGTGTCTCCTTGAACTAAAGGAGACTGCTCTTCTACTGCACTAAGCAACTCCAGGTAACACATCCTCAGGGGGAGCATTTTGAAAAAGGTTTTATTTTAATGCTTCTGTATATTTGTCTGGGTATCTGAGGATGAAAGACCAGCAGTTGGGCTTTTGTGGTATAATTGTCAAGTGTGTTGGCTGTTCATTTAGTTGTGTGTGGAAGTGCCATGAAGGGTAGTGTTTGCATTGAGAATCTTCACCATTGGTAGTATTGCTTATGTCATTTTTGTTTTGTTGATGGTTCTTACTGCCACTGATTATAGCTATGGATTATAACAGTTCAGATTATTATTTTTTATTGAAAGAATGCTTGCCCCAGCTGCGTACTTGTGTTTTGATAATAGCAGCATGTTTTTGTTTGATGCTTGATGTGAATATTGTCAGATCTTTCATTACACCTTGGTGAATATATTTAATTCACAGACAGTTTTGTTTTAACTTTTAATATAATGCCAATTCAAGGATAAGAAGTTTGAGGTTGAGTAAGGTGCACTACGGTTGGCCATAAAGTGTTTGACAAAATGTCTTCTTTCGACATGCACAGTTGAAAGTAAGAGTTGGCAGTAAAATTGTAGTGCTGGACAAAAATTGGTACAGATGTGAGTCACTTGTCAATTCTGTTAATAGAAGTGAAATCATCATGTTGAATGGGAAGATTGAAGAAAAAGTTTATAATGTGTAGCCAGATGATTTCCAGCCTGGTGATGAATGTTTGAGGTGATTTTATAAAGAATTGAGGTAGTCTACTGGATTCTCATTGCAGAGAAAGACAAACAGCTGTCAGTAGGTTCAAGTCTTGAATATTCAATATGTATATGCAGATGTTATTTGCATTACAGAGCAAAAATTTGGATAGTTAAACGATCAGTGTATGCTTTCACTAAAATCAATGGACAAGTTTGAGATTGTAGAGCAACAGAGGGTTGAGGCTCAGAAGACAGCGTGAATTGAAGTGGCCACATATTCCCAAGAATAGTCTAAAATTTGACTAGCCATTGGGATCAAATTCTCAGGGGGGGACATTTGTGCATTTGTTCATCTTATTGATCATATCCATGATTTTTTCTAACTATTTCAATGTGGTTCTGAGAATGGTGTGTATGGACTCAAGGGGAGTCTACAGTAGTCCTTTGGTATTATTGACAAAGGGGGAGAAGAGTTACAGGAATGTACACAGGTGTTGCCAACAATTCCAAAGGGGGACATTGTTGAGCAAGGTGTTGCAAGAGTTTTGTCATTGTTGTCAACTCGAGCGATTAGATCTAATAATGCAGTGGACAGACAGTTCATAAGTCATTCAATGCAGGCTGACAGATTTTAGGGTTTGCAATTGACCACATTTAGGGTTTGCAGCCGACCATGTTTAGGGTTTACAGCCGTAAAAGCATAGATAGCGTAGAATCGGTGAGATGATAGCGAAGTGCATAATGTGAGCTAGTTGTGTCTATTTGTTCGAAGTGCGATTGTGAATGCGCACAGAGAGCAGAGTGTGGAATGACACAGAGTGTGCGAAGCATGTGAGCAGAGAAAGCAGAATGTGCAAAGAGCGCAAAGGGCAAAGTTGATTGCAAATTTTGGTCATGAGCAATGCGATGAGATTGTGTGAAGAGATTGCGCAAGAAAGAGCAGAGTGTGCAGAGATTGCAAAGGTGAAGTAGATCAGTTAGAGTCTTGCAATAACAAAGGTATTTGTCAAACATTTTCATTCAAAATTGAAGTCCAGTTGGTGCTAGCAAATTAGGGGTTGGTGCTCCTTTTTGTTGGTGCAGATAAATAAGGGGTTGGTGCTCCTTCCAGTTGGTGCTGGTAAACAAATTGTAAAGTTGGTGCTTTGCAAGAGGCTAGATTTGGATGGTAGTCCAAGCAGTCGTTCTTTTTGAGGAGTAGCCATTTTGGTGAACCTCGTTAAAAATCTATGTTGTGTGATGTTCTCTTGCTGTACTTATTATATTTGTTTATAAGTTTTAATTGCTATGGTTTTTAAAGCTGTTAATTCATATTTTGGAATGCCACACTGATTCACCCCCCCTCTCAGTGCCATACTAAGTACAACAGTTTCTTCCCCCCAAAACTATATTGTGAACTTTATATACCTCTATTTGATAGTTTCACAATGACACTGAGAGGGGGGTGAATCAGTGTAGCTATTTAAATTCAAATCTACAACTCTTAATGCCGAAACAATGAAAACTTAAAATCGGATAAAGCAAGTATAACAAGAGAGCATTCCACAACACACGATGTAACGAGGTTCACCAATTTGGCTACTCCTCAAAAATGACTGCTTGGACTCCCGTCCAAATCCAGTCTTTGCAAAATAACAATTTTACAAACAATTTACCAGCACCCACTGGAAGGAGCACCAACCCCTGGTTTATCTGCACCAACAGAAAGGAGCACCAACCCCTGATTTATCTGCACCAACAGAAAGGAGCACCAACCCCTGATTCCAAGCACCAACTCAGACTGCAATTTTGAAACTATAAGATTGACATAAAAATGCCTTCGCTTATACAAGACCCTATCTGGTCTATTGCTCTCTCGGCTCTCCTTAACGCTCTCTTATGGCACGCACTCTTCAACCTTTTTTAGCAATGTAATTCTCCATGCAGATCTCCTTTTATAACCTTTTCTCTGTAACTACACCTGTAACTGTCGTACCGACTTCTCCTGTAACTGCACCTGTAACTGTCGTATCGACTTCTTCTGTAACTGCACCTGTAACTGTCGTACCGACTTTAGTTAACTATCACATATCTTCTTTTGGTTGGTTTCTCTTCTTAGCTCGTGCAAGTGACCTGTCATGAAATCGTGACACTTCTGCCTCTTTGTCCTCTTCTCGGCTTGTACCCGTGAAAACACATGTCACGATATCGTGACACTTTTGCCTCCTTGCTGCTTTTCTTGGCATGTACCCAAAAATACATGTCGCGATATCATGACACTTTCGCCTCCGTACTCTTTCTCTTTACTTTTGTCACGATATCGTGACACTTTTGCCTTCTTCCTTTCTCTCTCCTCCGTTAGTCGTGAAAATGTGACATGTCGCGATATTGTGACACTTTTTCTCCTTTGCTCTTTCTCTTGCCTTCGGGTCGTGAAAACGTGACATGTCGCGATATCGTGACACTTTTTCTTCTCGGCCTTTCTGCTCTTTTCAAGTCGCGAAAATGCGACATGTCACGAAATCGTGACACTTTTCCTTTTCTGTCTTCCTGCACTTTTCAAGTCGTGAAAATGCGACATGTCATGAAATCGTGACACTTTTCCTTTTCTGCCTTCATCTTCGCTTTGGACCGCGAAAATGCTACATGTCACGATATCGCGACACTTTTCCTTTTTCTCTTTGCTTTGGACCGCGAAAATGCAACATGTCACGAAATCGTGACACTTTTTCTCTCTCCTCTTTCTCTTTGCTTGCAAAATGAAACATGTCATGAAATCGTGACACTTTTTCTCTCTCTTTCTCTTGCTTTAAAATGAAACATGTCGCGAAATCGTGACACTTTTTCTTTCGTACTAATCTTTCTTGCAATATGTCACGAAATCGTGACACTTTTTCTACTTGTCTTTTTCTCTTCCAACATGTCATGAAATCGTGACACTTTTTCTTCCGTACTATCTCTCTTGCAATATGTCATGAAATCATGATAGTTTTGCTTGCTTGCGCTTTCTCTTCGAACATGTCATGAAATCATGACAGTTTTGCTTGCTTGCGCTTTCTCTTCGAACATGTCACGAAATCGTGATAGTTTTCTTGCTTCCAACATGTCAGATCGTTTTCTTTCTCTCAACATGTCGCGATATCATGATAGTTTTCTTTCTTCCAACATGTCGCGATATCGCGATAGTTTTCTTTCTTCTCAACATGTCGCGATATCGCGACAGTTTTCTTCCTTGTGATTTTCTTTTGATTTTTAGCATTTTTAGCATATGGGTCACTTCAAATTTTTTGGATAATCATTGTACATACTCTGAAGAACCTCTTAACTCCTGTATACTTCATCAACTGATCTGTCTGACTGTGTTGACAACAATGACAATACTTTTGCTGCAACTTGCTCAACAATCTCCCCCTTTGGAATTGTTGGCAACACTCATGCAATCTCCTGTAATTCCTGTAATTCTTCTCCCCCTTTGACAATAATACCAAAGGGCTGCTGCAGACTCCCCCTGAGTCCATGCACAACATTCTCAGGCACAAATTATTACAGTTAGCAAAAATTACAAACATGAGCAAAAAGATAATGAAATATATAATTGCTCCCCCTGAGAATGTGGTCCCGATTGCTAGTCAATGCTTGGGAAGCGTGACCACTCCCAACTTATTGTGAAGGTACTCAAAAATTTCTTTGGGCAATGGTTTTGTGAAGATATCCGCTACTTGCTCTGTAGTTGGGACAAAATCCAACTTAACCTCACCTTCCGCAACTTTCTCCTTCAGAAAGTGATATCGGATAGCAATATGTTTTGTGCGGGAATGCATAACCGGATTCTTTGAGATGTTAATAGCACTGGTGTTATCACACTTAACTAAAATTGGCTCTCTGAAGTTAATGCCAAGATCTTTCAGGGTTTGTTTCATCCATAAAACCTGCGTACAACACGTTGATGCTGCAATATATTCTGCCTCTGCTGTGGATAAGGAAACTGACTCTTGTTTCTTACTGTGCCATGCGACCAACTTGTCTCCAAGATAGAAAGCACCTCCACTGGTACTCTTTCTGTCATCGACACATCCTGCCCAATCTGCATCTGAATACGCAATAAGGGTGAAATCCTTACCTTTCGGATACCACAATCCATACTCCATAGTACCCTTCAGATATCGAAGAATCCTCTTCACGGTTGTCACATGAGTTTCCTTGGGACTAGCCTAAAATCGTGCGACCATGCAAACTGCCTGCAAGATATCTGGTCTGGTAGCTGTCAAATACAGTAAGCTCCCAATCATAGATCTGTACATGGTTTGATCAACATCTGGAGATTTGTCATCCTTGCTCAACTTGCAACCTGTCGTCATGGGAGTGCTAACAGGCTTACAATCCTCCATTGTGAATTTCTTTAGCATCTCCTTCACATATTTAATTTGAGAAATAAATATGCCCTTCTCATTTTGATTAACTTGCAGTCCGAGGAAATACGCAAGTTCACCAATCATAGACATTTCAAATTCTTTCTGCATCTTATTTGCTAAATCTTTACACGACTCATCATTGTTGCTGCCAAAAATGATATCATCTACGTATACAACAAGGACAATGAGATGGCCATTCTCTATTTTGACATACAAATTGTTGTCCACCATACCCTTTTTGAACCCTTGTTCAGTAAGATAGTTGTCTAGCCTTGCATACCATGCTCTGGGTGCCTGTTTCAAACCATACAGTGCTTTTTTCAACTTGCAGACGAAGTTGGGATTATCACCGAGTTGGAAGCCATCTGGCTGCTCAATATAGACCTCTTCTTCAAGTTTTCCATTCAAAAATGCTGATTTCACGTCCATTTGATAAACTTTGAAATTCTTGTGAACTGCTAAAGCCAGAAACATTCTAATTGCCTCAAGTCTAGCCATTGGTGCAAAGGTTTCTTCAAAGTCAATACCTTCAACTTGTGCATAGCCTTTACAGACCAATCTTGCTTTATTCCTGACTATCTATCCATCTTCATTCAATTTGTTTCGAAAAACCCATTTAGTACCGATTATATTTTTATTTGCAGGTCTTGGTACTAACTCCCAGGTTTTGTTTTTCTCAATCTGATCTAATTCTTCATTTATTGTCGTCATCCAACTTTCATCTTTGCTTGCTTCAACAACATTTTTGGGCTCAATGTTGGATAATAGAGAGTAGTTACTTACTACTCTTCTTCTTGTTTGAACACCAACTGTGGGATCTCCAATTATTTGCTCTCTAGGATGATTTTTCTGCCAGCTGCCTATTTTGAATTTCTTGTTTTCTTCCTCTTCTGAAACACTACTTAAATCATCTGAGTCAATTTTCTGTTTCTTTTCCGTTTCCTCTTCCTCATCTGCTTCAATAACCTCTTCATAGATTGGGTAGTTTTCTTCATAACTAATTTCTCGTTCCCTACCTTCATCAACTTTAACATCAGCACTCTCCACAATTTTCTTTAGCCTCTTGTTGTAGCATGTATAGGCTTTGCTTTTTGTCGAATAGCCAAGAAAGATACCTTCATCAGCTCTATCTTCAAACTTACCAAGATTATCTTCAGTTCTTTTGATGTAACACTTGCTGCCAAAAACTTTAAAGTATCTTGTTGTTGCCTTTTTACCGAACCACAGCTCATACGGAGTTTTGCTTTCATGTGTCCTCAACATGCACCTATTTTGGATGTATACCATAGTATGGACTGCCTCTTTCCAAAATCTGTCTGCTATTTTGCTCTCAGTCAACATAGTCCTTGCCATTTCCTGCACTGTCCTATTCTTTCTTTCTACCACACCATTCTGCTGAGGTGTCCTTGCTGCTGAAAACTGTCTCTTAATCCCATACTTTTCATAGTACTCTGCAAACTCCTCTGAAATGAACTCTCCTCCTCTATCTGATCTTAAACATTTAATCCTTTTTCCTGTTTGATTCTCAACTTGTTTTTTGAAAATCTTGAACATCTCACAGGCATCTGATTTAAGCTTCAAAAATAGTACCCATGTCATCCTGGAATAGTCATCTATGCACAACATAAAGTATTTGTCACCATTTATGCTTTGCGTTCTCATGGGTCCACATAAATCAGTATGTATTAGTTCTAAAGGTTTGCTTGTGAAGTACTCTTTTGTTTTAAATGTGGCTCTAGTTTGCTTCCCCTTTTGGCATGAAGCACAAATGCTATTTAATGGTTTGCCAATGGTAGGAATATCTCTCACTGCCCCTTTTGAGCTGATTTTTACTAGATTGTCAAAACTGATATGACCGAGCCTCTTGTGCCACAACCAATTTTCTTCTTCATGTCCAATCAAGCACGCTCCTTCTAAAGTCTCTGAGAGAGTATACAAGTTTCCAGATGTTCTTGATCCAGTTGCTATCAACTTTCCACAGTTTGTTGTTCGACTTCACAACCCTGCTTCTTGAAAATTACTTCATGACCTCTGTCACAAATCTGACTTACGCTTAACAAGTTATGCTTCAGACCAATCACAAACAAGACTTCTTTTGACTTTATTTTTCCATCACTGATCTTAACTGATCCTTTGCCAACTATCTTCGCTCCATCATTATTTCCAAATTTTACAGAACCACCTTCATACTTCTGTAACTTCTCAAATTTTTGTTTGTCACCTGTCATATGACTGGAGCACCCACTATCAAGTATCCATGGTGTAGATTTGTTCTGTGCTTTAAATGTTGTCTGTACAATCAAGGATTCCTTTTCTTCCTTGAGTCGCTCCTTTTCTTTCCACTCTGGTTTGATTACAGTTTTGGTCACTTGTTTTGACTTTTCTTTGTCAGTAGCCTGTGCATGTTTTTTGGGAAATCTTCTATTTTGTCTCAAACCATTTGATTGAAATTGTCTTCCCTGATGTTTATTTGCTGCAAATGTACTTCGACAATTTCTTGCAATATGTCCAAAATTATGACAGTTATAACATTCTACTACATAATCCATCAATGGTGAAAAAACATTTCTACTGACAAAATTCCTTTGACCTACATTATACTTGCAATCTGCAATCTTATGTCCATAACCATTGCATTTAAAACAATAACCAAAAAAGAAATGAGTGAACCTGGGTGATGGTTTTTGCCATTTTGTAGTAGGAGCCACAAATCTTCTTCTCCTTTGATGAGTGACATTGGTGAATTCATCATTGTCAATACTCCTCTCGTGCCTGGCATTATTGCTTTCTTTAGCATGATTCATTTTTTCTTGATCAATCCTGATCTTATCTTCATTCTTTATGGGATCTACAGTTATGGCCTTTGATCCATTTGATGATTCTCCTTCAATGAAGCCCAAACCAAATTTAATGCCTGTAGTCCTTTGGCTATTTATAATCTTGTCCAACTTTACAGAACTTTCTTCAATTTTGTGATAACATCTCACTTTTCGATTCATCTCTTCTAGCTGCATCTTTAATCCAACAATCTCTTCTTCTAACTTGTTGCACTCATCTATTTTCATAGTTAATTGTACTTCTATATCTTCAGATATTTTCTTAGATTCGTCTATCTGTACTTTCAAGCTGGTTATGATTTCATTGGCATCCTCAAATTTTCTTGAAACTTTCTTATTCTTTTTTCTTTCTATACTCAGCTCTTTAAGTGCAGCGATCAGCTCACCTTCCAGATCTACTTCAGCCTCAACCTCAAGTTTTTCTTCTATTTTTTCTTCTTCGAATGCCATGAAAAGAGCTTCACCGGTTTCTTCTTCAGAATCTTCACCGGAGCTGTCTTCTGAAGGACTGACATTCTTGGATATGAAACTTTTCTTCTTGAAGTTGCCTTTTCTAAAATTTGATTTCTTCTTCCAGTCACTTCTTTCTTGGTGTGAACCTTCATCACTTTTGTTTTTCTCATTGAGTGGACATTTAGCTGCAAAGTGCCCAATGCCTCCACAGTTGAAACACTTAAATGGTAGCTTTCCTCTGTATTTTCCTTTTCCCCTTATTAGTTTTCGAACAAAGTTTGCTTCCGTTTCATCTGATGTCTCTTCTTCCTCGGATTCTTGTTTTGCTTTTATATTTTTATGTGCTTTAAAAGCAGCTTCTCTGTCTGTGGGTTTAGTTTTTCCTATTCTCATCTCATATGCAGTCAGAGAACCATGCATCTCATCCATACTAAAAATATTTAGATCTTTAGCTTCTTCTATTGCTGAAACTTTAGAATCAAATCTTTGGGGAAGAGATCTTAGTACCTTTTTCACTATGACAACATCTTCCATTTCCTCGTCGAGTCCTCTAATCGCATTAACGATTCCATTAACTCTCAGCATGTATGCCTCTATGTTCTCATCGTCATTCATTTTTAATGCTTCGAACTGGGCTCGATGCGTTTGTAACTTGGCCTCCTTGATCTTGTCGTCTCCTTCATGAATGCTCCTTAGTTTATCCCACATGTCTTTTGCCATTTTACAACTCATAATATTTATCAGTTCGCTGTCCACTAAACCGCACATGATAGCATTTTTTGCTTTAGAGTTATTCTCAAACAATTTCTTACCGGCAACATCGGTTGGAGGAGTGATGGATATTGCGTATCCACTGTCTACTGACTCCCAAATGTCGTATCCCAAGGCGCATAGATATGTCTGCATCCTGAGTCTCCAAAATGCGTAATTAGTTCCATCAAATAATGGTGCTTTGTTTGATGAGAATCCTTCACCACCTGCCATTGTCTCACTTCCAAGATCACCTTAGCCGATTAAGCTTGTTCAGGAACTTGGCTCTGATACCAATTGATAGTTTCACAATGACACTGAGAGGGGGGGTGAATCAGTGTAGCTATTTAAATTCAAATCTACAACTCTTAATGCCGAAACAATGAAAACTTAAAATCAGATAAAGCAAGTATAACAAGAGAGCATTCCACAACACACGATGTAACGAGGTTCACCAATTTGGCTACTCCTCAAAAATGACTGCTTGGACTCCCGTCCAAATCCAGTCTTTGCAAAATAACAATTTTACAAACAATTTACCAGCACCCACTGGAAGGAGCACCAACCCCTGGTTTATCCGCACCAATAGAAAGGAGCACCAACCCCTGATTTATCTGCACCAACAGAAAGGAGCACCAACCCCTGATTCCAAGCACCAACTCAGACTACAATTTTGAAACTATAAGATTGACATAAAAATGCCTTCGCTTATACAAGACCCTATCTGGTCTATTGCTCTCTCGGCTCTCCTTAACGCTCTCTTACGGCACGCACTCTTCAGCTTTTTTAGCAATGTAATTCTCCATGCAGATCTCCTTTTATAACCTTTTCTCTATAACTGCACCTGTAACTATCGTACCGACTTCTCCTGTAACTGCACCTGTAACTGTCGTATCGACTTCTTCTATAACTGCACCTGTAACTGTCGTACCGACTTTAGTTAACTGTCACATATCTTCTTTCGGCTGGTTTCTCTTCTTAGCTCGCGCCGAAGCGACCTGTCGCGAAATCGTGACACTTCTGCCTCTTTGTCCTCTTCTCGGCTTGTACCCGTGAAAACACATGTCACGATATCGCGACACTTTTGCCTCCTTGCTACTTTTCTTGGATGTTCCAAAAAAAATACATGTCGTGATATCGTGACACTTTCGCCTCCGTACTCTTTCTCTTTACTTTTGTCATGATATCGTGACACTTTTGCCTTCTTCCTTTCTCTCTCCTCCGTTAGTCATAAAAATGCGACATGTCACGATATCGCGACACTTTTTCTCCTTTGCTCTTTCTCTTGCCTTCGGGTCATGAAAACGTGACATGTCACGATATCGCGACACTTTTTCTTCTCGGCCTTCCTGCTCTTTTCAAGTCACGAAAATGCGACATGTCACGAAATCGTGACACTTTTCCTTTTCTGCCTTCCTGCACTTTTCAAGTCGTAAAAATGCGACATGTCGCGAAATCGTGACACTTTTCCTTTTCTGCCTTCATCTTCGCTTTGGACCGTGAAAATGCTACATGTCGCGATATCGTGACACTTTTCCTCCTCATTTTCTCTTCGCTTTGACCAAAATGCAACATGTCACGAAATCGTGACACCTTTTTCTCTCTCCTCTTTCTCTTTGCTTTCAAAATGAAACATGTCACGAAATCGTGACACTTTTTCTCTCTCCTCTTTCTCTTTGCTTTGGCCAAAATGAAACATGTCACGAAATCGTGACACTTTTTCTTCTATACAATCTTTCTTGCAATATGTCACGAAATCGTGACACTTTTTCTACTTGTCTTTTTCTCTTCCAACATGTCGTGAAATCGTGACACTTTTTCTTTCGTACTATCTCTCTTGCAATATGTCATGAAATCATGATAGTTTTGCTTGCTTGTGCTTTCTCTTCGAACATGTCATGAAATCGTGATAGTTTTGCTTGCTTGTGCTTTCTCTTCGAACATGTCATGAAATCATGATAGTTTTGCTTGCTTCTCAACATGTCACGATATCACGATAGTTTTCTTTCTTCTCAACATGTCGCGATATCACGACAGTTTTCTTCCTTCCAACATGTCGCGATATCGCGACAGTTTTCTTTCTTCTCAACATGTCGCGATATCGCGACAGTTTTCTTCCTTGTGATTTTCTTTTGATTTTTAGCATTTTTAGCATATGGGTCACTTCGATTTTTTGGATAATCACTGTACATACTCTGAAGAACCTCTTAACTCCTGTATACTTCATCAACTGATCTGTCTGACTGCCTGTACACTTCATCAACTGATCTGTCTGACTGTGTTGACAACAATGACAATACTTTTGCTGCAACTTGCTCAACACTATTATCCCCCTCAAAACTATAATTTTGGCTATATAGTCAAAACAATATGAAGGGTGTTTTATTTATATTGATAGATGATATAATAATAAGTTTCATTTATGGGGGTTTATTATAATTTTTGTGATTGTGCTTCCTTAATTTCATTAAGTAGTAACCAAGTGAGAGAAAGATAATTATAAAACTTGATATCAATCATCAATGTATACAAAAATAGATATTTATCAAAGACTTGAAGTATTTCCAAAAAAATGGAATAGATATTCAGATGTTATGATGGCTTTTGTAAAAAGATACAAGATTTTAAGAGATGAAAACATATTTTGGTAGAATAAAATGAACTATAGGAATTTTCTTCTGACTTTTGCTTCCTCAAGATATTCTAGAGTTATTTCTCAAAGACTTCAAACATCCTAGTGATTTTTAAATAATTTCATCTATTCATTTCACAAATCATGATGGTGTTAAATTTATCCTAATGTTTTCAAGCTTCCTCAAGGACCAACTGTGTATGTAGTGATTATTCATTTACCATTATGAGTAAGTATTGAGTAACAACAAATATCACTTATGCTAACAAGCTACTTTATCTATGAGCATCCATAGGTCTTTTCTAGACTTAGTGCTACTACGTAAGGATATTTGAATGGAGAGTACCCCATGGTGTTGAAGATACTATGAATTCTAGGGATTGAAGCTCTTCTACCATTCTTTAACTTTTCTTTGGGATACTTTCTCATTTTGAGAGGGAGCAAGGGATTTTTATTGCTTTTTGGGGTTCTTGCCTATTTTTATGATAAGCAAGAAGATACTTTTTGGGATACTTGATTAGATCAGGAGCAAGGGACTTTTTTTCTTTTTTTTGGAGTAAGAATTTTAGGGAATTGGATTCCCAACCACTCTATCAAAGTTCTTATGGGAATTTTATCCTATCCTTACTATTATTTTCCCTTTTATTTTTCTGTTTAGGATGAAGGGTGAGCTTGTCATTTTTCCAATTTAGTAGTATTCTAGACCATGCGCATGGATGGATAAGCAAGGGAAACTATTAAATTATGGCAATAGTAATACATGATTCAATCTCTCCACATCCCACAATATTTTTATATGTTCAAATGTGCACAGTCCAAGAAAAAGTTTGATTGACTAGGATAACTTATAAGATCAAAAGATTGCTTGAATTTCAATGAAAATTGCTCAAAACACTACTGTTGTTTGAGTAATTAAAATACTTTCAAATTTTATCTAGAAAACAAAGTATTATACAACATATAATAGTCATTTCCTACAAGCTTTTTAAAGAATTACTATTTTGTCTATTTTTGAAACATTGAGACTAAAAATTTATGAGAATAAGATAGAAATACTACAGATATAGAAACTTCATGATGAAACAAATGAAGCATAATATTTATTTTAAGTGAGAGAGAAATTTGTATTCAATAATGGTTGATTGCAGTTCAAAAATGTGCTGCAATTCGACTTGTTTCTTAAGATGGTGTATGAATTCCTCCTTAGATAATGGCTTCTTATAAAGTTTAAGCCTATGGCCATTTACCAGTAGTTTTCTTGTTGAATCATCTATAGGCTTAAGCTTGACTATACCATTTCTAAATATCTCTTTGATTTCATAGGGTCCTAGCCATCTGGTCCTTAGCTTACCTTGAAAATCTTGGTAACGAGAATCAAACAACAAAGTCCAATCTCCTAATTCAAATGTGCATGGTACAATGTGTTTATCATGCCATTTATTTTGTTGTTGTTGGATTATTTCATTCCTATGTAATTCCTCTAGTATCATTTCATCTAGAATGTTTAACTTTTCCAATCTAGCTTTTCGCACTTTATTCAAATTTACATCAAGTTGTACCATTGTGCGAAGAGTTTCTATCTCAAATTCTATGGGCATGATAGCTTGTTTTCCATAGATCATTTCATAAGGTGATAATCCTGTGGTGGTTTTCCAAGTTGTATTGTATTCCCATACAACTTCTTTTATTATGTTTTATTTGATAAGTATCAAAAAAATATTCAATTAATTTGGAGATAAATTGGGTTCCATGATCTAAAACTAATTATCTAGGTGCTCCAAAGCGTTGCATAATTTTTTAATAAAGGAAATCAGCGACTGGTTTAGCTTGCACTCGTGGTAAAGCTTTAACTTTAGTCCACTTAGTAATGTAATCTGCACATACAAGTATGTGTTTATTATCTTTGCTTGGAGGTTCTTTTGGTCCAAAAAAGTCAATTCCCCATTTCTCGAATGGTTCAAGTACTACTTGCGAAACCAAAGGTATTTCTATTGAAGGGGTAGGCTTACTAGCTCTTTGACAAGTATCGCATCTCTCAACAAATTTATGGATATATTTATTCATGGTAGGCCAAAAATAAAAAATTTGAAGTATTTTACTAACTGTTATTTGGGTGGCATAATGGCCCTCCACAGGGTTCTTCATATGCTTTCCAAATGATGTCATATACATCATCTTATTGCACACATCTCCTAATTACTTGGTCAAGATATCTTCTAAACAAGACTCCATGAATCCACATGTAAGGAATGCTTTGACGTATCAATTTCCTACGCTCATGTGGTGTATAATTTTGAGGTATTTTTCCTATTACTAAGTAATTTACAATATCAGCATACCAAGGGGTAAAAATAGAAAGAGCAAACAAATGTTCATCTGGGAAATTATCAGGAATTAACTCGTCATCATCAAATATTTGCATACGAGATAGGTGATATGTGATGATGTTATCTTTTCCTGCCTTATCTATAATCATGACATTGAAATCTTGTAGCAAAAGAAGCCATATAACCACTCTACCTCCTACTATTGCTTTGTTCCACTGTGTGAATAAATACTTCATAACTTGTTATATAATGTTTAAATTTATTAATGGCATGCACCACAAATAAATTTTCCTTTTTAGTAACAGTGTAATTAAGATCGAATACATGCAAATTTTTACTTACATAATAGATAGCATAAGGTATTTTATTCTCAACTTGTTGCAATACTACTCCTATTACGTAACCCAAAGCATCACAATGTATATGGAATGGTAATTTCCAATTTGGTCCTCTTAGGATTGGAGCAGTAATTAATTTATCTTTTATAACTTCAAAGGCTTCTTGAAATGCTTCAGTCCAATTGAATTCACTTTCTTTATTTAAGATCTTAAGCATGGGAGCATCAATTTTATTGAAGTATTTAATGAACCTATGGTAGTATCCTACATGTCCTAGGAAACTTCTCACCTCTGTTTGTGTTTTTGAATATTGAAGGGATTGAATAACTTGTATTTTTGTAGGAACTCCTTTAACACCTTATTTTGATATGTAATGCCCTAGGACAATGCCTCCTCTCATCATCATGAAACACTTTTCATGACTCAAAGAGAGGTTTTTCTCTTGGTATCTAATCAAAAAAATTTGTAAGCTTGACAAGGTTTCTTCAAAGGTATTATCGTAGACTGTGAAGTCATCCATATAGAATTCTATACACTCATTTATTAGATCAGAAAATATATCCAAAATGGCTCTTTGGAAAGTGGTAGGTGCATTGCATAACCCAAAGGTAAGACTTTATAAGCATAGGTGCCTACTGGATATGTGAAGGTTATATTTTCCTGATCTTCCTCGGCTATGGAAACTTGATTATAGCCACTAAACCCATCTAGAATATTGGGAGTAAAACTGAAGGGATTGATTTTATTGATACAAATGGTTACAATATATAGGCATAAGCCTATATTCAACACATGACACTTGTCAAGAGAAATTGACAAGTGTCAAGGTGAAGGCATAGTGCACTTTAACTCTAACATTCCCCCTTAAAGTGCACTATCCTAACTAAAGAAGAAACAAAACAAGTCAACATTAGGTAACATTCCCCCTTAATGTTGACTTCTCTAAAACTACCTATCATCCTTTCTTATTGCTGATTTGGTCTAGGCTCGTGCTTTTTGTGCTTGGCTCTCCAACTATGAATAATGCTAGATTCACTGTGTATACATCTCGGTCTGTTGCCTCAGGGTCAGCCACTTCCACGGGTCTGTTGCCACTGGGTCAGTCATCTAAGTGCCTCAAGGTCATCATGGGTGCCTCAAGGTCAGCCACTTCTAGATCTGTTGCCTCTACAGGTCATCCTCAGAGGATGTTGCCTCTCGTAGGTCACTGACTAGATTCACCACGTGGTGAACTCAATCTAGAAGGTGTTGGTCTCTATCGAAAATGCACCTGATACAAAGGAAAAATGAGCCATATAAGAGTGTCGGTCTTTGCCAAAAATGCACTCAATACAATAAAATGATCCATAGATCCAAATATGGAGGAGAAGAAGAAGAAATAGAAGAGAATCTTCTGAAGTTTCTTCATTTGTAGTCTTCAGAAGTAGATCTAAAAAAACCTCGAATAGAGTCTAGGGTGTCTATGTCTATAGTCCCTAGATTAAGTGTCCTTATGGTAGTCATCTCATCTTATCGAAATGCATGGGTAACCAGCCACTGCATCCGCCAAGTGGATAGAGGGAACTATTAGATAGTAGGTTCACTTAGAAGTACCTTGGGAGTGTCGGGTACAACCGAAAGTGCACTCCAAGGTAGAAAAACTTTGAGGCTAAAAAACTAAATTGAAATACCCTCAAAATTACAATATGATACCTTCATTGTGTCCGTCATGGAAAAACATTTCCAACGACTATAAATACCCCTATAGGCGTATACAAATTGATGCTTCAACAAATCAAACACAATTACCCTAAAAAAATATGTGCAGCTCTGGGACATTCCCAAGTAGTCACCCATCCGAGTGCTACTCTAGTACTCAATGCTTAAGATGGGAGTTTTAAAGAGTTTTCTTGCAAGAAAGAGAACCTCCAAATTTCCTTTTTGGAGACTCGTGCACAAAGGTCACACTTCAGCATAGAGCATTTATTCAGCTTGCTATTACATCATATGAGAGCATTGATAAAAAATTAAAATAAAAGAAGCATTAAAAGGCTCTTATGCCATCAAGCGACCTCCAAAGAACAAATAACAAATCACTTAAACAGAGGGAAAGGCACCATCATTGAAAAACAAATTCTTCTCTTACTGTAAAATTGCCACGTTCATTAAAGGTCGCATCCACATCATTGAAACCGACATCCACTCTAACAAACGTGTCGATCTCTATACTTTGTGAGGCTCAATTCTGACATTTGTCATGGGACGAGCAGAAAATATGCAAATCATAGAATTTTTGCCTGAGACAACGTTGCGTAGTCCCTCCAATCCATCTTCAATGCCTAAGAAAATAATAATAGGCCATTAACTGGTTCTGGATGCCGATTCAGGCGATGCAGTAAAAAACAAGGCCCTCTCCACCCTCTAGAAATCCCTCTTTGATGAACAAAATGCCACTGCATTTGCGACACCGCCCCAACTGCAACCTCGACGGACCGAGTTTTCGTCTTACTTTTGACGTTGTTCAAAACCTTGATGGGGAATTAAGGGTGCGCTGTATTAAACACATATTCTTGACAAGAAAAATCTTCTGCAGATGTCTTTAGATCTTTGTTTTCATGAACTGACGTGGTTCACCTTTGTGTGGGATTTGAGGAGCTTTGGCAATGACAAAGGGCATGTCAAAATTAATGGCAAAAATCTAGGGATGGGCGACTATTATAAGACTACAATCGGTCCCTTGCCCTCCCCCGACGTCAACCAGAAGCTTCACATCCTTAAACCCGTCGTAGCTCTTCAACACCAATTTCATCATGGCGGCGCCCAGATTGCTGATGGTGGTGGCGTTGCCTAGATTGCTGATGGTGGAGAGAGAGAGTTCTCCCATGGAGGAATTCTATGTGAAGTATTGAAACGTAGGCTGGCCGTGTAACTTTTAGAAGGGCACCATGACATTGTCAAGAATGGACTCATGAAGGTGCTGCATCGTCTCCAGATGAGAGGTTCCTATTCTTATAAGGATTATGCAGTCCAGTGACACACCAAACTCATTGCAGTCCTTTAATAGCAGGTTCGATGCATCAATATTGTGTCGCTGTGCAGGATGACGTTCAGGAACTTATTCCGTTACAAGCACCAAAAATAGCTCTTCGGCCATCCAGTTACAACAATGGACTTGGTGTTGTGTGGCACATTATATCGTGCACCAGAAAAATAATAGGCTGCAACAAAACTTAAAACTCGAGATCATTTGTGCGATAAAATAGGATTGCCATGATATTGGGTGATGTCCTGTGAATCGGCAAATACAACAGCGTCCACATCCTGTAGAGTCCATGCAGGCTATGACAACATTGTAACAAAAACAATTCTCCATGATAATGATGCATTCATGACACATTCTGCAACACGCAATTACAAAATTTAGAATAGGTATTATATCAATGAATCAAATGCCAAAAATTCCGCATGCAATAACATCCATCATTGAAGTTCAAACTTTTCTCGAACAATAGCATTCCTCCATCAAACTACAACTGCAACGGAAAATTCTGAAAAAATTTCCTAAAATTTAAAATTTTTACCATCTAGTTTCTGATCCATCAAATGATGGAGAGCATACTCCCTTGGTAAAAAAAAAATGAAAAAATAAGGAAAAAAATCAGGGGGAGGGAGGATTTCCATGAGGAAAATCCCCCCTCAAGGGTTTCACAGGCAGGAGAGGGAACCTGCTCTGATACCAAATGTTGGGAGTAAAACTGAAGGGATTGATTTTATTGATACAAATGGTTACAATATATAGACATAAGCCTATATTCAACACATGACACTTGTCAAGAGAAACTGACAAGTGTCAAGGTGAAGGCATAGTGCACTTTAACTCTAACATAGAAATCAAAAATATTTCTTCCCAATCAATGTATCAAGAACTTTATCAATGAATGGCAAGGGAAAATAATATTTTTTGTTACCTTGTTTAATTCTCTATAGTCCATGCAAATCCTCCATTTGCCATTCTTTTTAGGGACTATCACAAGAGGTGACACCCATTGACTGTCAAAAATTGGATATATAAATCCTACCTTCAAGAGTTTAATTATTTCTTCCTAAACCACATCTTCCATAGTTGGATTCAATATTATTTGAGGTTGTCTCACTAGATAACATCCTTATTGGATATGATGGGTACAAACATTTGGATGTATCCCTTTCATATCCTCATAGTTCCATGCAAATATCGATTGGTATTCTTTAATCACGTCTATTAGTTGTGACTCTTGTATACTTGTGAGCTCATCACTGATATTCAAGGTTATTCCTAGTGTGATATCTATTTTTTTATGTTTATCTATGTTTGCATATATTCCTATTATCTCATGTTCAAGAACATTTAAGTAACAGTCATATGGTGTCACTTATTGAGACTAACTTGTGCTTGCTTCATTAATAGCCATGGTATATTCATATGAACAACCATTTTCTTGACCTTGACCCTTGATTTGATTCCCTAATAGTAATGGTAAGGGTCCCTCAACCTCTTGTTGAAGTTTTTCACTCATAACATTTATTGATAAGGTTTGGATTTCATCAAAATCATGAGGGAAATCATACCATAATTGTTTAGGAAACTCATCTTCTATTGTTGATTCATGGAATAGTCTAAGGTCTTTATTATTTTTACCATCAGAATTAGTCATATTTCCCATTCTAAAGCTGATGTAAGCATACAATGTTGCAAGCCATGGGCACACCAGAATTAAGGGATGTTCCCCTAACTTTTTCTTAGGTTGTAACACTATAAATTCTATAGGGTATTTCCATGAATTTACAAAGACAATAATGTCTTCCAGTTTTCCCTCTAGCTTAATAGTAGACCTATCTATGAGTTGGAGTACAATAGAAGTTGATTGCAATTTATGTAACCCTAAATATTCTATTGTCTCTTTAGTCATGACTTTAATAGTAGATCCTAAATAAACCAAGATATTTTGCAAGGCTATGTCACCAATGTCCACCGTGAGTATATGTATTCTAGGATTTGTGTACTTTGGTAATAACCTACCTCCCATTATTATCTCAGACAATTGTCCAATGACTTGAATAGTTTGGGCTTCATTATTATTTTTTCCTTCCTAAATTTGTACACATATTTTTAATGAGCTTGGAATAGATGGGTATATCCCTGATAGGTTGTAACAAAGGGATATTGATAGTAACATTTTATAATTCCTAAAGGAATTTAAGGGCTGGTTTAAGTGGTTCTTTTGGTATTTCTAGTATTTGAGGAAAAGGTACCTCTACTTCCTTCCTTTGAGGAATTTGGATTTCTTGTTGTTTTGTTGGAATGTTTTCTGGTGAATTTTCCATTTCCTTTTCATTGTTATCCTTCTTTTTGAATAAATATGTAGTGGTATTTTCAAGCTCTATGAGAGTTACATTGTTTTCCAACACTTTTTCTGATCCAAATTGAATTTTTTGACAAGATACTACAGATATAGAACATGTCTCACTAGTTTCATAGGCTTGTTGAATGTTCTTGTTATTATTAGGATTAGAAACCGGTTGAGCTAGAAGAGGAGGTTTCTTAGGAGGATTATTATTATTAACTGGTGATTGAGTCTTATTTTTAGACCCAAAGGAGCCCTTTACCATTGATGTCAAATGGGGAGAGTTTTATTAAGGGTCAGAGAAATCATTAAGGGGGAGTAGCTTCTTAGGGGATCAAATTTGGAATCCAATGGTAGTAAAAGGAAATATTTTATAAGGGTTACCATCAATGACAAAGGGGGAGATTGTTGGAAATATTGAGTACATTGGTTTTTATTGATGTCAAAGGTTAAATGGTTGATAATTACCTTCAAGGTTGAAATATTAAACTGCAAGGAAAATATCTTCAAAGGATACATGAGGTTGAAAAAATGATGTCAAAGGTTCATAATAAGACATAATTATTATCCAAGGAAAATGAGGTAAATCAAGGTGATGTGGCAAAAATATTCTATGGATAGCAAGGCAAGATATAGACGTAATAATATTTAAATGCCAAATTTAAATATTATAAAAGACAAGGCTTAAAAATTTTATTGAAAAATATTTATAAGACCACCATGGGACAAAGGTTTAAGGTTTACAATATTTAAATATTTTTAGATTTAAATATTCCAAAAGAAAAAAGGGGTTGAGCGCCAAAATTGTGGAAGCTTTTTGAAATTAATTAAAATCAATTTCAAAATTTCAGCGTCGACGTCATGACAAGATGAGGTTAAAAATTTCATATTTATTAAGGTTCAAAACTTTGCAATGTTATGTGAAAAAATTGAGATATCTGCTACGACGAATCACATAAGATAAAGGGACATGTTTTTCAATGAAAGGCACAAGGAGAATAAGGATAAAAGGTGCACGTAGAGGTTTCAACTGATAGGATAGCAAAACTGGTCATAGGGGCAGTGTTAAGGAACTGTGTTAGAGGTGGTTGCAGGTTCGAGTCACGCAGAGATTTTTTTTGAAGAAGAAGCATGGACTTTGATGAAAGGACAAGGATGCATTACTGCATGCTTTGATCATAGCTGGAAGACTAGCATAGCTTGTTGCAGGGGTAGTGCTAAGGTACTATGATAGAGGTGGTCACTAGTTTTATCTTATCGATGGAAATTTTACAAGACGACAAAGGAGGAAATTTGTGTGCTCAAAAAGGTACAAATTTTTTTATTTAAAAATTGAATGACTAAGGTTTAGCTTGTTGTACATGATTGAATAAAAGGGGGCAGAATAGTTTAAATTTTAAATTCAAAGTTGGAGGAAGTTATAAGGTGTAACAAAAATCATTTAATTTTGTAATTTGTAATTTGATTTAGGAGTAATAAGGTGTAACAAGGTCTTGATATTGTAATGTTTTGCTTGAAATAAAATTATTATATTTTCAAATAGGAGTTATAAGGTGTTATAGTCATTTGATTTTTATTGTAATTTTTGCTTTGAGAAAAGGAAAAATTTGAAGGGTTTGATTCATTGTTAAAGTTTCATCTTGTGAGACCAAAAGGAGCAATAGAGCATTATTTTCAAATTTTGTTGTGTACATCTTCTTGGGAAGAAATTTAATGTGGATGATTTGAAAGAGAGAGCTACTAAATAGTTTTTTGAAGTGGTACTTTGAAAGGGAAACTATTTTGAGATAGGTTTTCAAGGCACAACTTCATCAAAGCAAATTAAGAGTTATGGTGACATTATTCATTCCTTAAGGTGTTTTGTTGGAAAAATATTTTGATGTCATAAAGAGGAAATATAAGGATTAGGTTCATGTGTATTTTAGAAAATAAAAATGCTAGGTTTTGTGAACAAAGTGTGCATCATTGATTAGTGAAATTGTTTGATTACAAATTGTGCAGCATTGTTGAATTAATTTGTGAAGCATTTGGGCATTTATTTGTGTGACATTGAATGTGAATTGGCAAGTTTTAGAGACCAATTTAGTGAAGTAATTTTTTGTATTATTGTGGTTGATCTTTGAGAGAAAATTTTTAAGGAACATAAACCAATTTTGTGAAGCAAGGTTATACACTAGCATGATTTTATTTGAAAGGAATTTGCAAGAGGTAGAGATCTAATTTGATGAATTTGAGACATGTGAAAGTGAAAGACTTAATGAATGTGAGGAGAAAATATTGAGCATTTATATTGCATATTATTCTTTATATGTTCTTGAAATAATTCTGGGAAGAACATGTCTAAATTAACTAGTTGAAGAAAGCATTTCTAAAAGAGATACAATCATTGTTTTGAACATCATTTGTGTACAAAATTTGGGATTGGTTGAGCATGTGTTATGAGAATATTTGAGCATGTTATGAGAAAATTTTAGTATGTGTTAAGATCAGGTTTGAGCATGTGTTAGATCAGATTTGAGCAAGCCTTGTGTGAAGGCTTGGAGCAGATTTGAACAAGTCTTGTAAGAAGACTTGAAATAGGTTTTAGGTATATTTGAGCAAGTCTTGTGAGAAGAATTGAAGCAGGTTTAAAGTATATTTTTTAGAAGGTTTGATCAAGCCTGGTGAGAAGTCTTAGTGCAGTTTTGGGTAGATCTAAGAGCAGGTTTGTTGTTGATTTGAGTAAGACTTGTAAGTAGGCTTGATGTAGATTGGAGCAGTGAGTTGAGAAAATTTTATTACAAATTTGTGCAAGCCTGGTATGAGGGATTGGAGCAATTTTGATCAGAGTATTGATCTAGTTTTGAAGCAAACCAGAGTAGAGAGGAGATGAGTCTTCTATGGATAGAGATCCATAAACTAGATTAGTGGGGATAGATGTCTCCTATGGATAGATATCCATAAACTAGAGTAGTTGGGACAACGGTCTCCTATGGATAAAGGTCCAAAAATTAGAGTTGAGGAGATAGATTTCTCCTATGGATAGAGGTCCATGAACTAGAGTAGTGGGGATAGAGTTCTCTTGTGGATAGAGTTCCATAAACCAGAGTTGAGGGGATAGAGGTGTCTCCTATAGATAGAGGTCCATGAACCAGACCAGTAGGGATAGATTTCTCCAGTGGATAGAGTTCCATGAACTAGATTTGATAGGATATAGGTGTCTCTTGTGGATAGATTTTTGTGAACCAGAGTTGATGGGATAGAGTTATCCTATGGATAGAGTTTCATGAAGTAGAGTTGAGAGGATAGATTTCTCCTGTGGATAGAGTTCCATGAACTAGAGTTGAGGGGATAGAGTTCTTCTATGGATAAATATCCATAAATTTGAGCAGAGGGATTGGTGTCTCCTTTGGACAAGAGGTCCATAAGCATTGTAATAGGGAATTGGTTCCCAAGATATTTTTTGAGAAAATTTAGAAGAAATATTTTCTCCATGGACGTAACCCACATTGGGTGAACCACATTAAATCTGTGTCTCTCATGTGTGTGATTATTTATACATTACCTTGTTACTGCTATTGATGATATTGGTTAATGTTGCTTTGGATAATTATAGCAATTGATAATATTGGATGCTATTTATTTGGAAAGAAAATGAAAAATTTATCTTATATGGCTCACCCCCCTCTCAGTATAAGCTTGTGTTCTTCACATATTAAGAGCCAATCATTAGAAAACACAAGGTGCTATTATTTATAACCTCAAATTTAATCATAATCCATTCTCACCCATGGAACATTGTTTGTTAAAAAATCATGCATCATGTAGCATTCTAGTTATTAACTTATAACAATGTATATACATCATCCCTTTGGAAATCCAATAAAATTTAATATTCATATTAATAAATATCCATAATCTAACTAATTATCATCATAATAGAGAGCAAATATAACATCCATGCATAACAACAATTTCAAACCACATGGTGATCGAGGTTTAGGGTGCATCAAGGTCTCAGTGTACGGATGTATCTACCATCCAACATGGCGATGAGTGAGATACTGGTGGTAATACTTATTCTGTAGGTTACACGTGATATTAATATATGCTCCCAATATCATCAACCACCTATAGAAATTGATATTCCTAATTCCTCCCAGTAATATTCATTTGGGCCTATTGTTAGATTTGTAACTTTGAATTGACGACAGGTGTTATTATGATTATATTACGAGCATGAACTTATCTGTTCACTTGAGGTCGATGCTTGAAGTTTCCATTTTCAATTTGACATATATTGAGTTGCTAAATATCACATGGTTTATAAGATGTCAAGATGTCCAAATTAGTCTCAAGTATAGGTTTAGGGTTTAGGTCCAAAAGGTGACCAATGGATCGTAACCTCCTATCAAACCATGACATCATTATACAAGGATCCTGGATTCACAAAGAAACATAATACTTCTAATAAAAACATGATTGACCTCCTTATTAATGCACAATAGAGGATTAACATTGGTTAGTTTTAGGTTTTAAAATCAAATAGGGCACATATCCCACATGTGTCATGATGTGGGTAGAGCGCAGTATAAAATCGATCTCATTATAATGACATGATCACCACCAAGATGTGGCTAAAATAGCTTTGCCAGTGGGTGGTGATTGGTGGCTAGATTATAACAATAGATTAGTGTTGAATACCTCCCTTGAATTTATGCACCTAAATCAATACATTGATGATATTGGGGGGGTTTACTGTTGTGGTTATTTAATCACTAATAGTTGTGATCGGTTGTAATAGCTTATTTTTAATTTATCAATCTAAGGGTAAATCAAGGTTAGATTTAAATAATAGCAATCCAGCATAGATTTTACCATGGAGATCAATACTAAGCTTAGTTCAGCTTTCTGTTCAGTTTCAAGTGTTTGCTAAAAATTAAATAAATAGAAATTAAATTGTGCAAGTATGAAAATAAAATTATTCTAACAGTAATTGGCTATTGATAAGTTTAACTAATAGTAATTACCTACTGATGAATTGATCTATTGGTGACTTTAACTATTGTTGAGGATCCTCGTGCAATTAGTTTTATTTATCTATTCTAAATTTATATTTTATGAAAATGTAATTTACTTTATTTTATATTCTAAGGTTAATTAGATATTTCTAACCTATTGTAGGGGCAAGATCTTAGGGACTGGTTGTAGGAGTGGGCCTTACCTCCTAGAATATAGTGTAAGTCTTTCTCCCCTAGTTTACTTTATCTCAGTAACTAAAATGCATAATTATTCCTAACATGATTTTATTCTATGAATGCAAGGAAATACAATCATGATTGCATAAATGGAATTAAGCGATAAATACAAATGACACAATTACCATATGCAAAGAATAAAGTGCTACTTTTATTTCTGGTGATTCAAATGTACATGTTGGCGCATTTCTTCAGAAAGTTGCAACAATTCAACATTAGCTATTTCTCCATTAGACTTTTTGACATTATTGTATTAGACATTTTCAAAGGTCTTCCTATGTAATAGATATGATGACTTGTATATTTTTTAATAAACTCTTCCACGTTGTTTTCCATGTGGAGTTTGTGGACTTATGATGTGACAACTATGTACTAACCAAAATAATCTAAACTAATACAATTCTTATTCCTTCTTGGACTTGGTAAACCTCCTAAATGGTCCAAGTGGCAATATGTAAGCTAACTTTACAAAGAAACACTAACTTGAACATTTCACAAGATATACAATATAACCAAATGTCTTTTATTCCAGGAAAATGTTCAACAATATTGTTTCTAAATCTAATAAACCTAACAATAGTTGGATTACACAACTTTATTGAATATAACTACTTTATTAATAACAATATCCCATTTGAAGTATACATGATAAATCAAATATTATGTTGATTGGAAATACTTGGTTGTCATGTGAAAATGATGTGGCATGCAACTTCAGTAAACAAACTTAATCATCCTTTGATAACTGCTGGTAAAAATCCTTCGGTAACATATTCCAGTAGCTACCTTCTATAACATACTTCAATAACTATCTTTCGTAACATGCTTCAGCTACTATCTTCTGTAACATGCTTCAGCTACCATATTTTTTAATAGTAATCTACTACTGCTCTGTCATCGTGCCTTAAGCTTCCTACATCCTTTGTTCTTACGTCCATCTCCTTCCATCCAAGGTGTATCCCAAGGCTTGCGCTAGCTGCATCATTCATCTGTGGAACATTCTTCAACACCTTGCCTACATAATTACTCATAACTCGAATATAATTTACATGAAACAAACACATTTATAATATTAATTGTAGTTATCCTTTTATTAACAAATTATAGAAATATACAACAATAATTTACATAAAACACATTATAATCATCAATTAAACATAAGAATAAAACATTCTATTACAGAAATATATGCCAAATATCCTCTCATCAAGTTGTTAGAAATTTATTATGGCCTCCTTATGTCGATCATCCATTGGCATTAAATGGTAAACCTAGTGATGAAAAACCTTAGGTCCTAAGGGAAACCATTAAGGGACTAAAAGAGTTAAGATAATTAGATGGCAAAAGTATTGTTCATGATAAAATTCAAAGATTCGTGATAAAAAAAATATTAACAAATATCTCATTTAAGCAGAGTTATGATCTCAACAATATCAAATGACCTTAAGATAAGCTTTCTTTAATAAAAAAAAAAACATAAAGCTTATCATTCGAGCATATTTAACAAAACAAGGAAACAACCTGGGAAAGCATAGCCTTCAAGGTGGTCTCCTACTTCATTTTTGTGCTTCCTTCCATGCTTTTCTCCAAATTTGCCATGTAAATTTACTCATATTTTCCAAATACCCTAAGTTAGAACTTAGCACTTTCCAAATGTCTTTTGGTTTTTTATCTACCAATAAGGTAGAAAGCATACTCCCTAAGCCCAATATTTCCTCTCCCTATCTATTGCTTGTCTCCCCATTATAATTTTTCCCAGCTCTTCTTCCCTCATGAGCAAGAAGGTGGGTATACTATTAAAATATTAAAATGAGCCTTCTTGGGACCAACCCAAATAGTGAGATTCATTTTTATTATTTAAAAATTAGGGGGAAGACAAGAGGAGATAAGGTGGGAGTACCTTGCTCATTTTAGGCCTTCCCTTTTTTCCTAGTGCAACTGCAAAGTCTGCACTATTACTATTGGGAAGGTGTCATGTGGAATGGAGAATAGTCCATCCACTAGTCAAATATGTACATTTTTATTATTAAAACATGACCTTGCTCTTTTTGGGTCCATTTTAAAATTGGATAAATTTTGTAGACACCTAATTGTAATAAATTAGGTTTATTTACTAAGTCACTTTCTTGTAAAAGATAAATTCTCCAAATTAATATTTTCTCAAAAGCCTTATTTTAATTTCTCCAAACCTTAAAAAATCCCAATTGTATTCCAAAAATCTCCCAATTAATATGGTAGAGTATAATTAGTTTTTAATTAGGGATTTTATAGGATATTTAGGTTTTACCATCCCCTAGATTTTATCAATTAGATCATTTTTATTAATGCTTGGTAGCATTAGTAAGGTTTGGTTAATTTTAAATTCAAGTATTAATTGATCCCTTTGGATCAATTAATGTATTCTAGGAAGTCCCCATGGGCAGGCTGTGACATTCTCCTTTTGATAATCCTCTAGCTTCAATATAGATAAATCCAAGGTGCACTCTATTTGAGAAAAATATCAAAGTTGAGATAAGAATTTTTCTAGGGAAAATGTACCTTGTATGATGTTATCATTGTGAAGCAAAATTGCATGGTAAAAAAATTATTTTAGGGTGAAAACCCTTTCCAAAGATAAAAACTTAAAATTACATAACCAAGCCAAATTAAGGCAATAGAGGAAGCCATTTGTAACTCCTCAAAAGTCACAAGAAAAGGAAGCTATAAAATCTCCTTAATATTACAAAGCAATAAGACATTTGAAGCTCCTTTTGAAAATTACAAAGTAGCTTTTGTAAGGCCATTGAAAATTTTGAAGGAAAATTGAAATAACTATTGAAGCCTTCTTTGAAAATGTATTAAAAATAAGTTTTTTGAAGGAAATTTGAAATATCCCATTGAAGCTATTTGTAACATTCCAAGAAAAAATATTAAAGGAAAGGTTAAAGGAGTGTATAATCCTTTCAAAGGAATCTCAACATTTGAAACTAAGAGAAAGAAGAATGAAAAATAAATTGATAATGTTTTAGCCAAAGTTTGGCTAGGAGAAAGATCTAGTCTAAACAAGAGAAATAAATAAGCCAAAGGCACTTGGAAAAGAGAGTAAGAGAAAAAAAGAATGTTTGAAATGGTAGTAAACATTCCAACTAGAATGGTCATTTGAATTTGTAGTGCAATGCCTAAGTAGGAAGCCTACAAAATTTGTGGCTAACAAGAATAACAAGGATATAGAGAAAATGTAAATTAATAGAATACCTAAAGGTTAAAAAATCATAAACTATAACAAAGAAAAATTCATATTTAGAAAATAAATAAAGGATTACATGGTGCCACCCATACAATGCAAGTCATCAATAGCTATTTGAATACAAATACACCTACATAAAGGAAGAAGTACCTCACAAGAAAATAAATTTTCTAAATAGGTAAACCTCATGTTATTTAAACACTTCAATAGAATATATTTAAATAGATACTCTAGGAGAGTGAGTGTTGAGATAAGAAAAGAAACACTCTACCATTTAAGTAAACACTCTAAGAAAGTAAGTTATGAGAGAAGAAAAATAACACTATACCATTTAAGAAAATATTCTAGGAGAGAAAGTTCTAAGAGATAAAAAGTAGCACTCTACCATTTGAGCAAGCACTCTAAGAGAAAGTGATGAAGAGAGAAGAAAATTAAAATAGAAAATATCAAGGAGTAACATATAACATTTGAAAATGCTCACCAAATAAAATATAATCCCATTAAAAAAATACACCAAAATCTTCTCTAAGAATCAATCTATAGTCCAAAAGAAAAGGAGCACAAAAGAGAAGCAGTGAAAAGAATAGAGAGAAAGAGAGAAATAGTAAATAAGAAGTGGTGAAAAATAAGAGAAAAGAAGAGAAGAGCTCTAAGAGAGCAGTAAAAGAGAAGTTTTTTTGTAAAAGGAAAGTTTCATCTTGTGTATATTTCTACATTGTCCAATACAAATTAGGCCATCACAACCCTAAAAGGAGACAAGAACCTTGTAATCGGACCATCACAACCTTGAAAGAAAGAAAACTTGTAATTGAGCCATCATAGCCCTCAGAAAAATAAACTCATAATCGATCCATCATGGAAGAAGTATATCATTTTTTTTATACACACATATATCAAGGTAGATGTCATAGGAGAAGAAAAACATATATCATGAGAAAACCAAGCACATAAAGGTTAGAGTTGTTAGTTGAGGCAATTGAACAATGAAAATCAATAAGGATGAAAATTTCAAAAGGAAATCATTATCAAGAATCTTAGATATATTGCACAACAAGGTGCAATCAAAGTTTTTAAATGCACCAATAAATTAAAACACTATTTTTTCAAAAGGAAAGAGCACACAAGTGAAAGAAAAACCTTTATGTTGATTAAGGAAACAAAAGGCAAAAAAATTATAGAAGATCTCATTCAATTACAAGGAACATATTATAAATTACAAAAGGAATAATTTATTAATTTTTTAAAAGGATTTGGAAAATATATTATTTTTAAAATTAAAATATAAAAAGAGAATATTCCAATAAATATTCTAAAGAGGAAGAATCATTCCCTCTATTAGACAAGACACAAATCTTCTTGCACTTTTGAAGCATCAATTGAAATTTGAGTATAGACATATCTATACTCATCAAAAAGATATTTTCAAGGTAAACTCAATAAAAGAAGAAAATTCAGATTTTGTAAAGGTTTACCATGGCTACTAGAGCACCAAATTTCTTGTTACCAGGTTCCCAATTGTTGATGGGAAACAACTATGCTTTCTAGAAGACCAAAATCATGACACAATTTGAGTTTGAGGAAGTTTGCTATGTAGTATATGGAAGCACTACCTGTGCTCCTATAGAAGGAGAAGATCAAAAAAAAAATTATAAGGTAGATAGGTGAAATTGATTATCAGGTTTAAAGTCACAAATGAAGTCCAAGCATACATTAGAGATACAACCATAACCAAATATGCATGAGAGAAGTTGAATATAATATTAGAATCCAAGAATCAAATTCGAATTATATTCCTCCAAAGCCATATCTATTATCTAAATATGAAGAGTGGAAAAAAGTTAGAAATATTCATAGGAGAATTACAAAATTGTGAGCATCATTACAAGCACTGGGAACTTAGATATCTGATAAAATGGTAGTTTCTATTATTTTGAGATCAATTCTATCTAAGTACTATCTAAGTACAATGTTTTTGTTACTAAACTAAATACCACTAATAGAACACCAAATTTTGAGAAGTTTGTTAACCTAATTAAAAAAGTAGAGGCCTCACATACTACAGAAGAAGAACTACTAGTTACAAGTTAAAGAGGGAAGCAACCATTTAGAAGCATGAGATCTCCACAATGTTTCCAACAAAGAAATAATTTTTATAGATTTTAGAATCAAAGGAATTATTCTCAAAAAAGTACTTTTAACACAAAAAATACATGTGATCATTATGGAATAAATGGACACACCATGAAGGATTGTTAGCATATTCCATTCAATAATGGATCTCTTTCATGAGATATGAACTAGCATTAGAATAGGTCATATTCAAAATAGCAAATTCAAAGTTGGAGAAAGGAACATAAAATTAATGTAGCTAAATATAATCAAATTAAAGAATAAGAAGAAAAAAATCAATAAATTAAGATAGAATAACATGTGTTTGTTGCTAAGTTTAAGCAGTTCAAGAAGTTGGAGGAGTGGCCCATTTCAATCCCTCCGGATTTGACTCCCATCATGACTAAAATTCTGATAGAAATATTTCTTATATGGGGATACGTGGAGGATGAATTAGCCTGGGGCTTTGGGAGTCTTGGCATCTATACAGTAAAGGACGGATATAATAGCATTCTCCCAGAGCCCCCCCTCATAATTTTTAGGTTGAGGATCGGAGGAAAATCCGGCACTCTAAAGGCTGGCCGAAAGTTAACTTTTTTTCCTGGCAGTGCATGCACAATGGAATCCTCACTTTTGATAATCTCAGATCAAAAGGTATCATCAGCCCTTCTCAATGTGTACTATGCTACAAGAGTGAGGAAACTGTTGACCATTTGCTATTTGGTTGCCCTTTCACCCGACAGATTTGGTTGCGTTGGTTTGCTTACTTTAAAATTCAAGTAAGTGGTGACCTAAACCGGATGAATATCTGGGCAAAATTGTAGAAAGGTAGATTCAAATATAAAGCTCTTCATTTTGGCTGGGAGCTCGGTTTAAGCTTTATCTGGTGGCAAGTATGGCTGTAAAGAAATGCCAAAATTTTTAGAGAAACTTTTACTACTCTAGACGGGGTTTGGTAGGCCATTTGGAGTAAGGTTACCAAAAATGTGGTTGTTCATGCTGAGGAGGAAGCTCAAATTGACAGTGGAGCTTTGGAAGAATGCCTTGAATTGCAAGAGGGATAGGACAAAAATTGTTGGAAACCTCCCCCTGAAGGTTGGATTAAAATCAATACTGATGGAGCTGCAAAAGGCAATCCGGGTAGAGCCAAAATTGGAGTGGTGTGCCGAAACCATGCTGGGACTATGCTCTATTGGGAATTGCAAGGCCTGGGAAGATCCACTAACAATGAAGCCGAAGCCATTGCCATCAAGTATGCTTCTATTTGGGCAGTGAAACATGGCCACCACAGGATTATTCTTGAATTAGACTCGCAAATAATGGTTGGAGCTCTAGACTGCATGAGGAACTTTGATATGAAATATTGGAGGTTGAAGGCTCTTATTACCCAAATTAAATAATTATGGAAGGAATTGGAGGACGTGATACCAGTTTATGCGAGTAGAGATTTGAACAAAGCGACTGACTTTATGGCTAAGATGGGTGCGAAAAAGGAGGTTGGAGTTTAGTTGCACAGTGACATGGATATTGAGGATGAGGTGATTAGATAGGGTCTGGAAAGGTCCTTGAGCAAATGATCAAAGAAAAAATAAAGGGAGGAAAGTTGTCACGATATCGTGACATGTTGCGCCATTGCGATCGCTGGAGGAAAGTTGTCATGATATCGCGACATGTTGTGTTACCGCGATCACTGGAGGAAAGTTGTTGCGATATCGTGACATGTTGCATCGTCGCGGTCATGGGTGGAAAGTTGTCGCGATATTGTGACATGTCACTTCATCACGGCCAAGGGAGAAAAGTTGTCGTGATATCGCGAAACGTTGCTTCATCACGGCTAAGGGTGGAAAGTTGTCGTGATATCGCGACATGATGCTTCGTCGCGGCCAGGGGTGGAAAGTTGTCGTGATATCATGATATGTTGCTTCGTCACGACCAAGGGTGGAAAGTTGTCACGATATCGCGACATGTTGCTTCATTGTGGCCAAGGGTGGAAATTTGTCGCGATATCACGACATGTTGCTTTGTCAGGGCCAAGGGTGGAAAGTTGTCTTGATATCACATGTTGCTTCGTCGTAGTCAAGGGAGGAAAGGTGTCACGATATCGTGACATGTTGCATTTTCATGGCTAAGGGAGAAAAGGTGTCGTGATATCGTGACATGTTGCATTTTTGCGGCCAAGGGAGAAAAGGTGTCGTGATATCACATGTTGCATTTTCATGGCCAAAGGAGAAAAGGTGTCGTGATATCACGACATGTATTTTCATGGCCAAGAGAGAAAAGTTGTCACGATATCGTGACATGTTGCATTTTAACGACCAAAGGAAAAAAAGGTGTCATGATATCGTGACATGTTGCATTTTCACAACCAATGGAGAAATGGTGTTGCGATATCACGACATGTTGCATTTTCACAGCCAAAGGAGAAAAGGTGTTGTGATATCATTACATGTTGCTTCATCGTGGTCGAGAGGGAAAAAGTGTCATGATATCGTGACATGTTACACTTTCATGCCCAAAGGAGAAAAGTGTCACGATATCGCGACTTGTTGAATTTTGTGGCCAAAGGAGGAAAATGTCGCGATATCGCAACATGTTGCTTTTTTGCGGCCAAAGGGGAAAGGTGTCACGATATCGCGACATGTTGCATGTTCACGGCCTAAGGAGAAGAATAGTGTCGTGATTTCATGACAAGCTACATCAACTGTCCATGCCGACCCCCTGCTAGCTAGTTAATGGTTCAGGAGATTTGGCTCCATTGCAAATCTTCTTCTACTATTGTAAGCTTGTGTTCTCTCTGAATTCGGCTGGGAAGAGTCTCTTCCCATATTGTAATTGATATTTGTTTTAATACAAGTTTTTTCAAATTTTTCAAAAAAAAAACATGTGTTTGTTGCACAAGCAGGGTTGAAACAACATAACAATATTTGGTATAAAAATAAATAAATGACCAGCCAAGAAGCTTGGATGTATTTAAATCATCCAAATTATTATTGATACAATTCACTAGAAATATTAGGAATCAAACACCTAGCAATGAATATGTACATTTAGAATGTGAATCTTCACCATCGATAGAGGTTTTTGAAGATAATAATGATAATGAGGAATTAATATAATAGGTTTTGAAGATTCAACCATCATTAGCCACACATTAAAGAAAGCATGAATACATTGCTTGCCATAAAAAATATATTATCAATATGAATAATGCAAAGAAGAAGCAAAGAATGTTTGATCTCACTGCATCATATGACAATTAAATATTAAGATAGAAATTAGTTCAAATAGAGGATATGAAAAAATCTCTGAGTTGACCAAAGCTAATGGCACCATTGCCTCTGACATCCATGCTATCAGACAGGAAGTTGTGCGCCACTTCCAAGAAATCTTAGGTCCAAGTGTTGACTGCCACCCCCGCACAACAAGTTCTCTACTTCAGAACATACCAAAGTTGGTGTCTAATGATGATAATGGGAAATTGCTCCAATTATTCACTGAAGAGGAGATAAAAGATGCTCTGTTTGCAATGGAACCTGACAAGGCCCCTGGACCTGATGGCTTCCCACCCCGATTTTTCCAACATTTTTGGGATATTGTGGGCCCTGATGTTGTAGATACGGTTAAATTCTTCCAGAGAGCCAAAAATATGCCAAGAGAAGCCAATTCCACCTTCATTTTTTTAATTCCCAAGTCCAATGATCGTGCTTCTCTCTCTGATTTCAGACCTATTAGTCTATGTAGTGTCATCTACAAACTAATCACCAAAGTCATGGCAAATAGATTGAAAGACATCCTTCCCTCCATCATCGACCAGTGCCAAGGGAGCTTGGTCAAAGGCAGATTCATTGCTGATGGAGTGATAACCATCCACGAATTGGCCCATTTGGCATCTAAAAATAAAAAACCCAGTATGTTCCTTAAGCTTGACATGAACAAGGCTTTTGATCGGGTTTCCTGGAAATTCCTATTCGAGGTCCTTGAGAAGTTTGGGTTTCACAAAGAATGGGTCAAGATGGTCCGTGAATGCATCTCTACTACTTGGTTCTCTGTTCTTATCAATGGTTCACCTGTTGGCTTCTTTCAAAGTTTCAAAGGCATCCGTCAAGGGGACCCTCTGTCACCCTTCCTCTTCATCATTCTGGTCGAAACTCTTGGAAGAACACTTACCGCTACTTGCAAAAGTGGACTCATCTCGGGGATCAAACCAACCTCAACAACCAATTCCATTTCCCATCAACAGTTTATGGATGATACTATTCTATCCTCTCATGCTTTTGTTCCCGAAGCAAAAATCATTAAGAACATTCTTGATTCTTATGAAGAGGCGGCTGGAAAGAAAGTCAATTACCGCAAAAGAAAGCTATACTTTCTCAATACTCCCATCCACAGGCAAAACAGGATTGCTGAGATCCTTGGGTGTACCATTGGGAGCATTCCAACTACCTATCTTGGATTACCGCTTTTCCACGGCAAATTGGTCTTGCCAATGTGGAACCCTGTTTTAAATCGCCTCAACAAGAAACTTGCAGGTTGGAAAAGTTCAATGCTCAGTCAGGCAGCCAAAGCCACTCTAGTCTAGGCTTGCCTGCAAAGTATTCCTATTTTTTTCTTATCTATCTTCAAAGCTCCAGCTTCCATCTGCCAAAGAATTGAGCAAATTCAACGTAGATTCCTTTGGGCGAGAAATGAAAACAAGAACAAATTTTCCCTTGTTGCCTGGGATAAGGTTTGTTTCAATAAAAAGGATGGAGGACTCGGGTTCAGGTACATAAAGCAGATGAACATGGCCCTCATTGCCAAGTAGTCCTAGAGACTTACCATCAATGAAAAATTCACTTGGATTGACATCATCAAAGCTAAGTACCTCCATCAGGTTCCCTTTCTTAGAGAGCACAATCTACCTAACGGATCTCATTTCTGGAATGGTGTCACCAAAACAAGGAAGATCATTATGGAAGGCTTAATGTGGTGTCTTGGAAATGGAATGACCATCCACTTCTGGGATGACCCATGGATCCGTGACAAACCTCTCAGCCAAGACCCTCATCTTGCAGTGCTCAAGACGGTTACTGAAGACACCTTTGGAGATAAGGTGTGTCATTTTATTAACTCAGATCTTCCAAGACCCGAATGGAAACACCTAGCTCTTAATGGGCCTAGGCATATCATCGAGGTGCTTAGGCGGTTACAAAACCTACTGAGGACCTGCATCATCCCCAGCTCTCACAAAGATGACACCATGGTTTGGAACTTTGAAGATTCAAGGAATTTCACTGTTAAATCTGCCTACTACAGCCAAGAAGCCCCCAGTGATGGCCATGACTTATCTAACCAATTTTGGGTCCCCAAGATCATTCCCAAGGTAAAATTCTTCTATTGACTAGCCATCCAAAACATAATCCTCACCACTGACAACTTGATAATCAGAGGGTTACTCATTCCCACTTGGTGCATCCTGTGTAAAAATGCCTATGAATCAACTTTGCATGTTTTTCTAGAATGTCCCTTCTCTCTTGCCATGCTCAACTAGGTTCTCAACACCTTTGCCATCTTCGTAGCCCTCCCTCATTCCATTCCCCTCATTTTTCAACAATGGCCTTGGCCTTTCAAGAATAGTCAACTTAAATTCATGTGGCAAGCTTGCCTTCACATTTTCCTGTGGAAGATTCGGCTTGAGAGAAATGACAAAATTTTCAAAAACTAGGCTACTAATAAGAAGATTGTTGTGGCCAAAATATTGGCCCTTGCTGCGAAGAATGCCTCTCTTGTCTCGTCTTCCAAACCCCCCCTCCTGGCATTGAATCGGACCTAACTAAACTTTTCAATCTTTTCAATTTTTCTGCTACACCCCGTACTTCTGTCGACAGGTCTGTTATCAAGTGGGTCTTACCTCCTACTGGGTGGCACAAGCTTAACTTCGATGGCGTAGCCAAGGGCAACCCCGGAGTGGCTGGTGGAGGAGGAATTCTCAAAAATCATAGAGGAAAAATAATTTTGGCCTTTGCTCAGAACCTGGGAATTCAATCTAACAATATGGCAGAGGCTCAAGCCTTGCTACAAAGCTTGATTCTCTTGGAAGGCTTGACCATCAACAAACTTATCATAGAAGGAGACTCATTGCACTGCATCAACTGGCTCAATGGGACCTCTGTGCCTCCCTGGGCCCTTGTTTCAATCTTCTAAGAATGCAAGGCACTAATTGGCATTTACCCAGAATTAATCATTAAACATCAGTATCGAGAAGGAAACAAAGTTGAGGACTGGCTTGCTAACAAGGGAATTGATGAAACGGATATTCATGTTTGGAGAGATTCCTTCCCCATTGGCCTAAGGGACGCTCCTACATCCAATGTCTGCACAATGTGAGGAGTTAATTGGGCACCGGGTTTGTTTGCTTTTGGATCTGGATGAGTCTTCACATCCTTTCATCCTTCCTCTCCCTTCGGTTGCATTTTGGCTACTTGTCGTGATTTCATGACACTTTTCACCGTTGGCCATGAATTTTTAGCTTGTCGCGATTTCGTGACATCCTTTTTGCTTTGGCCGTGAGGTTGCTACTTGTCATGATATCGTGACACTTTTTTCTCCTTCGGACGCGGTCTTCCAACTTGTCGCGATATCGCGACACTTTTTCTCTCCGGGTGCTTTTTTGCAACTTGTCGTGATATCGCGACACTTTTTCTCTTCGGGTGCTTTTTTGCAACTTGTCACGATATCGCGACACTTTTTTTCTTCAAGGCTATTTCTTGCATCATGTCGATTTTGCGACATTTTTTCTCTTTGGCGGAGGTCTTCCATTTTTTCGCGATATCACGACACTTTTTCTCCTCGACGGTGGCCTTCCATTTTGTCACGATATCGCGACACCTTTTATCTTTGGCTGCGGAATTCCAGATTGTCACGATATCACGACACTTTTTATCTTCGATTGTGGTATTCTAGATTATTGCAATATCGTGACACTTTTTTTCTTCGACGACGGTCTTCCAGATTGTCACGATTTCGTGACACTTTTTCTCTTCGACGGCGGGCTTCCGGATTGTCGCGATTTCGCGACACTTCTTCTCCTTGGCAGCGGTTTTCCATCTTGTCACGATTTCACGACATTTTTTCTCCTTGGCAGCGGTTTTCCATCTTGTCATGATTTCGTGACACTTTTTCTCTTCGGCTGCGGTCTTCCAGATTGTCGCGATATCGCGACACTTTTTCTCTTTGGCAGTGGTCTTCCTTCTTGTCACGATTTCACGACATTTTTTCTCTTCGGCTATGGTCTTCCATAATGTCGCGATATCGTGACACTTTTTCTCTTCGACAGCGGTCTTCCATCTTGTCGCGATTTCGTGACACTTTTTCTCTTCGACAGCGGTCTTCCAGATTGTTGTGATTTCGTGACACTTTTTCACTTCGGCTACGGTCTTCTAGATTGTCACGATATCGTGACACTTTTTCTCTTCGGTTGCGGTCTTCCATAATGTCACGATATCGTGACACTTTTTCTCTTTGATAGAGGTCTTTCATCTTGTCGCAATTTCATGACACCTTTTCTCTTCAGCAGCGGGCTTTCACAATTGTCACGATATCGTGACACTTCTTCTCTTCCGGCTCCAACCTAACAACTTGTCGCGATATCGCGACACTTCCTCTCTTCTGGCAGCAACCTTGCATTATGTCATGATTTCGTGACTTCTTCCCTCCTTCGACTCCGACGACGCTTCTTGTCGCGATTTCGTGACTTCCTTTCTTCTCTTGGCAGCTTCGGCGCATCTTGTCGTGATTTCGCGACATCACCATTTTGGTCGTGATTTCGCAACACCTTTCCTCATGTGGAGGTTTGCCCGCTCTTTAATATTTTCTTCTTGGACCACCTCGGTCATTCTGGAATTCATGTAATTCCTCTTGTACAAGGTTCGGGGACCTTTCAACACCCCTTCTACCAATCAAAAAATATATATATAAGAAATATTGGAAACCAGTAAATTATGTAATAGATACAGGTTACATGGTAACACACCACATGGAATATCAAAGGAAGTAGAAATGTAGTAAAAAAAGACACGTCATTTCATTGATAAAAAAAATGTGCTACAATTGAGTCCCTTTTATAAATTTACACCTTGGGATACAATTAGGGTCTTCCAATGAAGAAGCCCTATTTTAGCAAATAGTTTATGGCACTCCATCTTCCTTTGACCACCTCAAATATGGGGTGGGTTTACCAATTGTGCACCATCATTGGTTGAATGTGTCCAAGGCCTACACACAACCAAGAAAATTTATCAATAGCACCAATCGATCTATCTTGATTAGACCCAAATTTATATATATTGCAAAATAAATAAAATATAAGTTACAACATTAAAATAAATCTAAACTAAGCTAAAAATAGACAAAAAAAACATCTTTACTCACCTAAATTTTTTTTTATCTGGATTTCTAGTGACTGAAACTAGTTCTTGGAGGGAACCATAGCCTAAGGTATATTTCTAACTAATTACCATACCTCTCCTTGTGATTGGCTCTGGCTTGACTTGACAAATATTTCCTTTAGAGGAAATGTTATTCTAGTTCCCAGGAGGCTTCTATCCAAGTCTAATGATCTTATGAGACCACAACTACAAGCAGTTTATAAAGCAAAAAGACATTAAAAGAGGTATACAAAATCATCCATGGGGGTTAGCATAAATGAGGGCTTGTATGCAATGAGGGCTAGAGTGATTTTGGTAGAGTTTTGGTAAGCATATGTCACATTCTTGAAAATGAAAGAAATGACATCCTATTTATAGAATTTGGCCAAGGTTAGGGGGGATGAGGTGTCCTATGAGGTGGAAGGGTGCACCATACCTCATAAATGGATCTCGATGGAGAAATTTGTCATCCATATGTATGCAATAAATGGGAATGGATGCACCATGCCTCATAAATACATGGGATGAAGAAAATCTTCACCCTCTTTATGATATGTGGCTGAAAATATTTCATGCCATTAGTGTACACGGGTGAAGAAAGTATTCATCCCATTTATGGCATTAAATGGGTATGGGGATGTGGATAATAGGGGTATAGGATAGCATAAGGTGGATCTAGGCTAGAGTTAAAGGGTAGACTAGGGTGAGGTGGCCCTAGGCTAGGTTAGAGGGGTGGTCACATGGTGACCAGGGGCTAGGTGTAGGAGGGGGCTTAGTGGGAAAAGGGGCTTAAGTGGATGAATAGTGTTTTAATGCAAATTAAGCAAATTTTTAGGGGATTTTGTAAATTGATTAATTATTAGAACTACATAGGGATAAATTGATATTTTTAGGTGTCTACATTTGTCCCTTTTTGTACTACATTGTGTAAACACAATGCAATACAAAAATATATGATACCATATGGGTGGTTGACTGACTATGAGAAGGATGAATTGATGATGGATGATCATGGTTGACCATGGATTTTTGGCATGCCATAATGATAGTTGAGGGAGGAGACACAATATTTATCTCGAATAATGAACAATGTAAGATGTCCCAATTGTGGAAGGGGTGAATATCCTTGAAAATTTTCCTTTGATAGATTGTTGAGATCATTTGATTTAGTAAGTTGACCAGCCATAGGTAGCTATCCTTGTGAGCTTTGATCAATTAGATAAGTGGGCTCAATTGGATACCTTGATGAAGTGAACACATGAGTAAACATACATACATTGGCATGGAGCATGCCAAATTAGATTAGATTAGAGCTTGAGTTGAGAGGAGAAATTCTACTTTTGCTTGCCCTAGTAGAGGAGGGCTTGTGATAGTCTTAGGCAAAGTTCTTGGATAAACAATATTCCAATATTGAGTATTTTGATATTGATTATATTTAAGGTAGCATTGATGGGTAATACATACCCTTTCAAACAATGATGTGATGAATGAAGTGAAACATAGCAATGAAGTGCTTGATAAAAAAGGTTATTGTGCTATCAAGGAGTGGAAATGAATGAAGAAAATAATAAAATTTGAAGAAAATATTTAGTCAAAATGGGAAAATTATGGAACTATATGGTCTATGGTCATAGGGACTTGTACAGTAAAAGTCCCTATGGACATGTATGGTCAAAATTTGTATGCTATAAAAGCATGACCACAAGGTGCAATTACTCATTTTTATCATGCGACTTGGAGGAATTAAGAGGAGAATGATGGGTGAGGCTAAGAAATTGATGTGAACTGCTACTAGATTGGACATGGAAATGTATGATATGTTGAATTTCAATGTGAGACCTAGCTTTGGAGAGATTATAGTGTCGATTAGCTTCTTGCCTCTTTTTCTCCTATTTTTCCATTTTCAAGATAAAATAAACCTTATGGTCTATTTTTAGAAAAATGAAACCATAGAAGAGTAGGCTAGCTAGGAATGGGAGGATGAATGGGATGCTTTATGTTTTTAAGGTTCAAGGTGTTCTTGTGTGGCTATTTTTTTCTTTTGTTTATTTTTTTGGCATGATTTTTGAGATAAGTGTGTGTACATGTCAAGTGTGTGATTTTTGTTATTTTTTGAATTATTCTTGTAGTTGCTTTGTTTGTTTTGTGTGTTTGGAGCAAAAAGGTATCTTAAAATACCCATCGTATTTCAACCGTATGGGTCTATATGGTTATGAAAATTGTATGGATCTGTACAATTTTTTTGTCTTGCTTTTTGTGGGAGAATGGTTTTGATAGGGGGAAAAAATGGGAGGTGAAGATCTTATGTCCATGACATCAATTTAGGCCACTTTTCGATATGATTAAGGATGCATTAGGGAAGAATGAAAAAGAGTGGTTGAGAGTGATAAGGTTTTATGGGGTCACCCAGATGGAGACAGTGCATTATGACCATGCATACTTATCAACATTGTGCAAGTAGTGGGACTTAGATAGGGGAAATTTTCATTTATTGATAGGGGAAATGACTATCACACTAGAGGATATCTACAATATTTATCATTTTTCTATGGAGGGATGCATAGTTATATTTATAAGTGGGACTTAGAATGTGATGGTTATGGAGTAGATTTTTAGATCTATTTGGGGTGTGGTAAACATTGATAGTTGGGATGTACTCTATGAGCTTTACAATTATGAGGGTACATTGACATATACATGCACTAATGATGGTATTAATATCTAGCTTCATGTTATCAAACTCATAGGGTGGGTGGTTCCCATGGAACCTATTGGAAATTATGTGTAATTTGGTGGATAGTTCAATGAGGTTTGCATGGGCACTAGCCTTGCTAGCTCAAACCTACAAGGAGCTACATGGAGTGAGGAAGACTAACTATAGGGGAATGTGTTACAACCTATTGATATAGCTATGGGAATGGGATCATATACTATTTTTGAGTCCATAGAGGTTTCCATATTATGTACACAGGTTGATAGGCTAGGAGGTACCATATGCCTTGATGTGGTGCATAGACATGGAGAGATGAGTAAGGAGGCCATATGAAGGAGATGGTCTACATTATGGAGATACATGGGTGATCTTAAGGCCATAATACATTATATGATAATCATGAATATGGGGGTCAACACGGAAATAGGATGCAAGGCACCTATGTCACATACAATAATCATTATGGGTCATCAGTTGCAGGAGCACATAGATCAAGTATTTCCAATATACTCTAGTGTTGAGATAATTTGGATTTCAAAAAGGAGTACCAAATCCATCTATACTATATCAAAGTATCAAGGGTGATTTTGATCCTATACCATGGATAGAACCATTAGATATGAGTATGGATGAGGTGATACCAATACCTAATGTATATGATGTTGGTACTACCCCAAATTATGATAGATGGTGGGTAATGCAATGATAGCAAGAAAGGTAGGTTTGCATGAGGATGTGGATAGGGATATAGTGGAGAGGTGATTAGAGGAGAGGGATAGGTAGCTAGAGAAGATAGAGAGAGATATAGTTGGAGAAATAAAACAAGAGGAGGATAATCCACTTAGATGGTGAGTACATCATCGAGTAGATGAGGAAGTAAGCCCATCGAGGGTGATAGTTAAGGAGGAACTAGCAACATATTTTAGGGTTGGATAGGGACCCAATTTTTATGATATCATAGAGTGGGGAAAGATGATGGATGTAATGGATGAGGTAGAGATGTTGAGAGAGTGATTCTAGTAGCTAGAGAGATGTTTGATAGAGCAAGAGGTAGCATGGTCACTAGAGAGGATGGGGTTGTGGGATGAGAGAAATGGATGGCAGGTAGAGAGGGATGGACTATAGGGTTAATTTATCATACTAACCATAGGGTGAGACACACTCCTATTAGAGAGAGATGAGTTGTGAGGATAGAGAGAAGGATTACAAGGGTATTTTTATGCACTAACTACTAATATGGATAGGCTTTAATAGGAGGTAGAGTAGTTGAGGCCACAACCACCAGTGGAAATAGGTAGTGGAGACATGGTATCCTTATAGATTAATAATGCATAGTTGAGGCATGCTAGGGATGAGTTTTAGATTCTCTACAAGTGGGAGAGGACAAGGTTCTAGTGTGTGAGGAGACATTGGTGACGTAGGATGTGCCTCTCTCATCATACTCAACATCATGATCTTGGTAGAGTCAATAGTGCCTCAATTTTTAGAGCTAGTAGCATATCAAATGTCAAGAGTGGATCAGACTCAATGTGGTGAGACGTAGTGGAGGAGAAGAGGTGATATACCAAGAGGGTAGGAGGGGAGTGGAGAGACTCCCAATGATCAACAACCATAAGATATTTTGGTGTGGCAGATTGACCATAATTTTATAGAGCATTATTTTTAGTGAGATGAGATGACGTAGAGATAGAATTTATAGATATACACATGATGTAGCCTACAAATAATTTTTATGATGATGTACTTATGATGGTTGATATATGTGATGAGGATTTGGATTTCTTGTCATGATGTGATGTATATTTATTAGATTATTTTAATGTGATGTGCTATGATTTATTGATGCATGTGATTATATAAATACAATATGTTAGATGGCATGGATTTGATATGTTGATGTTATGAATGATGATGTTTCTACTTATATGCATGGTTTAGACTCATATGTGTTTGTTTAATCAATTTTTGGATGTGTATTTGAATTTCACAATAAAAATGATATAATTAATCAATGACAAGTTAACAATCACAATGATGCATTAACACAATATAAGACAAACTAACATGAAATGAACATGATGATTATGATTATATGAATAAGATAATGAATTATCTAATAAATTAATGATAAGGAATACTAAACATAAGACACAAAGTGAATGAACATTGAAATAATGACTTGAAGATATATCTAGTAAGCTAAAGCTAGTTGTGATGTAGTTTTCTCATACCTCCAAGGGTTTTTGGATGCTAGAATAATCTCAAGAAATTCAAACACCCTAGTTTGAAAAATCAAACTCATATAATGGCCATTCAATATCCTATAGAAATCTAGACCATCCTGAATAATATTAAGCCTATCATGGATTGATGTGTGTGCAATGCTATTCATTTTTTTTTAGTATGGTTAGACTAACCAATTGTGATCAAACCAATATAAGCTATCTCATCCACAAGCACACAAAATTTTGTATAAAATAAGGTTTCTAATTTGATATACATATCACCACTTAGAAGGCATACTCCACTACAAAATAGGTGTCTATATCCTTGATGAAGGTTAACCTCATAATCCTTTGACGTAGCTCCACTTCTAGCCATGTGTCTATAGCCCTAATAAAGGTACCTAAAATACCTAATGAAACCAAGCTTTGGATCTCTTTTTCTCTTTTTTTTTGCTCTTTCTTTCTATTTTTTTAATCTTGCTTTTTGGATCCTTAGGTTCAAATTATGTGAATGATAGGATGAGGGAGAAAATTTTTCTTTATGGCAAGGCTATTCATGGTGTTGTCTTCCCTAAACTCAAAATTTGATTAAATATATGATATGTGATTGGTCCATGAAAGAACTCAAGTTAGTTAGGGGGAGCGTAAAATGGTATTAGAACATAATGGAATTTGATAAAGGTTGATTGGTTCAACTTGTTGGATCAAAATCTACCATTCTTATGGATAGACATTGTGCTTAGGATTCTAACCCAAAGTATATAATTGTATGAAACAAGATTACTCTATGTTTCAACCTCCAAATAAGGTTGACTCCTTTAGGATAATTAAATTTGAAAAAAGAGATAGGAAAAGAGTAAGGGTTAGATAAAGATATGTGGACAGGATATAGTGTAACAACAATGGATATCAATGAGCAATATACTATCAAATGAACTACATGAAACTTAATAGACCAACAATTATCACCTTCAATTATAGTTTCATTCAACTTAATACATTCACTTTAATCATTACAAGGATTCAAACAATCAACAATCTAATATGCAATTCAGTCTCGCTTTACAAAATAGACTATGTTGAATGTAATATAAATTACTTAAAAAAATGTATTAAGAATTTAATAATTCCAAGGAATTCAAATGTGATCAATCCAATAGGTAATCCAGATAGAATAATTACTTTAATAGAATACACTAACAACTAAGCATAATAGAAATGACTTAAAGCAAAATACACATAAAAAACCTAAAATTGCATAGTAATGGAGGTTAGAAACTATCACTTCATTGATCACCAATAATATTACAAAGAAATACTAGGCATGGGATACAGGGCCAACCCTTATAATGAGGTCACTCTTTATATTTATAGTTTATATTATGAATTTATAGTAGGAATATAGTTGTATGGTCGTTAAATAAAATAGTCTGGAAAGAAACCAAAAATATTGAGATGGCAGCTTTAAAATTCATCTTAGGTGTAAATTTGAATTCAACCGATTGATCTACAACTACCTTTTGCAATATTTTGCATTATTGGATATTTTGTTTTCATGCTTTAGTATCATGAACTGGAATCAAGCAAGCACCATGGCAAGTTGCACGTCTAAAAATGATGTTTCTTGAAAATTGCTCAAAATTGAGCTCTTGATTCTTCTTGTAGAGCTATTATAAATGAAATCCTAGCTTTGGTCCAATGACATTGCCATTAGATGCATTTTGGCCTTGTGAACTTTTTCCTTTTATGTTATTTTATTTTATTTGCATGATTCCAAGATTGAGCTTGAGAGTGGTGATGTCATCGACTCAAACGACCCAATTTCATGCATTTTGGTTTTGTTCTCTCACATATCAATTTTATGCATTTGGATCTCTTTCATGGTATCGAGCTTAGTCTTGAGCAAGTTTATGTCATCTAAAATTATCATAAAGTCTCGAGCATCATGAATTTAGGCTGTCTTTGGATTTTGACTTGCATAATCTTAGGCCTTTCTTATTTTCTATTAGCATAATTATCTTTAATGATCCAATTTCATGCAAAGTTATTTTCTTGACTTTTCACCCCTCTTTGCATGATCTCATGCTCCAATTTGAGCTTGTTGATGTCACGACCAATGTTAGACTAGTTTTGGGAACTACAGCTTTGGATGCTTACTTTGACACATTCCTATGGAGATAAAATTTTGCATCAACATCATAGCTAGCATATTCCTAGCCTTGCACATCATAGTTTTGGGCAAGCCTTCAATTCAACACACTTAGTGAATTTTGAGGGATCCAAATATTTTTCTCCTTGCTATGCAGAAATGGTCAAAAATTTAACCCAAATGTTTGGTGCCTTGCAGGGAATTTCTATTCATGGGAATTGAGAACTCAGAAGGTCTACTTCCATTGGGTGTGGACTTAATAAATTATGGAATGGAATGTGAGTGTAATTCTATCATAAATGGAAAATTATTTTTTGTGAAAAGTGAACTGTGGTGAATGAGTGATTTACATAAAGTGAAATAATATGAATGATGTGTTAATGAAATGGTATATGCGATGGAAATGAAAATAAGCAAAGGATATTTTACCTTGTTAGAGCTTCCAAGTGGCTTGTTTTTGTTATGATGTCTTTCCTTTTTCTTTTACCCCTACAATGCTAGAGATGTCACCTCATTGGTAGCTTTTTTTTTTGGTATCTCTTGTTTTCCAATTGTCTCTCGATCATATAGGGGCTTTAGACTTGTGTCTTTTAAGGGAAACTCCAATTCATGGGTTCCTTCTCCTTCTTCATTCCTTTGATCTTCTTGATATTCTTTCTTTCTTCATAAATAGTTGCTTTGCTTTCTCAAGCACTACGTAGACTCCTACCCATACTTCTTATAGGGGGCTCTTGATTTTACAAAATTGTTCATGTATTTTATTTAGGTAGAATACCTTTTATAGGATGGATATTCATATCTCTTGGATATTTCTTGTTTTTTTATTGTAGTAGAATGATTCTATTCAAAAATTCAAGCACTTGAGCTTCTCTAATGGGCTCCTCCCACTGGTCTATCTTTGATTCATCCTTGGAAACTAATTCTATTTGAGCTTGGAAGTCTTCTATGGTTTTGAGTTGCATATTTTCATCCCAAAATATTGGAAATCCTAATTCTTGAGCTTCTCTCATGAACTCCATTATTTTATAAATATTTTTTTGCAACCTTTATATCATCTTTACTCCTTTCTAGATTTATTTGTGCTTTTCAATCATATTCTTAGAGATGTTCCTAGCTACATTCCATTGATGATTAGTAATAGCTCTTGCTACAAGTTCAAATCTTCTTTAGGAAGAAAGAGAGCAAAAATATACTACAAAGAAAGTAAGTTTTGAAAATGACTACCTTAAGGTGAAGAATTAGAATAAACTAACACAAATTAAGGAGAATGAGTATAGATGTACATTTATTTAAATTTATTCATTTATTTACAATTTAAATATCTAACACTAAAATTTTATGTTTTATATTGGTATGTGAAAGAGTTCAAACCAAAAATAGGAAGCATGAGCTGGAAGAGAAGTGTGATCAAGAAGTGAGTTCTACATATTATTGTTCTAGATCTTAGGAGAAATTCAAAAACTAAAGGATTCATATAAAAAATATATTTTTTTGTTAAAAAAAAAGATCTTATTAAATTAAATTAAAAAAAAATATACAATTTCTATCATGTCAGGCACAAAAAAAATTTGGCCCATATTTTGACATCTAATATAAAAAAAGGATTTCTCAACTCTACTTTTCTATATAAGTAATAAATCATGAAAACCAAAATAAATCCAAAGGACCTAGATACTTCCACTATTACTGTCATCTAAGGAAAGAAAAAAAAATGTCTTCCCTAAGATTTAAAGACCACCAAATTGGATGCTAGCCATAACAAAGAACATCAACTCTATCCAAAGCCCAATTTGCAAAAGCATCAACCACTTCATTGAGATGTCGAGGAACATGTTTGAACTCAACAAGGTATAATATTTGCTTAAGGGACTACATTTTTTATAAAACCATCATTGTTCATCAATATATGGAAATTGTATTATTTTGCTCTGTCAAATGATAAATCCAAATTCTAGAATCAGAGTCTAATTGGATCTTCCTCCAACCTAGTTTCCATGCCTTCTAAAGACCTCTCAAAATTGTAAATCCTTCAACTTTATTATTAGTGGTTATTCCTAACCTTTATATAAAAAAAAAAAAATCTATAGAACCATCTAAAAATATTCCAATACCACCCATATAGGTAGGACCTAAATTTTCCCTAGAGGTACCATTTGTATTTATCTTTCCTATACCCTCAGGGGGGATGCCAATGATCATTACAATTATATCTTCTAGATTGTATATTTAAGGAATGAATAGAAGGCAAGAACATGTTTAATATTTGTAAAATATGATCCTACCTTTGAGAAGGAATAAGGGGATATTTTAATAAATGTTTAATAGATTATCTTAAATTATTTAGAGTCATTTGCCATATATAATAACTATCTCTATAATTTTGATTGAAAATCCTATTATTTATTTCTTTTAAAATATTCCAAAGCAAAAGAGATACCCCTACCCAAATAATTTGATGAGAATATTTATCAAACTAAAAAATATGAGTCCACTCTCTAAAGGGCTTCTCCAAATAAGTTATTCCTAACCACTGAATATCAAGAGAGTAACCAAATTATGCCATAGTTTGGTCATTGTAGGACAAATTAAGAAAATAAATTGATTCTTCCTACTTCCAACAAATCTCACATTTAAAGGGTCCATTAAAACCTATTTTCATCAAAATTTTCCTTGTAATAACTTTCCTATGAAGTAATAATCAAATAAAAAACTTGACTTTAGGCAATAAATTCTAATTCTAGATCTACTTAAAAATATCTTTAAGAGTGTTGAAATTTATTACATTATTTGGTACATGATAATGTACCATATTGGATACATCATTAGATTAGGAGTGTGTATTAGATTAAGGCTTGAGAATTTACTTTATGTAATGTGATAGATGCACAAGTATTATTATAATGTGTAATGATGTAAATGTGCATGGTGTCCACATGTACATGAGTCTATAAGATAGGAATATGAAGAGTCATAGAAATATGGAAGGCCAAGAGTCATATCATTATATAGGCCTTTGATAGATGGAGAGAAACAAGATATTATCAAGCAAGAGTAGTAGATTAGTTAGTGAGTTGATAGACTAGAGTAGATACAATGTAGAACTTGTGTGAAGTATGGAGCATTGAGATCTCCACATATAATAACAAGTTCAAATTTTTGTGAGCTTTCATTAATGGCTATTTCATGAGTTATTTCAAAAGTTTTTCATGCTATTTACTTGCTTATTATATTGCCATTATCATAGATATAATATTGCATGCTTATTTTACTACTTGTGGTTGCATTTCCTTTAAGTTTATAGCATGAAAAGCTAACAAAGAGGACTAGGCATTGGCTGGAAAAAAGAAAGATAACCTCTAGCCACTATATACTCTCATTTTTGTTGTCATATCCAAGCAAATGTATCCACTTAAATTTAATAGGATAAGGATCTCATTTTAAGGATGTGACTCAAATGAATTTTTTGATCTTCATGCATTAGAGTAGACCATTCCTTCGGAGGGATCCATTGATGACCCACCTCACAAGCCCTAGAATGAAGCCTATAATAGGTAGCCACCTTTATCCAATGAATCCTATGAAGATCCTCCATCAAAATTTAGAAATTAGGAAATTTCTCAATTAAATTAGGAAACCCATCCCAAGAATCTATCCAAAAAAAATTTCTTTGGCCATTATTAATCACCCAAAAAATATTTTCTTAATAACTTTTATTTTTATGATTTCTAAACTAGGAGATCCTTGTGAAGGAAGAGGAAATCTAACAATTTGATCAGGATATTTATTCTTTGCATATTTTGCTCTCAGCACCTTAGCCCATAACTGCATAGGGGTGTGTAAGAGTCTCCAATAAAGCTTTGTTGCCAAGGCTCTAGTATTCTTCATAGTTGAGTGAAACCCTAAACCTCCATTATATCTATGAAGGCGTAATGTTTTATATCTAACCAAAGCCTACTTATTTTCATTTATAACACCTCTCCATAAGAAAATATGGCTGATTTGATCTAGCTCCTTCAAAATAGCTCTAGGAATATTCATAATAGAAGAGGAGTATATTGGAAGGGTTTTAAGAACTCCATGAATCAAAATGACTCTACCTCCATGGAAAGCCAATCGTGGGTCCACTTTCCAAGATTTTGTTTCACCTTGTAAAATAACCAATCCCAATAATTTAATCTACATTCTTTTAAAGGTATTCCCAAATAATATAAAGGCAGAACAACCTTTTTAAAACATAGTTTATCTAAAACCATGGTTTCTTGTCTTTGTGAACAATGAAAAAAATTATCTTAGATTTATCCTTATTAATTAATTTTATTGTAGCTCTGGTAAACTATTATAGCCTCTTACTAAATCTTTATACCTCTTGAATTATTTTTTCCCCATCAAAGTGGTGTCATCTACAAACTGTAGATGAGTAATTGGACCCACACCCTAAGCTATAGTTATTCCTTCAATAGTCTACTTGCTCTATATTTAGCAATAATTCTTCCTAAGAACTCATCCATAATAATAATAAAATATGGGAAGAGGGGATCTCCCTACCTAATACACCTATAATCTAAGAATATTAGATTTAGGACACCATTCACCAATATAAAAAAAATAAACTAAAGAAATGCACCCCTCAAAACATTGAACCCAATCTATTGAGAAACCAAATTGTTGAAGAACTATTAATAGAAAAGGTCAATCAACCCTATTATAATCCTTTGATATTTCAATACAAATGAGTATAGTTGGATTCTTCTAAATTTGCATGGAATGAAGAGCTTATTGAGCTAGAATAATCTCATCAATAAAATGCCTACCAGCTACAAAACTACCTTTGCTCTGGTGAAATAATATTATGAAAAAGAGGTTTAAGATGATCATCCATAATATTTGTAATGATTTTATACAATACATTACAAAGAGCTATTGGATTAAATCTAAATATATGATCTACCTCTTGAAATTTAGGAACTAAAGCAATGAAAGTTTTGTTTATATCTTTGAGAATAACTTTGGCAGTTCTTGCTTCCTCCACAACTTCCAATAAATTTGCATGTAAAATATCCCAAAACTCTTGATAAAACTCAATAGGGAAACCATATAGGCCTGGGGTTTTTCCCTTCAGTATTTTAAAGACCACCCTTTATAGCTCCTTGGAAATTCTAGTAACTAAAGCCTTATTGTCCTCTTCCATGATAACAGATAAAATCTGCTACAGAATCTCTTGTTCAACAATTATATCCAATGATTTAGATGTAAATAGATGGGAATAATAATTAGTTACAATATCATTCAAACCTTGTTGAGTGTAAATAGACACTTCCTCATTTGTTTTAAGGGAAGATATATAATTGAAATATCTAGCCAAAGGGGACTTATGAAAATAACTTGTATTCATGTCCTCTTCTTGAAGCCAATGTATCTTAGATTTTTGCTTCCAAATATTTTTCTTTCTCTTTTCCCATTCCTCTAGCAGATTAACAATGGATGACTCCTCCTTCCTTGACTCCTTTAACATACCCCTAGTATGAATGGATTCATTTACTTAACCTATTTTACTCACCATTTTCTTTTTCATTTCTTTAACATTCCCAAACTCATCAAAATTCTATTTTTTAAGTTTAGATTTAATGTAGCTTAAAATAAAAATATACATCTTGGTATTGAACCTAGGCTTGCCATCAACCCACCACTTTTGAATGTGTAATATGAAGCAAATCTAGGTAACATGGGAAGAAATTCATTTTTGAAAGACCTTATTGGAAGTAAGCATGCTCTAGTTGGAAGTATGGATTCCCTAGTTAAAGATAAAAATAAAAGTGAATCCATGGAAAACCCTATCCAAGTAGTAGATATTATGGTATAAGTTATTATAAAGGATGATATTATCAAGCATGATAATGGTTTTTAAAAGAAAAATGTTGATATGTAAGTTTGATGGATACTAGCCAATATTTCTTTAGATTCAAAATTGGATCAAATAGAAGATTGAATTCAAATTAATCCATAATATTTTTTTCAAAAGAATTTAATCATTTTTCTTGTCTAATAACTAGTTCTAAAATAAGGGATAAACAATGATCGATATCCCTTAGTTTAGGGATAAAGATGCATTATATTTAAGGCAATGGAGTGAATTTTTTATATGGATATAGAGACTATTAAAAGTATTTTGGTGTGGATTAGGATTGGACTTCCTTATTAGCTCATCAATAAGTAGGTTTTAAAGAATTATGGAATACTCTATGGTAATTCATCTAGGAGGGACCAACTACTAAGGATAGAAGACATGATGTATGTAATTGAATACATGTTTCCATGGATATTTCAAAACCTTTACTACATTTCATTAGGGTTAAATCTAAATCTAAATAATATGATCAGTAATTATGAAAATATTGCATGTTGATATCATAAATTTTATGAGACCAAACACATGGAAAGAGATTGCAAAGTGAGAATGATGGAGAAAGATATGAAAATTTTTGGACATGAGATAAACTTCAATATTAAGTAAGGATATCATGTCATAGTAGAATTCAGATCAAATCAAGGATTTTTCCACTCCTATGAAAGTGGTAAAAAAAACCCTCTTCATCATCAAATGGAAAATGTCATTATTGTCCACTTGAATCAACCATTAGAAGAAACAAATAACACAAGATATGAGGAATTATAATGCACAATTTTAATTTTACAAGGATTTAATGGTGCAAAATAAGATGAAAACATACATTTTAAAGTGAATAAGGTGAAGGATGTCAAGGTTAATCCTTGGTATATCATCTTTATTTTTCCCAAGTAGCATAAAATCATTTTCTTGTAATCAAAATGAAAGTAATAAAAATTGTACCCAATGCTCTTTATGGTTTCAAAAGAAAAATAATAAAGAAATTTATATGGAGTATATCCATGAATATTAAGGTTTCCAGGGAAGCATAAGAAAGTAATTACTATGGAGGTTCATCCTTGTACTTTAGGGTTTTTAGAGTAACATAAACTATAAAGGTTTTATGATACTAGTCCTTGCATTTTAGACTTTAGGAAAGCATAAATTTTTAGAAGATATGTGTCATTATGAACAATATAAAAAAAAAAAGATATTGATGAAGATGAAAGTGTTCATGAGAATGGAATAAGGAGAGAATGGTAGTAAAATCATGAACAAAGAGAAAAGTAAAATCAAAGGGATACATATTTAGGATTCAAAATAAAAATATCATAGGAATTAACAAGAAGTGGGGCTAAGTCCACTAATAAAAATAAAAAAGTGATGATGAAAATTGTATCATGAAATGTTAAGGGTGTGAAAAATATCCCTTAAAGAGTTATTAAGGAATTAATATGTTTTTGTAGCCTAAGTTTATTTTTATATAAAAAATAAAACTTAGTGAGGAATGTAAGGATATTTTTATAATAGTTTAGAAGATGGAGGATTGTTTGACAATTTTCTTCTATAGGGTCTTCATGCAGTTTGAAATAATATGGAACAAACACAAATAGGATGAACAATTGTTAGAAGCAAAAAGTAATTGGGTTGTTGAACTATTTTGTGGAAAAGAGGAAAACATCAAAGTTAGTATTATAAACGTATATCCTCCAACTATAGTTCCTTCTAGTGAAACGTTTTAGGACCTTAACATATCTTTGTTATACATAATGATTATTCATAATTGTCATCTATGAATTCTTGGGGATGACTTCAAAATAGTTCTATCTCCTTTGGAAAATGGTGGTACTCCTATATGGTCTATATCAATACGATATTTTTATTTATTTATCAATTCAAATGGTCTTTGGAATATTATTCCTTCATATTTTTAATATACATGGGATAACAGACACATTGGGCAAACTCATATAGCAAAAATATTGGATAAATTATTATTAGTAAATGCATGGTTACAAACAAACTATATAGTTTCTTTATATATTTTATTGCAAGTAGGATTAGATCACAATCCCATTATTTTGATTTGTTATTTACCCAATAATGGTCATCCATAGCCATTTTTCTTCCTATTTATGTGGATCCAAGACCCCAATTTCTTCCAAAGGGTTACCTTATGGTGGGATGAAGCAAATTATGAAGGATCATGTATGTATTTTGTTCAAAATATGAAATATCTAAAGGATCAAATGAATATTTGGAATTCCAAATCTTTTGGTAACATTTTAAATAAAAGGAGAAAATTGAATCCAAGCTTAAAATTTTACTTGAGATTGTAGAAATCAATGAAATGGACCAAGATTCTTATGTGCAAAAAAATTAATTCCTCTCTAATTATCATAATACATTGAAAAAGGAGTCATATTAATTCCAAAAATCTAAGGAGATATGACTCAAGGAAGAATATGGAAATACCAATTTTTACATGCTATAACAAGAATAATTTTTTCTTTTCATTCCATCAAAAATATTTTAAATCTAGATGGAAGAAATATTGAGGAAGAAGAAGATATCAGAAAGAAAGAAATTAATTATTTCTAGAATATTTTGTCAAATACTAGGTAAGATAAGGAGGCATAAGGTAATATTTTTTAAATATTCCATTAAGTATCACACAAGGACAAAATAAAATTTTGATGAAGAATATATCTATGGAGGAGCTACATGAAGCAGTTTCTCATTCCATATTAATAAGGGATTTTGCCCTAGTGGTTTTCTAGTAGTTTTTTTCAAACTTTTTAGAATTTGTTGAAGAGTGATATTGGTTGTGGTTCAAGAGACCTAGAAAAAGAAGGATCAAAGAAGCATGAAGATTACTAAAGGAACCAACAGGTAAAATAAGAGAAAATAGAAAAGCATATGAGAAACTGGTAAGGGAAAAAAAGAAGAATACACTAGAACAAGGAGGAAAGAACTGATTTACTTAGGGAAGCATGAACCAAAGAAATTTTGGAAGGAGCTAAGCATAAAAAGGATGCAAGCTAAAAATAACATAACAGTTAATCAATGGTTGGAGTATTCAAAACAATTGTATCAATGTAGTAACCAGAAGGAGACACCCCTATTATCACTGTCAAGAAAGAACTTTTCACAAATGAATATATTATTCAAGGGATACAAAATTTAGTAACTGGTAAATCTCGTGACATAGACAATATTAAAGCAGAGCATATAAAATGGGGTGTAGATATTTTGGAACCACAGATCAAATAAATTTTCAATGAGGTCATACAAAATGGTTTCCCTACCGAGTGGACAACTAGCTTGACCATTCCTTTGTTTAAAAGTGGAGATGTAAATAATCCCTCAAACTATCAAACTATCATGATCAACCCTCTCTTTGCAAAGCTGTTTGGGAGTATGATAGAGCGTAGGATCAGTATATGGGTAAAATAAAATGGAAAGAGAGCAAAGGGACAAGCAGGTTTTAGGCCCAAGCACTCAACTATTGATCACTGTATCACACTCAGACACATAGTGGAAAAAATATGGGACAAAAAAGAGGAGGCTTTCTATTGTTTTGTAGACTTCAAAAATGCATTTGACACAGTGTCAAGGAAAAAATTATGGAGTAGAATGGAAGAGCTAGAGGTTCCAATTCACTACAGGGCAGCAATTCATAGATTATATAAGCATGTAAAATATAGAATCATAACACATGAAAGGTTATCTAAATTTTTTGGTAGTGACATAGGTGTGAAACAAGGTTGCCCTCTATCTCCTACCTTATTTGGGTTGTACATTGACAAGTTAGAAGAATGGATAAACAAATTTGGGGGAGAGGGTGTGCACTTAGCCAAATATGTGGTAAAACTCCTCATGTATGCATACGATGTAATTCTTGTGGCTAAAATAGCCAAAGATATAGGAGATCACCTTCGAGCTCTAGAAATATTTTGTAAGGAATTTGGGATGCAGGTAAACACAAGCAAAACAAAAATCATGATTTTTTCAACAAAAAATAAGAAGCAATAGCTCAAATTTTAGTTTGTAGGAGAACCACTTAAGATAGTAGTAGAATACAAATACCTGGGCATAGAATTTTATGAAAAACTCAATTGGAATACATGTAGGATGAAAATAACTCAAAGTGATTAGAGAGCATTGTATGCACTTCAAAATAGGTGTAGGAATGTCAAGTTGTGGGACTGGAAGACCACCAGGATTTTATTTGACCTACTTTTTACACCGGTTTTGTTGTATGGTTGCGAGGTGTGGGCTAGTGGCACAAAAAAGGAAAAATGGAGGCAAATAGAAAGGATTCAAAAATATCTAATCATAAATTTTCTCAAAATTAAGACCACAACTCCTTATGAAATTATTCTAGCTAAAACTGGAATTTTTCCTTTAGAAGCAATTGCTATGACCAAGTTGTTATGTTACTTGAAAAAAATAGAAAACATGAAAAATGACAGATGGCCAAGGGCAGCTAAGGATGAAGAGTTGCATAGGCGAAAGAACACATGGATGAAACAAAATCAAAAATGGATGAAACGTTGGGAAATCAACATAAATGAATACCCAAATTTCAACAAAGACATCAAAAGCTATGTGAATGAAAAGTTTAGAAGTGGAATGTGGAAAAATGCAAGCAGGAAAAGATAATATTATATTGCAAAGTTTAACCCAAAATATGATCACAAGGAAAAAGCATATATAGGCGTTGAAATAAAGTGGAAGGAAAAAATCCTCATTTCTCAAATAAGGACTAGCTCTCATAGGCTTAGATGTTAAAAAGGTATATGGAAAACACCCAAAGAACAATGGGAAGAAAGGATATGTACTTTATGCAGCATAGGGGTAGTAGAGACAGAGGAACACTTCATCTATAAGTGCCCGAGTTTTTCAAACATTCGTGGCAAATACAAAGAAACACTTGGAAACGGGTCTATGACAGAGTTATTTGAAGACAGTAAAATAAAAAAGTTGGGGAATTGCTAACCCAAATCAGCAAGAGAAGGAACAACCTTCTCAAAGATATTAAAGATCATATGATATGATTTGAGCAGTTGTACTTCCATATTTGAGGTCCCATAGACCATATTTGGGTCTAGCAGACATAATTAAAATCTTTCATTTCATTTCACAAGTGTCACTTTTATTACATTAATTCCCAATAAAGTTAAGGCAAAATATTTTGATTATTTTTGTTCAATAATCCTTTATAATATGATTTATAAGACTTTCAAAAATTATGGAAAATAGGTTGAAAATAATTCTAGATTATATTCTCTCATAGAAACAAGGTGGTTTTGTTTGTAGTAAATAAATTATTTATGGTATAACCATTGCATAGGAGGTCATGCATTCTTTATATTACATTAAAAATCTAGGAATGCTTATGAAATTAGATATGAACAAAACATATCATAGGGTTTTTTGGAATTTTATATATGACACTCTCAAAAAGTTTGTTTTGTATCAAGGTTAGTGTAAATGTATTAAATGTTACTACTACACTCCATAAACTTCTATTTTAATAAATGATTCTCCTACTAATTACTTTAAAACATCTCACAGTATTCACCAAGATGATCCACTATATATTTATTCTTGCAAAAGCATTAGAGAAATATTTTTTAAAGGCAAAAATGGAAGAAAAAACCAAAGGTATTTAGGTTGCAGAGAATGGTCCCTTTGAATCTCATCTCCAATTTATTGATGATATTTTTCTTTTATGCCATCCTTAAATGAGTGTGACTATGAAGTTTAAATCAACATTAGCATGTTATGAGAAGGTTATTGGATAGTTGATTAATTCTACAAAATCCAATATTTTGTATTAACACTATCCTATTTTTTTTTATTTGTGGAAAACATACCAAAAGGGATGCCACTTTCGGGTAAGACCCAAGGAGGTAGGGGTATCCTATTAACATTATCGTATGATTACAACAAATTATTGTGGATATTTTAGGGTTTAAAATTGAAATTTTTTCTAAAACCTATTTGGGTATTTCTTTGTCTCATAGAGGAAATAAAAAGGAGCTTTGGATCTCATGTATGGATAGAATGAAATCATGTTTGGTTGGTTGGAAAGGTAAGTTATTAACAATGGAAGGAAGGTTATAACTCATAAATGCTACATTGAATTTCATCCCTATTTATATGATGTCCCTTTCAAGATTATTTGCAGTTATAGCATAAAAAAACTAATAAAGTCCTAAGAGACATTTTTTGGAAATAATGCAAGGCAAATTTTAGTTTTTCTCTTTACAAGTGGGATATGATTTGCAAAGAAAATAATATTGAAGGAGTAGGATTATAGAATTGTAGACTTATTATTTTGTCCATAGGGGCAAATATCAAGGAAAGAGTTGGAAAAAAATGTTACTTTAAAAATATATAGGGTCTCTTGATCCAATGAAATTATTTAAGAAAATAACCCTACCCAAAGGATCACCAATATGAAATATCATATTAGGTAGTTTGCAATTGATCAAGAAATATGCTAAATGCTTATGCAATGAGGGGAATTATAAAATATTTTTTATTTGATGCTTGGTCAAAGCCTTATCCTTATTTATCCTATTTAAAATGGAAACCATTGGCTCAAGCATTCCTATATTGTAAAGGTGTGAAGATCAAAGATTATATTAAGTGATCAAAAACTCCACATCATGTATTTCTATTAATAACCTAATTGAAACATATGAACTCAAAGAAATCATAGATGAGATGCAAAAGATGTTTCAAGATTTTTATTTGCCTACACGAAAGGATAATTTGATTTGGAATATATCAAAATATGGTGGATACTTGGTCAACGTAGGATATGAGGACTTGGACTAATCAAAATTTCCTAATACCAAATATTTCTCTTTGAAGAATGTTTGGCCATTAGTGTCTTTCCATAAGGCCTCAAAATTAATTTGGCTAGTAGTTCAAAGTAATATTATTAAAAAAGAGAGTCTACAAAGAATAGGATATCATAGACCTTTTAGATGTGTCTGGTGTGAGAAGGATTTAGAAGCATCTAACCATTTATTTATTCATTTTCCATTTTCTCGTGTCATTTGAGTTTTTTTTTAAATATAAGAATATATTGGGTAGATCCATCAAAATTGAAAGGGTTGATGAGATATTGAATTAATTATTTCAAAGCTAAAGCATTATGTATTCTATGGAGGATTGGTCCTACCATTATCTATTGGAATTTATGGATTGAAATGAATAATAGAAATGTCAAAATAAATCTTAAAATCATGTCCAAGTTTATAACTATATTATTGCCTCTTACAAGATATTTATAGACATGGTGTTTATCATGAGAAGTTTCAAGTGGAAAAAAAGAGGTTCTAACCACTTGGCTATATGATCTAAATATACATGGAGGAGTCATGATACAAGTGCATCTAGGTGTACATGCAATCTTGCATCACCAAAATAAAAATAAAAATAAAAAAAGAGAAAAAAATGTAAAAAAATACTCAAATTTTTAGAATGAATTAAGCTTAAATTGAAGGAGAAAATAGTGGAGTGATTAGTGGCAGCATACCTAGGTGGCAAAGGCCACATTGTAGCTTGAGGTTTTTTACCGACAAGGAGTCAACAAGGACCAGTAAGAGACTATGAAGGATTCAAAAATAAGTTGATGAAGGGCCAAAAAGGGATCGAAAAGGACCTGGAAAGGGATCAGTAAGGTATTGAAAAAGGACCACCAAAGGGCTATCAAGAAAGCTCAAATTGTTGCTATATTTTTTTAACAAGGAAATACAAGTATTTTGTTGTTAATTTGTTGGTTTTGTGTGTATTTTTTATGAGAGGATCAAGCTTCTACAAAAGGTTATATTTCAATAGACACCCTACTCTAGAATACATCAAATGGTATTAAATCCAAGGTGTATGTGGATAATATCCACAGTTTTAAGTCTAAGTTGTTCTAAAAAGTTGAATGCAAAGGTGTACATGAAGAATCTTGAGGAGTTCCAAAGAATTGAAGGCTAACGAAGAGATTTGAGAGTTACAGAGATGGTAGAGATGCACATTTTGAGCCTATAATATTTTTGTGATTAAAAAAAGAGAGAGGGAGTGAGTATTTTAAAAATAATTAGAGTAGTATTTTTTGTGTCAACTCAGTTGCAATAGTTTTATTAAAAGTAATTCATGAGCCAAAGCTCATGAAGCATTTTCTCTTACTTGATTTATATCATGCAAGAGCATCTAGGTATATAGGAAATCTTGCATCCCCCCCCTAATAAAAAAGGGAAGAAGAAATAAAGAAGAGAAAAAAATAAAAGAAGAGAAAAAAAAATAAAACAAAAAAGAGGAGGAAAAAGAAATAAAAATAAAATACTCAAATTCTTAACATGAATTTGAGCTCAAATTGATGGAAATTTTAGTGGACGATTGGTGGTGGCACACTCAGCTGACAAATATCACATTCCATCTTGATGCATCTTGCTAACAATGAGTTAAAAAGGATTGGTAAGGGACCGACAAGGAGTTAGTAAAAAGTTGGCTAGGGATCGACAAGGAGTTAAGGGACTAGCAAGTGATTTATAAGGGACTACCAAGAGGCCATCGGGAAAGCTCAAATTGTTATAATTTTTAACAAATAAATGCAAGTATTTTGTTGTTTATTTGTTGGTTTTGTTGTGAGAGGATCAAGTTGCTAGAATAAGTCATTTTTCAATAGACCCCCTCCTTAATACTGCATCGTCATATGCAACAATGATATTAAAATAAAGGATTTGCTCTAACCTACAGTAAAATAGAAATATCTAGAAATTAGGTTTTATCAAAAATAATTTTGATGATAATTCCAAAGGAAATCCAAGAAAAGTTGGTGGAGGCAGTGTTTCTTGAGATAATGAAGGTAAATTCTTCTCACTTACTCATAATAATATGGAAACTCAAATAACTATGTAAAGTATAGGGCACTTCTTACAAGGATTACAATTGCAATTTGAAAAGGAAGGAATATATTACAATTGAATGGGATTCACAAATTATCATTAATGTTGTTAGCAAAAATGTATGTGGGGAAAGATTATTATTTATGTTCATCATCTATGATTAGAAGTGATCTATTGGAAATGTAAGCATATCTATATTGAAGGAAATCGAGTAAAAGATAATTTAGCCACTCATGGTGTTGATCTTCATCTTAGTGAAATTCAAGTTGTGTAAGGAAGCTAGCCAAGTGAGATTATATATTTTAATAAAATGATGTCAAGGAGCTGATTACAAAACATAACATTTTTAGGAAGATGAATAATATATTATATAAAAAAGGAAATGAAAAATATCTTTGATAAAAAACAAAGCTAGGTATGGTGTAATTTACCTAAAAACAAATATAATATATTGGTATGTTGATTGGAGTGGCCCTCAACTGAACCCACATATAGCTTATTAGAAAAAAATTAAATATCAAAAACTCAATCCTCAAATTCTTAAAGATAATTGAAGAATAGGGCTACAACTAACTCAAAACTCAAGCAATATTAATATTATTTATGCATACGCATTTCAAAATTATTGAACTATATAAGTATCATCTAACTATTAATAATTATCAGTTATTTTATATTTTTATTTAATTTTCTACTATACTTATAAGGGGTGTTAAAGGAATGGATCATAAAAATATATTGAATCAAAGGTGATGAGGATGAAGATTATATCATTAATAACAAGGAAGAAAAATATTAGGGTAGTGGTGATAATAACAAAAAAAATGACAATAATGAGGAGTAGGGTGTTTGTGATGGCATTCAATTGATATAATGACATATGATTATTGGATAGGATTGATATTGACATCAATATTTTTTATATATCTATAATATATAATATACATATATTGACATCATGTGATTGTACACGCACATTATCTATATTTATTTTAAATATTTACTTTAATATATATTATATGTTTATACTCATAATTATGAGTTGTAAATAGCTAGTGATGAATTTAATTCAATTGGAAAATATCTATAATAACTAATGGATCCAAATAAAAGAGTTACATCTCTACAAAGATCTAGAAATATTTATTAATCTTAATAATAAGTTTAATTTTGAATATTTATTTTGATATTATATTAAAATAACATATATAGTGGACCATGATATTAAAATTAAATAAAATATATTTTACTCCATGGAGAACATTATAGTGATACTAGTCTCTAGTTCTAGATTGCCACTATACTCAGGCTATGATGCAATGAAGCAAAAACATGTGTAATAGTTTATCATGACACCATTGTAGAATTAGTTTTTTTTGTTTTTTAAAAGTAATCAATCCTAGCACCATAAGAATTTCATGGTCAATTCTACACCCTTGAAATAAATAAGTGCACTTGAACATTGATTAAATATCTTAGACAAACCAAAATTATAATATCCTTATAACTAAGCATAGAAAATTATTAATAACATAATTATTGTTGATCAATGTTCAAAAGCAATTAAAATCAATATCATAAGATTATTCAAATCATTAAAAACTTGCATGGCCTCCTTGAAATTTCTTATCATCCTATGGTTCTCAATATTTATTCCTTTTACATTTTTTTATTTTGATATGGTGATCATTGGCACTTGATTGAAGTTAAATTGTGTATCTTATTGAGCCTTAAATATTTGAAGTTTCTTTGAATCTTATTTGAAATGACCTATTTATTTTACCAATATAGATATTTTCACAAACCACATAGGAGATAAGATACACATCAATTCTACTCTTTTGAATCTACCATGTCCTTTAACAAGTATAGAAATTTTCTAACCTTGATATGGGGATGAAAAATAGTAGGTATTTTATTCCTTTACAATAACATTGTTATTTAGTTAAAGAATATTTACAAATATGGGCCTAAGATAATATATCTATTTTCTCTTCTTTTTATTGTATCTTTTCTTTTTTATTAATGTATTGAAAACTTGTATTTGTTTATATTTATTAATGTATATGAACTGATTAAGATGCTCTCTTTCCTCATCCAAGTGTTTTTATATATTAATCTCCTTACTTTCAATGACAATGTTGATAAGATACCTAATTTTTTAGTTTTATGGTGATGTCATTTGACATAGATGTATATTTCTACACATTTTCTTTCAATAAGTTTTTTTTTGAAGAACACAAGATTATACTGAGAGGTGGGGGTGAACAGTATAAGACCTCTTTTTACTTTTTCCTTTATACTTCAAAACAGTAAAGCAATATACCCAAAGTAATATCAAAACAATGCACAATATCATCCACAAAGTGACACCAATTTTAACGTGGTTCACCCAGAAATCTTGGGCTACATCCACAAAAATTTTCTCTAAAAGTTATCTCAAAGTTCTTTGGGAAACCTTCCCAATTACAATTTTTATGAGCCTCAGCTCAAAGGAGATACCTTCCCCCAATCTGAATTTATGAGCCTCTGCTCAAAGGAGATACCTTCCCCCAATCTGAATTTATGAGCCTCTTCTCAAAGGAGATACCTTCCCCTCTGCTCTGGAAATGATCCCTCGGAAGATCAAGCGCCTCTACCTCTTGCCATCACGTGGAACTCCTTTCCACCAAAGACCTCCTATCCTCAATGCTTAGCCTAAGAGACCTCTGCCTTCTATGATCATGTCCACAACAGCTCAGCAACTCTGTACCAAACACAGTCAGTCGGTCTAGTACAAGTCTTCCTCTGTCTGTCAGATATGTCCAACACTTGAACAAATCAATCCTCTACAAACAAGCCTTCTCAAAGACTTGCCAAATCTGTCCTCAGGTTCTTCTCAAAGAACCAATGCACCTTTGTCCTCAAGTTCTCTGATAGAACTATCAAACTTAGCTCACAAGTCCTCTGCTAGGACCTATCCAAATCTGCTCACAAGTCCCCATCGGAACCTGTCCAAAAACTGCTCACAAGTCCCCACCGGAACCTGTCCAAAAACTTCTCACAAGTCCCCACTAGAACCTGTCCAAAACCTCAGCAAGCTCACCAAGAAAAACTTGTTTAGCATGAACCCACAAAGAGAATTGTTAGAGACCCAATGTGATTCATAAACCTCATAGAAGCATAAAGAGAATTGTTAGAGACTCAATATGTTCTATACTTAACTCCCAATCTCAATCTCAAATCTCATAGAAACATAAAGAGAATTGTTAGAGATCCAATATGTTCTATACTTAACTCCCAATCTCAATCTCAAATCTCATAGAAACATAAAGAGAATTGTTAGAGACCCAATATGTTCTATACTTAACTCCCAATATCAATCTCAACTCAATCTCAATCTCAAAAGAATAAGATAGATGTAGTATGCTTTTCTCAAGAATATGAAACACAACCCAACAATTGCCAACTATGCAATATCTCATATCACAATGATAATAATATTATTTTCACCAAAAAATAGGGTTTCAACAACAATGCTCGTCAAACAAAGTTTAGTCAACCAACACCATTCAACTCAACATCAACCTTGAAGCATTCAACCAATCATCACAAGAAAAGGTAACAAGTAGAAATCCTTTTCCCTCCAAGGATATTTGAACAAAATAGCCACCAACACAATATCACCAAATGCAAAGAATAACTTGCTCAAATCAACTCAATGGAGTAAGCCCAATATCATGTATCAAGTAAAGCACTAACTTGATCAAAAAACCTCTATGGAAGCAACTCAACCATCAATATCAAACTAGCCAACTAAGGGTTTCATCATCTCAATGCAAGTAGCAAGACTTACTAACATAAAACCTTAGTGCAAAAAATGCTTCCTCTTCCTCAACCAGAATTATGCATTCACCCAAAAAATCATCAATGATTTTAATGCATAAACAATCTTCAATATCCAAAAAATAGGATTTACACCAAAATACCTAGTAGACAACCTTTTCACTCCAAACTCAATTTCAGAAAATATACCATCAACAATATACATGGAAGAAGTTGCCCATACCTTTACTTTGATGAAGAAGGAGAACTCAAAATCTGTCACAACACTAACTCTCAATTTGCCACCAATTAGAGTTAGCAACTATACAACAATATACAATAATAAAGATCCAAATTAACACCTTATTTCTCCAACTTAATAAAAACCACCAGAAGTATAATATACATACAAAGTAAAACCTATTTATACCTTATTACTCCATACAAACATTAAGCATCAATAAAACAATGTCAAATAAAATATGATAACTTAACCTTATACCTCCAGCGCATTCACAGCCACTATCCTTTGCACACCGTGACCAAAAGAAAAATACCAACGAAGAGAATCGAACTCGACACCTCTGACTTCTAGCACCTTCACTTAAACTCCACTGCCATTGGGTCACAAGTGCCCAATGAAGAAATACAGTGTTGCCCTATATTTTATCTTCCTTTGATGCCAAGAATCTGGAAAACGTAAATGTCTTCCACAAGCCACATGCAAACTGGTGAGCGTTTTCCAAAACATAACTTACTGGACAACATAAATAATCATCCACACAGTGCAAATAGAAAACTGTTATCCTTCGTGCAATCCAATCAATCGTAGGTGAAAGCAAACTGTCGGATGTTAAAGCGCAAACTGAAAACGTAATTCGAGTGCAGTCCCAACAATTGTAGGTGAAGCACAATCTGTCGGATGTCAAAGCATGAACTGAAAATGCAAGAAATTACTTGGGCAACTCAATATCGATAATCAACTCTCAAAGAAATACAATGCTTTCTCGAAGATCACAGAGCTACAATTTTCATTACACAGAGTTACAATCACTTTAGAAAATCATCCCCACTTATATAGCCATTTCTCCTTAACTGTTTGACGTCGGCGCTCCTCCAACGATGGCAACACATCGACGAAAGAATTCTTTTTTCTCCATCGCTTAAGGGTTGAAAGACCCTTTAATAATAATTAAAAAATTATTATTATTATTATTTTATTAATAATAAATTAAACTTAGACCCTTGTCAAAGGTTTGAGTTAATTTAATTATTAATAATAAACATGGACCTTCAAGATTTTTCAAGAAGTAAAAACCTTTGCATTAAGTTAAGCTTGGTTTTAATAAAAACCCTTAATGAGTCCAAATGGTTTTAAGAAAAACCTTTAACCTTGTTACCATGGTTTTAATAAAAACCCTTTAACATTATGAAGCTTCTCAAGATATTTTTGACATCACACTCTTTTTGATATCAACACAAAAATGCCTTTTGACATCAATGACAACTTATACACTTGAGCAAAGGCAATGTACCAAAAGTACCCAAAATTGCCAACATTTTTACCTACTAATGGAATTGTCTACTTTTCCCTAAGGAATACATTAATTGATGAGATATTATCACCGTATTCCACCTTCATATAGTTATAAATTTACATCTTATGAATAAAATACTAGCGTTAAAGTATTATCATGAGTTGGCCAATGGATTTGAGACAAGTGGAGGGAGGTAAGAAGTTTTACACAATAAGCCAAAGTTTTAATACCATAAGTTAATCTTATCATTTATATGTCCAACTAAGATTAAGTGGTTAACATGGGTCATATTTCATATATAATATTTCATAAATAAATATTAAGTTAAAGTATCAATGGACATAAGGGTGTAGTGTGTGAGTGACAAGTACATGACATGCAAGTGGCATGTATTGATATCATTATAAACCAAATCAATGGTAGCCTATTAAAAATATATATCATGGATTACTATATGCTTGACAATATCAAGTTCTAAATTAATAAATTATGTTTTTTCTTTAACTTTTTAAATGGGTTATATGGGATTGAAATGGACCCCATTGATTACATCATGGTCATATTATTATAGTATTACAACAAATATTGGCAATCATACATGTATTTCCTATCAAGAGTTGAACTTTAGTCTCTACCTTGAAAATTGATGTATTTTTGGGTATTTTTGGTCATCACCCACATGCACTTTTGTGCAATATAGCAAAAAGCAGCAAGAAAAACAAAAATAGCTAAGTCTAGAAATTGTTGGATATTTTGTACCTCGAAGGGAAGTGTATGGGTCCCAAAAATCTAACACTTGGCCAAAAGTTAGAAGCACAATATCAACTATGTATGGAGCTCTCCAAACTATTTGTACTCAGGCAGTTAGTAGAAAGGAGCCAATTTTTTATCGCTAGGCTAAGAGCAAATGGGGAGCCATTTTTTTATCAAGTATGAAGGTTGTCTTAGTTTTTATACCTCAATGGTGGTAGGCCAGTACCAAAGTCCTATCACTCAACATATGCTGAAAATGTAAAAAATTGCTAAGTATTGATCCCATTGAAAGTTTTGTATTGTAGATTATAGCAAATGGATACCAAGAAACTTGTCGCTCGATTGGTGAGCTGAGATGCTAAAATTGGCTAAATATATACCTAGTTGGACTTCTTGTACCAACAAGAGAAGCATACAAGTACCAAATTCCTAGGGGATAACAAAGGGTAAAACTAGCTAAGTGTGGAGGTTTTTAGGTGTGTGGTACCCTCCATGCTAGCATGAATGTATCAAAATTTTATCATCCTATAGATGCTCAAGGAAGGAAATTGGTTAAGTGTGAAGGTCATCGATAGTTTTATACCTACAAGAGTACTAGAGAGGTCCCAAATCCCCATCACCCAACATATGTTAAAAACAACCAAAAAATGGCTAAGTATTAAGACTATCAAAGACTTTGTACCTCCCCTAGGAGCGGATGGGTATTAAAAACCTATCGACCGATGGTTGAGCTGAGATGCTTAAATTTTCTAAGTATAGACCCAACCAAATATTATGTACCTCCATTAACACCGGATGGGTACCAAAAAACCCATCGCTCGATAGTAAGTAATAGAAGTGTAAATTTGACTAAGTGTTTAGAGCATCAAACTTTTTGTACACCTGGTAGTGATGGATAGGTACAAAAAACCCATTGCCTCATAGATGTTAAAAGTAGTAAAAAATATCTAAGCATGAATACTGGAAGATATTTTGTACCTCCACTAGAAATAGATGGGTACCAAAAACCCATCACCCGATAGTAAGTAGTGAAAGTGAAAATTTGACTAAGTGTTGGGATGTGTCAAATGGGCAAGTACCAGATTTGCATCACCTCATGAAAATAAAGGGATGATCCAAAATTCTTATGCCTCTAGTGATAGTAGAAGGGTACCAAGGCCCTAGTACTCAACAGTAAAATAGTGATGAGGATCAAAATTCATCACCTGGTAGTGATTAGAAGATACATTATAGTAATGCAAAATGAAATTTGAACACCCATAAGAAGGTTAGCAGAAAAAAGTTCAAATTCTTAGCATCATCCAATAAGTTGGGTGATCACTATCATAGCACATCGGGTGGTTTGGATCTATAGTTATAGAAATTCCAACAACCAGGCCACTCGTTGACAATCGTGCAGGAAGGCAAGCATGATGAACCCAATGGTATAACAGATCTATCAAACAATCCCAGGGACCAGATGTGCACAACTCAGCCTCCACTTCTTCATATGGAACCTGATGTGGCCATGTCAGCATAGTCCACCCAAATCAGTTGCAATAGAGTAGACTAGCAAAAATGCATGTAGGTTGGCAAGTCCCCTGACATAACAACATCCACTCTCAAGGCAATGAAATCCAAGCAATAGAATGAATTGTAAAGCTATATATACTAGAATGTAAGAGGTTCTAGGGGTTGGCTCTTTAGTATTTATAATTTGCATTATTGTATGAGCTCTATGCCTCTGCTAAATAAAGATTGGATTGTTGTTTAATATCTTGTCCAGTTTCTTGCTGAAAGTGTATGTATGAATTGATACTCATTTTTATTTAATGCTAATTGAATGCATGCAATAGTTATTCTGCTCATTGGATTTTTATTGTATCTACATGTTTTAGTACTAGAATGAGTAACATTTAGATAAATAATTGAATAGTGCTTTCTATAAGTGATGGTGACAAGCTGATATGTTAGGTGATCTGCTTATGATTCAATAGTAGGTGGTTTTATGCATAATGTATTTTGATGTTGCTAAATCTACACCATTATAAGTTCTAGCTTCAGCTCCATTTATTTCTTTCAGCACCCTTTTCACCCCCCATTTTTAGGATTAGCTAGTTAGGATTTAAGAGGAACCAACCTACTCCAAAGATTGACGCTTGAAGCTTGTTTCTTCAAGGTCTTTCAATATTGGTCAAAATATTAGGGTGCATATTTTAACCTAAGGTAGATTTTTAGACCAATAATTTTTGGCATGCCTGATGGGACCCAAACCCCACCATTCTGATAGATTAGATTTTTGGTGATACTCTATTTTGATAGATCAACTCCCAATCACTTGGTGACTCTACTCATTTAGAAAACCTAGATATACATAAAAATTGAGCTTAAACCTTAGAAATTTAGCTGCTCTATTGACTTCCCAAACTTTATGATCACAAGACAAGCAGCTAGAAGGCTAGATGAACCAATAGAATTCCTAGAATTGTCTTCTCATGCTTCTAGGAGACAACATTCTAGCACATCTTTCAAATCACCTTGCACTCTTCAAATATTTTAGAAGAATAATATCACATAGATCATACCTCCTCAATACCTTCAGACACATCACCATCAATGGCTCAAAATCAAAATCCATAGAATTTCTCAAATTGGAATAACACAGGACCTCTCAATCTGCCTTTCCAGAATCCAATTTCCTAGGCAACATTAAAAGCATTACCAACATATGATGGTACCGGGAAAATTGCTTATGAGCACTATCAGGATGTTGCATCATTAGTTGCTATACATAACATTCAGGATGAAGACATCATGATAAGGCTATTAGTAATATCATTGAAAGGAAAAATGTTATACTGGTACAAAACCCTATTGGATCTCAGTATAACTTCATGGGCACAATTGGCTAGCAAATTAGTGGAGGAATTTAATGAACAAGTGGATCCATTCTCTCTACTAACATAGTTCACAGTGATACAAAGGCATCCATAGGAGGAAATAATGGATTTCAACATTAGATTTAGTCGAACATGGAAAAGAGTACCTCAGGGTCTTAGGCCAACTAATGAACAAGCGATGTATTATTATCTAAGGGCTTTTAATTCAGATTTAGGCATGGCCATAAGGCAATCAAATGTGTTTACATTCCTAACTATCTTCCAAGAAGCATTAAAGGTAGAGAAATATTTAATTGCTATAGGCAAACTACCTCCCAAGACTATAATACCAATATTTCTAGAGTTCCTCCAACAACAATCACAAGCCCCTACTACAAATACTTCCTTCCCAGTTATGTCTCCAGCCATCAATTTCCCAACATGGCCAACACCACCAATGACTCAAACATTGTTAGCACCTCCTACAATTCCAATGCTACTAGCACCTCTTGTTGTACCTGCATTACCATCCCAAATACTCAAATAATTGCCTTACAAGAGATGGTTACAAGCTATGAAGAATCTGACAAATGAATTTACTTCTATGAAAAGGAGAGAGGCTGAGAGAAATTTTCAACCTAAAATATTTCCATATGTAATAAAGGATCAAGCAACCACTTCTACCAACAAAGTTACTAAAAAATCTAATACAATGTATAGCAATCAGGAAGTTGAGCCATCCACTTCAGCCTCTGAGTCAGATTACTAGTGTTCAACATGTAATGATCCTCACGGTGAAATTTCATGCATGATGCATCAACATCATATACAAAAAGTTGCAATTGAGAAGGTTGAAAGAGCCCAAAAAGGGTAAGTAAATATGCTAAGAGAAATGGATCATAATTTTATGATGCCATCAATGGAGCAAGTGGTCATTTTGACAAGATTAGGAAAGAAGCCCTTGCAAGTTGATCCTAAAACAATGGACCCTTTTAAGGTGCCTTCTGAATAAAATGATCAACCAAAGAAGGAAGTCGCTCATAATTCAAGCCCATATTCAATGCAAAAACTCACTCAAGAACAACAAAAGCTAGGAAAAGAAGTTGAAACTCAAGAGCAGGTTGGAGATAAGCTCAGATATCCTTCAGTTACTAAGCATCAGAGAATTGAATTAGCTCAAGAATATAGGACAAGGTTTAATGAATCTACAAAAGAGAAAATGAAGTAGTCAAAAGCTCATGGCTTCAATATAGTTGATGAACTGAAGAAGACACCATCTAAATCTAGCATGTATGATGCTCTGCTAATTCCAGGGCAAATTGACTTGCTTTAGGCTTCTTTAAAATCCATCAAGCATGAAGGTAAGCATCAATCAAAGCTCAATTTAGCTCAAGGAAATCCCATCTTAGGGATAGGTAAAAATAGGCCATCACCATTCTATTTGTCCCTACGCATGGAAGGATGGGTGGTGCATAACTACATGATCGATTCTGGAGAAGCAACCACGGTAATGCCCAAGGTCATGTGTGATATAATGGGTATGGAATATACATGTAGTACCCCTGGGGTACTACAGTTGGATGGTACTCTTGTAAAAACTATGGGAGTAATTAAAGATATACCTATGGTGCTCCATAGGATGCCCCAAATAACAATCATTCAAGAGGTAGTAGTGGTGGATTTAGAGCCCTACTTTGGAATGTGCCTCTCTAGGGAGTTCACAGCTAAGCTAGGTGGATATCTCTCTTTAGATTATTCACATATGGAGATCCCATACAAAGGAAAAAGAGTGAAAATATTTTCTAAAAAACCATATTCTTTTCATATAGAAAATATTGAGGAAGAAAATCAGCAAGCTAATACAATCAACATGATTCCAGAAGAGCTCGATTTAATGGAGGAAGTTTTGGATGAATTGCAAATAGAGGATTAGTTCTCATTAAAATATTTTAATGCCATGATTGAAATAGGGATGGGCACTTACACAATCAAAAAACAAAAGAAAAGAAAATATCAACTCTGGCAAAACAAAATTCTCAGAAAAATGGAATATGGAAACTTTTCTTTGATGGGGCAAGATGCAAAAATGGTACTAGAGTAGGCATAGTGTTGATTTCACCAACTAGAGTAGAAAAAGTATTCTCATATAGGCTAGCATGGAGTTGTACAAACAATGCAATAGAATATGAGGCACTATGTCTAGGTCTAAAAAAGGCTATGAAAATGGGAGTTAAACAACTATTAATCCATGGTGATTCAGAGTTGATTGTTAATAAAATTATAGAGTGATGTGCATCAACAAGAAACATTATCTTAAAGCATATAGAAATAGAGTGTGGGATCTATTGGAAAGCTTTGAGGTACTCAATATAAAAGTTATTCCTAGAGAACACAATATTGATAAATTAGCTTCTATCGGGGCTAACTATTGCTCGATCTCTAATGTAATACATAAAGCAAAGATAGTAAGGATGATATATAGGCCCTTAGTGCCAGATAAAGATACATTCTGGCAGATATTTGACAGTGATGACCAAATTGTTGACTTTTTATTCAAGAAATGAATTGTGCAAGTGGAACCAACAAAATGCTAGAAGAATAAGAAGAAGAAGAGTTAATACAACTAAAAACAATCATATCCCAAAAGGATTGATCACATTAGAGATCTTATTTGATAGCAATGATCGATCGGCTGCTCATAAAATAGAAATTGACAAGCAGGGGTACAAGGAAATTGAGATTGAGCCTAGGAAGCATCTTAAAGTAGGAGTGCATTACTCCAAAGAAGAAATTAGTCAAATCCTAGACTTGTGCAAAGAATTCAATGATATTATAGCATGGACTTATGATGACCTCAAAGTGTATAGCAAAGAAACCATCCAACACACTATTGAACTCATACTAGATGCTAAACCATTCTGACAAAAATAATGGCCAATAAATCCTAAGATAGAGGCTTTGATGAAGCAAGAGTTGTTGAAGCTCTTGAATGCTAAAATTATCTATCCAATTAAGCACTCTACATGGGTGGAAAATCTTGTGTTAGTAAGAAATAAAAATGGTGATATTTACCTCTATGTGGATTTTTGAAATCTGAATAAGGCTTCACTGAAAGACCACTACCCTCTCCCACAAATTGATCAAATCCTGCATACTATAGCTAAAGAAAAGAGGTTCTCCTTGCTAGATGGGTTCTTTGGTTTTAATCATGTATGGGTCTAGGATGAAGACCAATACAAAACTGCATTCACCACTAAGTGGGGAACCTTTGCATATCAATGAATGCCATTTGGTCTATCCAACACTGGTGCCACCTTTTAGAGGGCAATGGACCTAGCATTTGGAGAGTTAGTAAACAAAATAATAGTAATTTATCTTGATGATATGATAATATTCTCTCACCAAAGAGAAAATCATGTTGAACATCTTTGACTAGTATTTCAAAAATATAGAGAGTTTGGGGTTTCATTGAACCCAAAAAAGTCAATTTTTGTTGTATAGGAAGGGAAATTGTTAGGCCATGTGGTGTCTAAAAAAGGATTGGTTGTTGATCTAGATAGAGTTAAAGCTATAATGACATTACCACTACCTCTGAATAAGAAAGGCTTACAATCATTTTTTGGATAAATCAACTTCATGCAAAAATTTATCTCAAATTTTGCTCAGATCATGAAACCCATGATAGAGATGTTGAAGAAGGAGGCTGAGTTCAAGTGGATGGACATTAGAAAGAATACCTTTGGGAGTATCAAAGATACCATTGCTAAGGCTCTAGTGTTGATTAATCCAGACTACACCAAGGATTTTATTCTATATGTATTTGGAGTAGAGGAGAGCTATGCAATTGTACTCACCTAAAAGAAGGAAGGAGATGATGAGCAACCCATAGCTTTTCTAAGCAAGACCCTACATGATCATGAGGAAAGATATAATTTTATAGAAAAGTAAGTCTATGTAGTGATGAAATCACTAAAAAAGTTTAGGCACTTTGTGTCTCAAAGCAAGACAATGGTGTATGTAGTGCACTCAGACATCCAAAACTTCATAATTCAAGGAGAATTGGGTGACAAGCGAGCTAGATGGGTTACCAAAATTTAGGAGTATGATGTTGAAATTAAGCCAACCAAGCTAGTGAGGGGTAGAGCACTATGTCAACAACTTACATAATCAACACTTTAGAATGTAAACATGCTGATAGAAGAGCCACAAAGTCCTTTGTCAAAAAGCACACAAACAAATTTGAAGACCTAGATTGAACAATTAATGCATTATTTTGATTCTGATAGATGTTTGGATGGTCTCACTACCTCTTAGAGATGCAGATATAGGTTGTAGTCCAAAAATTACATCGTAATTAATGGCATCCTATATAGAATGAATTTTGATGATGTATTGCTAAGATGTTTGCATTTAGGTAGAGCAAAAGAGGTCTTAAAAGAGTTTCATGTTGGCTTCTTAGGTGGACACTATTCTAGATAGACCATGGCTACAAAAATTCTTAGAGCCAGATATTACTGGCCCACTATATTTTTAGATGCATTCAATTTAGCTAGGTCATGTGACAAATGCCAAAGATTTATAGGCAAAGACAAACATCTGATAATGCCTTTACAACCAATAATCGTAGAAGAACCCTTTCAACAATGGGGGTTGGACTTCATTAGGGTGATTAACCCAAATTCATCTATTAGGCACAAGTATATCTTGATGGCAATAGATTACTTCACCAGGTGGTCTGAGGCTAAAGCTACCAAACAAGCTAACCAAGACACAGTGATTGGTTTTCTTGAAAGATTGATTACGAGATTTGGGATACTAGCTACAATTGTTTTAGACAATGTTGGATCCTTCATTGGTGCGAAGACCATTGATTTTGCAAGAAAATATGGTATATATTGGAATGTGTCTTCCAATTATTATCCTTAGGGAAATGGGTTAGTAGAATCCACAAACAAGAATCTATTGAAGATAATTAAATGCAACATTGAGGATAATCTACAGAGCTGGCATTTATTGCTTAACCAAGTATTATGGGCTAATAGAATAACAACTAAGAGGGTAATAAAATCTTTGCCCTACGCCTTAGTGTATAAAAAGGAAGTTATTTTACCCATCAATTTAGATATATCGGCCCTAAAGTATATTAGCGAAATCAACCCAGAAGATGTGCAACCAATGGAAAGGAGAATAGTAGAATTAATGTTGCTAGAGGAAAAGCATGAAAAGGCATATGATAATTTTCATCACCATCAGACAACTATCAAGTATTGGTTTGACAAAAGAGCAACATCAAAAGCATTTAATAAAGGTGATCTCATACTTAAGTGGGACGTGGATCGAGCTAAGCTAGGTGCACATGACAAATTTGAATCCATGTGGTCTGGGCCATATCTAATAGAACAAAAAAAGATTTAAATGTTTTTCAGTTGCATGATTTGGATGGCCATGTATTATCGATACCAATAAACGACCAATACTTGAAGCACTATGCATAAAATTTCATGCAATTGATTTGTACATATGTAAATAGTTGCACGTGTAAATACTTGTATAGAGTAGTTCAATTATCAATAGTGCTCAAAAGTGGCAATGTCTAATTGGCTCACGAAATCACAAATGACCCATTAGAGCTTAACTTGTAGCATGCATATGGGCTGAGGGCACATGATCCAAAATATTTTACTGCATTTCCTCATGATGGCCAATCAAGAAATGTAGTGGTAGTTAAAGGTTGTCAAAAGTATTTTTGGGGATGCATGCCTAATTTATCAATAAATTTTGCTTAATTGCCAAAAATTTAAAATGTGTCATGATCTTATTGGTCGGTGGCACAACCTCCAAAAGCATGCATCATAATGTTCTATGGTAGTTTCTAAATCTAGAACAATATTTATAGGTATGCATAATCTACTGTATGCAAGGATTAACAATCATGCACTAGCCTACCCCATAGCTAAATATTATAAAGAGAACTCAAATTCAAGCCACACAGAATTGCTGCAATTTGCATTGTGAAAATCAAGTGAGCCTGAGTGTTTTTTGAAGGATAATAAACATAGATAAGTGTGAGAACAACTTGCAAAAAATGGCCCAAGCAAAGAAGAGTGCAAGCAATGCAGAAAAACTCCAAGGAATTGCAAGATAGGCTGGTAGGAATACATGATACTATTCTTACAATCAAGTCAAAGCTAAGGAATTTTAGGGAAAGGGCAAAAATAAAGGAAAGAGGTTTTCACCAGACCATCCAGGAAGCACACTCTGGAATTCAATGTTGTCTAGGTACATGCCTAGACCTATGCATCCATGCCCAGAGCTTGTGAAAGCCATCATAAAATATTATGACCCAGACATGGCTACAATCCAAAATTTGAATCTAGAGTGACTATTTGTAATTTCAAAGGAAGAAATTACTAGAGCTTTCATCGTAGAAGCTACACCAAGCGTGAAGCCAAAGGTGATAGTTTTAGAAGAATAGAGGAAATTCCTCACCAAAGCCAATGTAAAAAAGTGGTTGATTGGCTTGCTAGGAATGCTCCCAAATGATTACATGGAAAAAACAAGAAAGCTAGGAGAGTTCAAGTCCCATGCACAACCGGTATTGTCTATGTTAGCAGTAATGTTTGGGTTAAGGAAATACATTATTGTGTATCCATACCAAATGTCTCTGGCCCATGCTGTCATAAACACTCAAAATATCTTCTTTGATTGGGTAAATTTTTTGAGCAAAAGTATACATGAACAATTGGTCACTATGAAAATGGGCTAGAGTGAAATATTTACTTACTCATCCTATCTAGCATGGTTGGTCCTATTTCACATGTCCCTAGGTCGACACAACATAGATTTATAGATGTGGGATGAAAATGGGAAAGTATGCCCTATTGTGGATTGGACCCACATACTCAGAGAAAGCTCATCCTATTTGGAGTTCAACAAGAGATTTATGGGTCTTACAATTGCTAAAATCTATGGGGAATACTCATGCCTTAGCCCTAAAGCTATTGATAGGTTAAGGGGAAAGCAATGGGAATTAGGAGATTGGTACTTCTTGAAGGAAGAAACCATAATCAGATTATATGGTTTCTCAGGCACCCCATACCTACTTCCATACTATGTTACAAACTAGATTTTTGGCTTAGAATTTTGTAGATAAATATATGTAATAGAGAAGCACTTTGATCTCAGAGTAAAGAAGACCATCATTTTTTGGCTTCCTATAAAATTTGAAGATATTACTATGACTAAGAGGGAGCTAGAACAGTATCAAGTTTTGGATGAGAAGCTTGATGCGCTACAGCTTCCAGTGGTGCCTCACATATGGCACTACGATCTAGAGGGTATTTTTAAAGCTAAATTGGTAATCCTCAATAATAAGCCTCCTCCATTTGAGCATCTACCAATGGTCAACATCAAGAATTTCAAGAATCTAGCTAACGACCAAGAAGCATCGTTAGATATCATGAAGATGCAAGAGAGGCCACCATGGAGGACATGGCATGAGTACAATAGAATTTTTTATCTAAAGAGGAATGAAGACCAATGGATCAGCTTGGAGCTCACTCAGACGATTATAGATGATCTTGGCTAGGAGGAGCATAAGATAGATGAATGGTGGATTTCATGATGCGAATGAGACCAACTTGAGGATGCTTACCCAGATGACATAGACAAGAAATTTATCAAGGAGTTTGATGCTAAGTATATTAGTTAGATGAAGGAGCATGAGAGGGAAATATTACCAAAGGTCAAAGTAATATCATATTTAGAGGAATAAATAGAGGAAGAAGAGACAGAGGTAGTGTATAAGTCTCAATCATAGGCACCCTCCTTAGTTGGCTATGATGACTCTAAGGAAGAATTGTTACCTTAAGGCTAGCAAATGATAGAGGGATATGTCATTGGTGCTAAAGTAGCACAACTAGTTGAGTATACTTGAAGACCAAGGACTCTAAAACCTTTTGGAAAACAACTAGCAATGCAACCAAGTTCACCCCAAAAAAATCCCAAGCAGGGGATGAAAAAAAAGAGATATCCAAGTCTTGGGGATTCAAATGCAGAGAGGGAGGTTGTTAGGAGATAGAATTTATAGTAAGAGGCATGCAAAATTGAAGTGGTAATAATAAAAGTTAAATTATCAAAGGGAAAAGAGGTTGAAGCAACTAAGGCTGGAGCAAAAAAAATGGTGGAGCCAAAGCTGAAAGCACAAGGAATAGGTAAGTTTTCTATAACATTTCCTACTTAAATATCTCCTTCCCATGACTCCACTCAATCTTCTTCATCACTTGAGATCATCTAGATACTAGTCAAACCTCCATTGTAGCCTAAGAAATTACTAAAGTCTTCTCAGTTTCCAACATCTCCCTCTCAAATTCCTCTCGCACAAACTTCCACTCCACCCAATATGAAAATGGTGCCAATGCTCCAAGAAATCTTCACCTCTCTAAAAATTGATGTCTTTTGATTAGATCTCCTATCCATTCTTCCTTATTTATTAAATACCCCTATTCCACCTCTTGTGTTTAAAGATCCATTATCAAAGGTATTTTCCATTATTCAAAATCTAGAGAGTAACAAGAATAAGTGGATATAGGAGTAGTAGCATCTAGAGCAGGAAAAGGATACGACAAGTGTAATCTATGACACAATGAACCCTATAATAAAATAATAGGTGAATATGATTGCTCATCTAAAATTCAAGAAGACTCTTGTAGATATGAGGATGGAGGACTAACAGGTCAAAGTTCAAATATAGGATATATAAAAAATATTTAAGGTACAAACCCTTCAAGCCCTCCACACCAAAGCTAACACACTCTTCCTATAAGGAAATAGAATTGATAAGAAGATTTGAGTCATTGAGAAGAAAATTGAAGACTTGGATATCAAACTGAATAGAGAAAAATTAGACCAAAAATCCCTTAAGTTGGAAATTCAAGATTTAAAGTAGATAATTGACAAATCCTCTATAGAGGAATAGTTGAAGTAGAAGGATGACAATATTTGGTGCTTGGAAGAAGAGCTACAAGTAACGAAGAATCTGATACAATAGTAGGATTCAACATTGTAGGAAATAAAAGTTAAGCTCCAAGAAAAAGAGGAAGCTATTGTCATTGTACAAATGGAACTAAAATTGAAAAATGAGAAACCTAGGGGCAAGAAATTTCTAAAGTTCTCCTCAAGCATATCAGGAGTCAGTATTGGGAGAAAATCAAAGAATTAATATCGTAGACTTGTGTCCCCTTTCACAAGATAATAAACTAGATTGTTAAGGTGATCATCAAATCAAATAAGAAGTTTGATAAAGGTGGATTAAAACTACTTAGAAAGGAAAGCAAGGCACAAATAGCCAGAGAAATGTTGTAAAACAAAGAAAAAAATCCCCTAATAGTAAGACAAAAGGAGAGATATCATGATGAATGTAGATTTGTTATTCATTAGGTAGTTGTAGGGAGTGATTTAATCCACAAAAGAGAAGAGATGCTTGGCATAATCTAAAAAGAATCAGAAGAAATGAGCATAGTAGGTAAATAAATAAAAGCATTAGGCTCTCCAGGATTCTAGGGTGAAGATGCACACTTCTTTAAATAGTAGTAGATCGATCAACCATTGGAACATAACTAAAGGATGAAAGTGAAATTGATTTATTTTTGGAGACACTTGCAATGGAGTAGGTTTTTCCTCTAATCCAAAGGTTTTCCCTCCTTCTAGCCAAATTTACAGAAGTGGCTAGTCAATATAGCAATTCCTATTTCACATACTATTGTTTGTTGAGTCAAAATAATCCTTATACCTCATTCTAAGACATGGAATAAGTTATGCTAGGTTTTTCAAATCACAACTCCACCAGTTCAGGCAACAATATAGCAAGGTGAAATAGCTTAGGTAGGGATGCAACCAGGTGAATTATTAGGTACACCATTGGAAGAAGGACCTAAAAAATCGAGTGAACTGGTTCACTCTCTAGAGAAAGAATATGTACAATAAGATCACATTTGTATAGGTTTTAATTTGATTTGTACAATTTTTTTCTTTTGTATAATTTACCTTTTGACTCCACAACCCAATGGACAAGACAAGATGAATGGGTGGGGATAGAGTATGGCATCAAAAGGATGCCAAAAACTTACTTTATAAAGTACTTTGTCTTAGGTAAGGCACACACTAACTATGGAGTGACAAAATTTGATAAGTTCCAGTATTTACTTCACATGAGTTTGGAAATATTGAGAAGTAAGCATGATCAATGGAAAATATTGTGTAATCATGATAAAGAATACCAATTTGTAATGTTGGTGCACAACATATATGTTATATAAAGCATTGCTTGCCTTGGAGAAGAAAGCATATGCTTTTCTAGTTTGAAAATGGGTATAAAGTTAGAAATAAATATTTTCATGGCTATGAGATAAAAGAAAACAAATTTCTTTCTCAACTACGTAAAAATTAGGAGAAAGCATAAGAAGAGTAGAAAGAAAAAAAAATGTGGTTTTCTAAGACGCCTTACCTAGACCTAAAACAACCACAAACTGTGGTGAATTATGCTCACAAAGATTTATTTTTGGGGGTGGTGTCCCATGCTCCAAGTATTCCCTCATGCCTTCTCTCTCTCTTTTATTCCTTGTATTTCCATGTAATCATCTATAAATTGTACCACAAACTCTATTGTTCATGTTTCCATTAGTTTTATTTTTTGAATTTACATGGTGGAATCAGTAGCTGCCACGAATCCAGGTAGGTTGTCCGACTTTTAAGGCCACCATAGTATTCTACATTATTTGTCTTGAAAGTCACCACACAAATCTTCGCGCAGTCTGTCCCTATAACCACCATGCCACAATCATTTTAAATATTTTACACCGCTAAAAGCACTAAGAAAGGTATAAGTGTTCAGTCCGAAGAAGCCCGATATTTGAACCTTAGACCTCCGCCCCCCTTACGAGGTTTGGTCGAAACAATTGGTCTACACCTCGAACCTTTTTCCATTAGTTTTTTATTTTATATTTTCTCTTGAATTCTTTTTCATATGATAATGTACCTATTTTTATCCTCAGACATATATTTTGTGTGACTAGTTTACCTCCTTTTTGCATGAGATTTTTATCAGTCTGTATGCATCCTTTTCATCTTGTAGCTATAGGTCTTTCTTCCTCTATGGAAAATACTTAGTACTTGGTTTTTTTATCATCTTGTCTTTATATAGTTTTCCATTTTATGTCCTATTACAAGTAAAAAAGTGATAATCTTAGTGCTTAACTTCCATGAATTTAAATTTCCCTATAAGTCACCAAGAATATGGGTATTTTTGGTCAACATCCCCATGCACTTTTATGTAAAATTACAAAAAGTAGAAAGAAAAACAAAAATAACTAATTCTGGAAATCATCAAAAATTTTGTACCTCCAAGGGAAGTGGATGGGTCCCAAAACTCCAACACTTAGAAGAAGTGAGAAGCAAAAAATTAACTATGGAACTCGTTGGACTTTCTATACTCAGGTAGTCAACAGGCAAGAGCCAATTTTTTGTTGTTGGGCTAAGAGCAAATGGGGAGCCATTTTTTATCAAGTATGGAGTTTATCATAGGTTTTGTACCTTAGTAGTGTCAGGTCAGTACCAAAATCCTGTCACTCAACATATGCTAAAAATACAAAAATTTGTAAATATTGATCTCATCAAAAGTTTTGTAGTATAGATGATAGCAAATGGGTACCAAGAAACCTATTTCCCGATGGGTGAGCTAAGATGCTAAAATCATCTAAGTATAGACCCAACTAGACTTCTTGTACCAATAAGGGAAGCAAACGAGTACCAATTTTTTTTTGGATACCAAAGGGTAAAATTGGCTAAGTGTGGAGGTTGTTAGGTGTGTGGTACCCTCCATGTCAACATGAAGGTACCAAAATTTTATCATCCTACAAATTATCATATGGAAAATTGGCTAAGTGTGAAGGCCATCAAGAGCTTTGTACCTCCATTAGGAGCGGATGGGTACAAAAAACCTATCAACCGATCATTGAGCTAAGGTGCTTAAATTGGATAAGTATAGACCTAACCAAATATTTTGTACATACACTAGTAGTGGACGAGTGCTCAAAGTGCAAAATTGACTAAGTGTTGAGAGTGCCAGAATTTTTGTACCCCTAGCAATGATAGATAGATATCAAAAATCCATTGCCTGATAGATGTTAAATGAAGCCAAAAATGGCTAAGTATGAAGACTATCATATATTTTGTAACTCCACTAGCAATGGATGGATACCAAAAACCCGTCACCTGACAAAAAGCAATAGAAGTACAAAATTGACTAAGTGTTGGTATGAATCAATATTTTTGTACTTCTATGACCAATAGGTAAGTACCACATCTCTATCGCCAAATGAAAAGTAAGGGATGAGCCAAAATTATTATGCCTCTAGTAATAGCAAAAGGGTAACAAGGCCCTGAAACCTCATATTCAAATAGCTATGAGGATCAAAATTCATAACTTTAGACCTTCCACCTGGTAGTGATTTCTTGACTCCTTTATTTTTGAATGCATATTTGACACTATTTTTGCGGTTGTTATCTGGATTTTTACGGATTTTTTCTGACACTCTTGTGTACTCCTAACCACAGTGGTTAGTGTATTGGTTTACGGGGTCTGCTAATACCACCCGCCCTTTTTTGTATGATTAGACATTATTTTATTAATATAATGGATTTTCATTCAAAAAAAAATCATCACTTTGTAGTGATTAGAAAATACATGATATCAAGGTGAAATAAATATTGGATGCTCGTCAAAATGTTAGCAGGTAAAAACTTGGATTCTTGGCATAATTCAAGATGTTGGGTGATCACTATCATAGTACGTCGAGTGGTTTGGACCTGTTGTCAAAGAAATTCCAACAACCAGGTCACTCACTAACAATCATGTGGGCATGCAAGCATGATGCAGTTAATAGTATAATAGATCTATCAAATAATCCTATAGACCATATGTGCACAACTCTATCTCCACTTCTTCATATGGAGCCTAATGTGGCCACGTCAGCATAGTCCACCCAAATTAGTTGTAACAGAGCAAACTGGAAAAATGCACATAGGCTGGCAAGTCCCCTAACATAATAGCATCCACTCTCAAGGCAATAAAATCCAAGCAATAGAATGAATTATAAAGCTATATATACTACATTGTAAGAGGTTCTAGAAGTTGGCTCTTTATTATTTACAATTTACATTATTGTATGAACACTATGCCTTTGGTAAATAAATATTGGATTGTTTCTTAATCTCTTATCTAGTTTTTTGTTGAAAGTGTATGTATGAATTGATACTTATTTTTGTTTAATGCTAATTATATGCATGCAAGAGTTATTCTTCTCATTGGATTTTTATTGTATCTGCATGTTTTAGTACTAGAATGAGTAACACTTAGATAAATAATTGAATAATTATTTCTATAAGTGATGATGACAAGATGATATGTTACGTGATCTGCTTATGATTCAATAGTAGGTGGCTTTATACATGATGTATTTTAATGTTTCTAAATTTGCATCAATATAAGTTCTAGCTTCAACTCCATTTATTTCTTTCAACACCCTTTTCACCCCCCTATTTTTTAGGATTAGGATTTAAGAGGAACTAGCCTACTCCAAAGATTGACACTTGAAGCTTACTTGCTCAAGGTCTTTCAATTTTGGTCAAAATCTCAAGGCACATATTTTAACCATAGGTAGATTTTTAGAACAACAATATTGAACCAATTTAACTCACTCAATTTAATATGTTACAAGTAATATTAATAAATGTGATAACTAATATTTTAAGCCATTAAATCTATTTTAGGTCATCCCTCAGTGAGTGGGCTATGGATTTAAATCAATATTAACATGATATGAGAAGGATATTGGATAGTTGGTTATACTAAAAAATAAAATATTTATTATTAATACTATTCTATGTTTAAAATAAATTATTGTGGATATTTTAGGGTTTAAAAAAAATAGAACCTACATCAGTACTACTTTGTCTCATAAAGGAAATTAAAAATATCTTTAGGTATCATGTTTGAATAGAATGAAATCTTGTTTGGTTGGATGTAAAGGTAAGTTCTTAACCATGGTAGGAAGGTTATAACTAATAAATACTACATTGCAATCCATCCCTATTTATATGATGTCACTTTCAAGATTGCTAGTAGGTATAGCATCAAAAAATTAATAAATTCCAAAGGGATTTTCTTTGGAAAGGATGAAATGAAAAAATAGGTTTCCTCTATGCAAGTGGGATAGAGTTTACAAAGAAAATAATATTGAATTACACTTCTAGAATTTTACACTTATGAGATTAGCCTTAGGGGCAAAACTTGGATGGATATTATTTAGAGATCAAGAAAAGAGTTGGAAAATATATTACTTTAAAAATATATAAGTTCTCTTCATTCAATTAAATTATTTAGGACAAGAACCCTACCCAAAGGATCACCAGCATGGAGCTTCATATTAGATAATTTTTAATTAATCAAGAGATATACTAAATGCTTAGTTAATAAGGGGAATTATGCAATTTTTTTATTTGATGCTTGGTTGAAGCCTTATCCTTGTATCTTCGATTCAAAATGAAAACCATTGGCTCAAGCATGCCTAGCTTGTAAAGTTCCAAAAATCAAAGATTATAATAATGTGAGCAACAACTCAAGATCATGTATTTCTATTAGCAACCTATTTGAAGGAGAGGAACTTCAACAAATTGCAGATGGGCTTCAAAAGATGTTTCAAGAGTTTTATTTACCTATTTTTACATGAAAGGATGATTTGGTTTGGAATGTATCAAAATGTGGTGGATACTTGATCAACTTGGGATATGAGGATTTAGATTAATCAAAATTTCCTACTCCCAAAGACTTCCCTTTGAAGAATGTTTGGTCACTAGAGGTTTTCCCTAAGGCCTCAACATTCCTTTAGTTAGTAGTTCAAAGTAAGATTATTAAAAGAGAGAGTCTACAAAGAAGAGGATATCATGGACCTTTTAGATGTACCTTGTGTGAGAAGTATTTAGAAACATATGACCATTTATTTATTCAATTTTCCTTTGCTCACACCATTTGAGGTTATTTTTTAAAAAGTATGAGAATATATTGGGTAGCTCCATCAACATTGAAGGAGTTGATGAAATGTTGGATTAATTATTTAAAGCTAAATAATTATGATTCTATGGAGTATTGGTCTTACCATTATCTATGGAAATTTATGGCTTGAAAGGAATAAAATATTTTTTTCATAAAAAAATCTCAAAATCATGCCCAAGTTTAGAACTATATTATTGCCTCTCACAAAAAAAATGTAGACACGGTGCTAATCATGGGATGGTGCTAATCATGGGAAGTCTTAAGTGCAAAAAAAGAGTTTCTAACCACTTGGTTATAGGATATAAATATATATGGAAGAGTCATATGCGACAATGACATTAAAACAAATGATATGCTCTGACCAATGGTAAAATAGAAATGTCTAGAAATTAGGTTTTATCAAAATTAATTTTGACGATGCTTTTAAAGGAAATCCGAGAAAATCTAGTGGAGGTGGAATTTTTTGAAATAATGAAGGAAAATATTTTCTCAAATACTCATAATCATATGGAAACTTAACTAAAAACTATGTAGAGGCTAAGGAACTTCTTATAGGGATTAAAATTACAATTGAAAAATGATGAAATATATTACAGTTGAGGGGATTCACAAATGATCATTAATGCTATCAACAAAGATGAATGTGGGTATTGGATAGAAAATAATATTATTCTTAATGTTCATCATTGATTACTAGAAGCAATCTATTGAAAATGTGAGCATATATATATAGAAGGAAATCGAGTAGCAAATAATTTAGCCAATCATGATGTTGATCTTTGTCTTGGTGAAATTTAAATTTTAGAAGGAATCTAGCCAAGTAAGATCATATCTCTTAATGTAATGATGTCAAGGAGATGATTGCATAAACATGGCACTTTGAGGAATATGAAGAATATTTTAGATAAAAAAGGAAATGAAAATATTTTTAATGAAAAGGCAAGTTGGATATGGTATAATTAACCTAGCAAAAAATGTAATAATATGGTATTTTTATGGGAGTGGCCCTAAATATAAGCAACATATAACTTATCAAAGGAAATTTTAAATAACAAAAATCCAATCCCCAAATTCTCAAAGTTGATTGAAGAATAGGGATACAATTGACTCAAGAAGACACTTAAGCAATATTGATATTATCGAAGTATACATATTTTAAAATTATTGAACTATTTAAGCATTATCCAATAATTAATAATTATTACTATTTTATGTTTTTATTTAATTTTCTAATATACTTATAGGAAGTGTTGAAGAAAGGGATCATGAAAAATATTGAATCAAAAGGTCAGGTTGATGAAGATTAGATCATTAATAATGAGGAAGGCAAAGATGAGGGTAGTTATGATAGTAACAAAAGCAATGACAATGATGAGGAGAAGCAAGGTGGTGGTGATGGTATTCAATTGATATATGATTATTATATATTATCCATATTGACATCCATATTTTGGATATATCTATAATCAACATTTTAAATATTAACATGTGTTTATAAAATAAAAACATGTATTTGTATACACACAATATGTATCTTTATTTTTAATATTTAATTTAATATATATATTATAATTTCATATATTTATATTCATAAATATGTGTTGTAAATAAATATTTATAAACTTAAATCAATTGAAAAATCTATTTAATAACAATGCATCCAACTAAAAGGGTTACATCTCTATAATATCACCTAGAAATAATTATTAATATTAATAATTAATTTAATTTTGAATATTTAAATTGATTTTATATTAAAAATAAATATATGTGTGTGTATCTATGTATTAATTTCACTATATATAACACCATGGTAGCAAAATTAAATAAAATATATTTTACAGCATGGACAACATTATAGTGATACTAGCCTCTAGTTCTAGATTACAACTATAATGATACTATGATGCAGAGATGCAAAAACATGTACAATAGTTTATCATGACACCATTTTATAACCACTTTTTTTTTAGCATTTTAAACATCATCAATTCTATCACCATAAGAATTCCATGGTCAATGTTACACCCTTGAAATAGAGTAGTGCACTTGAACATTGATTAAATATCTTAGAATTCTAACAATCATGATATCCTTATAACTAAGCACATATTTTTTTCTTTTTTTACATACATAAGGGAATTGGTTACATCCACAGTCCTTGTATAAATTGAATGCTCGTATACTAAATGAAAGTTCTTGAGGTGGAGAGATAAAAAAAACAATAAAGCAATTTTGATCTAAGACAAAATGAACATTAATGGAGCATGGTATCACCCAAAAATGGTCTAGGAGTGATTAGTGATTAAACTAAACCATGTTTTAATACCAAATGGTGAAATATCCTCAACCAAAAGCTCCAATTACATCAAACTATATTGCTAGTCGAAACCAAAAAATTAAATCTAGAATTGAAAAAAAACACAAAAAAACTATGAAAAAGCTCCATAATAGTGCATCCAATGTGTGATTTAAAAATTTTGATTCTTATATGAATTTCCCATGAAATACATTTTTACAATAGGTTCCTCACACCGAACTAATTCATCTATGAACCATGTATATATTGGATAATCCACCCAAGTGGGGATGGATGGATGAATGATCCATCCAAGTAAGGATGGATGGATGGATTGATCAACTAGTGAGGATATTAACATATATAATCATTACAATAACTTTTCTATCTTTAGGTATATTTTTACCCAAAAAATCCAATGCACAAAAAGCTAAAAGCAATATGCTTTTGCTTTATTGGATATGCTAAAAAGCAACATGCTTTATTGGATAAAAAATAACATAACACTAATTTAATAATTATGGGTGACTTTTGACATCACCCTCAACAATCTCCCCTTTGATGTCAAACGAAGAAATATCCAAAATTTCTTTGAGTCTCCCATGAGTCAGCTTTAGTAGCCAATTTGTAATTATATGAACAACTTGATCCTCCCTCTTAACATACTCAATGCCAAAATATTTATCATGTACCAAGTCTTTGACAAAATGGTGCTTCAACTCTATGTGTTTGGTCCTTGCATGAAAAACTAGATTTTTGGCAATTTTGCATCACCAACTCTAACATTCCCCCCTTTGGTGCAAAATGGTGAAATGTCCAACTTCATCTTTAGCTTCACATGTATTCAAACTTTCAACTATTGTTTTTCCTTTCTTCTTCAACAATGGTGTGATATGGTGTCTCATTGAATATAGGTATATTTAAGGATGTACTATTTATTTCCATCATAGCAAATGAATAGAAACAAGTATTTTTTATCAAAATTCTTGTAAAGGATGTTGGTAATAAAAAATATTCACCCTCTTGTTATAGTTATACTTGCAAATACTGAAATCACACATAAACATCTGCTCTGATACTTTCAACATAGCTTTTGCTTCAATTTGATTACTTTAGCTCTCATACCTTGTTAAAGGTATGAACCAACTATGACTCAAATTTGGGACCTCCATCTATTGAGGTTGCTCTACCTATGAGCTTTTAGATCATCCTTGAACTAGTCTATGATTCAAATGTAGGAGTCTTAATCATTGCTACAAAATCCCTCCAAAAGCACTTTTTGAGTACTTAAGACTCCTAGCTTCAACACCAACTTTAAGCTTTAACATTGGCTCTGATACCATTATAGAAATTGAATGCTCTGATACCAAATGAAAGTTCTTGAGGTGGAGAGATAAAAAAAATAACAATAAAATAATTCTGATCTAAGATAAAATGAACATTAATAGAGCATGGATATCACCTAAAAATGATACATGAGTGTTTATAGGTTAAGTTAAATTAATTTTTAATACCAAATGATAAAATATCCTTAGCCAAAAGCTCTAATTTCAATAAACTATGTTGTCGATCCAAACCAAAAATCTAGAATTGAAAAAAGCAACACACAAAAAACTATGAAAAAAGATCCATAATAGTGCATCCAATGTGTGCTCTGAAAAATATTGATTCTTCTATAAATTCCTTGAATATTCCAATTGGATCACCTTGAATCCATTGATTGAATCATCTTGAATCCTTCTTGAAGAATCCTCCAATGAATTTCTTATGATATCCACTTTCAAAATAAGTGCCTCACACCCAATCTAATCTATCTATGGACCCTACATAGATTGGATGATCCATCTAAGTGGGGATAGATGGATGGATTGATCAACTAGTGAGGATACATAAATATATAGAATCACTAAAATAGCTTTTCTATCTTTAGATTTAACTTTTTACCTAAAAAATCCAATGCACAAAAAGCTAAAAGCAAGATTATTTTGCTTTATTGGATATGCTAAAAGTAACATGCTTTATTGGATAAAAAGCAACATAATACTAATTTAATAATTATGAGTGACTTTTGAGATCACCCTAAACAATCATTTTCTACTACCAAGTAGGGTTCAAATCTTAAGGCTTGTGCGCCAAAAATGGCTACATTCATACTTAAGCCAAAATTTTACAAAATTTGGCTAAGTATGAGAAGGAAACGCTAAAGCGCTACAAACCGCCAAAAGTTGAGAAGCATTGGAATCAACTCAAAAGTAAGAAGTCTGACAATGGGGTGTGCTTCTTAGTTTCCTTTGTACTCACCATGCAAAAGGGAAGGATGCTAAAAAAATGAAAAGCACCGCGCAAAGGTGGAAAGTGAGAAAGCACTGAAATCAAGGTAAGTGAGAAGTCTAGAAAGATCGCGCTTCTCAACCTTCTTTTTATCAAGTGCACAGTCAAAAAATGTTGAAAATAACTCAAAACTAAGAAGCGCTAAGAAGAGAGTAAAACAAAGAAGTCGCAGGAGCCATGCTTCTCGATCATCTTCACATAAGTCACGCAAATGAGAAAGCACTAAGAAAAGGCTAAAAATGAGAAGCATTGACAAAAGGTAAAAATAAGAAGAACAAAAAGTTGCACTTTATCTCCTTCACATAAGCCATTCAAACGGGAAAGTATCGAGAAAAGGCTAAAACTAATAAGTGCCAAAAAATATGAGCAATGACTAAATATGAAAAGCTATGATTTCTCTCCTTTTGTTGTCATTATGCAAATAAGAAGTAGTGCTACAGTCGTTCGATGATCAGATCTACGACCAAAATTAAAACTTATGCCCCCCTTAATGGTTTTTGATGAACTTTTGCACGTGCAATCTAGGAAGTAAGGAGAAAAACTGAAATTGATGCCAAAAAAGTCGTACATAAAGCAATTACAATCTAGAACCTTGCAGAACATCCTGTTGAACCAGATTCTATTATGATATCGATGGAGAGGAATTTATTTCAATAATCACCACCAATGATGATAAACTCAACCAGAATGTCGTTGCAACAGAGCCATAAGGGCATAGTTGGCGAGCATCATGAACAACAAGTTGTTAGAGAAATCACGAGAGAATCAAATTTTCCTGTAATTCTTAAGAGTAAAATGACTATTGTAAAATCTATAAATAAGGGCAACAACCTCCTTTCAAATGGTCGGATTTGGAGTGTTTGCTTGCATCGTTGTGTGAATCTCTGCAAATTTATGAATAAAGCATTACAAGGGATGTTTACCTTGAATTTGTGCTTGTGTTCAATGGTGGATCTGATTCTTAGATATTATCTCATATTGTTGTTATGGTTAGTCTATTCTATTAATTTGAGAAGATAACTTAGAGTAGATTGAGTTAATTGTTTTTGCATACATGTTTGTTGAGAATTCTACTTCTGTCAAATCAGGGTATTGATCTTATTCTGTTGACATTGGCTAATCAATATTTCTAGACATTTGAAATAGTTCTATGAACATGCAAAAAATCATTTCAATAACATAACTACACAATTTTCGAATGATGTTAATCCCCTAGATGCTTTGCTAAAATCATTTGTTAGAAGATACTATGTGGATGTATATGCTGTTAGCTTCACCCCTCCATATTTAATCCATTTGTTTCTAACCCTACCATTTCTATCCCTAAGCTTCCAATATTTGAGCTAAATATAGTCAACACTCATTAAGTTGATAAGGAGCCAACCTTCTCTAGAGGTCGAATCAAAGCAATTTGATTCTTCCAATGTTTAGTCGGGGTTGTGATCAGCAGGTGCTCACCTTCAAATCTCAAGAGATGATAATCATAATTCTAGCATGATCTAGATGAAAAACTAGGCTACAACAAGGATGCCCCTATAATTCTTATGTCACCTCATTGTTTTTGATCCAATGTGAGGGGGACCACTAGTGGCTTAGGATTGATACCACCATAGTCAAATTGGAGTGCACTCAACAAAGTCAAGTCATACTACTACCCCATATAAAGTTATTAATACTATTATTATTGTTAATCAATGTTAAAAAAACAAAATGAATATCATAAGATTATTTAAATCATTGAAAATTTACATAACCTCCTTGAACTTTTTTGTCATTGTATGTTCTCACTATTGATTATTTTTTTTTTTGTTATATTGATATGGTGATCATTGATACTTGATTGAAGTTAACTTGTGTATCTTATTAAGCCTTGAATATTTGTTGTGTTCTTTAAATCTTGTTTGAATTGACCTATTTTTTTTACCAATGTAAATATTGTCACAAATCCCACTAGAGATAAGATGCACATTAGTTCTACTTTTTTGGGTCTACCATATCCTTTGACAAGTTTAGAAAAATTTTAACCTTGATATGGGATGAAAAATAGTAGGTATCTTATGCCTTTGTAATATCATTGTTATTCTATTAGTGATTTTTTTTTTTTTTTGAGTAATACTTCTTATACACATCCACCATGGGGATTGAACCCGGGTCACATCATCGATAATGCAAGTGGCATCCTTGCTGGTAGACCACACTCAAAGGGATATTATTAGTGACTCTTTACAAATATGGGCCTAAGATAATATATCTATTTTTTGTCCTCTTTTATTATATCTTTTCTTTTTTAACTAATATCTTTGAAATTTGTATTTGTTTATATCTATTAATGTGGATGACCTTATTAAGATGTTCTCTTTCCACATCCAAGTGTTTATGATTTATTAATCTCCTTACTTTCAATGAAAACGTTGATAAGACACCTAACTTTTGAGTTTGATAGTGATGTGATTTGACATAGATGTATATTTCTACACCTTTACTTTTTTTATAAGTCTTTTTTACCTACTAATAAAATAATCTACTTTTTACCTAAGGAATACATTAATTAATGAAATATTATCACCTTATCCCATCTTCATATATTTATGAATTTACATGTTATGAACCAAATACTAGGGTTAAAGAATTATCATGAGTTGATCAATGGATTTGAGATAAGTGATGGTAAGGAGTTTCACACAATAAGCTAGAGTTCTAATATTATAAGTGAATCTTATCATTAATGTATCTAGCTAAGATTAAGTGGTTAAAATAGGTCATATTTCATCTCGATGGGGACAGTGTAACGGTTTGGGGTTTGGTTCTTTTTCGGAATGTCCAAGGTTCAAACCACAATGTTTGGTTGTGTGTTAATTTCCTATTGATAAGTGTAGCTCTTGGCTTTACGAGGGGTCATGGCTGGGAGGATACTGCTCAACCCTATGCATCGGTCATAGGGGTTTATCACACTATCCATTTAATTAGTTTTAGGAGGACAACATAATGGTTCGAGCTTTAGCTCTTCTTTAGGAGGTCCAAGGTTCAAACTGTAGTGTGAGGGGGTGGGTGTGTGTATGAGTATATGTTTGGTCCCTATTGATAAGTTTACCTCTCACCCTTATTAGAGGTCATGGTTGGGATGGGGATACCCAACCCTCTTGTAGGATATTGCTCAACCCTCTACGTTAGTCATAGGGGTTTATCACACTATCTATTTAATTAGTTCCTTATCACACTACCTATTTAATTAGTTCCAGGAGGATAACGCAATGGTTTGAGCTTTGGCTCTTCTTTAGGAGGTCCAAGGTTCAAACCGTAGTGTGGGCAAGTGTGTGAGGGGGTGGGTGTGTGTATGACTATATGTTTGGTCCCTATTGATAAGTTTAGGTCTCACCCTTATTAGAGGTCATGGTTGGGATGGGGATGCCCAACCCTATGCATCGGTCGTAGAGGTTTCTCACACTAACCTTTAAAAAAAATTGGGTCATCTTTCATTAATAAAGATTAGGTTCAAGTCTTAATGGACATAGGGACATAGTGATAAGTGCATGACACTCAAGTGACATGTATTGAGCTCATTATAAATCAAAATAAATGGTAACCTATTAGAAAATTAATATCATGGCTTACGATGTGGCTGACAACATTAAATTCTAAATTAAAAGTAATATTTTTTATTTAATTTTTTAAATGGGTTGTATGAGATTGAAATGGATTAAGTTGATATTATATCATGAGTATATTATTACATTATTTATTATTTATTTTTTGATTTGGTTAGTGTGAGAAACCTCTATGACCAAAGCATAGGGCTTAGCAGTCTCCTCCCAACTATGACCCGTCGTAAAGCCGAGAACTATGCTTAATAGGAAATTTAACATACACCCACCCCCTCACACACTCGCTCATAGCTATGGTTTGAACCTTGGACCTTCCGAAGAAGAGCCAAGACCCAAACTGTTGTACTGGACATATATTATTACATCATGACAACAACATTTTAACAATATATATATATATATATATATATATATATATATATATATATATACCTTAAAAATCAATATATTTAACTAATTTTATTCATTCAATTTAGTATATTACAAAATTATATTAATAAATGTATTATCTATATTTAAAACCTCTAAATATATATTTTAAATAAAGTTATATCCTTAGCTAATCAACACTCATATATAAATTTTATTTAATATAAATTTTATAAATAAAAAACACAAGTTAAACAATTTAATAATTTTAATAATATGACTAAGATGGTGGTTGTTAGTGGTTTTGTGTTCAAAATCCCTTAAGGTTGTTGACGTAATTTGTACGTTCTCCTAAAAAAAAAAAAAAAAATTATGACAATTCACAAGTTAAACATTTAAACAGAAAATTATTAAAAATAAATAAAAAAATAAAACATTCTCAATTTACATAAAAGTACATTATGTGGGAGAATTTATTTGACAAGTTTCCCCTTATTCATTCTAACCAGAATGAGAATCATTTTCTAAACTTTTAAATATAGTTTAAAAAGATTTTTTTTCTTTTTTACATGAATTTTGATGTGAGTTAAGCTATCTATATATTTATGGAAGAGGTTGTAAAGTGAAGGCATATTTCAGGGACTCAAAACTTAGGTTTTTATGGGGTTTTGGTCCCCTCATAATGAGTGGCGTTTAAACTTTGAACCTCTCAAAAAAAAAAAAAAAAACCAAAACTTTTAAACTTTGCACCAAAGTAAAGTCTTTTTCTAAACTTTTAAATATGGTTCAGAAAGATTTTTTTTTTTTTTTCTTTTCACTTTTACTTGAATTTTGATGTGAGCTAGGTCAATTGAAAAGTTTGAACCTTGATGTGAACTAGATCTTCTATATATTTATAGAAGAGGTTGGAAAGTGGGGGCATATTCAACATTCTTGTCACAAAACTAACTCAGGTTTTTATGGGGTCCTGGTCCCCTCATATTAAATGGGGTTTGAACTTTAAACCTATAAAAAAACGAAAACCTCTACTATTACAATATTGTTTATCTATATGTTTTAGATATACAATTATTGTTCATCTATATGTTTTAACTATAGCCCATTGAATAATTTCATTTTTACACTGAAATAGAAAACTTATTTTTGAAGGAGACACTGTAAAAGATAAAAGTCACACGTGTTCCTGTAAAGGATAAAGGATAGAGGTGAACATAAAATCATAAGCATGCCTCATGAGTTTTTCTAGACATTGCAAGATTGTATGGAATATACCACATAATTGCATGTTCCTTTCACAAACCAAAAGCATGTCAGATATGGTGAGAAGAAGAGTAAATAAAAGTTAAATAGCTTTCAGATGTATTGATATTTGTGTTGTCTACCAGAGTGCTCTAAAGAGGTGGTACCGAGGGCATGGCAAAATCTCTGGAATCATGGAAACCCAACCAAAGTTTTAAAGTTTCATAAATATATTAGAGGAGAAATGATAGGCATCCTAGGCAAACACAAAAGCATGTAAAATCATTCCCTCCACTATATGTGGACCTTTATAAAAAAATAATTTTAAATTCGGTATTAACAACAATGATATGCGTCACGGACTTGTGAGTAATAAATGCATGAGTACAGTGCAGGCGCATGATGACATAGACTGATGTTATTAAATAAATATATTACATTAAGAAGAAAAAAAAAAAGGATGATGACACAGACGGATATTATTAAATAAATAAATTACATTAAGAAGTAGAAGAAAAAAAGAAGAATAATGAGAAGAAAAAAGAAGAAGAAGATGACATAGACGGATGTTATTAAATAAATTACTATAAGAAAGAAGAAAGAAGCAAGGGAAAAGGAAAGGTCATGGAATTATCGTTGATTTAAGAGCATTTAAGGGTTGACTGACTTCCTCTCCCCTTTAACCTATCCCTTCTCTCCCACATGAAAAGTCTTTTTATCTCTTTCCCTTCTCTGGATTTTTTCTGCCGCAGCGTTTCTTTCTCCTCCTCCTATTTACTACCACCAATGGGTCTCCGCGCATTTTTCGCACGCTTCCCTTGAATAATTATATATAAAAGAGATCATCTCATTCCGATTCCCTCACTTCGTTGTTATTGAGTCCGAGATCTCCGTCACAAAAGACTATCACTACGTATGTGATTGCCCATTTTCATATTGGTTTCAGAGCCGCGCATATGGGCGGTGCTCTGCTGTCCTCTCCCACATTCCATTCTCTTCGCCTCATTGTCCGCTACATATCTTGACTTAAACCCCCTTCCCCCCACGGATCTCTTGCCTTCACGCCCACCTTGTCGTTTTTTTTTTTTCCTGCAACCTGGAGGTTTTTTCAAAGCTTTGATTGTGTCGTTTCGTTTCGTTTCGCCGGTATCTCGAGCAATCTCAACTGCACCCTATTCGGTCGCGTGCGGATTACTATTTCTAGGAACAAACAAGGAGGCCCAGAAAGGAATGGATGTGCTTTTGGCTGTATTTCAGACCTGAGAGGCCGCTGACTTGACTTCACTTTCGCTTGCCCCAGTGCATGTTATTCTGAGCCGAGTTTCTGTCAGAGATTTTTGGTTTTTGCAGATCGAGTGATGCTGTTTGCTCTGTAGAGAGGAATTGTTACAGGCATGGGAATGAGTTCTGTAATTGCTGCTGATCGATCGGGGGAGAAGAGAAAGGCGGACGCCGATTCCTTTGAGGTGGAGGACATGGCGTTCCCACCCCTCAAGCCTATTTTGACAAATTCCAGAACAAGTAAGGAATCGTCATGTGCACAAGATGTTGCTCCTGTGAAGGGAGATTGTGAGGATGAGGGCTGTGAGACCCCAAAGTCTGAGGAACACAAGATCCCCTCATGCCTGGAGTGTCCCCCGGCGCCTAAGAAGCCCGGACCTATTTTAAAGAGAAGGGCTGCAACAACTTCTGGTGGCGTCTTCTTCGTTCCACCAGATTTGGATTCCGTCTTCATTCCTTATAAAATTCGGCCCAGGAAAAAGTTACACTGGTCTACGGAGCCGGCGTGGATAGGAGTCTCCGTCGAGAGAAACAACACAGACAATCTTATTTAACTCATTTATGATCGGCGGGTGCAATGTTATTTTGCACACTGTATAATACACAGGACTTTCAAGATCTTCTTCTTTGATGAAATAACGGCAGAGAGAGAGGATAAAGTAGTGGTGAAGGGTTTCACTGTACGCAGCACCAGCACGGATAGATATATTAAGGAAAGATCTAAAAGGGATTGATTATCTCTTGGTTTGTAGTAGAAGTAATTTGATGCTATAGCATATATCTTAAGTATTCTGTAGGCTTGCCGAACACTTATCTATCTCTATATATATATATATATATATATATAGATATTCGTCTGTAATCTGTATGTCGTTCTAGTTCATGTTGTACTTCCTGTAATATTAATCTTCTGGAAGAAACCTCTTCAAAATCTATAATGTAATGGATATCTGTAGGCCGCTGTTAGGCCCAAACTATATTCTGGTTCTTGGATGATCTTCTTATTGTTTTCTCTCGTTCGTTTCTAATAATAATGCAAACACGTTTGTTTGTTGATTGTTCCATTTTGTTTGTCGTCATGAATGCTGAATCTTGGTGTGTTTATGAGGATCTTGTCACGTCGCAAGCATGTATGTGAGGGTGCACTAAAATACAAGCAATTAAGGACGAAACGAAGATTTCGTGATACAGATTTTCTGGGCAGGCCGTTGTCGCCTTGTTGGAAAGATCTTCCCTTTTGACGGATTCGGAGACAAGGCTCATAACGGGCAAACCACGCCACATGTATTAGTAGCTCTTTTGTATTTACTCGCCATATTCTCTCTGTTTGTCCTCTTATTTCATGTACCATCTGTTTTTCTCACAAGGTAAGCAAGCCAGCAGAGTAGCTCTTTTTTATCTACTCGCCATATTCTCTCTGCTTGTCGTCTTATTTCAAATAACAATCCTTGTACAACACAACCGATTCGACTTATTTTAGGAATTTTATTGCAGGCGAAGCAAATATAAGAACAACCCATTTAAGAATAAAAGAACCACTTTTTTCTGGTTTTACATTTTTTTTTGTTTTGATGGACATCTTAACTACGTTACATATATGTCCACAGAAATCACGATAGATAATCTTAGGGGGATGGATACGGCAGGTCATCCTACCTACTTTGTTTTCTGGTATAGAATAATCTCTGTAAGTTTGTTAAACAATGAGGTGGCTTGGCGGTTACGCTTCTGCCAGCCGGATTTGGTCTTCCATTCTAAAGGCAAAGAATAAGAAGAAATATTTATCCGGAATGACTGAAGAGGAGGATATGCCCTCGATGTATGGAAGCGCTCAGTTTTATGGCTGTAAAACGAGATTAGGAACAAAAATCAAGGACGACCTTTCCTCCCCCTTATAAAAGTATTGCAGAAATCAATTGGTTTTTGGATTTTGGATTTTACAACTGTCAATGAGAATGAAGACACATGCCCATGATACTTTGATGATGTAACTTCTGAAAGATTGCAGGAATATGCTGCTGAATCGCTGATCATGGTAAATAAACTGTAAGTCAATGTTGGGGAAAGTGGAAGGAAGAAGAAACCTGTTGCACTAACGTCTTTTATTCCAGCAATTAATAAAGTGAAAAAACTGATTGATGGTGCCGCTGTGTCCGCCTGTCATTGATGTTTGCAAAACATGTTGAATATTTTTCTGGTCGCTCTTCCTTCCTTCCTCACACGTAGTTATCAAGGACAGGGAACGTGTCACGAATGATGAGCTGCTTCGTTCCAGTAAACGAGAAGGCTGCTACCCCTTGTTTATTGTTATATGTCGAGAGTGATATGTCACGGGCAGGATATGAGGATTAGCATTCATTGATCCAATGAGTTTGCAAATAATCAAATCCCACATAGGGGGCGGATTAATTCCTGTCCAATTAACGTGTGGCACCTTCCCATAGTTCAATGTCTTGGAATCCATATATCCCATTAAAATTTGAAATGCCCGATTCTACACAAGTTGGAATTCAGAAGTAAACGAACTGGGCACGGGTTAAGAAAATCGTAAGATGCAATTGACCAGATTTTATTAAAAGCTAAGTCATTAAAATTAGTCACAAAGTCAATCCGATGTAGCCTTGACTCTTCAAGCATTTACTTCTTTCTATCTTTTCTTAAAAACCCAAGTTAGGGTTATTAGTCTTTATTTTTTATTTTTCTTTTTTCGAATCCTAACGGAAAATCAAGTCCATACAGGTGGTCCTATTAACTAGTTTATTCTTTTTATTTAAGTTACATTAAAATTATTAGTTTTTATGATATCCATCTTTATATAGAAGAATATTAAAGAAAGAAATTTCAACATAAGAAGTTATATGGGAACAACATCACATAACTATAATTTTTAAGATATCCATCTTTATATAGAAGAAGTACTAAAGGAAAGAAATTTCAACATAGGAAGTTGTATGGGAACAACATCACATAACCGGATTAATCTCTACTGCCATCAAATAAGGTCTACAACCGTCATCCCTTTCAAGCCTCCGTTCGGCCTAGCCTTAGGGGCTAGGCTAAACTGTAAGAAACCAAAAGGACTAACTACCTCTACATACATGTCCCAACTCAATGTTTTGTTTTGGTTACATAGGAAAGTTGGTCAAAATCACATTATTTTTAGTAACTGACAAGCGTAGGTTTCATTGTAAGAAACCAAGAGAGCCAACTATCCCCGCACACGCCACAACTCAATGTTTTTTTTTTGGTTACATAAGAGAGTTGGTCACAACCACATTTTTAGTACCTGATAAGTGCAGGGTTCACAAACCACTCTGCTCCCACCAAACCTATTCCATTTCGTTATTGTTGATCCGGCATGAAGGGACCATCGGTTGCTCGAGATTTATACTATCATTGTCGATCTAACATGCACTCAAAGGATTCAGATCAAACTACTACCTTTACAAACAAGTTACCCCGAGGTTTGAACTTAGGTGTCTTCTTGGTAAATGTCTGACCAGACAAGCACTTACCAATCCACCTAACCCTCAGGTGCTACGACAACTCAACGTTGATAGGGGTGAAGAGTCCCACAAAAAAAACCAAAAGTTTCCACCTTTCATTTTTAAAAAACTAAAAATTTATTCTTGTTAATTTTTTTAAATAATATATATTATTTTTTTAATTATATAAAATTACTTTCATAACCTTTAATATAATTTTTTATATTTAAAAAAATATTTACTTTATTTTATATTATTTATTTATAATATATCTTTTAATGATTTCAATCTTCTTGTCGTAATAAACATTTCTTTAAAAAAAAAATATCAAGTTTTTTCACATATCTAAAAACAATTACTTTTTAACCAATTTTTTATATCAAAATTCTAAAAGTTTTGATTAAGATTTTTATATTACCAATTTTTATAAGATGAATATTTTATTTTGGATACATAGATTTGGTTATATCTACATTAATTTTAGTAATTATCAAGTGCAGGGTTGATGACAGGGTGTGAGAAGGACCCAATATTTGGCGTCAAGATTCCATTCCTACCTACCTTTGCAACACGCATGTTCTTAAAGTTTGAACCTAAATCCTAACCTTTAAAAACTTTTATAAAATAAATAATACCTAAACATAATTAATGATACAAATACCTACTACATATACGGACCTGGACGCACCCCGCATTCAATCCCCATGATGGATGTGTATAAGAAGTATTACTCAATAAAAAAAAATTAATGATACAAATACCTACTACATATTACTTCCATATATAATATAAAATTATATTTATAACATAATATATATTAATTTTTTTATATATTTTTAATCTATTTTAATAAATAAAACCATTCAATGTGTATTAAAAAGTTGGTCTATATATATAGACTAATAAAAGATCAATGTTTAGATGGTACATCCGAATGCATTTGGTGTAATGGCAGTTGCCTAGTTGTTATCATCCATGTGGTTGGTTGTGAGGTCGATTCCTTTTGTGTTTGCTCGAATGAGATGATATTTGTAAATATTTGTAAACGCTGTTCAATATAAAAAAATAAATCTAGATGGTACGAATATTTTAAGTGTGTGATGATGGCACGAGAATTTCACACCAAACTATAAAATAGTGTGAGAATATTTTAAGTGCGTGTGAGAATGGTACGAATCTCGAGAATCCGATGGTTCATTTCATACCAAACTATAAAATAGTGTGAGACTGACGATGATGGTATGAATCTCGAGAATCCGATGGTTCATTTCACACCAAACTATAAAACGAGGTGGAAAAAAACGATGTTCAATATAAAAAAAATATTTAGATGGTACGAATCCTTAAAGTGTGTGTCTGGCTAACGCTATAAAACAATGAGGTGGAATAAACAATGTTCAATATAAAAGAAATATTTAATGGTACGCATCTTTGAAGTAGTGCGTGTTAGACTGACGATGATGGTATGGAGGTGGAATAAACAATGTTCAATATAAAAGAAATATTTAATGGTACGCATCTTTGAAGTAGTGCGTGTTAGACTGACGATGATGGTATGAATCTCGAGAATCCGATGGTTCATTTCACACCAACTTATAAAACAACGAGGTGGAATAGGTTTGGTAGATGTAACGCTTGTGATTTGAACCTTGTATTTATCAGCTACTAAAAAATATAATTGTAACTAACTCTCCTATCAAACAAAAATAAAAAATATTATTTTACTGTAAATTATGTTAAGCATCTATATATTTAATTTATTGATGAAATTTTAAGTTCTTATTAATTTTTATTTAACCTTATTTGATTTGATCTTAAATTTATAGGCATCTTATCCCTTATTAATGGAAAACCTTTTATTTTTATTTTTAATACATCTGGGTTCTTATTGATTTTTATTTGATCTTAAATTTATAGGTATTTTAAAACTTTTTATTTTATTTTTAATATGCATATTCTCATTAAATTATATTAACATGATACCATGTGGAATGAACCCTATTGGATTAATATGGGAGTAAAAAATCTTACTAATCAAAATTGAATTCCATATAATTCAATTTAGAAGTTTAGAAATACACATTTATAATAAATTTCTTTTAAATCTTCTTATTCTTCTATTAAAATATATAAATATTTTTATTTAAATATTTATATAAAGTTTATTATTTATATTTAATTTTAAGTTTAGTGTTTAACATTATAATGTTTTTATCAAGAAACATTAGCTTAATCATTTAGATTCCTCAATATTTAAGGAGAAGATCAAGATTCAAACCTTGTCAAACGATACATGGATAATATCTAAGCTTTGTTGTAATACCACTATGTATTGATGTTGATGTTGATGATGTAATATGGGTGAGGCCCATTTCAATCTCATATAACCAATTACAAAAAAATATCATGATGTTTTTAATAAACATGTCCTTTTTGTTCATACGCATTTGTGTCTTTGTCCGTAGACATTGATATTTACATGGATATAAATATCAAGAAAGTAAAGAATTCCAAAAACATCATTCATCCAAATTTGTGAGGGGGTTTACTTGCCTTAATAATAAGGCTTACTTATTAGATGATACACATTGGAATGCATAGTATATAAAAGATTTTTGTTCAATGTTTTAAGATTATATAATTTTGATTTTTTTTAAAAAGCTTGTGTGGCTTCTATTAGGAACCACTATATATATATATATATATATATATATATATATATATATATATATATATTTTCTATTAGTTCTATATATATATATATATATAACATGACATAAACATTACATTGCTCTCATTACATTTCTATCAAGTTAATTAAACTATATCTAATTTGCCTTTGTCTCAAAGATATTCAATATCTTCCTCAAACTACTAACTTTCCACAATCAACTCCTTTATATCATTTTATTAAGAGATAAAATATCATTCATATAGATGCCTTCCAAAATTTTAATTTTATCAAGATGAAATTCAACACCACAAATGGCTAAATAGTTGTTGCCTAGTTTTTGTATCTCTAAATATATTATCTAAACCAACATGAAAGTTTCTTAATATCTTTTTTTAGGGTTCTTATTCATGCCCCTAATATTCCAAGATGTTATTTTCATTGTTAATTTTTATTTTTTATTTTGGGTTTAGCCCCACTTCTTGTTAAAACTTGCTATATTTTCTTTTGATTTCCCACATTAATACCCCTTTAGGTTTATTCTTATCTTTGTTTTTGCTTCTTGGGTCTTCCTCTCTTTTTTCATCCCCATCAATACTTTCATCTTCATAAATCTCTTCAATCTTCTCATATTGCTCAGAGTAATACTTATCATCTATAGGTTTGTTTTGCTATGAAGGATATGAAGTATAGGGAATAACCTCAAAAGAACATTCTTCTTTATGTTACCATAGAAACCCTAAAGTGTAAGAACACTCTTCCATAGGAATTACCTTCTTATTTTACCACCAAAAATTGAATTGTTATAGATTTCATCCATCCTATTGTATTTATTATACTACTCTTGAAACCCTAAAGTGCAAGGGATAACCTAGAGAAGAATTTATACTACTTGAGGAAAATGAAGATGATTTACTTAGAATAAACTTGACCTCTTTTGTCATCTTTGTTTTAGGATTTTCCTCCATATCTTCCTTTACACCTTTAATTCCTTTTGAACTTGAACTTACACATTCTACTTTCTCATCCCTTATATCCTCCTTTATTTCTTCTAATGATTGATCCAAGTGAGTTATGGTGGCCTTTGCAACATGAAGTTGTAGATAAACTTTCTTTACCTCTTTTTTGGAGTGGAATATCCTTGACTTGATCTAAGCTTCTACTATTGTATGATTTCCTTGCTTTATCTTGAAGTTTATCTCATGACCAAAATTTTTAGTCTCTTTCTTCATAGTTTTTGCTTTGCAAACTCTTGCCATGTGTCTAGTCTCATAACAGTTATGGCATCAAAATGTGATAGTATCATAATCCACTTGTTGATCCCATTCACTTGATTCAGATTTAATCTTAATGAATTGTGGAAAAGATTTTAAAATATCCATAGCAACACATATTTGGGTATATATAGCATGCTTTCACTCCTTAATAGTTAGTTCATTTTTGATGAATTCCCTTAGGGTTTTTCTAACTTTTTTCCAAACATCCATATTGATAAGATGATATGAAAGTCCAAATATCCTAACCCATATTGGGAGCTTGTTAATATTTTTATCTCAACAAAAAAAATGTCTTCCATGGTCTTAAATAGAGAGAATATCTCCCTCTAAACCATGATACTGATCATTATTTTATCCTTAATTTCCAAACTAGAAAAGATGATGAGGAAAAAACCTTTAGGAAGAAAAGTCAGAGTATTTTGAATTCAATCTCCACTTCCACTTGATCCAATTTTGAATATCCAAAAACCTTGGCTAGGATCTATGGAACTTATATATTAACCCTCTACTTTTAAGAACCATTATATCATGTTCAATCATCTCATCCTTGATAGTCACTTCTAGTGTAAAATATACTACTTCGATCAAACTTGTCATATATTCACTCTTCCACTTATCTCCAACTTGGGCATCCATACTTCTATCTAGGGCATCGTGAATTCCCAATAGGACTTTAAATATGATTTTTCTTCCATTCTAGCTAGTGGGGCTTGCTCTTGGATAGAACTCCCTCCCAGCTCGCACTCGCTCTTGGCTTTCACTCCCTCCCAACTTGCACTCACTATTATCTCTTCTTTCTTCCAATGTTCCTTTGCTTCAACGTTTTTCCAAAATAATATTTGATGCATTCGTGGTAAGGGTTTGAAGCATTGATGCACCGTGGATGAACCCACTGCTCTTTTTCCATGACTAAAGGACTAAAAACCCTTTGAAACCTTTGGTCTATAGTTTCAACTTCACAACCTCTTTTACTCTCACTTTGGACTGTAGTTTTAACTTTGCACCTATGTTTTCCTTGCCACAACACTGCAATAAAATGTATGTGTTCTAATTTTAAAAATTATGCTCGAATAAGACTTATTTTTATGGTATTAAATATGTATATCTCAAAGAGTTACTTGAGTGGAGAGATATTTATAGCTACTAGCCAGTCTTCACATATTACTCCAATTAGTATAGTTTAATTTAAAATAAATCTTATTTTTAAAACAAAGTCTTCATGTTGATGCATAACATTAAACCCTTGGAATTATAAGTCTCCACTTGCACCAAAGATATTATTTTGTGGATATTTTATGTATTGGATTAGTGGTTTTAATGAAGAATTAATTTTATATTCATATTCCCTATTGAGTGATAAGGAATATTCTCACACCTATTAAATTAATGCATAGTTGTAGACCACTTGTAGACCACCTTCTAGATAACTACCAAAATTTAATGTATACATGGTTTTTGGGCTCATGGTTTTGCCCAAAACCATGGTTTTGTAATGGGCTTTGATACCAATGATATGAAAACAAAAAATTTAGGTGCAAGAATATTCCTTATCATTGAGATTAAATTATTTTTAAATATTTGATACCCTACTTATATTTTTTTAATCCCATGTTATTCCTTAAACAATAATGTTATATCTTTTAAATGAATGTGGTTTTTATCATATCCGAAACATTAAATAACATTTATTAATTGTTCATTTATTTTCCTATATGGATTAATGAATGATGTGGCATTGATAACTCAACGATTAATGTTGTACAAGATAAGTTGTTAGATAGGATGATTTATGTATAATTAGATATTCTTATGATATTTTTACAGATGATATAAAAGGTTATTTCATGTTAAAATTATGCAATGCTAGTTTATAAAAATTGACTAACTATTATTAACAAGAGTGTTGACAAGTTACCTCTTCTAGATCAAGCAAGGGAGGGTACCATCATGTAGAGGTCAATAGATGCATGATAATTGAGAGGATAGAAAGAAAAAATAACACACACCATAAATTCACCTTGCATTAAATAATGTTCATGATTGCTTGATGCTTGATGATTTATATTGATGTCTTAAATGTTTGAATGTCTTCTGGAAATTTAATAAGATTAATGATATATTTTTTGAGGCATGAGTTTGGTTTTTTTGGTTATGGAATTGTGTTATTAAATTCCATTCCTTCTTACATAAGCTTATAAGTAAAAAGAATAAATGATTTATTTGTTAAGTTTATTTTATTTTAAGATTCTATGTATGTGTAGAATAGTTGAAATGGTTTATAATCTCCTCCTTACAAAATACTTTGATTATGGTGTAAAGCCTTTGCAAGAACCCACCTTTGTATAAGTCTTATTTTGAAATTAGCTTGACCTTATGATGACAAAAAGGAGGAGGGACACCATGTGATATTATTCTTACTTAGCCTATTTTGGAAAGATGTAGTTTTAACTTTGAAATACAACAAGTTTTTTTGTGGTGTCAAAATTAGGGTTTAAGCTCTCATTCTCATGGCATAGTTAAGCTTCATAAATTTTCAAAGATTTCTCTTTTACTCTAGTTCAGCATTAGGATTCTTGGGAGGTAGCTTGAGATGCAAGCATTTTGAGAAGTTTTATTCCTATTTTTTCCTAAGCATGGATAAATTGAGTGGAAACCATGTACAAAACTTGGAAAGTGACCTTTATAGTTGGAAAAACATCACTAAATAAAATTATTTGAATAATTGAAGCTACATGTGGTAAGGTGTGATGGGATTTGCAAGAGACTACATGGATATGCCAATATATGCTTGGATGAAGGATGGAACAAAACTCTCAAAGTGAAAGAAGGTTTGATGAATTAAAATTTTGCTCTCTAGATTTTTTTTTTTTTTTGCAATGATAAGACTTTTTTAAATGAAACTATTTTCATTTATTTGCTTACAAATATGAAAACTCTTAATGGCTAGTCTTAAAAAAGAATTTAAAGTTAGGTTATTTTAAAATTTCTAAAGAAAAAACTTTGCATTCAAATGTATGCTTGTTTTGCTTCAAAATAAAAAGAAAGATAGACAGTCTAATCTACTATATTATTTGAATTTACTCAGGGTCCTTGTTTGAGGATCTAATTTTAATGGAAAATGGGGTTTATGGTCTCAGGATTTAAAATTCTTTGGATTTTTTGGAAAATTATTTATAAAATACAAAGTAGAACAATAGCCATGAAATTATTTTGAATTTAAGCCTATCTTTTGACATGATATTTGTTATTTAGCGTGTTGAGATGATTTTCTTGATGGGTTCTATTTTATTTTATTTTAAATTAGAATCCATGCATGAAATGGTTGGAATACCTATTTGGGTATTTGTTAATAGTCTAGATTTGTAGTTGTTAATTCATCATGTTTGATTCACATTTAAACCCTTGCATTTTATTGGACTAGATTGAGAAAAGTCATAGTTTAAACACAATCACCCTATAAAGTATATCAATCCTTGGTATAACTGAGGTTTTAAGAGTGTTCTTATTATTTTTTTGGAATGTTGATTTGAATTTCTCCATTTTATAGCTATAAGATACTTTTAGATGGCATGAAACATTCCATGTTGGCTTCTTGGGTTTTATTCATCACATAAAAAAGTGACTTCATATTGATAAAATGCATGAATGATTTATGAGGGGAATGCTACTTTTAAGTCACATTTTACTTTATGAAGAATAAGTGTTTGGATGTTCTCAATTGTGTGTGGAATCTAGGCTTGGAAAAGGTGGTTTGGGATATGTGATATTGTCTTGGGTGTAAATTTATTGAAGACAAGAATAGGGACATATAAAAAATTGTGTTTGAGATTATTATGGATATTCCATAGTTCATGAAAATGGATCCTTTTTTGATATAGCATAATATAACTTTATTACAAAATTATTTAAGTACTAAATAGTGTATAATTAAGTTGAATAGCTTAAGGTGATGATTGACACTTCCTTGGAATATTTTTGACTTAGTTTCTTTCTTATAAATCTTAGGAACCTAGATATTTCCTCTTGTATCATTGTTGTTTAAAGAAAAAGGAGACATCTCATTCAATTACACTAATTACTATAATATATACCAAAATATTCTAACCAATATGGTAAAGCAATAATAAAATAAGTAATTATACATTAACTAAGCTAAAAATATATTAATCAAAGTGAAGAACAATGAATGAGAGCAAGAATGCTTACTACACTAAGATCAATAATAAATCATGTGCAAGACAAATCCTAATGGAGAAAACAAATACTTAATAACCCAGAACATCAAGGACTAAAATATTCATTTTGTTGTAGTAATAAACATTCAAAATTTTAAATCATATTCTATCTTGCTTATGGTGTCACTACTATAACAAGGAAGCACCACAGTTGGGATCAATGTAGGGGATTTAAATTTCATTAGACATTATCCCTTAATCAGCAAATTCAATCTTAAACTATGACAGATGGTGAGGATTCCTTAATCTATTGTACAGGTAGAAAATTAGTGGTTGATGGCTTTGTTTGTACCTATAATAACAAGATAAACATTTAGAGTGAAAAGAGGGTTATATGCTACAACAAAAATAGAGGTAGTATAAGAATGAAGATAATATTTATAAAGAGCTTTTGGTTATTGAATCTTTGGTGATTTTGAATAAATGAGTAATGAAAATATATATTTATAGTAGATTAGAAAAACAACCTTTTCTTTTGACATCAATGATTAGATTACACCCTTGTTGGAGCTATAAAATCATAATTGACTATCAAAATGATTATGTTATCTTAACCCTATGTATAAATGCACTAGTATTTGAATTGTGCATAAAAAACCATAAAATTTGATCAATGACCATGATTACAACTCAAATTAGTGATTACAACACTATTTGTCATTAATACATATGCACTAGAGGACATGTGTAAATAAATACATTAATCACACCTCTATTCATATTTTGGAGTTTTAGAAAACTTGGCAAGTGATAATGACAAGGAAAGATGGTAAAAAAATGATAAACTAGGTGAACAAAAGGAATCAAAACCACTAGCCAACATGGCTCATCACTAACCTACCCAAGGACTAACAAAGTTAGCCCATCCCTATCCCATATTAGAAAGTTGGGACTCTCCACCACCTATAAGTCAGATGTTAGTGATCCTTTTACAAATAAATATTGCCTCTCCCTAAGGACCACCTAAGGCATTACAAGGGATGGCCAATCAAGAACCTTAGGAAAAAAATAAAAAAAGTACAATATTCAATATCTAGAACAATAGAAATAAAAATTCTACACTATGATCAAAAAATATTTTTTTGTTATAATCTATTGTTTATGCAAAATATAGTTTTTTGAAATAAATGGTAAAAAATTGTAAAAGCATGACCAGATAATGCAAAATTAGAGGAAAAATATCTAATACCTACCTATATGCATTCCTAGAAATATTGGCTAGATTAAAATAGTTTTTACTTGCCTCATGTGGGTTCAAAGGAATTCCTATAAAAATTCCCAAAGCACTTAAAAACATGGTCTAAGTATGAAATAAGAAAAAAGGAATGCATAAATGAGTCTAGAGTGAGCCAAAACTCCTAAAACCACTACCCTTGTGATATCCCTACAAAACATGACAAAATATTATGCATACAAATATTTTTGTAATTAAATATTCAAAATATAAATAGGGGTAAATAACTCATTTTTAGTTTTTTTCATGTACACTCCTAGCCTTCACACCACTATTACACCCTTAAGAGGCCCAATTGACATGCATATATAACCAATGAGAAGTGAACAAGGAGGTGATGCTATAAAGGTAGATACCCTGATCCACTTTATCATTTCTTTTTCTAAAATGAAGCAGCAGTTAAAAATAAAGTAAACTAACAAACACATAGTTAGGATATCTATGAAATAGCTAGGAAAATGCATAAAACATCATCATTACTATCATGTCATGCAACTAATGGGATCCAAGAAGGGTGACCAAAATTGGCTCATAAATTCCTTAAAGGGCCTATAAATCAAGGTAAACCAAGATATAAAATGTAACCAAGGTTGGCATAATGTTGAGGCTAGTACTAATAGGTTGATCAAGGCAAGGAATAGCAATAAGGTGAGGAACAATCACCTATGGAGGTACATAGAGCCCTCATGGATGCAATAATTTCTACAACAAGGTATGATCACATAGGTTTGGGATCAATTTAGGAAATTTGGACTGGATCTAATAGTAGAGATGCTACACATTAGGCCCCATTAGTGATTGCATTATGAGTTTATGCTCTTCTATAATACAATTACCAACATATTTTTATGTCAATAAAAACTTAATGAGGATATACATATCACCATGACCCTTAAGGATGTGTAATTCATTAGGGGTTTACAAGTCACTAGATAAACACCTTAGATCATGGCCACATAGTAGAAACACCTCATGTTTTCCAAGTGGATGATCGGGAGAGGTAGTGTTGTGGCGATTGAACAACTTGTCCCAAATTTGGGGACCCACCTTAAATATTGAGTTTTGAGAGTTTTGGTCTTCTTTGAGTGATAATTTTTGATAGGTCCATACCCATGAGCTTGCATTATAGATCCCAAGGTTGGATGGTGGTTAGGGCCTCTTTTTTTCCCTTTGGAGTATCTTAAATTTTGGTTGGTGTAGACATCAAATTGCAGCCACTAATCCTCCATTCTAACCATCCCACCACTCACTTGTCCACCATACACCTTTCTTGCCTTCAAAAGGTCCACTTTAGCCCTTTCCCGTCATTTCCTAACCCAATTGGGCTTATTTTAATATTATTTTATATTTAATATAATATTTTATATTATACTATAATATATTTATTATAAAATATATATTTATAAACTCAGTTAACCACAGTCATCCAATCCAATCTAATCCCCACCGTCCATCTTCATTAATCCATGCCACATCTAAAAAGTACAATCTCAGCCCTAGGATATTATTTAATCTTAGCCACATGATCTAAAGTGTTGAGCTAAAACCCTAAGGTTGAATTATAAGTAGGGGCATTTGCAAATGCCCAAACCCTAGAACTAGAACCTTGAGATTAGAAATTACACCCTGGAGGAGTCACTATTGAAGCCCTAGCGAAGTAGAGAGATATAGAGTTTGAAGATCTAAAGCCCTAGCTAAGCCAACAAGACTTTTGTTGTTCCAGTTGTCCCCCATTCAGCCTCCATCACCATCGTATCCCCCATCCATCCATCGCATTCGTTGTCACCCCCTAGATCTACTTTTGCAGATTCTACCTTAACCCGCAGGTGCCCTCCAGAGCTTGTGAGGCTTGCTGCAGAGCCTGCAAAGCACTCACCAGAGCCTGTTGTATTCCACATGCACTCGCCAGAGCCTGTTGTATCCTGCAAGTGCTGATCCTACCAAGTGCACGTTCGAGCCTACTGCAACTATAGAACACGAATCAGAGCCTACTACATCACACCATCTACTGTCAAGCTACAACAACGAAGCAAAAAAACATCACAAGCAAGGTATATATTTATTGGTTTTAGTTTGTTACCTAATTTGTAGATTTCACATGCCATTTGATCCATTTTTAGTTAGGGTTTACTAATTTTTGAGGGTCTCACACTGTGGAGCCCTCACAGGTGTTATTAATCCCTTTCTTTGTTTTTGTGTATGCAGATCTGTAGATTTCACATATTTTTTGAATGACTGTTGAAGCTGGAGTGACCCGCCATAGGATATCCAAAGCCCACTCACCCCGTTGGAAGTAAGAACACATCAATATGAAGACACTTTATTGTTATAGCTAGGGTTTCGGAGAACCCTAGTATTTTTGTAAATCATTGTATCAAATACTCTCATTGAGGACATATTTTATCAAAAGGAGTTTATTGGCTCCCCCTGCTTATTGAATAAATATATCTATTTTGTGCAATCTTGTGTTTTATTGTGTTATTTGATTTCCTTATTTTATTTAAGTGTCATGTTCTTGTCTTCAAAAATGGAAATCATGGTGGGACCCCACAAGAGTTTCATTATTTAGTAGATCTACCTTACCAACTTAATTTTACTTCTGTTTATTGCAGAATTTTTAGAAGCGCTGAAGTTGTCGATTTCGTTGCTAGGATTTCTGAAGCATTCTACAACACTTTTAGATATTACATAGGTATTCCATAGCATATGCAGATAACCATAGGCACTTCGCTGCGCCTAATAGGCGCCCTACTGTGCCTGGTGTTGATTAGAGGTGTTCAGTTGTGTTTCCTACACAAACTGCCTTGACTGTTTTGGTCATATATCACTCATTCGGAGTTGGATTGGGCTGAAATTTTGAGGGTAGGTTCTTGATATGCCATATAATGTCTCCAAAAATTTTTAGGTCAATAAGAGCAATATATATCTAAGAATGACTTCACCAAAATGCAGAATTTGAAGTAATTCCCATAACCCTAGTTTGACGTTTTACAATTTATGTATTATGTATTTTTTGCATTTTTTTGCTATTTTTGGGTTATAAAAAGAGCTTAACACTAAGTAAATTGGGAAATAATCCTTAGCAAGTCACATTTAGGATTTGTGTGTATTTTATTATACCAAATTCATTTCTTGTTCTGAAGTTGTAGATCTAGGTGATTTGTCTGCATTTTTTAGTGCATGTGAAACAAAAAAGCATCCGAGATTTCACTGTTTAGAGTTAAATATTACTTTAATTTTGCATATCTAAATAGGAACAACATATTGATGCATAAAGTAATCCTGCCCTAGGCTGACCCCTTTGGAAGAGAGGTGGACGAACCCTCCGGTTGCTCTTGTGATTTTAATCACTTGTAGGTAGAGGATTTTAAGGGTGTACTCTGCGCTCTTTAGGTGAAATTTACATCTTTGTGTTGGATTCTAATTTATATTAGTAAAGTTAGTGATCTTTAATATTTTTTGCACACCATAGAGAATTAAGAGATCTAATACAATTAATCACACACACTTGCACGATTCACATTTTTAACAGTAGTGGCTGGATTTCATCACCAACCATTGCTTGATATTTGGTGATGGTGGCCGTAATTTCCATCCACCAATATCTGCCCTAGAAACCATAGGACTACCCTCGAGAAAACTTATTGGAGGTCATTACCAACAAGAATCTTGTTTCCCCGACAAACCATAGTTTTTACCTTTGTTTTCTTTAAACAAGATTAAGTTACATCAAAAAACACAAGCCAAAAATTCTGAAAATAATCTCACATTAACGAAAGAAAATAATTAATGAATGAGGTAAGCCACACACGGTGAAACCTAGGATTGATTTTTTTCTTTAATTTAAATTTTGAAAAGTTTTTAGTTTGTGTGATTTAGATTAAACTTTGAATCTTTGGTTTAATTACTTTATGGTACTAATGAGACATCAAAAGAAAATAATAAATCAAATTAGTTTAATGGAAAACATTTCCCATGCCTCCGCTACTTCGATAGCCCCATCCAATATGGTTTAGACTACTTCGTCTAGATCATCATATCCATCCCTACCTCAAGTAGGAACTCTTCCACACAATGTGGAGATACCCACCTCCTACATAGACATGGATAAGGTGAAGGCCATCTACAAGTCTTCTAACTATGTCTTAGAGCCCCTTAGCCAAGAGTGTTTTGAAGAACCCGAACTGGCTACCTACTACCTTACCTAAGGATATCATAATTCGAGTTACGAATATGGTATGCCTTCTTCCACGATCCAACCACAACAAAGCCCAAGTGTTCCAAAAACTTACTCCACATCCACCTATTCCAACCCATTGTATGAGGAGCATGTCAACGCTGCCTCACAAGTTCCTAACCCCCAAGTTGTCACATCAAATGCAACTTGTACCATACCTCCATAAACCCATTCCATTCATATGAGTCCACCCATCCATAGTCCTCATACAACATATCCTTTTCTTCATTCACAATAATTTACTCACCAACCCCATCATCATCAAATTCATTTCATGACCCCCAATTCATCACACCTCCAACAACACATTCAATCTCATACATTCATTAATCCATTCATCAAATCTCAAATCAATCAACAAGCCAACCGAGGCTTACATTCAAATTGTCAACACACTAAAATTCTACAATAAATTTTAACTCGACTAACTAACATTGAGTTACAATTGAGCCTAGTGTCAGCAATCACAACAGTTGAAACATCCAAGTTCACAACCCACATCTTAGATTTTTACACCTGTACCACAAATTCAAAGTCCAACAAACTTGGACACAAGCACCAAGTGCCCGAAAAAGCCTCATCGCAACTACACAAGACTTTTAGAATCTTATGCAGCCATTTTTCAAAGGCTTTATGAAGCACAAGAGATTCTACTTCCAAAAATGAAATCAAGTGATCCTAACAATCAATATGCAAAGAATTACAAGAAGCACTTGTATTGTCCTTATCATAAACAAGTAGGCCATGACATCAAAAACTATAAAGTATCCAAAAATGTGGTCCAAGACCTTATTGATCTGAAAGTCTTCACCCTAAATGGTCCAACTAACTCATCTGATCAGGACATTGGTATAAAATCAATCACCAAGGAAAGTAGGGACTCTAAGGATATCACATCCTCCTAGTCATCCACATCATTTCAATTTCAAAAAGCTCCAAAGGCACTTAAGCCCTTGGGTCACATTCAAATTTCAAAAATCCCCAAAAGTCTTAACCCCTTTGGTCACATTCAATTTCAAAAAAACCCAAAGGCCTTAACCCCTTTGGTCACATTCAATTTCAAAAAACCCCATAGGTCTTAACCCCTTTGGTCACATTCAATTTCAAAAATCCCCAAATGTCTTAACCCCTTTGGTCACATTCAATTTAAAAATCCCCAAATGTCTTAACCCCTTTGGTCACATTCAATTTCAAAAATCCCCAAAGGTCTTAACCCCTTTGGTCACATTCAATTTTCAAAAATCCCCAAAGGTCTTAACCCCTTTGGTCACATTCAATTTTCAAAAATCCCCAAAGGTCTTAACCCCTTTGGTCACATTCAATTTCAAAAAGCCCCAAAGGTCTTAACCCCTTTGGTCACATTTAATTTCAAAAAGCCCCAAAGGTCTTAACCCCTTTGGTCATATTCAAATTTCAAAAAGCCCCAAAGTTCTTAAGCCCCTTTGGTCACATTCAAATTCAAAAAGCCCCAAAGGTCTTAACCCCTTTGGTCACATTCAAATTTCAAAACGCCCAAAAGGTCTTAACCCCTTTGGTCACATTCAAATTTCAAAAAGCCCCAAAGGTCTTAACCCCTTTGGTCACATTCAATTTTAAAAATCCCCAAAGGTCTTAACCCCTTTGGTCACATTCAATTTTCAAAAAGCCCCAAAGGTCTTAACCCCTTTGGTCACATTCAATTTTCAAAAAGCCCAAAAGGTCTTAACCCCTTTGGTCACATTCAATTTCAAAAAGCCCCAAAGGTCTTAACCCCTTTTGTCACATTCAATTTCAAAAAGCCCCAAAGGTCTTAACCCCTTTGGTCACATTCAAATTTCAAAAATCCCCAAAGGTCTTAACCCCTTTGGTCACATTCAATTTTCAAAAAGCCCCAAAGGTCTTAACCCCTTTGGTCACATTCAATTTCAAAAAGCCCCAAAGGTCTTAACCCCTTTGGTCACATTCAATTTTCAAAAATCCCCAAAGGTCTTAACCCCTTTGGTCACATTCAATTTCAAAAATCCCCAAAGGTCTTAACCCCTTTGGTCACATTCAAATTTCAAAAAGCCCTAAAGGTCCCAACCCCTTTGGTCACATTCAATTTTCAAAATGCTCCAAAGGCACTTAAGCCCTTTGGTCATAAGCTTCCTAGGCTAGGGGGAGTAGAAACACCTACACCAATGAACATCATACACTTGAAAGCATTCCATGCTTACTGTGATTACTAAATATGTATATATACATGGTTTTTTTACAAAAAAAAACAAATCATACAAATAGGCATGCCCACATTGCATACATTCCATTTGCATTTCCACTTAGGTATTTGACATACATTTTCATTTTTGTATTCATGCATTGCTTCACTCGCATACATTAAATCATACATATTCCATGGCATTGTACACTTTCCATTTGCATATAAATACTCCATTGCATTAGGCATATACATGTGCATTCATCCCATCCCATGTTCAATGATCTAGCACAGTAATGATGATATGGTCATAAAAAAAAAGTCAAGTTATAAAAATTGGGGGTACCTAGTTTGAAGAAATCATGCAACCCTCGCAAAAGCCTTATGTCAAACCACATCCCATGTCAAAAATCATAAGGCCTAGATTTTCAATCACTCAGCCATTACTAGTGTAGCAAGCAACATCCAAATGAATGTCTAATTTTATTTAGGACCAAAAACACAATTTATACACTAAGAAAGTCTTGAGCATGGCCAATCGATCACAAAACAATATTGAACCATTCACATTACATCACATCTTAAAAATATTATGAGATAGGAGGGGCTAGTACCATCCTTGGGTAGTACCTCAAGGAAAAAAGGAGATATCCCTCGCTTGTCCCATTACGCAACATAGTCCAAAAATAATGGTTTTCACCACTACCAACATTGCTCTAAACATAAACGTAAAAACATAGAGTAGTAAGGATAGGGTCAAAATTCTCATCACACCTCGGTTGAGAATCCGATTCCCCAAATCTCTATACAAAATTAACAAATAAAATCCCAAACACCCTTGATCCCTAAAGTCATAGGGATTCATACTACACGCCCTTGAAAAGAATGGGTAGTCATCCCCAAGGCCTAAAATATCAATCCCATAGGACAATGGAGTGAATCTCCACCAGGGCTATAGATGCTTGACTGGAAGTGGAGTAATCTCATGCGAGATGACATGTCTCTCCTCCAAAAAGAGAGACCTCTGAACGCACATAAGGACAGGCTAGACTTAGGTCATCTCCATAACAGGTCATGTCTAAATCCACTCATAATAGGTTAATGAACTTCACATGCACACACATTGGTACTTGATTGGATAGGGTCATTGTCATGCTCAAAACTTGGTAATTGAACCTCACTCGCACACACATTTGGTCCTAAAGAAAGTTAGACAACCTAGTGAGTTTTGTTGGTGACACTAGTATGTTTGAGTCTTTGAAAACCTTTTAGTCTTCCATATCAACATCCATGTATTCTTCCATATCAACATCCATGTATTCATCCATATCTTCTTCCATGTCAACATCCATGCCTTCATTACAAGTTAAAGTTGCATAAAGCCACTGCAATGGGTACCCCCAACTGATAAACAATGGACACAAAAAAAAAATGGCCATTAAAATTTTTGAACTATAAAAGATCATTCGAACACCATGCATTCCTCTCATATAGTTTAGATTCATTATACATTTACTTGCATTAATCATCCATAACACATCATATAGCTTGCATGAATCATCCATATAAATATTATGCATATACATCATTATTAGCTTGCATTAATTACCCATTAAGCATTCCGTCAAAACATTTTCATAAAACATGCATAAAACATTCATAAGATAGGCATTGCATTCACACAAAAATACAATGCAAAAGTAAAATCCATGTATGTATATATATCAAACTCGCATATGCCAAGAACACTAGAAAGTTCAAACATCATCACAACTAGGGGGTGCTCAAGGTTTCACACCTTTCCCCAAATCAAACAAACATCAACATAACTTGGGGGGTGTTCAAGGTTTCACAACTTTCCCCTAATAAAACATCATCACAACTAGAGGGTGCTCAAGGTTTCACACCTTTCCCCCAATCAAACAAACATCAGCACAACTTGGGGGTGTTCAAGGTTTCACACCTTTCCCATAATCAAACATCAACACAAATTGGGGGTTTTCAAGGTTTCACACCTTTCCCCTAATCAAGCATCAACACAACTTAGGGGTGTTCAAGGTTTCACACCTTTCCCCTAATCAAACATCATCACAACTTGGGGGTGCTCAAGGTTTCACACCTTTCCTCCAATCAAACAAACATCAACACAACTTGGGGGTGCTCAATGTTTCACACCTTTACCCCAATCAAACAAACATGATCACAAATGGAGGGTTCTCAAGGTTCCACACTTGCTCCACTAATTCAATAAACAATTCAATCATTCAATCACATCACATCATCAACAAGTCAATTACATCTTCACATTTACCTAGCCTTACCCATTGGCTAAAAACATAGAGCTTTCTCGCCTTACCCGTCGGCCAAAAACACGAAGATTCATTCAACATTTTTTATCAATATTTTCATTCCAAAATCATAATGTCCTTGTTCATGGGGCTAGAAACAGATAAAATTATAACTCATCATTCATTCATTTATCATTATGAAACATTCACAAATGAACCTTGTATCTAGTGATTTATCCTACTTAACCTGGCGGATGTAGTGAATGGTTATCCATAAAATCTGGTAGGATGGGTAGATTACCATAAGGACACTTACATCATCACAAACCCCTTCATCTATTAGGGCAAAAATAGATACATCCATCAAAAACTCCTTCATCTGTTGGGACAAAAATAGATCACACTTACATTTAACATCATCCATTCATTTATCATTATGCAACATTCATAAGTGAACCTTGTATTTAGTGATTTATCCTAGAAACCTTGCCGATTGAAATGACTGGTTATCCATGCAATTTGGTAGGATGGGTATATTACCATAAGAACACTTACCTCATCAAAAACCTCTTTATCTATTAAGGACAAAGAACAAACACAAATCATTTTATTTTCATCATCGAAACACCCTTGATATGTTAGGGCAAAAATAGATACACTCATCACATATTACAAATTGCAAAAATCCCTTCATCTGTTTGGGAAAAAATAGATAACATTCACATTCAACATCATCCATTCATTTATCATTATGCAACATTCATAAGTGAACCTTGTATTTAGTGGTTTATCCTAGACATCGATGGTTGCAGTGACCGATTATCCATGCAATCCGGTAGGATGGATAGATAACCATCAGGACACTTACATTATCAAAAAACCCTTTATATGTTAAGGGCAATGAACAGACACAAATAATTTCATTTCAAAAACCCCTCCATCTGTTAGGGCAAAAATAGATACATTCATCACATGCTCACATTTCAAAATCCCCTTCATCTCTTAGGGCAAAAATAGATTCATTTCATCACATTTCCAAATAACAAAAATCCCTTCATCTATAGGGGCAAAAACAGAATCAATCATTGAATCCACATACATTGCATCCATCAACACATTTTTTTCATCACCATGTCTTCATGTCACCATATTTCAATCCATCAATCATTTCATCCAATATTGGTTTAGTCCATTCAAGCAACCCTCGTATCTAGTAGGTTATTCTATAAAATTGGCAATTGCAGCAATGGTAATACATGCAATTCGATAAGATGAATAATCTACCATAAGTACACTTGACCATGATCATCATAATTATCACTTCATCACGAATCACAATCACATTTGGCACCTCACATTTTGAGTGCAACTTTGCCAAGAATATTTTGCTCAAAAGTAGTCATTGATGTCCTTTTCTGTGGGGCAAGAAAACACGGATAATTCTAATCACAATCACTCATTCATTTGACCATAGTCATCGGACAAGGTAAGCCTGATAGGTTGATTGGTTCCATGTGGAAATTATCGAGACAATCACTACCCGACCCCTTATGCTGCCTATGGCATCATGTATATATCATACCTTGCATACTCAATGACGTCTATAGGGCATTTTATTCAACCACATCGAATCACCCCAAATATGGGGCAACCACATTAGATTATGATTCTCCCATGACGGGATCCATCTCACATGATCATGACATCTACACTAGACAAATACCCCTCTCAACCGTTGGGGCATAAATGGTATCACATTTTGCATCATTCATATCATCCACAATCACATGGTATTATGCACCAACCCCTTTTCCACCGTTGGGGCATAAACGATATCACATTTTACATCATTCATATCGTCCACAATCACATGGTATTATACACCAAACCCTTTTCCATCGTTGAGGTAAAAATAGTATCACATTTGCATTTCATGTCATTCATTCATCAATTGCACAAATCCACTACATCATTCATTATTTGCACAAAATTTTCAATTAGCTTGTGAGACACATTCGTAACTCATTCACCAATTGAGGGGGTAAGCTACGCAAAATTCCAAAAATTCTTTATTCTTTCAACTTCAACATCAGTGCTCAAATCCAACAACAGAGAGAAGTTATTTTTGTGCCCATAGCCCAAGAAGGTGTCTCGTATTTTTGCACCATATTATGTTTCACGCAACATGGTACAAAAAGGGGCATCTATAGACACCAAATTGCAGCCACTAATCCTCCATCCTAACCATCCCACGACTGACTTGTCCACCATACACCTTTCTTGCCTTCAAAAGACCCACTTTAGCCCTTTCCCGTTATTTCCTAATCCAATTGGGCTTATTTTAATATTATTTTATATTTAATATAATATTTTATATTATACTATAATATATTCATTATAAAATATATATTTATAAACTCAATTAACCACAGTTGTCCAATCGAATCTAATCCCCACCGTCCATCTTCATTAATCCATGCCACATCTAAAAAGTACAATCTCAGCCCTAGGATATGATTTAATCTTAGCCATGATGAGTGTCGTTGAGTCTCATCATTTAATCTCAATGATTTATCAATCCGGGGTGATGTCCAAGGCTATCTACGATAGAAGGTTAGGGCAAAGTACAATTCAAGCATTCATATTTCAAGTAATTATTGGGTGAATCATATTTGGTTTAGCCTTTTGGTGTCACACTAAACTTAATCTGCAGAACGAAAACTTACAAGAAATAAAAACTAATTTTAATTTCAGAGAATTAAAGTTAACTACAATTGCATGAATTGAAATTGCTGAATTGAAATCTCATATGCTTTTGTAGAATTGAAATAACATAATTGAAATTGCTAAATTGAAATGTTGTTGAAATAAAATCCTAAATTACACTTGCAAAATTGAAACCTAGTTTTACTCTTGCAGAATGGAAGTGATTCTTGGAAATTAAACACCTGTCAATGCCCTGCCATAAAAGGTCGTCAAGCTTCTGCTATAGGAATTGACAGAAAAATGAAATCTGCTAGAAATTGAAAGCTGTTGAAACATAAAAATAATAGAACATGGAAAGCAAAGGAAACAATAAATAAATGTTTAATATAATTTGTCAGGTGACACACACATAAATGTTGTACACAAACATAATAGAAAACATCAATCACATAATACAAAATAAAAACAAGAAAATTAAATCTGGCAAGCAATCTATTAATTCTGCTACAGCAAAATTACAGATTAAAACCTGCCATAAAATCCCTCCTTCTAGATCTGAAAGTGGGCCCATACGTCCTGATCTATAAGGAGGTGAAAAACACTCCTTAAATAATTTAAAATCAGAACAAAATTTGACAAAAGAACTACAATTTATTACTTTGAAAATGGCATTACAGTTCTGCTGCTACAGACTGTTACAAAGCTGAAAATTGTCTATTTTTCTATTACTTATTCTCCTTAAGCTCAACCGACATGGGAGCTATCCTTTTATAGATGCATAAGATTTATTTACAAACAGAAAATATATTATTTCTATCCTACAAATCAATTCCTATTATGCTGCAACATTTCTTGGTTTTATCCTAGAAGAGGATCAATTGATCTTTTCCCATGAATGGTGGCTTTTGGATGGCAAGGACGACAAAGACAGTTGGGGGATATTTTCCCTTAACCTTCTCAACCTTCTTTCCATTTTTCCATCGTTAGAAAACAATCAAAAATTCAAAAAATACTTTTTCCTGTCAATTCGAATATAACTGGCTCAATCCGAAGAAACTGCATTCTGTCAATCCGAAGATGTCTGCTCAATCCGAAGATCTTCAGATTGACTAACTGTGTGATCTTCAAGTTATCTTAGCTACTTTTCTCAGGCGGGTTATCTCTCAAGAACTGATTGCAATAGCTTTTATCCTTCTACATGTATGAATTCCATGCCTTGCCATCCAATGTCAACTTTTTGGAATTTGTATGGAAAATCCTATTTTTCCAGCTGTCAAAACATGCCCAACTACCCTTTTAGAGTGCTCATAAATTGTTCCTCATAACTCCAATGTATATCAAATTGTATCCACATGTTCTTAGTTGTATTAAATACACTTGGTTAAATTTTCAGCTCTTAAATCTTCATGAGTTGCTTCCAAAATCACTGTCAAGTTGACCTCTAACACAAATTTTCACAAAAATTTCCAGCTATCAAAAAATGTGAAACTGTCATTTTGCAGGCCCCATAACTTCCTGATTACTTGTCCATATATCTTAAAATTTGGGTCATGTGTTCTCTATACTATGAAGTACCATTTTTATTAATTTGGTATCTTAACTCATTTTGAATCATTCCCAGTAGATTTGCCAATGTCATCATTAATGCAGATTTGTACCTGTTAACAACTCTAGAAAAGACTAAGGCATGAACATGATGAAACCTTCATAACTTTTTATCTACAACTCAGATTGACTTGCTTCAAAAAGCAAAGTTGTAGTTCTTGATAAGAGGAATCTGTTCATGCCATCACAATGTAATTTTACTACAATTTTTATTTACTAAATCAACTGAAATAGTGCATAAAATGCTAAAAATAGTCAAAAATAGAGATATAATGCTCCTAACATAAAATCATGCAAACACTTAACAAATATATATTCTAATCAACTATTTGGAATTTAAATTAATAATGAGGCATTTTTATTTGTCAAACATAGTGTAAAAATGAGGCATTTTCAGGCCTCATCATTCCCCCCAGCTTGAACTGATGCATGCCCTCATGCATCCTAGTAGTCCATATTAATATGCTAGTTTTATCTTTGTGAAAAAAATCCTTCGCCCTATTCTACTTGAGAAATCACCCCTTGTTGCACTACACCAAGTATTTTACAATTTAAGCACATGTATTTCATTTTCTAGAACCTTTGCAATTTTTTTTTTTCAATCAATTTTTTTCAATTTTTTTTTTTATTCTGCCTTTTTTTTTCTTGCATATTTTTTTTTTTCATTTGCAACTTGCAACTTTTTTACTTCTACACTTTCATCCTTCAATATTGCAAATTTTGCAATTATTGCAATTTTAACTTTTTTTTCTGCCCTTCTACAAGTTTTAGTGCTACAATGTATCTCTTAAAGGTTTGGTATCATGTGACTCATCTTAAAATAGCCTTATTATGGAACCATATTTGGCAGATGCACTACTACTAGTGGAATTTTTTGTTCTTAACAATATTTCAGCTTGAATACCTATTCTTGTTGTTTGCACCTTTTGAACAAAATTAATAAAATTTTGATTTTTAAATGCTTGAGGGATCTAATTACATGTAGTATAGCCTTAGGAACCTCAATATTTGATGTACCCTATTTTTTTGCTATTCTGCAACATTTTCAGCAATTCTGGTATAGTTTCTGCTCATTCCGAAGATATCCTGCTCATTTCGAAGATGCATCAAAAAATGCAAAAATGACCTCATATGCAAAAGTTAGATATAGATTCTATTGAGGGCCCATATCTAGTGTGTATAAGCCTTCCATAACATCAAAAATCCCCTCTCTAACCTTTTGTTTAGATGTTATTCTTCATTTTGTATATTGCTATTTTATTACAATAGTAGTAAAATAGAATCTTTAGGTGCATTTTCTAGATTTTCTTCCTCAAATTTATGAGCCAATTGTGAGATAAACTTGCAGTCCTACTTCTAAAACCTGCCCTACTAATTGAGATAGAATTTCTTCCATGTCTGTCCCAAAATCAAGTTTTTATACAATTTTGAAGTTCTCATGCAACTAAGGGCAGAAGGGGGTGTTTCTTGACATTTTGATCATGTTCCATTTTCAACTTGCCAATATTGTATGAATAGTTTATGCCAAATACCGATTATCATACATTAAATTCTAAATGCTTACTATGACTTAAATGCAAGAAACACATACCTTATTGTCTTGAAAATTAATCATGCACCTTACAAGCTGCTTCTGATGATTGTTAGCAAGCTATCTGAAAACATAAATATACACATGAGCAGTGTGATATTTGTACAATGGTGGAACAATGATGGGTGGATCAACAAGACAATGCATGCCAAAAAACCGATTTTCATGCAATCCAACTCAGCAATGCCTCAAGGAGGTTTTCACTATTGAATTATTCATTTTTTTTCATCTATTTTTTTATCAGAAGAGGCTACCATTTCTGATTTTCAACCAACTTCTGTCATTTTTTTTCAAGTGCCTCAATAAAAGAGTATCACTCATGAGGCTACAATGAGAGAGAATGTCTCTCTCTCTCTTATTTGGATAAGAATAAATCCTTATTCTACAAAAACATGTCAATATTTGTATGAAAACACCATCTTTTTCTATTGAAATCTTCTTTCTTTTTCATAGGAACAATGTTAGACACCCATCTTGGACAACCAATAGGTCTAATAAAATTATCATCTAATATTTTTTTAATAGAAATATTACATAAATATTGAATAAAATAAAATTTACTTATTTACTTTTGTTGGATGGGAGTTGCATTGTCACAAGTGACAATGTTGTTAACAATACGATCCTCATCTATTCCATGTATGTTAGGATATTTCTAGGCAAAAACAACTTCGTACTACTAAATTAAAGCAATAAAAATGCCATGTTTATGCCCCTAATTTTAATAATGCATGTCAGGTTGGGGGAATATACGTCAATGCATATAGTAGGCTCAACATTCATGAGACTGGTCTCTTTAAAGTGATTTATAGTAAGAGGAAAATTATTTAATTCAATATCAATGTCTACTTGGAAAACATAAATAGACCACTTATGCCTCCCTAGTTAGGATTTGGATTTTTGGGAAACTTTTTCTTATGATACTATCAAGGTATTCTTTCATCTATGATCAGGGGATTCTTTCATCTATGGTGTATAAAATTGAAGAATGGATTTATTATTATATAGGGTAAGGGTGAAGAGAATATTATCTAGAATTTCAAGTATAGGTTCAACTTCATACCTCATGCCTTTCAACTAAAATATGATTTAGGAATGTGTCTAAAAACTATGACACATAAGAATATGAGGACTAGGTTATGGCTCTAATTATTTAAAGACCTTCATTAAGACAACCATAAAAACCCTATCTTTAAGCTTAGGATATAACTCTACTTCAAATAAATATCTAGTTGGACAAGAGTGCATTGGATCAATTACATTGCCATGCCACTTTTTTTATGGCATTTCTATGTAACATAACATCTATAGGAATGAAAAGAGGCAGTTGATACTTAATATTAGGAGATAAATCTGCTTCAATTAATTGTCTATCTAGACAAGAGTGCATTGTGTCAATTACATTTTCAATCCACTTGTTTGATGGTATATATGAGTAAGATAATATATTCATGAATGGGAAAGGGTAAGTTGAGATAGATGTAATCACTTGTAAAATCATTGCCCCCTAAAAATAAGAGGATAATAGGATAATCATATTAAAATACAATCGTAGTTGGCCAAAAATCTACTAAAAATATTAGACAGTTTTGAGGCAATAATAATTATTGAATTAAGACAATCATCAATGACTACCAATTTAGTAGGAATAGGCTCAAAAATATAGGAAAAGCTAAAATAACTAGGATCACCACTTTAGGTGGTGATATTTATTTTGCATGACAAGTTCCTATAATTTCTAAGTAAAATATGGATTATGTAAGGTAACCATTTTTAGGGGTATAAACATTGTAGGAATTGGCTTCATTAGAATTAGTTCAGTTACATAGAATATCTTCATAACAATTTTGAAATTGATAAATCCCAAGTTGTGTTAAATGACATAATAAATGGATAATTCATGTTTTATTTGAAATTTTTGAAGGTTTTGTTATGGAGATAACAAAAATAGTAGCATTTATATGTCTATCTAGCCTACTTTTATAGATATTATATTCATAATTTCTAAGCATATAATAAACAAATAAATTAGTTCTAAATCTATTAGATATTTTATAAATATTTACATCTACTTAATACTCATCATCAATTACAATAGGAACTTCCACTGAACCTACTTGATAATACCCCACTCTGTAGAAACAAAAAAATTGACCCACCCAAATGAGTCATTTTTCCTTAGGTTCCTTTGGGAGGCTCTCACACTTACTAGGAGAAATTTTGTCCCATTCTCTTGTGTTTTGCATTGCTTTTCTTAACCTTGAGTGAATCTACACCCAATAAATTATAGGGCACAAATTTAGAAAATTTAGGATTTTTCTTGAAAAACCTAAATTTTAAGCTAACCCTTTCTAGGGTGTTGGATTAATCAAGGTTAATTTTTTTTCCTACCTTTTAGCCCTCCAAACCCTCTATAAATAAAGGTATTGTATCCCCTTATTCACCCCCACGGCTAAGCTAGAAATCTAAAAACGTTCATGTAAAATAAGAATTCTTTTGGTCTTTTGTGCAATCTTCTGGTGCTCTTGGTGCTTTGGTGTACTACTTTTGGTGTGTTACTTGTGATATGCAAGGGGAGAAAGCCTTGATGACAACTTGTCTTCTTGAATGAGAAGAGGTATTCCATATTTTCTCTTGCTTCTTCCACAAGATCACCAGGTTGTTTGTTTACATTTATTAGTTTGTTTATTCATCTTAGTTTGTGTTTTGTTGCATATTTCATCTCTATTTTAGGTTTTAGAAGCCTCTGTGTGAATCTGTGCCCTATCTACTATAAGGTATGGATTCAAAAAAATCTACTTTTTTTTGTTGAGCATTCTACATCTACTTCTTCTCTATTACCAAATTTATGCCCTATAATTTATAGGGCATAGATTCAGTCTAGGTAGACTTTGGGGTGATTGTTCATCTCAAAACCCTAAGGTTTTGATTTGCATACCTATTGTGAACCATTTCATTTGTATTTATATTCCATTCAGGTTTCCATAATTCTATTTTACTTGCATTTCATATCATATTAGCTTGGGGGCAATCACTTGTTCCAAAACCCTAGGTTTCAAAGTTGCACTCTTGTTCATTTCATTGTGTTCATTTTATTTACATTTAATTTATTATTCTATGCTATCATATTTCATTGTGTTTGTTCCAAAGGTCAAAGATTATTTTACTATGAATTATCAACTAAAATGACTTAGGGGGTTTGATTGTTGTGCCTCCAAGCTTAGTCTTATAGTGGCCTAAGCAAGACCCTAAACATTGACCATATTTTACAGGGATTTTGTGAAGCTATTTTGTAGATTTAAAGTTGTGGGATATTCTAGATGTAAGAAAAATATTATATTAAACATAAAAATAGATAAGTGCTCTAAGTAAAGTTTTTAGTTTGTGTGTGTAGACACCTAAAATACGTCATGTTTAGGAGACTACTCATATGGGCACCTCTACAGACCATATGACTGATCTTGGACATTTCCAAGAGCTAGAAGTGGTTCTAACCACTCACTAGGGGCAGTTATCACCTATTTAGGTGCAACCTCTATCGACCACAGTGGCTACCAGCCTAGTCGTTGAAGCTCAGAGCGGATACGAGCTAGCCACCATTATGGATAGCGACTAGAACTGAGACAAAGTTGTCCATGAAATGTAGGCCCGAATCATGTATGGTAATTAAAATTACATTGGATTCAAGTGGTTTTGGGTATGAATCTCCCAGATTTCCTCCTAACTGCCACTCCCATGCAATTATAGAACTGGGCCTTTCCCCCCTAACGACCAGTTTCATGCAAATATGGATCTTGGCTTCTCTAAGAAGCCAATAGTTGGAATTTGGGAGGCCTACATATGCACCTTCCTAGTAACAAGTAAAAGGACCCTAAATTTTATGTAGCAAAACCCTACCATATTGAACAATAAATTTATAACCCTGTGAGGAGTGTTAAAGTGCTTCCTGATTGTAGATCACCAAGCATACCATCAACATGGGAGCTTCCACAAGGGTGAGAAGCAAATCATCAATTTACCATCAATCTACTATAGATTTGAGATATTTCACTCACAAATCCATGTTTAGACACACCAACTAACCTTAAACATCAATTCAACTAGGGATTTCTAAGTCGCACGACCTGATACGAGGAGCAAAGTTCATAGTTAGCAGTCGCTATCTTCAATAGCTGCCTGCAAGCATAGATATCGATGATAGCAGTGGCTAGTAGACCAGCCACCCTGAGTGATAGCAGTTAGGGTTTGAGATGCAGTTTCTTCAATTTCTAGTGTAGACCTGCCTTTCTTTATGCATCATTAGTTTACCCTAGTTTAGATTTACTATTTTATCATATTTTCATGGTTCATAAGCATTATAATAGACATATCCATTTATGTTTTTTAATGCTTTATTTATGCATTCATACTATTTCTTCTAGATCTATGGAATAATCCTCATCTCAAGAGGCCTCATATGCTTTTAATGTTTCTTGTTGTTTCCTTGCACATAGTTAACAAATATTTCCAAGAATAAGTCGTATTCAAAAAATTCCCTCTGAATATTGGAGAAGGAGGCATTTGGTAAGCCCTCACAAAAATTGGTGTTGAAGTGAAGACCCTTTGAGTGCATCTCTCCCCGTTGAGCGGTCTCAACCATTGCAAACATTGTATCAATTTGAGTGACTCCCTAAGTGGGAGCTATTGTAATCGATATTTATCATTTTTAATAAAAGGGCAACCCCATTTTATTGGATATATTTTATTTATGCAAATGGTTACTTTATTTTTTTTATTAGATTGTTATATGCTTGCAACGGTCTAGATGCATGGTTTTCACCTTCGTACAGATGGTGATCATGGTGGGGATGCTCAATTTTTAAGCAGAATTACTGATATTTTGTATATTTTCTCTATACAAGTACAACCGCTCTGATTGATAGCAGCTAGCAGAGCTCAACCACTTTTGAAGACAACGTCCAGTCAGAGCTGCCCTGAGCAATAACAACCGATAGAAAACATGCAATAGTAGACAACCTGATCTTCAATAGATTGAATTCCAGGGTGGTTGGGATTCTCTACAAATTTTGCTTCTCTATCTGTGTTTTATCTCTCGAATGTAGTAGATGAAGTTGTCTTAATTAGAAAACATAGAGAAATTTTAAGGCAAAATGATTAAATTCTCTTAGGTTTTCTACTAGTCGTTGCTAGGAACAATAGACTTTTGATTGCAATCCGCCCTAGTATCCAAAGGTCTAGATCATATGTAGAGTTTGCATATCCAAAAGTAATCTTGTATTCTATGAACATCATGTAGTTATTTAGACGTGCATTTTCTTAAAATGAAATGTTCATTTTAAGCATATAGGAGAATCATTCGAGTGCTTCATGATGCATTTATTATTTATGTAAATTTAAAAAGAAAAATCACACACCACATCATATTTAAACATTAGAGAGTTGGAATTCACACCCAACCACTAATAGAGTTCAATGACAATGGGTTTCATCTCCATCCATTGGCTCAAATCCTACGAATCCAATCTATTGGCCAATATTGACTCCAAGAACCATCCTATCTATGAAAAATAGCACGCATTCCTCTTTGGACGGGTGTATCATTGTGCACGGTGTGCTGGGTGAGGATCGGTATGACCTATGCTCTCTGACTGAGTGTGGGCTTCATTTCCACACTTTAGTGGGTTTACGTGACCATGAATTTCATTACCAGTTATTGATCTATGATCATACAAGTGAAAAACATTAACATATACAAGCATTTCATCAATAGATTTCCAAACACAATGAGAAATAGTTAAAGTTTTCAACAAATTTGAAACACACAAGACCAGTTTTAAGAACACCAAAAACATTTAAAAGAGAAAAAAATTTCTACTTTGTTTGCGTGTCTTAAAATTTACACAAAAGATAATTTCACATTGTCATATTATTTATGTAGAGCAACCGCCCTTGGTCCAACATTGAGGCGGGAACTGCCGCTCCACCCAACCACAATTACAACAACAATGATGTTGAGCCACCTGCATATAATACCATTGAACAAAGTTCAACAAGGCTTAGGGGGATAACTCAAACCATGGGGGTGCTCCTCAAGAAACCCCAACTAGAGAACCATATCCAGGTTCTTCTCACGATAGACATGAGGGAGCTTCAAGGCCCCAATCCTCACATGATAGACATAGGCAATATCAACCCACTAAGAGGTAAAACATAAGGGTTGCATCTAATCGTAGACCCACCAAAACTCCTAGCTACTTTGAAGGTGGTAGGATAACAATAGATCTCAATCTCATTGGTGCCAATGGAACTCCACAAGATCAGCCATGGAAATCTAGACAACTTGACAAGTTGGATCAGGTTTTCTTGAGACCAAATAGGAGAAGAAATGCTACTATGCACTCCAATTTTTGATATTTCACATAGCCAATAAAAAATGAGGTACACTAATGAAAATGGGGAAGCTTCAAAGTGCCACCACATCATGCACACTACTTATGATCATGGGGATATTGAATATAAGTCATTATACACTGACCATGTTTCCCTAATAGACAAAGGAAAAAGCATAGTAGGAGCTCCTCCAAATGGACTCTCCATAAGGACTCCTCGTATAGAGTTATAGAGTCATAGACCTTCGATGGTGGATCAATCTGACCATGTACGTATGAAGATGCATAATATCAAAAAAAATTACTCCAAGACAAGAGGGAGGCATTGTGTGCAGAACAAGAGTGCCTAGACATCCTCAAATAGGAGGAAGCATGAGCACAAAGGAAAAGACATCTACACCTAAATGAGCAACACTTGAGGGAGCAACTTATCCTAAAGCAAATAGAGTGTGAGGAATAAGCAAATAGGCTGGCTCGAGCTAATATACACATGGGTGGTGAATATTACCAATCCAATAGATGTATTATTTCTCAACATGAGATATGAACTAAAAAAGTAGATGAATACGCTAACCACACATCACAACATGCTTCAGAATACCAATAGCACCTAGATCTAGAACAGGTAGAGCATGAACAAGAATAGGTAGAAATGGAGGATCAAGAACAAACATATCTTGAATTCTCATCCATAGTCATGGGAGACGAATATATATTTCCAAAGTATGCAAATGTAGAGTTACCTCCCCGACCACCCTAAGTAAACCTTCAGGAATAAGAGATCATATCTTCTAAGGTATACAAGATACTCATCGAGAGAATCAAGTATCTCGAGAAACAAGATATGGTTGGGTAGAAGCCAACCCTAAGAAAGATACAAAATCAGTATTTGTGCCCTTAGGTACCAAGTCCTGCTTATCCTAGACAATTTGAGATGCCTAGGTTAGATAAATTCAAGGGAGAGGAAGACATGCAAGAGCATGTGATCAATTTCTTGAACACGTGCTTCTAGCTCCAACATAAAGACACCTTGATGTTAAGAACGTTTATCATGACATTATCAAGTGCAACCATTGAGTGGTTTAATCAACTACCCAAACATAGAATCATTAGCTTTGAGCAGCTGGTGAACGCATTCCTTGAATGCTTTTCTTCTAGCATCAAGATGAAAATAAATTTTTCTGACTTGGCTAATCTAAAACAATATGGTGATGAGCTGGTCATGGACTATAGGAATAGATGGAGAAAACTAATGGAAAAAATACCATTTTTTATTCCCACTACTGACCTCACTTGAATGTTCACTAAGAGTTACACTAAGCACATCTCACAAGTCAAGCTGATAAAAGATATCAAAGTTGAAGAAGGAGATATTAAGCTTCACAACAAGAAATATTGGAACAACAGTTGCAACAACTGAAATCAACAACAATAGGCCAATCTTGCTCCAGTCAATCGAGTTGTACTAAATGTGCCAAAGGGAGGAAATAGCCAGTAACCACAAAATTACCAATCTCAACCCCCCTGACCAACTACAACCAAAATAACAACCAAGGATGAAATAGGCAATGTTGACCACCTCACTACTTCACACCTTTTTTAGAATCAATGGCATCGATATTCAATCAACTGAGTCAGGCATAGAGACTCAGACTACCTAAGGTACAACTTATTTACCATAACTATCCCAAGTATAAGGGATATAGGGATGATCATTATTTCCCATACCATAGAAAAAAGGGGCATGAGATCGAAGTGTGCATCAGTTTAAAAAAAAGTATACAAAATATGATCGAGAAGAGTGAGCTACAAGTTGATAATCCACTAGCACTCAAAAATAGAGATATGGGAAAATTTACAAACTCATTGCCAAACCATGAATCCCCTAGAAATTAGGGCCCTCAAGTAAATCAAATCCAAGTGGACCTCCCACCCAAGGATTCATTGGAGTGGTCGACATAGTCAATGTGGTTACAAGAAACCAACAATACAACCAACTAGAGCCTCCAGTAGCTCCTATTTATATCCCAACTACACCTCAACTGAGGCCAGTGTAGAATAATATTCTAGGTCCACCAACGTAACCTATGATAACTATCCAGAACAAACTTATGTAGAGTCTCCAAAAAATGCCATCTAAGTTATTGAATATGAGCTCATTCAACATTATCCCAAACATAGGGAGAACCTAATGGAAATATTGAAATCAAATGAGCTACAACCCTAGAACCTTGATGCATTTAAAAAAATTATGGGGCAAGTACAATAGTGTCAAGAGCCCATGATTCATTTTTACGATCACAAAATAAAGTTAGTTCCTACTACCATATCAGACCCACCTCTGCATATCATCGAGTGTATCAATGACATACCTTTCAAGTAGGTTTTAATTGACACAATATCATCAATTAACATAATAACAACTAAATCCGCTCATGTAGAGGAGTTGGAGAGCAACTGGGTAGTTAAAACTCTCTAGTTATGGAGAGGCCCAGGTTAAAATCTCTCCCCTCACATGTTGCGGATATGTTGTATATAAAATGTTCCTCATAAAAAAAACATAATAACAACTAATACTATAGGGCACTTTAAGATCCCTAAGTCAAACATAAGCCCTACCTCCTACACACTAAGAGCCTTCAATGATGCACTGTGCTCCATGGTAGGTACAATCTTCCTACCTATGCAGGTGGGGCATAAGACCATCCCTATGATGTGTTATATATTGGAGGGTACCATGTAGTATAATATCCTCCCAGGGCATCCCTAGATAAGGGAAATGTAGTGTGTTCCCTCTATCTTGCATCAATATATTAAATATGTGCATGAGGGACAGGTGCATGTGGTACCATCAGATGAAGAGCCATTCAAGTATGTTCATCAGGTTGACTTATTGAGGGATTTAATCCTTTCACCCATGCACTTGTACATTAGGCCGTCATCCCCTACCACACATCCAGGAAGCAAATCCAAATTAGTACGAGGTGACCCATCCACATCGGCGCCACCTCCAACTTCTAAAGCTACTGGAACTTCTAAGAAACCAACAATGTCTAAGGCAAAAAAATCTCAGAAACTAAAAGCACCCTTGGTGGGAAAAAGACCTAAGGAATTCCCAATGATAGCAATAGCATAAATTCTAAATCCCATGGAGTAGGAATATTCCCAAGACATAGTCAAGGAGGTGCCTCAACCTACCTCGCTTTTATCATCATTAGTGTCATCTGCACTGCAGGTGACAATTCACCTAGCTAATACAGGATTAGGTGAATATCTTGTGCAAAATATTATTTTCACTCCAATTATCAAGTCTGCAAAAGACATGGAATGACCAAGAGTCCTAAGCCTACCCATAGGGATAGTGGTACCATTGAGGATCCCCCTAACAAAACCAATTAAATTTATGTTGTGTTGGATTGTGTCCATGATGCTTCAAATATTGAAGAGGATGAGGATGAGTCGTTCACCATGAATGTTCATTACTTATCCAATCCTGAGTTTGCTCTGAGAGACTTCAAATGCTACCATTGGCATGGCTATGGTTTAGGTCTATATGAGTAGGGACGTCGAATTCCATTCTAGCCACAATACCAGTTACCTACAAATAGGTCTAGACTAGGTTATCAAGGTCCTAGACAAGCTAAAATATTAGAAATAGCTTTGGAGCATCTAAGTCTAGCCCATGGAGAGGATATTTATTATAATCCTTATTCATACCTTGACCCTTCACATAGATGAAGGGGTGATAATCTAGTGATGATGGTCTCCATAGCACCCCCCTAGTTTATCACGAGAACAACTCTATAGAGCAAGGTTTATAACCGATTCCTGGCATAGATTGGGTCATTACAAATGATGAATGGAAAATAATACTGAGATGATACTAACTAGGTTTGCCCTAGATGAGAAATTTGAGTCGGATGCTAGGTCTAAAAATGGTGAGCCTTAACGTAATTTGAAAGGAGAGGATGATGAGTATACCCTTTATGATGATGAGTCAGAAGATTCAACTGAGATGGCCTACCTTGGGCCTCGACATTTGCATCACCTCGTAGATCTAATCAATATGGAAAATGGATACGTCATATAAAATAGTGATTATGAGGTTGAAACTAAGATGGCCTACCTTGGGCCTCGACATTTATGTCACCTCACAAAGTTAATTAATATGGATATTGGATACATAATAGATGACAGTGACTATGAGAATATTCGACTGAGATGGCCTACCTTGGACCTTGACACTTACGTCATCTCATGGAGCCAGTTGACATGGAAGAATTGTATCGCATAATATATCCTGGCCCTCACATCCCAATCAGACTTGCTAATATAGATGAAATTTATCATAGGGTGTTCCCTGATCCTCCTACATTTAGAGAGCTACTTCAACCAAATGATCCCATATTCTCATTTGTCCATAGACCGGTTCCTGTGATACCCATACCCAAAGCCTCATATTAGGTATGGAAGGTAAATCAACAATGCAGAGTTACACCTGTGTGGTCCTGGAGATTCCATCCCATCCATCAACATGATCTCCATTGATTTGACCACTCCACTCCACAAACCAACTGATCCTTCTAAACCATTGTGTCTTAACTTAGATGCTATTGATTAGTATCATGCTGATTCACCCTTAGAGCCTAACGATTTCTTTACCAACAAAGAAACACTACAACCATTTATTTTTGCACTAGGTTGCACACATGATGTTTATCATTCTAGTTTCAACCCTAATTCAGTTGAACCTTTAAACCCAATGGATGACATCCACTTGATCCCCACTCCTCACCAGCTTGAAGAGGGGTCACACATGTTAATAGAGGAAAATTTTGAAGTGGACATCACCGATGATCCTTATGATCAAAAGAAAATTAAGTTCTAAGAAAGCTTATCTCCAAAAGAACAAGCCACAATCATACCTATATTGAAAGAGAGACCTAATCTCTTTGCTTGGACCTACAAGGATATTCCAAGTTTAGATCCAAAATTGGTTGTCCATAACCTTTTGCTAGATCCTACAAAGAAATCGATCAACCATAAACTTAGAAAGATGCATCCAATATTCACCTTGATGGTAAATAATGAGTTGTAGAAGCTATTAGATGTAGTATTTATTACCCCCATCGACTACCTAGAATGGGTATCAAACATGGTACCTATAGGAAAACTTGATAGAAGGATTCATATTTGCCCTAATTTTAGAGATCTCAATAAAGTAACACAAAAATATTCATTCTTGTTGCCCAACATAGATGCTCTTGTATATGAAACTTGGGGTCATGAGATGTTCTCCCTCATGGATGGATTTTTTGGTTATAATCATAACTGGATTAAACCTAAAGACTAGCATAAAACCACATTCACCACTCTATGGGGGACATTTTGTTACAAAGTAATACCATTTGGTCTTAAAGATACTGGTGCCACATATCAGTGGGTCATGACATATATTTTCCATGACTACATGCATAAGATACTAGAACATTATATCGATGACTTACTGGCCAAGTCATTACTGCATGAAGAGCACATTGAGATCCTGAGAAAGGTCTTCGATCGCCTAATAGAGCACAATGTCAGGTTGAATCCCAAGAAATGTATCTTTGGCATAACTTCAGGAAAACTCTTGGTTTTTATCATTTCTAAATGAGGGATCGAAGTCAACCCAACAAAGGTAAAGGCTATCCTAGAAATGGATATGTCACGATATCGTGATATCGTGAAGGCTATCCTAGGAAAACTCTTGGTTTTTATCATTACTACATGAAGAGCACACTTTTTACTTCTGGTCGTGAAGATGCGACATGTTGCGATATCATGACACTTTTTACTACTTAGTCTTTCTCTTGTAACATGTCGCGATATCATGACACTTTTTCTTTCTTACTCTTTCTCTTGCAACATGTCATGAAATCGTGATACTTTTTTTGCTTGCTCTTTCTCTTCCAACATGTCGCAAAATAGCGACACTTTTTCCTGCTTGCTCTTTCTCTTCCAACATGTCGCAAAATCGTGACACTTTTTCCTGCTTGCTCTTTCTCTTCCAACATGTCACGAAATCGTGACACTTTTTCTTGCTTATTTTTTCTCTTCCAAAAATGTCGCGAAATCGTGACACTTTTTCCTGCTTGCTCTTTCTCTTCCAACATGTCATGAAATTGTGACACTTTTTCTTGCTTGCTCAACATGTCACGAAATTGTGACACTTTTTCTTGCTTGCTCTTTCTCTTCCAACATGTCATGAAATCGTGACACTTTTTCCTTCTTGCTCAACATGTCGCGATATCGCGACACTTTTTCCTTCTTGTTGTATTTTGCTTTTCCTTTGATCTTTAGCATATGGGCCACTTCGGTCTTCTTGGAAAATCACTGTACATACTCTGAATAGATTCTGAACTCTTGTCCACTACATCAACCGATCTATCTGACTGTGTTGACAACAATGACAATACTGTCGCTGCACCTTGCTCAATAATATCCCCCTTTGGAATTGTTGGCAACACACGTGCAATTTCCTATAACTCTTCTCCCTCTTTGACAATAATACCAAAGGGCTGCTGCAGACTGCCCCTGAGTCCATGCACAACATTCTTAGGCAAAAATTACTACACTTAGCAAAAATCACAAACATGAGCAAAAATATAAACAAATACATAAATGCTCCCCCTGAGAATGTGGTCCCGATAGCTAGTCAGTTCTTGGGAATATCTCCCATTGCCCTTTTTTGAGCTGATTTTTATTGGATTGTCAAAACTGATATGACTGAGCCTCTTGTGCCACAACCAATTTTATTCTTCCTGTCCAATCAAGGAAGTCTCTGAGAGAGTGTACAGGTTGCCAGATGTCCTCGATCTAGTTGCTATCAACTTTCCACTGTTTGCTTTTTTGACTTCTACACATCCTACCCAATCTGCATCTAAATACGCAATAAGGGTGAGGTCCTTACCTTTCAGATACCATAACCCATACTCCATAGTTTCCTTGAGGTACCTAAGAATCCTCCTCACTACTATCACATGAGTCTCCTTAGGACTATCCTGAAATCGTGCCACCATGCATACTGCCTACAAAATATCTGGTATGGCAACTGTTAAGTACAGTAAGCTCCCAATCACTAGACCAAATTTTTTGAATTGTTATAATCCATAACTTTGAACAATGGCAGTAAGAACCATCAACAGTACAACAATGACATATAGCAATAATACCAATGGTGACAACTCTCAATTTAATCACCACCCTTCACGGCACCTCCATAAACAACTACATGAACTAAAACACACTTTGACAACTATACGAAAACTCCCCTTAACTACTTGCCTTTCATCCTCAGATAACCAAAAAAATACATAGGAGCATTAAAATAAAACTTTTAAGATTGCTCCCCCTGAGGATGTGCTACCTGGAGTTGCTTAGTGCAATAGCGGAGTAGTCTCCTTCAGTCCAAGGAGACACGATTTCCTTTCTTCTATATTTCTCCAAAATTTCTTGAACTTGGGCTTGAGTTTTTCAACTACATCCCTATTTTGCACCTTTTCGTGAACTTGAACATTTCTCTTGTGTGGTTGTCTCTTGTGCATCCTTGATGGATGATTGTTTTCCTTTATTTTATGCACATGATTTATTTCTTGTCTGTATTGCATTCTTTGTGTTTGATGAAATCTATGGTCTTGCCTTAGATTAGATACAAAAGTGCTTGGACAAAACCTTGCTATGTGCCCACGACCATTACATTTAAAACATTGCACATGGTGTTTACTCAAAAAATCAGATGTATTTGTATCAGCATAACTCTTTGATTTATTATTCAATCCACAATAAATTGCCTTGTGATCATAATGGTTGCATTTGAAACAATAGCCATTAAAAGTATTATTATGAATAGAGTGAGAGTGATAGAACCTCTTTTGTTGTGGTTGCTTTGTTTGTAGATCTCCTTTGATATTTTCTTCCTTTTGAAGATTCAACTTCAAACTTTTCTTGCTTCGATCCTTCAACAGTGAACTTCTTCTTCTCTACATATTTGGAAGATGAAGGTTGTTTAGCTTCATATCCAAGACCAAGCTTAGTCGTGGAGCTTCTTTGTTGTCTTATCATTTTATCTAGCAACTCTGTGCTCTTCTCAAATTTGATATTTGTATTGGCCTCTTCTAGTTGTTTTTTCAATAAAACAATTTCTTCTTCTTGTTTACAGCAAACAATCTCTTTCTCATTGATCTATGACCTGAGAGTTTCTTCAATCCTTTTGGACTCTTCTACTTGCAGATTTAGATTAATAACAACTTTTTTAGATTCCTCTTCACGTTTGCTACATACATCGACTTTATTAATTTGTAAGAAGAGATCTTCAAACTTATCCCTATATTATTCCAACTTCTTGGATAGTCTTTTGTTATTTTTCCTTTCTATACTCAACTCTTCAAGTGCAGCGATCAACTCACCTTCTGGATCTACTTCAGCCTCAAGGTTTTCATCACATACTTCAGAATTCACTCTTTCTACCTTTTTTGGTTTAATTTTCTCTTCCACAGGAACTGAAACTGACTGAGATGCATTTTTGGAGGAGGATTTATTCTTCTTACCCATTGCGTACTAATCCAAGATCAACCCTAATTGATTTAGCCTAAAAATGGAACTTAGCTCTGATACCAATTGTTAGTCTCATAATGGCACTGATAGGGGGGATGAATCAGTGTAGTTCTTTAAACTTAAATCCACAACTCTTAAAGCTAAAACAATTAAAACTTAAAACCAAATAAAGCAAGTATTACAAGAGAACATCACACAACACAAGATTTATCAAGGTTCACCAATTTGGCTACTCCTCACAAAATGACTACTTGGACTCCCATCCAAATCTAGCCTTTGCAAAGCACCAACTTTACAATCAATTTACCAACACCCACTGGAAGGAGCACCAACCCCTGATTTATCTGCACCAATAGAAAGGAGCACCAACCCCCGATTTACCAACACCAAATGGAAGGAGCACCAACACTTGATTTACCAGCACCAATTGGAAGGAGCACCAACCCCTATTTATCAGCACCAACTAGAAGGAGCACCAACCCCTGATTTACCAACACCAACTGGAAGAAGCACCAACCCCTAATTTACCAGCATCAACTGGAAGGAGCACCAACCCCTAATTTACCAACACCAACTAGAAGGAGCACCAAACCTTGATTTACTAGCACCAACTAGAAGGAGCACGAACCCCTGATGCCAAGTAGCAACTTGGACTTTAATTTTGAATCTAGAAGTTTGACAAAAAAATACCTTTGCTTGTACAAGACCCTAACTGATCTATTGCTTACCCAATCTCTCTCACTGTTCACAAAACACACACATCTTCTGTGCTCTTACAGTCACACTTTGCCTTCTTTCAACCACCTCTCTATGCACACTCTATGCACTCTCTTCACACTCTCTGCGCACACTCTACACACCCTTTGCACACTTTGCACCTTACAATCGTACTTAGTGCTTGTATTCACCCTTTGTGCTCTCTACGCACTCTGCTCTCTCTACGCACTCACAGCCGCACTTAGCACTTTTTTGACACAATTCAATTCACTAAGAAACACTCCTTTTATAACAATATTTTCATAATGTAATTCCTGGTCTTAGTCGGATTTCATTGCACTCCTTGTCTTTGTCGACTTTTATAACAATATTTTTATAATGTAACTCCTTGTCTTAGTTAGCTTTCATTGCACTCCTAGTCTTCATCAGCTTTTATAACAATATTTTCATAATGTAACTCCTTGTCTTCATCGGATTTCATCGGTCTTCGTCGGCTTCAACTAATAAAGATGTTCGGTATATCCACCGCTCGAAGATTTTATTCTATAACAGTCCCTGTAACCATCATACTAACTTTTGTTCACTCTTCTTATTTTAGCTGCATGAATTCACTTTGTAACGGCCCCTGTAACTACCGTAGTGACATCCGTCCACTGTCACACTTATTTCAGTTGGGTTCTTCTTCTTGCATCGCGCACATGCGACCTATTGCAAAATAGTGACATTTCTGCCTCTTTGTCTTCTTTTGTTACTGTTGGCCACGAAAATACATGTCACGATGTCACGACATTTTTGCCTCTTTGCCATTTTCTTGACTTTTAGCCAATAAAAATACATGTCGCGATATCACGACACTTCTGCCTCTGTACTCTTTCTCTTTTCTTTTGTCCTGATATCACGACACTTTTGCCTCTGTACTCTTTCTCTTTGCTTTTGTCACGATATCGCGACACTTTTTTTCTCTTGATCTTTCTCTTCTCTTCTGGTCGTGAAAATGCGACATTTTGCGATATTGCGACACTTTTTCTCTCTTGCTCTTTCTCTTCTCTTCTGGTCATGAAGATGCGACATGTCGCGATATCACAACAATTTTTACTTATTACTCTTTCTCTTGTAACATGTCATGATATTGCGACACTTTTTATTTCTTACTCTTTCTCTTGCAACATGTCGTGAAATCGCGACACTTTTTCTGCTTGCTCTTTCTCTTCCAACATGTTGCAAAATCATGACACTTTTTCTTGCTTGCTCTTTCTCTTCCAACATGTCATGAAATCGTGACACTTTTTCCTGCTTGCTCTTTCTCTTCCAACATGTCACGAAATCGCGATATTTTTTCTTGCTTGCTTTTTCTCTTCCAACATGTCACGAAATCGCAACACTTTTTCCTGCTTGCTCTTTCTCTTCCAACATGTCGTGAAATCACGACACTTTTTCCTGCTTGCTCAACATGTCACGAAATCATGACACTTTTTCCTGCTTGCTCTTTCTCTTCCAACATGTCATGAAATCGTGACACTTTTTCCTATTTTCTCAACATGTTGCGATATCGCGACACTTTTTCCTTCATGCTGTATTTTGCTTTTCCTTTGATCTTTAGCATATGGGCCACTTCGGTCTTCTTGGAAAATCACTGTACATACTCTGAATAGCTTATGAACTCCTATCCATTGCATCAACCGATCTATCTGACTATGTTGACAACAATGATAATACTATCGCTACACCTTGCTCAACAGCTACCCTATAAATGGCCCCACCCACTAACATCAAAGAGTTGAGAAGCCTACAGGGCAAACATCCATAAAGCATTTCATCACATAATTATCAAACAAATATCGACCCATGAATTGAATGCTACATAAGCGGGTCCCATTCCACTAGGATGAATAATATCAACATGCCTTTTCTGAGATCAAGAAATACCTGGCGATGTTACCAGTACTACCTCCATGAAGGCTAAACATATCATTTCTTCTTTATATATCTACTATCAATTTTACTTTGGGCACCATGTTGGCTCAAAATAATGTGCAAAATAAGATATACTATATCAACCACACCTTGGTGAGTTACGAGCTAGGGTATGCATACGTAAAGAAGCTATGCTTAGTAGTGGTCTTTGTGACTAAGAAGTTACACCACTACATGCTGAGCCATACAATGTATGTGATATCAAAACAAAATACTTTGTAGTATATGATGAACAAGACATCATAATACACATACTGTAAAGTGGATCATGCTACTAAAAAAAATTGATTTAGAATTCATAAGCTAAAATTCCATCAAGGGAAAAGTTATACTTGATCAACTAGTAGAGACACCTCTTCAATATAATATACCTCTCATCATAGAACTTCCTGATGAGGCAGTATTTACATTATCGAAAGCACTCAAACCCAAATAACCTGATAATAAAGCTGACATGACTTTGTTCTTTGATGATTCAAAATGTGAGCAAGGGGATGGTGCAGGGATTGTGTTTTTCATGTTGTAAGGTTATCCAATGCCCTTATAATTTAAGATAGAATTCCATTGCACAAATAACAAAGTTGAATACGAGGACCTAATCTTGGGTCTCCAAATAGAAATCACTATGAAAATTAAAAAGCTAAATATATTTGGTGACTCCCTTCTCATTGTTAACCAAGTTAAGGGAATAATTTAATGTAGGTGTCCAATCCTGAAAGATGAAAAAGAGCTTGTTGACACTTATCTATCCCAACTAGAATGGTACAACATCAAGGTAATCCCTCACATGTCCAACATATTTGTAGGAACTATGACATCTTTGGTATCCTTCCCTCAGAATCCATCTACTAATTTCACTACCATTCATATAAATATGCTCTCGTAATTAGTAATACAATGTGAGGTTTTTGACAAAAAAGAGTCAATCAACATGATTCATATAGAACCAAACCATGAGTGGTTCTATAAACCTAGATACTTTCTAAAGAAGGCACCTTGGGGATATTTGATCTTTTAGGGTCCTACAAGGAATGGTACCATCATTCATCACAAGGTTATTTCTCAATTTGTATTTGTGCACATCGAATCACAAAGAGAACAAGTCGTCTTGTATGTTGAGGGTGTAGCTTATCAGGATTGGCTATGCCAATTACAATATTTTCTTAAGCTTAGAATAATCCCGTAGGGATTATCACATGTCGTAAAATGAACATTCAAACAAAAAGTGACAAGATATATCATTCTAGTAGAATATTATATCATCAAAACTATGATGGAGTCCTCCTTCATTGTCTTGAGCTCCAAGAATTAGCTTGGGTGATTTCACAAGCTCATGATAGTATATGTGGTGGCCATTTAAGAGGCATGGCCATCATCAAGTGCATCCTTTGGATGGGATATTATTGGCCCTCAATGGAAAAATATTGCTGTGAGTATGTCAGGAAGTCATTAAGTATCAACATCATGCGAATCTGATGCACCTACCATTGCAGGTCTTACAACCCATTCAATCAGCTTGACCATTTTATTAGTGTGGTTTTCTTCTAATTGGAAAGATTTCTCCCCCATATTTTGGATGACACACATTTATCTTAATGACCATTGAGTATTTCACAAAATGGGTAGAAGCGGTCCCCTTAGCATCAATAATAGGACCACGAATCACGGAGTTCATACTTCACAATATCATCTGTCACTTTGGGATCCCATTCAAGATAATTTTGGATAATGGTCCTTCATTTAAGAATAAAAATGTGTAGGCTTTAATTTATAAATATAACATTCAACATAGTTTTGTGACACCATATTATCCACAAGCAAATGGACAAGCAAAATCCTTAAACAAAATAATCATAGCCATATTAAAGAAGACAATAAAATAAAATCATAAGGATTGGCATCTGTAGTTGCCTCTTGCATTATGGGCTTATATAACTAGCATGTGGATGCCCACTGGGGAAACACTATTTTTGCTTGTATATGGCACTGAGGCCATTATGCCCTTGGAGTTAGAAATTCCAATATTGCACATTGCATTAAAATAGTTTATTGATGACAACACTGCGTGACAAGCTCACCTTGATCAATTGACCCTTCTTTATGAACATCACATAAATGATCTTAAGCATCTCCATGTTTACCAAGATAATCTAACACGATCTTATAACAATAAAGTCCACCTAAGAGACTTTAAGGTTGGGAATGTCATGCTCAAAGAGAACCAACATAATTCAAATCTATCGCCGCACTTGTGAGATAAATTTATGAAAAACTAGATATATCCTTATATCATCTTAGAGACTACTGGACCTAAAATATATCACCTAACATCATTATAATGTGTTGAAGAGCCTCAGCCTCTCAACATTCTTCATCTGAAGGTGTTTTACACATAAAAGCAACAAAATCCAAAAACATAAAAAAAAATTATAAAATTCCAAATAAATCAAAAAACATCAAAAGGCCCCAAAGGCATCTTAAGACCTTTGGTCAACTCACAAAAATCTCCAAAGGTATCATAAGCCCTTTGGTTAACTACAAAAGTCTCCAAAGTCATCATAAGCCCTTTGGTCAGCTCACAAAAATCCCCATATGCACATTAAACCCTTTGGTCAACTCACAAAAAGCCCCAAAGACGTCATAAGCCCTTTGGTCTACTCAAAAAAAGATCCAAAGGTATCATAATCCCTTTGGTCAACTCACAAAAGGATCCAAAGGTATTTAAGCCCTTTAGTAAAAAAAAACACAAAAACAATTGAAAACATTAAAATACAAAAATATTTGCATCTTACATTTTGTATTTGCATTCATATAATTGCATTGCATTAGGTATATTGCATCCATTGCATTCGCATTAAGATAAAATATTTTTTCAATATTACAAATAGTACCACGTTTTTATGCCAATCATACATCTTCAAATATTAATTTATCCATAACCCATGTGAGTAACTGTGTTTTTCAACACAACCTCTTCCTATTGCTATAAGGAATATACTAGGGTTTTTCGATCATTCAACCATATGTAGTGATTTTATTAGATTTTGTAGAAAGCTATCTTCACTGGTAGAAGATGAGGTCTAGTTTTGATAATACCCAACATATATCAAAATCCTATCACTAATCAAAACACTAAAATCCTAGTTGGAACAAGGGAAAGATGAACACTACAAAGTGGTACTAGGTATCCTAAGTGAAAGGTTTTTACTTGCTCATATTGTGATGTGCATGGTATAGGATTTTGATTATTGAAAAAAGGACAAGGTCCCCCCTACCCAAAGAAATCCCTTTCACCCAAAAAAAGAAAAATTCAAAAGCAAAATAAACAATTATTATCATCACTACATAAATCCCTTTCTCATAAGAAATCAAATAAATAGTGATTTTAATCACTAAGCATGAGCAAGTATCCCAAATAAAGGTGAATAAAATAAAGGGGTGAAGAGCTTGAATCCCTAGAATGGTTAATATTCCCAAACCATTGAGTGATCCCTAATACAAAAATGGGTTGAATGAATCCCACCTGGCATTGGGGTAGTTCTAAGAAATTTGCAAAAAGAGCTAGCTTTAGGTGTCCTGTATTGCCTAATGGTCTAATCCAATTGAGTCCAACTTAGGATCATGATGAGTATTTGGTGATCCCCAATACAAAAATGGGTTGAATGAATCCCACTTGGAATTAAGGTAGGCTTATGTCTCTCTAATATATTCATTCACACACACAGGGATAATGAATATCTTGGTCTTCATAACAAAAAAATTATCTTTCAGGAGTCTTGTATGGTCATTATACAACTTTTGATTAATTAACTAGGGTGTTTGAGTCTCATGGAAAACCTCAAAAATTCCCAAATAGCAACAAAACATCTCATCTCATAAATCATTATATATCATACTGCTTTCATTTCATATATGGATGGTAAAATGATTCTTTCTTATGCTAAGAGTTACCATTTTTATTATGATTTTTATACATTATGTGGTGTCGTCCATTAGATTATTAAACTCATATCACATTTATTTCTTATTTTTTTAGTGATTAAAGCATACAAGTCATCATCATGTAAATACACACATTACATTTACCATATCATAACAACATAAGTTATATGCATACACTTACATCAAAACAAAAATGCATTTAACACAAATCATTGCATCCATATATGCATACATTATAAGTATTCCATATACACATCTAGATCATAATATCTAATAATACATAAATCATCTAGCTAATGCATGTCATCAAAACATCACATCATATAGCAGTAATCAAATCATATCAACATTGCATACATGTGCATCTCATAAACATAAACATAAAAGAAAAAAAACATAATACACATAATGAGTCTCAAATGATAATATCATATATATGTGTCTATCATAAGTACATAGAGGTATATCAAAAATGCCCATAGGCTACAATAGTGTAGGTCATCTAACCTTACACTCAAAAATGATACAATGTGCTCAAACATGATCATGAGTGGCCTGCACCACTAGTGTCACCTCCACCCTCTCTACCCTCTTTGTGAGGTGTCCTAGAGATAGTACCCATTGTCCTCTCTATTCAAGACCCTATCCTATGGTTGGGTCACACTAAATACTACCCTAACTCACTCCGCCTGCTCTGGTGTGAGCCCCCTGCTATAGACCTCTATCGAGGAGTGCTACCTAGCCTCCTAATCTAGAGCTACAGAGAAATAATATACCTAGAATATACTAACATATGAGCCTCACAATCCTCTAAAATCCCATGTAGATGCCTAACCTCTACCTCCGAGTCTAAACCTATTGGTACCTAAGCAGCTGGAGTGGCTAGTACAACTTGTGATCGTAGATCATCTCTCTTCATGGTGAGTTGCTCTATCATAGTCAATGTTGAGTCAAGCTGGGTCTATAGAGAGGTCCTCTCCTCCTCATAATTTCATTGGGTGGCTTGTCCTATTGATATCTAGCTTTGTAAGGTAGTGAGAAAGGTATCCCGCTCTAGGATCTATCATCAAGCAGTCTAAAGATTGGTCTCCATGCTATGTATCTAAGATCGGAGGGGAGACTCCTGCTCCTCTGGAGCTACCTCCTCCTCCTCTAAAATTTTTTGCTCCTCTATAGCTTGGATCCAATCCTCTATCCTTACCCACACCCATATTGCATTAGGATATTTCTCAAATGCCTCATCCCTGGATCACCCTAGGTAGCCACCACCCTACCATAGTCACGTGACCCAGTACTAGGTGTATACCTCTGTAGTCTTGATATATGCTACACTAGTATCAACTGCAAGAGGACCTATATCATCTGCAAGAGCTATAACATGGGGCACTGGAAGATCCCTCTCTACCTAGATTCATTAGTACATAACTGGCTCCAGTGGGATGTCCTGCTAGATCCCAAATTGCTTGGTCACCCAGGAGTAATGAAAGAACTCCCTCACGCCTACCTTTTGAATGATGACCCATTGATCATTCATCATTCATGCCATGAATTGATCTACCTTATTCCAAGTAGGACAATCCACATAGGACCTCCAGATGATATCTTGCACCTATAACCTAGTCAGACTTCTTACATATTGCACTAAATCCCTTGCATGGTGGCAACTCTGTTGCCCCTCTGTGTCCCATGGTAATTTGGCCCGATAGAATTGAGACCTAGATATGATGGTAGTGATATCCTAGGGAAGCCTTTCATGGTGGTCTACTATGATATATTCCCAACCCCAGATCTATAGGAGTAAGCTGCACACCACACCCACCCGACCTTGTTGCTGAATCTTGTATAGCTCGTCATAGATCTACATTAATAGGGAACTCCCCTAAGGCATGATGATGGGCTCCATGCTACATCAGGTCCTACACCATTACCAAGAGGTTCCATGGAAACCCCACTCTAGAAGTATCAGGTAGAAGCATGTTGTAGATGATGTGCATCAGAAGGGCCTGACATCATATGAATACATCAGCTCGATACCAACAAACGACAAGAACTATGTCGTGCGTCGTGCTGAATTTCCTCCAATGTTGCCCATGCATGGTCACCAAAAACTCTGGCAAGTACCACTGGCCTATGATCAGAAGAGGAGAATACGATGGCTCATCCATCGAATGGGATCCTGAAGATACTATAGACATCCTCAGGCGTGATGGTCATCTCATCGGTAGGGAGATGGAAATTTTTTGTGTGATAGTCACATATGTGGTCCAATGCTATGAGGTACACTTGATCTAACATCATTTTTGGTAGGTGAGCAACGTACATCAGACCTTGTGCATTGAACCAATCCCAATCAGCGTGAACCATAAGGGTTAATATCTCGAATAGCAACTCGGACTCTCAAGCCCATGAAGACAAGAGCTAAGTGTGCAAAATAAAATACCTAATCAGATGCCACTTACACTAACGTAACATAATAAAATCCAAAAATGGTGTAACAATAATCCATAATCAAGAAAGGGTATAAACATAATAATAAAATGCACCAAAACATGCAAAAAAATCAAAATTTGCACTTGAAAAAAAAAAAATTAAACTCAGGAAGAAAACAAAATTTATATTCTAAGGTTAGCATCCACTTACACTAATAGAGGCCACCATAGTAGCTGCTAATGTCAATAATGGCTAGCCACCAATGATAAAAAATTTGACCGTTGGAATTCAAACTAGTCATCCTCAGCGACAACGACCACTCTTTGCCAATTAGGGGCTGCCATGAGTGATAGCAGCTACGAGGTAGCACACCAATAGTGTTTGCCCTTGCCCAAAAATTCAAAAAAATAAATAAAACCTAAATCTAAGAGAAACCCACCTAAACTAGCTTACTTCTAAACCTAGCTACTGGTGCGGTTTGTTACCAACAAGTTTAGTGATGTTAATTTACCAATTTCTTAGTGTGGTTAATTTTCCTTATGAATTAACAAGCTAGAATTTGAGAAATACCCATGAAGCTCTAGCTCATCCACTTGTAGAATCCTCACCCTGCTCCGCCATGGTGTCAGGTAATCAACATTCTTCTGGGTCACTTTCTCCTTTTTCTCTCAAATCTCACTATGGCAAATTGAAAGCTAGAAATAATAAATTGAAAACCCTAATTTTCTTTTTATATTTTTCATTTTTTCTGCAACCACTACTAGCTTAAGTGGCTAGGATGTGTGAGCTGCCTATACTGAAAGCGACCGTAAAATTACAAAATTGCATCGCCAATGATGATAGCGGCTAAGAAACAATAATTAATGCCCTTAATTTCTCACCATGGGAATATTCAAAATGGAAAATTAAGCATATCTAACGATCTAGAGAAATCAAAAATTGCAAAAATAACAAAAAAAATCATTAATTCAAAAGCTCAAAAACAATAGAAAAATCATCAAAATTAACAAAAAAATCAATAACATCAAAATTTCAAATGAGCCTCGTATTCAGTTATTTACCCTAGACACTTGGAAGTTGCAGTGACTTGTGCTCCATGCAGTCCGACAAGATGAGTAAATTACCATAAGGTCATTTGAGACAAATTAGTCATATTTGAGTTGCAAATGTTTCACTTCAATCTCGAAGAAGGCCATGGCGACCGGACTACCCCTTGGGAATGAGGTGTTCATTTAATTTTGTACATGATATTTTTAGTAAATCATCAAGTGATTTAACACAAGCTAAATCAAATTGGTATCATCTTGATTCCCTAAGAAGTCCATTGCAGCCGGACTACTCCACGGGATAAAAATGTACAATTACTATTATTGGTTGAAATCACACCTGTAATAGGACCTACCATATAACAACAAATAAATCATACTAAAAATTCCAAATCAATCATCTTGGTCAATCGACTCAACACTTTTATCAGTAGTATTCTCCTCATCGAATCATCTCTTGAGGGGGTAGTCATAATAACAAAATCATAATCAAAATCAACAATTGATAACTTAATCAAGTTAATGATTTTGTATTATGAATCATTTCTAACAACTATCATAAGCTTACCCTATTTATTGGGGCAAAAGCAAATATGCTGATTTAAACCTTTGACAATCTGGCTTTTGGTCCTTTGCAAATGCTAAGCAATGCAACCCGAGACTCTAGTGGACTTCAAAGTCTTATGCAAACTAAGCCTTCCACACTGTTGGAAGAAATGATTCAGAGATGCATGCCCTTCTCATGATTGGGGCATCTAATTTTGATTAGATCAATGTTCATCATACACCCTACAATATGACTTTAGGTGGTCTATTTTTTTGCTCAACGCTATGTTTCCCACAATGCATCACAAAAAGGGACATCTATAGACACCTAAAATGCATCATGTTTAGGAGACTACTCATATGGGCACCTTTGTAGACCATATGACTAATATTTGACCTTTCCAAGAGCTAGAAATGGTTCTTACCACTCACTAGGGGTAGTTTTGACCTATTCAAGTATGGTCGCTATTGACTAGAGTAGCTGTTAGCCCATCTGTTGAAGCTCAAAGCGGCTACGAGCTAGCTGTTGTTGTGGACAATGGCTAGCACTGAGACAAATTTAGTCATGAAATACAGGCCTAAATCATGCATGGTAACTAAACTTGCATTGGATTCAAATAGTTTTGGGCATGAATCTCCCAGAGTTCCTCCTAATTGCCACTCCCACGTAAGTCTAGAACTAGGCCTTCCCCCCCTAACGACTTGTTTCTTGCAAATATGGATCTTAGCTTCTCCAATAAGCCAATATTTGGAATTTGGGAGGTCTACATATGCACCTTCCCAGGAATAAGTAAAAGGACCCCAAATTTTATGCACTAAACCCCTACCACATTGAGCAACAAATTGATAGCCCTATGAGGAGTCTCAAATTGTTGCTTTATTGCATATCACCAAGCATGCCATCAATAATGGAGCTTCCACAAGTATGAGAATCAAATCATCCATTTGCCATCAATCTATTGTAGATCCGAGAGATTTAACTTGTAAATCTATGTTTAGACACACTAGTGAACCTTGGACATAAATTCAATCGAGGATTTTTGAGTTGCAGGACTTGATACAAGGAGCAAATATCATAGTTAGTGGCATCTATCTTTGATAGTGACCTACAGGCACAACCATCGATGGTAGCAGCATCTAGTAGACCAAATTCCCTAAGCGATAGCGGTTAGGGTTTGATATGTATTTTATTCAATTTCTAGTTTAGACCTCCCTTCCTTTATGCATCATTAATTTACCCTAGTTTATATTTACTGTTTTATCATATTTTCATGGTTCATAAGCATTATAATAGATGTCTTTTGCTTCCATTTATTCTTTTTCATGCTTTATTTATGCATTCATACTATTTCTTGCAGATATATGGAATAAAACTCATCTTGAGAGGCCTCATGTGCTTTTAATGTTTCTTGTTGTTTTATTGCATGCAGGTAACATATCTATACAAGAATAAGCCACATTCAAAACATTCCCTCTAAACATTGGAGAAGGAGGCATCTAGTAAGCCCTCACACAAATTGGCATTGAAACGAAGACTCTTTTAGTACATCTCTCCCCATTGAGAGGTCTCAACTATTGTAATAATTGTATCAATTTGAGTGACTTCCTAAGAAGGAGCTACTGTAACTAAGATTTATCATTTTTAATAAAAGGACAACCTCATTTTCTTGGATATCTTTTATTTGTGCAAATTGTTACTTGATTTATATTTATTAGATTGTTATATGCTTGCAACGGTCTAGATGCATGGTTTTCACCTTCATACAATGTGTTGTTTGTTCTATTATTTCTATTCAAAACCTAGGTCATAATTAAGAAGGATAAAATATTTGATTGCTTTCTAGGCATTTAAAAGGAAAAAGGCATATAGTTTTGCATTTAGGGTTTAGTCTTGTTTGTGCATTCCCTTGGTCCCTTGCTCAAAGGAAAATATTTTATTTCTTGCAAGCTAGGGTTAGATATAATTGAATCAAAGAATAATATTAGGATTAGTCATTGTATTATTGCATCTTGATTGCTTCACATGATTCCTCAATTTCCATAGTTTAGTTTAGAAAGTACAAACATAGGTGTTTGCTTAAATCACACATTAAACATTTCCACCTCAAAGTTGAAGTAAGTCCTAAAACCATTCCTGGTGAACTCGTCCATTTGTTTAGAGTGTAGAGATATAACACATGTTGGCAATTTTGGGTACTTTGGGTACATTGCCTTTGCTCAAGTGTATAAGTTGTCATTGATGTCAAAAGGCATTTTTGTGTTGATATCAAAAAGAGTGTGATGTCAAAAATATCTTGAGAAGCTTCATAATGTTAAAGGGTTTTTATTAAAACCATGGTGACAAGGTTAAAGGTTTTTCTTAAAACCATTTGGACTCATTAAGGGTTTTTATTAAAACCAAGCTTAACTTAATGCAAAGGTTTTTACTTCTTGAAAAACCTTGAAGGTCCATGTTTATTATTAATAATTAAATTAACTCAAACCTTTGACAAAGGTCTAAGTTTAATTTATTATTAATAAAATAATAATAATTATTATTTTAATTATTATTAAAGGGTCTTTTAACCCTTAAGTAAAGAATGTTGCCATCGTTGGAGGAGCGCCGACGTCAAACAATTAAGGAGAAATGGCTATATAAGTGGGGATGATTTTCTAAAGTAATTGTACCATCGATCGATGCAATTTCGTAGCTTTGTGTCCTCCGAAAAAGCGATGTTTTTCACTGTATTTCGTTGTCCATCCATATTGAATTGCCCAAGATTTTCTTGCGCTTGACGTCCGACAGATTGCGTTTCTCTGACATTTGATAAGACTGCGAACTATGTTTTCTGGGAGTTACGTTTTTGGACAACGCTCATGATGATGGTGGTGGCTTGAGGAAAACGTTTACGTTTTCAAATCCTTGGCGATTGAAGGAAGACAACACATAGGATTACATTATATTTTTCATTGGGCACTTGTGCTCCAATGGTGGTGGTGTGTTGAGTGAAGAAGCATTGGGCGGAGGTGCCAAGTTTGACCCATGTTGTGGGCAATTTTGTCTTGGTCGTGATGCACGAGGATAGCAGCAATGAAAGCGCTTTAGCATTTGTGGTGGTGTTATTCATTTTCTCCAAAGGTTGGAGAACTAAGGTTGGCCAAGCTTGAAGGTTCAATTATCTTCTACTCCAATAAGGTATGGGCACATTCTTCTTATGAGTATGATTGGTGTATGTTTTCTGAAATAAGGTTGGAGTGAAAAGGTATTCTACTAGGTATCCTTTGGCTAGGTGTAAATCCTATTTTCTGGTTTGTTGAAGACTACTTATGCATTGTTATCCTTAAGGAGAGTTTTTGGTGAATGCATAATTTTTGGTTTGAGATAGTGGAAGCTTTGTGCACTAGGGTTTATATTTGTGAGTCTAGCTACTTGCATTGAGTTGGTGGAACCCTTGGTTGGTTGTTTTGAGTTTGATGGTTGAGTTGCTTCCATAGAGGTTGTTTGATCAAGTTATTGCTTTACTTGATTCATGATATTGGGCTTACTCCATTGAGTTGATTTGAGCAAGTTATTCTTTGCATTTGGTGATATTGTGTTGGTGGCTATTTTGTTCAAATATCTTTGGAGGGAAAAGGATTTCTACTTGTTTCCTTTTCTTGTGATGATTGGTTGAATGCTTCAAGGTTAATGTTGAGTTGAATGATGTTGGTTAAACCTTGTCTATAAGCATTGTTGTTAAAGCCCTAATTGGTTGAGAAAAGATATTGGTTGTGGAAAGAACATGAGTATCATTGTTATATGAGATATTGCATGGTTGGCAATTGTTGGGTTGTGTTTCATGTTCTTGAGAAAAGCATACTACATCTATCTTATTCTTTTGAGATTGATATTGGGAGTTAAGTATAGAACATATTGAGTCTCTAACAATTCTCTTTATGCTTCTATGAGGTTGATGAATCACATTGGGTCTCTAACAATTCTCTTTGTGGGTTCATGCTAAGCAAGTTTTTCTTGGTGAGCTTGTTGAGGTTTTGGACAGGTTTCGGTGGGGACTTGTGAGCAGGTTTTGGACAGGTTTCGGTGGGGACTTGTGAGCAGTTTTGGACAGGTTTCGGTGGGGACTTGTGAGCAGATTTGGACAGGTCCTAGCAGAGGACTTGTGAGCTAGTTTTTGAGAGTTCTATCAGAGAACTTGAGGATAGAGGAGCATTGGTTCTTTGAGAAGAACCTGAGGACAGATTTGGCAAGTCTTTGAGAAGGCTTGTGTGTAGAGGATTGATTTGTTCAAGAGTTGGATAGATCTGACAGATAGAGGAAGACTTGTACTAGACCGACTGACTGTGTTTGGTACAGGTTGTTGAGCTGTTGTGGACGTGATCATAGAAGGCAAAGGTCTCTTAGGCTAAGCATTGAGGACAGGAGGTCTTCGGTGGAAAGGAGTTCCACATGCTAGCAAGAGGTAGAGACAGTTGATCTTCTGAGGGATCATATCCAGAGCAGAGGGGAAGGTATCTCCTTTGAGCAGAGGCTCATAAATTTAGATTGGGGGAAGGTATCTCCTTTGAGCAGAGGCTCATAAATTCAGATTGGGGGAAGGTTTCTCCTTTGGGCCGAGGCTCATAAACATTGTAATTGGGAAGGTTTCCCAAAGAACTTTGAGATAACTTTTAGAGAAAAGTTTTGTGGACGTAGCCCAACCATTCCGGGTGAACCACGTTAAAATTGGTGTCACTTTGTGGATGATATTGTGCATTGCTTTGATATTGCTTTGGGTATATTGCTTTACTATTTTGAAGTATAAAGGAAAAAGTAAAAAGAGGTCTTATATTGTTCACCCCCCCTCTCAGTATAAGCTTGTGTTCTTCAATTGGTATCAGAGTGGGTGCCTTCGAAAAGTTTAACAGCTTGAAGGAAAAGCTAGTAAAGAACACAATGGATCATTCAAGTAGTAATGCAGCTTTCAAGGCTACCAAGGAATCCAAGGGTAAACAGCTTCAAGATAGTGATGAGTCTTCTAGTGATGAAGAGGCATATTACAGCAAGAAAGGCAAGTTCTCTAGAAAACACAAAAGTATGAAAAATATAAGATGTTTCAATTGTGGAAAGTTTGGTCATTATGCTACTGACTGTACTATTTCCAAGAATGAAAGTGATGAAGATAAACAGGATTCTAAGAGCAAGGATTCTGAAAAGCACAAGCATCACAGGAAAATCAAAGATGAGCACAACAATCAAGGAAAGAGGTATTCTCACAAGCACAAGAAGAGTTTCTACCTAGACAAAGCAAGTAAGTGTTCTAGTAGTGATAGTGAAAGTTCTTCAAGTGATAATGAAAATGAGATGTTGTTCATATCGAGAAAAGAGGAAGAACCAAAACATAGATTCATTATCATGAAATGTCTTAGATGTGGAAATTTTGGTCACCTTGAGGATGATTGCACAAATAATGATTTGGTTTCTAGTATGTATGAGGATGCTTCAGAAAACTATAAGGAAGATGCATGTATGGTTTTTGAAAAAGGTAGCACCTCTAGTGATAAGAAATCTGAAAAAGGCTTTGATGATTCAAAAAGCAAACAAATAAAGGATCTTGAAAGTGAACTTATTAGTGCTCTTAGTGCTTTGAAAAAGGAAAGAAAGAAGAATGCTAGACTCAAGGATAAGTTAGATGAATGTTGTATGGAGAGAGATGATCTTATAGAAAGTCTTGACTTCTCTATAGCTAAGACACAAGAACTCAAGGATGAGTTAGAGTCTAAGGTTCTTGAGTATAGTGAGTTAGAACAGAAAATGGCTTCTTTGAAAGAGGAAACTAAAGAGTACAAGGATAAGCTTTACAGGTTTCAAGATAGCTCCAAAAAGGTTAAGTCACTCATCAAAGGTCAAAGAAAGACAACAGATAAAACAGGCCTTGGTTTTGTTAAGCCACACAAGGAACAAGTTGGAGAGTCTAGTAAGAGACTCCAAAAGGAAGAGAGTTCTGATGAGGAAAGTATTTCAGAAAAGGAGTCCTTGAATGATAGATGCACAGAAATGGAAAACAGAATTCAAAATGAGAAGAAAAAGTTTTTAGGACCCAAGAAGTCAAATAAAGGAAAGTTTCAAGGCAGATGTTTTGCTTGTCACAGGTTTGGTCACATGGCTTCACATTGCATGGCTCAAGTGAAGAAGGTAAATGACAATTTTAGAAGTGCTAGTTTCTTTCAAGGGTATTGCTACTCTTGTCAATAGTTTGGGCACAAGGCAGTTTATTACAAGGCAAATAACAAGAACAGGTTTGGTCAGAACAGGTTTGGCTAGAACAGGTTTGGTCATAATAGGTTTGGTCAGAACAGGTGGATTCAAAGATCAGGTTTACCTCAGAGAAACAACATCGTCAGGTGTTTCAAGTGCAACAATGAAGGTCACATAGTCAGATAGTGTAGAGCTGAAATTCCAGAATACAGGAACAAGAACAGTGGCATGATCGGGTCCAAGGATCAAGGCATGGACAAGAACAGGGATGAGAACAAGAACAAGAACGAGTGACAAGAACAGGAATATGGACAAAGAGTTCAAGAGAAGGCCCGACAAGGAAGTTATAGACGCTGATGATGATCGGTGCCTAATGGGAGTTTTACTCCCACCCCAGAATTAATCACCTCATCGGGAGGTGGGGGAGGGACTAAGCTAAGAGGCTCATTCTTAGTCCCGAGCCCCAAAGGTGGCCCTTTGCCATTGATGACAAAGGGGGAGAGATATGAGTAAGGGGGAGAGCTTCAAAGTGAAGAGGAAAGCTTCAAGTCAAGGGGAGCAAAACTTCAAAGGAAGATTCTCAGTTGTGGGCATAGTCTCTTAGTTGTTAGCACAGTTGGTTTCAGTTTTGGCTCTTGAGAAGTGTTTTCGAGTAAAGGTTTGCCATCAATGACAAAGGGGGAGATTGTTGGCAATTTTGGGTACTTTGGGTACATTGCCTTTGCTCAAGTGTATAAGTTGTCATTGATGTCAAAAGGCATTTTTGTGTTGATATCAAAAAGAGTGTGATGTCAAAAATATCTTGAGAAGCTTCATAATGTTAAAGGGTTTTTATTAAAACCATGGTGACAAGGTTAAAGGTTTTTCTTAAAACCATTTGGACTCATTAAGGGTTTTTATTAAAACCAAGCTTAACTTAATGCAAAGGTTTTTACTTCTTGAAAAACCTTGAAGGTCCATGTTTATTATTAATAATTAAATTAACTCAAACCTTTGACAAAGGTCTAAGTTTAATTTATTATTAATAAAATAATAATAATTATTATTTTAATTATTATTAAAGGGTCTTTTAACCCTTAAGCGATGCACATAAAGAATTCATTTCGCCGACGTGTTGCCATCGTTGGAGGAGCGCCGATGTCAAACAATTAAGGAGAAATGGCTATATAAGTGGGGATGATTTTCTAAAGTAATGGTACCATCGATCGATGCAATTTCGTAGCTTTGTGTCCTCCGAAAAAATGATGTTTTTCATTGTCCATCCATATTGAATTGCCCAAGCTTTTCTTGCGCTTGACGTCCGGCAGATTGCGTTTCTCTGACATTTGATAAGACTGCGAACTATGTTTTTTGGGAGTTACGTTTTTGGACAACGCTGATGATGATGGTGGTGGCTTGAGGAAAACGTTTACGTTTTCAAATCCTTGGCGATTGAAGGAAGACAACACATAGGATTACATTATATTTTTCATTGGGCACTTGTGCTCCAATGGTGGTGGTGTGTTGAGTGAAGAAGCATTGGGCAGAGGTGCCAAGTTTGACCCATGTTGTGGGCAATTTCGTCTTGGTCGTGATGCACGAGGATAGCAACAATGAAAGCACTTTAGCATTTGTGGTGGTGTTATTCATTTTCTCCAAAGGTTGGAGAACTAAGGTTGGCCAAGCTTGAAGGTTCAATTATCTTCTACTCCAATAAGGTATGGGCACATTCTTCTTATGAGTATGATTGGTGTATGTTTTCTGAAATAAGGTTGGAGTGAAAAGGTATTCTACTAGGTATCCTTTGGCTAGGTGTAAATCCTATTTTCTGGTTTGTTGAAGACTACTTATGCATTGTTATCCTTAAGGAGAGTTTTTGGTGAATGCATAATTTTTGGTTTGAGATAGTGGAAGCTTTGTGCACTAGGGTTTATATTTGTGAGTCTAGCTACTTGCATTGAGTTGGTGGAACCCTTGGTTGGTTGTTTTGAGTTTGATGGTTGAGTTGCTTCCATAGAGGTTGTTTGATCAAGTTATTGCTTTACTTGATTCATGATATTGGGCTTACTCCATTGAGTTGATTTGAGCAAGTTATTCTTTGCATTTGGTGATATTGTGTTGGTGGCTATTTTGTTCAAATATCTTTGGAGGGAAAAGGATTTCTACTTGTTTCCTTTTCTTGTGATGATTGGTTGAATGCTTCAAGGTTAATGTTGAGTTGAATGATGTTGGTTAAACCTTGTCTATAAGCATTGTTGTTAAAGCCCTAATTGGTTGAGAAAAGATATTGGTTGTGGAAAGAACATGAGTATCATTGTTATATGAGATATTGCATGGTTGGCAATTGTTGGGTTGTGTTTCATGTTCTTGAGAAAAGCATACTACATCTATCTTATTCTTTTGAGATTGAGATTGAGTTGAGATTGAGATTGGGAGTTAAGTATAGAACATATTGAGTCTCTAACAATTCTCTTTATGCTTCTATGAGGTTGATGAATCACATTGGGTCTCTAACAATTCTCTTTGTGGGTTCATGCTAAGCAAGTTTTTCTTGGTGAGCTTGCTGAGGTTTTGGACAGGTTCCGGTGGGGACTTGTGAGCAGGTTTTGGACAGGTTTCGATGGGGACTTGTGAGCAAGTTTTGGACAGGTTCCGGTGGGGACTTGTGAGCAGATTTGGACAGGTCCTAGCAGAGGACTTGTGAGCTAGTTTTTGAGAGTTCTATCAGAGAACTTGAGGACAGAGGAGCATTGGTTCTTTGAGAAGAACCTGAGGACAGATTTGGCAAGTCTTTGAGAAGGCTTGTGTGCAGAGGATTGATTTGTTCAAGAGTTGGACAGATTTGACAAACTGAGGAAGACTTGTACTAGACCGACTGATTGTGTTTGGTACAGGTTGCTGAGCTGTTGTGGACGTGATCATAGAAGGCAGAGGTCTCTTAGGCTAAGCATTGAGGACAGGAGGTCTTCGGTGGAAAGGAGTTCCACGTGCTGGCAAGAGGTAGAGACAGTTGATCTTCTGAGGGATCATATCCAGAGCAGAGGGAAGGTATCTCCTTTGAGCAGAGGCTCATAAATTCAGATTGGGGGAAGGTATCTCCTTTGAGCAGAGGCTCATAAATTCAGATTGGGGGAAGGTATCTCCTTTGGGCCGAGGCTCATAAACATTGTAATTGGGAAGGTTTCCCAAAGAACTTTGAGATAACTTTTAGAGAAAAGTTTTGTGGACGTAGCCCGACCCATTCGGGTGAACCACGTTAAAATTGGTGTCACTTTGTGGATGATATTGTGCATTGCTTTGATATTTCTTTGGGTATATTGCTTTACTATTTTGAAGTATAAAGGAAAAAGTAAAAAGAGGTCTTATACTGTTCACCCCCCCTCTTAGTATAAGCTTGTGTTCTTCAACACACCCCCATGGTCACCTCGACTCTTGGTGGATATAGCCAAGAATTATATATGGTAGGGCAATTTTCCCCCTCTACATCTTTGGTGAACTTGACATGAACACACGTCTTAGTGGCCAATATAGGAAGCCTCTTCCTTTACTTTTCTCTTAAAAATTTAAATAAGACCACTAATTTTATTTTTTTATAATATAAAATATTTAAAAACATCTTAAGAATATTCTTGTGTCTTTCCTTGGTTTTCTTCTCCATCCTTTCATTTCTCCTAATGGCTCCATTCTTTAGGATCTAGTGAAGGTTCTTAGAATCTAATAATATTCCTTAATAAGATGATCAAATTGATAGGGAAAATCCTAATCTTGATGTAAAAGAGTGAGAACATATGGAAAATAATACTAACTATGATCCCTATGAGGGGCCTAATGGTGGCTTCACTTTTACATCATTTGATCATCTATGGGGTTTTATGAAGATCCACAAGGAGGCTTTGATTAAGGCTATGGCAAAGGAAGCCCATCCCAAAAAATGTGGGATGCCTTTTCCTCCTACCATATCTCATAGGAATTTTCATAGCAACCCCTTATTTGAATCTTCACATCATGTTAATCCTTCTCATAAACCAACATATGCTACTACTATGACCATCAATTTTGGAATAATTTCACAAGTTATTCCAGCTAGTAGTGCCACTCAATATTATGTTCAATTTCCTACTCATTCTACTCATCTCAACATTCATGATTCTATTCCACAAAAAATTAGTTATCCTCCACATAAATATACCACTTATCACAATCCATATCATAACAATGTCAATACCTCCAAAATTGGTAAAGTTTTCTTTCAAAATCCTACCTATACCCCTCTCCTAGGGAACCTAGGGGCATTGCATGACAACAATATTGAAATGAAAAGTTTAAAAAATGTGGTGAAATAATTTGTTTCAAGATTGTATATGATTCAACCTCTTAGTTTCACCTATAACTTTAGAGAAATGTGCAATCATCCCTTAGACCCTATTGTTGCCTCTAGGCCCTACCCTAAGCATTTTCCATTGTCATTTTTACCTATTTATAAGGGTACTAAAGATCTAATTGAGAATTTAATAATGTTTAGGACACCATGCCATGATATCATATATGATTACATGTTACTAAAAATATTCCCTAAAATCCTTTGTGGTATGGCATTAGTGTGGTATTATCACCTGCCTAATCATTCTTTGAGGGATTTTGAAGAGATAGTTGAAATTTTTGTTCAATAGTTCGGAGCTTATGTTGAAAAGAATGACTATGAAATATGTTTATATGTTAAAATATGGTAAGGATGAAAGTTTTTCAAAAAAATTGTCTCATTGGAGAAGTCTTGTTGGACACTTGAAATACACCTTACCTCCAATAGACACCTAAAAGTCGCACATGGCCACACACTTCTTCTTCATGGTTAATTAAATTGCAAAAGCCACCAAATTGCATTAATTAATCTCAAAACACTTTACATTTATTAAAAAGGTTATGCATAAGCTCTTTGGTCCAATTAATCCCTTTCCTACATTTAACCATGGTCCCCATGTGACCACCTTCAAAAGCCTAACCTAGGTAACTCTAACCTTGGTTTAAAGTTACTTTATCACTAAAGTACACTTAAGAGGCTAATTACATATTTAATTAAGCTTAATCAAGGTTAACACTAACCTTTTACTCATAAAATTCATAAATATTTAAAGATGCTTATTATTTAATACATGGAAAGTGATGAGTCACCCTCCACTTCACCCCTTTAACCTTGGATTAATACAAGATCAACTTAATCAAGGTTAACCTCAACATTTGCTCATAGATGTGTGCACAAAGGATAGTTGTAGATATTTAAAATATTTTTTTTCAAAGCATGTGAAAGGGTGAATCACCTTACACCTCATAATTGATCTCACCATGGTTGGGATCTAACCTAGGGTTCATGCCACATCATAGGGGATACCTCACCACCCCCTAACCTCTCAAAAATGCTATTAATAGTGGTACTTTGCATCACAAATCCATCCATCTTATTTCATATACAAAAAATCTATAAAAATTACATCATACTTCCACTCATCAATCAACCATCAATCAACCATAAAATCACCATAACAATCAACCATTTTGTACCCTTTTGTGTGCTTTGTTGATAGGTTTTTATAGGTATGAGAGCATATTTGACATTGACTAGGAGCTATTATAGTCACATGACAACACTATCCTCTACCAAATTTGATAAAAATTAGCTACATGATCGATCGCTAGGTACCTAGTGACCCAATATGATCGCACTCTACCTAGTGAATCTAGCTAGAGTTTGATGTCAAGCAACAACATACCACCATACCCTCTCAACGGGTAACCTTTACTATTTTTTAGCACTTACAATCATTTACAACAACTTTTATCATGCATTTTACTGCTTTATTTAGTGTATTTTGTCTTCATAACTACGGGGCCTAATCCATGATAGGTTCCCAAATACACTAACCCCATTTTTTAGGTCATACAGGTCTGGAGGACAAGTTTGATAATTGTTGGCTCTCTTGCATTTAGCCCACCCAAAACTAAGGATCTTTGGAAGACCTATCTAGGGCGTAGTCAATTGATTCATTGAAAGAAGAGGGGCATTCACCATGTTGAATCTCACTTTTGTAGCCTTCTAAGGTAGATTTGTAAAAAGGAGGATCCCCTTTGTCACCCCTTTTGAAAATAAATAAATATATATTTCATAGAATTTATGCCCATTTTCCATCATGTTCATTCTAGCACACATGATGGAACCTCCACTTGCTTTATTTCTTGTTAGTTATCTCAATTTAGTGGTTAGCTAATTTTCACTATTTTTGTATTACAGGTGGTCCAAAAAACCAGTTGAAACTCAACAAAAACCCTAAAAACACTGTTCACTTTTGAGATAGCTATTTTTTTGGTCTATGAGCCAAATTCACTAGGTAGGGTACGATTCAAATTAGTTGCTAGGTACCCAACAACCCACACAAGTACTTCAAGAAATGGTGCAGGAGCCACTTCTCATATAACCCACAAAAACCATAGAGTTGTAGTTAAGTTTGGGGGACTGATTTAACTCCATATGGGTTGCTATACCCCTTGACAAAAAGATAGCCTCCGCAGATACAAACCTCCTAAATAAATTGGTGTCCTCAAAAAAATAATCAACCTCTCTTTGTGAATGTTGAATTCTTGCAAAAAACAATACTGTGCCACCTTTGTAAGATTGATTTTAGAAATATTCGATACCGTACCACCTTTGCTAACATATTGTGTTTATTGACCTCTTGTAAAACTCAGTATCGTGCTACCTTGCAAGAGTGATTGTAAAACTTAGCACCACACCATCTTGCAATATTTATGTCCTTTTGTGTTTAGAAAATTTTTATATCATGTTACCTTACTAACATTTCATTGTTTCTAGACTTATTACAAAATTTGGCATCACCCCACCTTGTAAAATTGTTTGCAAAATTTAGCATCGTGCTACCTTGCAAAATTATTGCTCTATTTGTGTTTACAAAAGTCAGCACTATGCCACCTTTGGAGACCTTGTGTTTATTTTATATTTGATCTTCTTAGGCACTTATCCTATCCAAAAAAAGTGATATACTATTATCTGTGGTTGCAGGTACTTGTCTACAATAGGATTCATTGTCCCAAATCTCAGATCTAGTCTAAAATAACATTTTCACCATAGTTGCTAGGTGCTTAGCAATCCAACTCAATCACAAGGTACCCTACGATTGAAGTAGAAGTGAATTTGAACTTCTGGAATTCATTTAAAAGGACTTATGGGAGCTGGCGAATACAGGTAAGTTTTTAAAACTTGCTTGTCTTGTTCAAAAAAATAAAAAGTTTGAAAGGATTGTAAATCATCTTGTTGATATTTTGTGCATACATCTAGTTTTACCAAACACATTGTGCATAGTTATTTGCATTGCTTTTGGTTTTTAAAGAGCATTTTATTTAAAAAAAATTGAAGGAAAAGTTACATTATTATTTTTTGTATTATTTTCTTTCTCAAAAGGCACTTTGTTTTTGAAATGGAATTTCCTATTTTCTTAGCATAGAACACACACATTGCGTTCAAATTAAATAGTGGCAATATTGGATTTCATCACCAATCCCCACTCAATACTAGTGACGCTGGCTTTCATCTCCTTCCACCAACTCACCCTCCTACAAACTTTAGTAGCCCCCATGAGTGGTTTGCTAGAATTCATCACCAAAAAATCTCCTACTCTTGAGAGATCCTAAGGGTAGGTTAGTATTAGATGCCCCTACTCACAAAGGTTCAATATAATCAATGAGCGTGCAACTATCATTCTTGACTAAGCCTTTTGAGGGTGAAGCGAAAGCATGGGTATGCTGGTAGTAGGTCTTAGATAGTGCCACCTCTTTCTATAGAGGATTTTGCATTTTGGTTCATCTTATTTTCCTTAGGATTTTTCAAGCCATTACCTCCATTATACACCATTTGCCTATTTGTATATAGTTACCCCTCACATGCTTTTGGGCATAAGAGGGTATTGTTTGCAAACACACCTATTTTTTAGAATACATCCACAAAACCCTGTTTTATTTTAGTTATAGGGATATTCTAACATGAAAACACACTTTACAAAATTTCAAATTTTCATGCTTGTTTCTTGTTGTATGATTTTATTTATCTCACAAAACACACAAAAATAGGTTTTAGAACCCACAAAAATAGGATTCTTACTTCTCTAGACATAGGTATAGCACTTTTCTATTTATATCACCAATTTCAAACATAGTTGCTAGGTACCCTACGACCTAGTTCAATCACACCCTACCTAGTGACCCATAATTTCTATTTTACAGAAAGGTCTGATCACTTATAGAATGTCATTCTAACTAGTTTTTCCAGTATGTTATATTTCAATCATCGTCCTTATCTAAGGGTCCATTCCTACACATATACATTACTATCTATGGAAGCCTTTCCCATGCTACTTACTTCCCACACTAGTTCACCTAGACATATAGAGGACAACACCTCTACCCATTCTTGGCATTCATACATATCTTCTCAATCCAATGATTGTACTCCACCTATATCCCCTCATCCTCAACCAAGAGCCATTGATTTTATCTCATTATAATGATGATATTCTATCGATATCTTCACATTACAACCAGATGGATCCACCTGCTTCTTCTCATATCGATAACAAACCTTCACCTATTTCCTCTCATGTTAGCAATAGAAATTCATCCATCCCTTCTCATCCTTTAAGCCCAAATCATAGGTTAGAAAATAGAATTTCATCCTTTTATTGAGATCTTAGGAATCAATATCATTGCATGGTTCTTCCATCAAGTTACCATGGTAATGATATTATCTCACCTCCATGCCCATCTTTGTCACATTGTTGCCACTCTCATTAACCATCACCTTCTCCTCATATTCTTTCTTTAGCTTGATTTCCATTTTACTTCACTCAGCTAGCATCCACACCATCACAGCCTCATCATACTCCATTATCCCTTTTTTCCTTGCACTCATATTCATATTCATTCTCATATCGATCACAATCCACCATGATGGGCACTCCTACATGTCCTCTTTTACACCACCATCCCCCTTCTTATGTTGACTTGCAATCCATCTTGGTACATATTGACAATCTTGAATTACACCTAAGAAACTATAAGTTTCATGGATCCACTCTGTTGAGAAAGGTGCTGCAAGAAGTTTGTCATTGTTGTCAACACAGTCAGTTAGATCTAATGATGCAATTGACAGGCAATTCAGATGCAAAGGATAGAAGCTCAAAGGTCAATCAGATCATGTACAACAAGTTTTTAGGAAGAAAGAAGTGGCCCAGTTTCAAAAATTCAAAGAAAAAGACAAGTAAGAAAACTGTCGCGATATCGCGACATGTTTTCTGTCGCGATTTTGCGACAAGTCGGAGGAGAGAGAAAGCGTAGTCGAAAATGTCGTGATTTCACGACAAAAATGAGGAGAGAGAAAGCACAGCCGGAAATGTCATGATTTCATGACAAAAATGAGGAGAGAGAAGGTGCAAGGCAAACTGTCGCGATTTCGTGACATGTTGAATGCCAAGAAGCTAAGTCGAGAAACTATCGCGATTTCGCTACATGTTGGATTTTCGTTGGCCGAAGCAAGAAAAAGCATTAAGTGGAAAAGTTGTAGCGATTTCGCTACATGTTGAAATTTCGCTGGTCGAAGCAGGGAGAAAGTGTTAAGTGAAAAATTGTAGCGATTTCGCTACAAGTCGGAACTGCGAGACACGAAGGTGTAGCGATTTCGCTACAAGTCAAAAGTGCAAAACTCGAAGGTGTAGCGATTTCGCTACAAGTCAAAAGTGATCAACACGAAGGTGTAGCGATTTCGCTACAAGTCAAAATTGCACAACTCGAAGGTGTAGCGATTTCGCTACGACATGAAGCTAGAATGTACGGAAGTCGAAAGTGTCACGATTTGGTGACAAAGCAGAGGATGATGTCAGCAAAAGCTGAAAGTGTCGCGATTTCGCGACAGGGTGCAAGAAAAGGTGCTGCAAGTCGAAAAACATCGCGATTTCATGACAAAGTTGAGGATGACGTCAGCAAAAGCTGAAAGTGTCACGATTTCACGACAGGGTGTAGGAAAAGGTGCTGCAAACCGAAAGCGTCACGATTTCGTGACAAGAATGAGAATGACATCAACAAAAGTTTGAAGTGTCGCAATTTCATGATAAGAACGATGGCAAAGCTATCAACGGCCAAAAGGGTCACGATTTTGCGACAAAAAGGAAAAGGAGGCGTACGGCCAGAAAAAGTGTCACGATATCGCGACATGTTATTATTTCGCGGCAACAGGCTACAGGAAGGTGACAAAGGTGGCAGAAGAGTTTGAGGCCGACAAAGTTAAATCTGGGCCGATGGATTTTAGGGTTTGGCAATCGAAATTTTCTAGGGTTTCACAACCGATGCTTCTTAGGGTTATAGCTGATGAATTTTAGGGTTTGGCAGCTGACATTTTCTAGGGTTTCATAGCTGACGCTTCTTAGGGTTACAGTCGACAGATTTTAGGGTTTGGCAACCGACATTTTCTAGGGTTTCACAGTCGACGCTTCTTAGGGTTTGTCTCTGATATTTCTTCTATAAAAGGAGGGTTACTTCGAGTTTGAAAAAAAAAATGTGAAGATAGAGTGTGTATGCGAGCAGAGTGATTGTGCAAGTAAATTTCTTATCGAGCAGAGTGCGAAGTTGCAGTTGGAGCGAAGTGTGCAGATCGTGATGGTGTGAATTAAGAATGCGATATGCAGAGGTGGAGTTACGAGTGCAAAGTAATAGCATGTAGACAGCAGAAGGGAATGATCATCTGATTGCTACAGAGAGTGCGAAGAAGTTCATAGAAGAGTCAGACAGTGCGAAGCATGTTGCGCAGAAGTAGCAGACTGCAGAGAAACAACAGACTATAAGATATAGCATGAGAATTTTATTCTAAAATTTTTCTTAATCATTTTTGACTTCCAAGTTGCAGCTTGGCATAAGGGGTTGGTGCCTCTTTCCAGTAGGTGCTGGTAAATTAGAAATTGGTGCTCCATTCTGTTTGAAACAGATAAAGTTAAGGGGTTGGTGCTCCTTCCAGTTGGTGCTGGTAAAAGAATTTTGTGAAGTTGTAGCTTTGCATTGACTGGATTTGGATGGTAGTCCAAGCAGTCGTTTTGAGGAGTAGCCACATTGGTGAACCTCGTTAAATTGTTGTGTTGTGTGTCACTCTTTCTTGCTGCATTTGATATTTTGTTTATCAATTTTAAATAGTTGTTGGATTTAAAATTATATATATTAGAAACTTTAAAGATCACACTGATTCAGCCCCCTCTTAGTGTCATTGTGATTATAACAATTGGTATCAGAGCGAGGTACCTGAACAGGCTCAATCAGCTAGGGTGATCCCAGTAAGTGACATTATGGTAGGTGGTGAAGGTTTCTCCTCAAACAAGGCACCACTGTTTCACAGAACAAATTATGCTTTCTAGAAGATCAGAATGCAAACATATCTCCAAGCTTTGGGATTTGACATCTGAAATGCAGTAGTCAATGGTTACACAGACTCTCGCTACTACTCCAACCGACAAAGACCGGTAAAAAGGAGTTTGAAAATGATTCTAAAGCTAAAAATGCCATCATGTGTGGATTAGTGGACAGTGAGTTGGTCAAAATCATAAACTGTGTTTCAGCAAAAGATGTGTGGGACAAACTGGAGAATATACATGAGGGAGATGACAAGATCAAGGAAGCTAAGCTACAAACTCATCGAGCTCAATTCGAATCATTAAAAATGACCAACGATGAGAACATAGAAGCCTTCATGCAAAGGGTAAATGGAATCACTAATTCAATGAGAGGTCTCGGCAAAAAGTTGGATGATGCTACTATTGTGAAAAAGGTTTTAAGGTCGCTTCCTCACAGGTTTGATTCTAAAGTCTCTGCCATAGAAGAAGCTAAAGACTTAAATCATTTTAGTATGGATGAGATGCATGGTTCCTTGACGGCTTATGAAATGAGAATAGGAAAGTCTAATCCTACAGATAGAGAAGCAGCATTTAAAGCCCAAAAAGGTAAAGACACAAAACAAGAGTCTAAAGAAGAAGAAATTTCAGACGAAATGGAAGCAAATTTTGTCGAGAAAGTTGAGAAAGGGCAAAGGAAAGTACAAAGGAAAACTACCTTTTAAATGTTTCAACTGTGGGGGGATTGGACACTTTGCAACCAAATGTCCTCTCAATGAGAAGGACAAAGGTGAGGAAACTTCACATCAAGAAAAGGGCGAATGGAGAAAAAAATCTAACTTTAGAAAAGGAAATTTCAAAAAGAAAAGATTTATATCTAGGAGTGCATATTCCTCAGAAGACAGCTCTAGTGAGGATTCTGAAGAAGGAACGGGCGAAGCTCTATTCATGGCATTTGAAGTCAAAAATTATGAAAAGGCAAAAATCTCAGAGAAGGAAGAAGGTATGAACTCTATATTGACTGTTGAAAAAATTGAGGTTGAAGTAGATTTAGAAGGTGAACTAGTTTCTGCTCTTATAGAATGGAAATCTGAGAAGAGAAAAAATAAAAAACTGTCAAGGAAACTTGAGGAGGCAAATGACATTATAACAAGTTTAAAAATACAGTCAAAAGAGTACAAGAAAATGTCCGAAGATCTTGAAGCTCAGGTGACCATGAAGATAGATTGCTGCTGTAAACTGGAAGAAGAAAATGTTGGTCTTCGAATACAGATACAAGAGCTAGATCAGAAAATTAGCTGCTATTACAAACATGAAGAAAGTTCGATGAAGCTGGACAAAATTTTAAGTGATCAAAGACCCGTAGGTATCAAATTTGGTCTGGGCTTTGTTGAAGGTGAATCATCAGCCAAAAATGTTGAAAGGAGTGAAGACAAGAAATAGACTGTGGAAAGAACAACTAATCAGGCAAAAGAAAGAAATGATGTCAGGCCTGAAAAGAGGACTGACAATGATGGTTTTACCAAGGTCACACATCAAAAGAAAATAAAATCTATGACTCCTGCAACAAATCGGCAAAGACCATATTTCAGGTTCAATCATTACTTTTATGGTTTCTGTTTCAAATGTAATGCTTATGGACATAAAATTGCTGACTACAAGTATAATGTAGGACCAAGAAGTTTCACTAGTAGAAATGCTTTTGCTCCTTTAATAAGTTATGCAGTAGAATGCTTCAATTGTCACAACTTTGGGCATATTGCTAGAAACTGTCATAGTACCTCTGTTTCAAATCAAATTTAGAAAAGAAAAGTTCAACCATATAGGGCAAAAAAAAGTAGAAATCATTCTAAAAGATATGTGCAAGAGTCTGAAAAGGGGAAATCCAAGCTAGAATCCAATACCATGGTCAAAACAGAATGGAAATAGAAAGAACAACTCAGAGAAGAAAAGGAATCTCTAATAGTACAAACAGCTTTCAAGGCTCAAAATAAATGTGTTCTATGGATTCTTGACAGTGGTTGCTCAAGTCATATGACAGGTGATAAATAGAAGTTTGAAAAACTATAGAAATATGAGGGTGGCCTTGTAAAGTTCGAAAACAATGATGGAGCCAAGATAATCGGAAAAGGGTCTGTCAAAATTAGTGATGGTAAAATTAAGTCAGAAGAAGTTATGTTTGTGGATGGTCTGAAACACAATCTATTAAGTGTGAGTCAAATCTGTGATAAAGGACATGAAGTAGTTTTCAAGAAGCAGGGTTGTGAAGTCAGAAAAATAAACAGTGAGAAATTAATAGCAACTGGCTCAAGGACGTCTGGCAACCTGTACAAACTCTCAAAATATTCAAAAGGTATGTGCTTCATTGGACAATAAGAAGAGAACTGGCTATGGCACAAGAGGCTTGGACACATAAGTTTCGACAACTTAGTGAAAATTAGCTCAAAACAAGCAGTGAGAGATATTCCAACCATTAGAAAACCTTCAAATATTTTCTGTGCCTCATGTCAGAAGGGAAAGCAAATCAGAGTTTCATTCAAAACAAAAGAGTACCACACTAGCAAGCCTCTAGAACTTATACATACAGACTTATGTGGACCCATGAGAACACAAAGCATAAATGGAGACAAATATTTTATGTTATGTATCGATGATTATTCCAGAATGACCTAGATATTTTTCTTAAAAGACAAAACAAAAGCTTTTCAAATGTTCAAATCCTTCAAACATATAGTTGAGAATGAAACAAGAAAAAGTATTAAATGTTTACGATCAGATAGAGGAGGAGAATTCATTTCAAATGAATTTTCAGAATACTGTGAAAATCATGGCATCAGGAAACAATATTCAGCGACTAGAACTCCCAGTGAGAATGGTGTAGTAGAAAGAAAGAACAAAATTGTTCAAGAAATGGCACGCACTATGTTGGCAAAAAATAAAATAGCAGACAGATTCTAGAAAGAAGCAGTTCACATAGCAGTTTACCTCCAAAACAGATATATGTTAAGGACTCATGAAAGCAAAACTCCTTATGAGTTGTGGTTTGGTAGAAAAGCAACGACAAAACATCTCAAAGTATTTGGTCAGTAAGTGTTATATCGAAATACTGATGACAATCTCGAGAAATTTGAAGATAGAGCAGATGAAGGTGTCTTTGTTGGATATTCTCCAAAAATTAAAGCTTACAAATGCTACAACAAGAGACTCAAGAAAATTGTGGACAGTGCAGATGTTAAATTTGATGAAGGTAGAACATGATTAACTGACTTTGAGGAAAACTACCCAATCTATGAAGATTTTTTTGAAGGAGATGAGGTAAATGAAGAAGGAAACAAACCTACAATTGATTCAGTTTACTTAATTGATGACTCAAAAGCACAAGAAAATAAGAAATTTAAAATTGGCAGCTGGCAGAAAAATCATCCAACAGATCAAATAATTGGAGATCCCACAGCCGGTGTTCAAATAAGAAGAAAAGTAATAAGTAATTACTCTCTTTTATCAAGCATTGAGCCCAAAAACATAGATGAAGCCAGCAAAGATGATGGCTGGATGAAAGCAATAAATGAAGAGTTAGATCAGATTGAAAATAACGGAACTTGGGAAGCTGGTACCTAGACACTGCAAATAAGAATGTAATCGGAACCAAATGGATATTTCAAAACAAATTAAATGAAGACGGTCAGGTCATTAGAAACAAAGCAATACTGGTTTGCAAAGGCTATGCACAGGTCGAAGGCATTGATTTTGAAGAGACTTTCACACTAGTGGCCAGACTAGAAGCTATTAGAATGTTTTTGGCACTAGCAGTTCATAAGAACTTTAGATTTTATCAGATGGATGTAAAATCTACCTTCCTAAATGAGAAACTTGAAGAAGAGGTCTATATTGAACAACCAGATGGCTTTCAAATTAGTGAAGATCCTAACCTTGTCTGCAAATTAAATAAAGCACTATATGGATTAAAAAAAGCACCACGGGCATGGTATGCAAGGCTAGATAATTATCTCTCTCAATAGGGATTCAAGAAAGGTTTAGTGGATAGTAATTTGTATGTAAAAATAGAATATGGACATCTCATTGTTCTAGTTGTCTATGTAGATGATATCATATTTGGCAGCAACAAAGATGAATCCTGTAAAGACTTAGCAAATAAGATGCAGAATGAATTTGAAATGTCTATGATTGGTGAACTGTCTTACTTTCTTGGGCTACAAGTTAATCAAAATGAGAAAGGCATATTCATTTCCCAAATCAAATATGTGAAAGAAATGCTAAAAAGGTTCACTATGGAGGATCAGTAATCCAGTCAAGCACTCCCATGACAACAGTACGCAAATTGAGTAAAGAAGACAAATCTCCACCGTAGACCAGACCATGTACAGATCTATGATTGGAAGCCTACTATATTTAATAGCCACTAGACCAGATATACAGTAGGCGGTTTGCATGGTAGCTAGATTTCGGGCCGATCCCAAAGAGACTCATGTGACAACGAGTTAAAAGGATTTTTCGGTATCTCAAGGGCACCATGGAGTATGGGTTGTGGTACCCAAAAGGCAAAGACTTCACTCTTATATCATATTCAGATGTAGATTGGGTTGGATGTGTTGATGACAGAAAGAGTACCAGTGGAGGAGCATTCTATTTGGGGGACAGATTGGTTGCATGGCAGAGTAAGAAGCAAGAGTCAGTTTCTTTATCTACGACTGAGGCAGAATATATTGCAGCAACAACATGTTGCACACAAGTCTTGTGGATGAAACAAACTTTGAAAGATTTAGGTATTAATTTCAGTGAACCAATATCAGTAAAGTGTGATAACACCAGTGTAATCAACATCTCTAAGAATCCGATGAATGCACTCACGGACAAAGCACATTGCTATAAGGTATCATTTCTTGAAGGAGAAAGTTGCGAAGGAGAAGTTAAATTGGACTATGTCCCAACTACGGAACAAGTAGCGAGATATTTTTACCAAACCTTTTCCCAAGGAAGTATTTGAGTACCTTCAAAGCAAATTAGGAGTAGTCACACTTCCTAAGAAGTGACTAGCTACAGGGATCACTTTCTCAGGGGGAGCATTTGAGTATTTGACTGTTCTTTTGCTCATGATCATAATTTGTGCTAGATGCAACAAATTGTGCCTGAGAAGTGTGAGGATGGACTTAAGGGGAGTCTGTAGCAGCCCTTTAGTATTATTCAAAAAGGGGGAGAAGAGTTACAGGAATGTACACAGGTGTTGCCAACAATTCCAAAGGGGGAGATTGTTGAGCAAGGTGCTGCAAGAAGTTTGTCATTGTTGTCAACACGATCGGTTAGATCTAATGATGCAATTGACAGGCAGTTCAGATGCAGAGGATAGAAGCTCAAAGGTCAGTCAGATCATGTACAACAAGTTTTTAGGAAGAAAGAAGTGTCCCAGTTTCAAAAATTTGAAGAAAAAGACAAGTAAGAAAACTATCACGATATCGCGACATGTTTTCTGTCACGATTTTGTGACAAGTCGGAGGAGAGAGAAAGCACAGTCAAAAATGTCACGATTTCACGACAAAAATGAGGAGAGAGAAAGCACAGCCAAAAATGTCATGATTTCGTGACAAAAATGACGAGAGAGAAGGTGCAAGGCAAACTGTCGTGATTTCGTGACATGTTGAAGGCCAAGAAGCTAAGTCGAGAAGCTGTCGTGATTTTGCTACATGTTGGATTTTCGCTGGCCGAAGCAAGAAAAAGCGTTAAGTGGAAAAGTTGTAGCGATTTCACTACATGTTGAAATTTCGCTGGTCGAAGCAGGGAGAAAGTGTTAAGTGAAAAATTGTAGCGATTTCGCTACAAGTCGGAACTGCGAGACACGAAGGTGTAGCGATTTCGCTACAAGTCAAAAGTGCAAAACTCGAAGGTGTAGCGATTTTGCTACAAGTCAAAAATGATCAACACGAAGGTGTAGCGATTTCGCTACAAGTCAAAATTGCAAAACTCGAAGGTGTAGCGATTTTGCTATGACATGAAGCTAGATTGTACAAAAGTCAAAAGTGTCATGATTTCACGACAAAGTAGAGGATGACGTCAGCGAAAGCTGAAAGTGTCGTGATTTCACGACAGGGTGCAGGAAAAGGTGCTGCAAGCCAAAAAGCATCACGATTTCATGACAAAGCTGAGGATGACATCAGTGAAAGCTGAAAGTGTCATGATTTCACGATAGGGTGCAGGAAAAGGTGCTGCAAACCTAAAGCATCACGATTTCGTGACAAGAATGAGAATGATGTCAGCAAAAGTTCGAAGTGTCACGATTTCATGACAAGAACGATGGCAAAGCTATCAACAGCCAAAAGTGTCATGATTTCATGACAACAAGGACAAGGAGGCGTACGGCCACAAAAAGTGTCACGATATCGCGACATGTTATTATTTCGCGACAACAGGCTATAGGAAGGTGACAAAGGTGGTAGAAGAGTTTGAGGCTGACAAAGTTAAATCTGGGCTGACAGATTTTAGGGTTTGGCAGCTGACATTTTCTAGGGTTTCATAGCTGACACTTCTTAGGGTTACAACCAACAAATTTCAAGGTTTGGCAATCGACATTTTCTAGGGTTTCACAACCGATGCTTCTTAGGGTTACAGCCAACAAATTTTAGGGTTTGGCAGCCGACATTTTCTAGGGTTTCATAGCCGACGCTTCTTAGGGTTTGTCTCTAATATTTCTTCTATAAAAGGGGGTTTACTTCGAGTTTGAAAAAAAAATGTGAATATAGAGTGTGTATGCGAGCATAGTGATTGCGCAAGTAAAGTTCTTATCGAGTAGAGTGCGAAGTTGCAGTTGGAGCGAAGTGTGCAGATCGTGATGGTGTGAATTAAGAATGCGGTATGTAGAGGTGGAGTTATGAGTGTGAAGTAATAGCATGCATACAGTAGAAGGGAACGATCATCTTATTACTGCAGAGAGTGCGAAGAAGTTCACAGAAGAGTCGGACAGTGCGAAGCATGTTGCGCAGAAGTAGCAGACTGCAGAGAAACAGCAGACTGTAAGATATAACATGAGAATTTTATTTTGAAATTTTTCTTAATCATTTTTGACTTCCAAGTTGCAGCTTGGCATAAGGGTTTGGTGCATCTTTCCAGTAGGTGCTGGTAAATTAGGAGTTGGTGCTCCATTCTATTTGAAACAGATAAAGTTAAGGGGTTGGTGCTCCTTCCAATTGGTGCTGGTAAAAGAATTTTGTAAAGTTGTAGCTTTGCATTGACTAGATTTGGATGGTAGTCCAAGTAGTTGTTTTGAGGAGTAGCCACATTGGTGAACGTCGTTAAATTGTTGTGTTGTGTGTCACTCTTTCTTGCTACATTTGATATTTCATTTATCAGTTTTAAATAGTTGCTAGATTTAAAACTATATATATTAGAAACTTTAAAGATCACACTGATTCACCCCCCTCTTAGTGTCGCTGTGATTACAACACACTCATCACTCATTCATGATATATTCTTCCATGCCTTCACTTCCACTAATCCCTCCTCCTTGAGAGCGACATCCTACACAACCTAGTTAGGTACCCATTCCATCCCTACCTAGTCCACCTTTTACTCCATCATCGCAAAATGCGTGTTCCACTCATCCTATGCCCATTCTTCCTGAGCCTCTATCTCACAGTTTTTAGTGACTACATCTTGCAGGACTTCTAGTTTTACTTGAGGTTAAACCAATTGATCCACACCACTTAAGATAAAAAGGCTAAAATGAGCATCAATTATACGTTTATCATCACCAGAAAGGGCATGATATCAACACTTGTCATATTTTTGAATGCTTAGTTCACACTATAATGGATGAAGAGGAACTACAAGGCACTCATCATTCCCTCTCTTCCATTAATCATCAAGGCATATTTTTGGATTCATTGGCCCATACCATACCACTACAACCACACATTAGAAATTCATCATCTTCATCTCAACCTCACTAGGCTCATCAGGTCCATGACTGCATATCTTATCAAGATAGTAGCCACACTAATCTTGTATCTCAACTTTCATGGTCTTTACAATCATATCCTCTACGCACTTAGCATTTTAACATGTTTTGTGGAATTCACCCTCCCTTATTTCTTTCTTCACATCTATCCATCCCATTGCTCCTCATCATCATTTACACATCTTCATCCCTCTTGTACGATTGAGTGAGGAGGATTTCATCACCTTCCAATCCATCCTCCACACTAGGGGAAGTTTTACCTCCCTCTCCCACATCCTCCAAACTAGGGAAAGTTTCATCTTTTCATCCCCCTCACCTTCCACATTGTACATACCACTTTAAGCATTCTTTATTTCCATTCCCTCTACTCATTTGCTCTATTCTTATCGTTTCTTCTAGAATCGTATCAATGTTGTATGGTCACATTGTGAGCGGCTACATACCTTTAATTTGGTTTACACATTTCTCATCTTTATCTCTCTTCCTTATTATTTCCTCTTTATTTGTTCCACATTATTTTCCTCTAGAACTTGGTCAATGTTTCATGGTCATGCTAGGAGCAGCTACATACCTTTGATTCGATCTAATTTTATCTCCTTCTCTTCCCTTTCCCTTTTATCACTTCATGTCATTGTTGTATGGTCATGCTACGAGTAGGTAAATACTTTTGACCTAGTTAAATATTTTTCTCTTCTCTCTCCTTTTTTATTTTACCTCATTTTATTTCTCCTTCCTTCATTTCTTCCTTCTCCTCTTTTACTTTCCTTCACCAACCCGTTCATCAGGTTATCCTATGCACATATCCTATTTACTCACTCGTCATCATATTACTTCTTCATACACATTTACACACATCATTCATGATTGCTACTACCTTACATTGGCATTCCCTTCGCTTCATTTGTACATTTATTCATACTTTCTTGCTTAGATCTATTGAGAAGCAACACACCCCCACTGAAAAAAAATCAATTTCACCCTCTGAAAATTTTGAACTTTCATTTTTGCAGTAGGGACCCTCTAGATGTTTTTCAGTCTTAATCCAGTTTTGCTTGTTTCCTTTTTAGGTTGTGCTTTTCTTGTCTTTCTAGCTTGTGTTTTCTTGGAATTAGCTTTTACATGCTAGAAATCATTCATGCTTAAGCCAAATCTCGCACCGGTACAATAAAAATGCTGAAAACAGATAGAAAATTCATGAAAAATCAAACTTTCCTTTTTAAGCAATGTCGCGAAATCGTGACAGGAAAATAGAAAACCCGCCAAGTCAGTTTTGGGTAGCGAAATCGTGACACTTTTCATTTTTGGAAGTGTCGCGATATCGCGACATTTCCATTTTTGGAAAGTGTCGCAAAATCGCTGTCGGTCGGAGGAGAGAGAAGAAAGCTGTACGAAGGAGCGCGATTTGGCGACATGTCGCGATATCGCGACATGTCACATTTCCGCTGAGTGCAAGAGAAAAATAAACTAAAAGATCTTAAGTGCTAAAAACTACAGCGATGCGCTGCACGTTTTGGAGAAGGGAGTTCAACTAAAAACTTGCAGCGACGCGCTGACATGTTCCAAAATCATGGGGCATTTGTCGAAGAAGGCTCTAAACCAAAAAGTGTAGCGATGCGCTGCACGTTTTCCAGTTGCAAAATGTTTTAAGGCTGAGATGTTTCAAAGACTTAAGGCATCAAAGAAAAAGGGTTAAGTGTTGAAACTCCAGCGATGCGCTGCGTGTTTCGAAATCAAGGGTGAGAGTGGTAGCGATGCGCTGCACCTTTTTAAGGAAGTCTTGCAAAACAAGTATGCAGCAAAATAGCGGCATGGTGAGAAGAATTTGAGAAAATTTTAAGTGCTATAAGGGTCATGAAATCGTGACAGGAAGCAAGGAAGATGTACGGCGGCCAGCGAGAGGCACGATTTTGTGACATGTCGCGAAATCGCGACATGTCGCGTTTTCGCGGCTATTGGAACAGGAAGCGTAGTTGGTAGGAAGGATGTCGCGATTTCGCGACATGTCACGAAATCATGAAATGTCGCATTTTTGCAACCAAGTTGAGAAGAAGAGCCGCTAGCACCAGGGACGTCGCGATTTCGTGACATGTCACAAAATCACGACATGTCACAGAATTGCGATAGGAGAGAGAAATTTCCCCAAAGGGCCTGAAGTGCATTCCAGCTATAAACAGAAGGTTTCCTGGGATAGCGACATGTGTCAAAGAGCGTATCATATAAAACAGAGGCTGACATGCAATAAATATTAGGATTTTAATCTGTTTTAATGTTAAAGTGTTGATTTAATATTTATTAAATTGCTAATATAATCTTTTTGTCTTTCATATAGGAAGCCATTTGTCACCTACGGGACAACTGGAAAAAGGCCATAAAGACAAAGTTAAAGTGCAGATTTAATCAAGGACCGCTATTCTAGAGGAGAGGAGGCCGGTAAAAGCATTCAATGGAGATTTATTGCAGACTTAATAACTTGAAGACCATTTCAACTCAAGGATGGATATGCAGAGATGGAATAGCGGAGAAGTGATGACTCATCCGGCTCACCCGCAGGAATTAATGAAAGCATTTATTTGCAGTTGCGGGTGAATGCAAGTGGCATTCGAATTTCATCCTCTCCATTTATGGCAGCTAACTGCACTGATTTGCAGAGGGGTTAAGTTCTATCCAGCTTTGTTTTAATGGCTTTATATTGTAAAACCCGGTCCTAGGGTTTAGGTGTGATAAGATTTAGGGTTTGAGCAAGATATTTTGAAAAAGATCAGGGTTTGTCCTGAGTCTATAAATACAGATTCTAAATGTAATCGCAGGAGGCGAAGACTTAGAAATAAAAGGCTTATAAGTAATTTCTTGCAAATTTTGTGAAATCCTTTATTTTCTGGACTGGGAGTTGATGTGCTTTTGCTATTTTTTGTGGTAGCATGGCCAAGAGCCTAATATTTTACAGATTTGTGATAAGTGTATCTTCTTCTGTTATCCGTTCCATTAAATTTTATTAGATATATGCTATAAATCTGAGTTATCAAGTTTAAATATGTTGTTAGGCTTCAGTTGTTCTATTGCCTGCTAGGGGAAATTATAGATTTGAGGTTAAGTTTGTTCTAATTGCTCTGTCTTCACTGTGTGAGCTAGGCTGCCGATGAAAGATACCAGTTTTAACCAACTTCTCTTCGATTTATAATTTTCTGCTAGATCTGTCCCATCTTTGCCTTGTGCTCCTAATTGAAAGTGATCTTAGAAATCTAGACACTTTCTTCTTGGATTTTTTCTGTTGTGAAGCTAGTAGCATAGATAAAATTGACAGTTTAAGTTTTACAGTTTAAAGTCTGATGAACTTCTCTTTCTTCCCTACCCTACCCTCTCTTTTTTTTCGATGAAATGATCCATTTTTACTTTCTTTATTTGTCTTTTATTTGAATCTGCTGACCCATGAGAGCTAGATCAAGAATCAAGTTAAATTTGATTGTTAACAAGTAACAACTTCGGCAACTACTGAACAAGTTCAGGAACTCCCTGTAAGGTAACAGACAGTCCATATTGAAATCTATTCCAGAAGCAGAAAAGAGTGAATAGACATTTGACCTAACTCTGTAACTCGCACCTTGGATAACCAGCTAGATCCTAAAGTGAGTGGGATTCGTCCCATGGGTGTCTCCGGAGCTTCCTGCTCATCCTTCGCAGGGTGCGTATGAAATCCGGACCAACATCTAATTGGCGCTAGAAGGAGGGCCTGTTGAACTCAGTTCAAGTATTGTAAGTTGTCAGTACAGTTTTTAAAATTGCCAGAGAAGACCTCAAGTTAAGAACAGTTTTATCTCCACTGGCAGTTATCCAATCACAACTCAAAACATCACTGTCAGCCAAGTAATAATGGCAAATTGGTTGGGCCCCACTGCTTTGAATATCCCGAGTATAGCCCATGACCTGCCCAGAAGCCCGGAAAGGTATCTCCCTAGATATAAACATGATGGGACAAGAACTGCAGAAGAACATCTGCTAGCTTTCAAAAATGCTTTAAAATTGTTAAATATACAGCATGAAGATGTTGCCTGCAGATTGTTCCCGTTCACTCTCCAGGAGGGAGCTTATGACTGGTTTTTAAACCTCACCAGCAATTCCATTACTAGCTGAAATGACCTAGAGAAAGCTTTTATATCACAATTTGGGCAAGTGATAGACCCCAGTGTGTTATACCAACAATTTTCCAGCATCAAGAGAGAGTCGGGAGAAACTGTCAAGTCTTTCAATATGAGGTTCCAAAGAGCTTACGGTAGAATGACTGGCCATTACATCCCAAATGCAAATCTGGCCTTAGAAATCTACAAGAATGCATTGGATTTGGTGACCTCTATTTTCCTCAAGAGAGACATTAATATCACAACCCTGGCAGGGGCTTATAAAGAAGCCTTAATTCTTGAAAGACAGTTAGGGCCTCAAATTATGAGCAGTCCTTTGATATCCTATGTTACACAGAACATGCCTATTTTGAATCCCATTCCACATCATGAGTTAGTGCCAACATGTCATGCTCTACCCAAGGAGACTCCGTTAACTATGACATCCACTCAGCATGTGCAAAATATAGAGAAAAGTTCTGACAAGCTCAAAGTGGAAGTGCTTGAAGTAAATAGTTGTGATCTAGCATTACCCAAATCTGAAGTTTTTCCTGGTGAGTTAAATTTTCCTAGAGATCAAAGAAATATTGATATTTCTAGTTCACCCAAAAAAAGTACAACCAGGGTTTCAGATTCTTTCACTTTTCTCGAAGAGTCAGAAAGTCTTGTACGAGACTCCTATGGATGAAATGCAAGATTTTCAACAGTTCAAAATGGACAGTTATAATTTGAGATGTCAGAGTCCAGAACCTAACAATGATCCTTCCTCATCAGAGGATGATGAAAGTGAGACTCAATGTCACTATGCAGAAGTAGCTGAGGAGGATAACATCATTGAGGATATGAGGGAACTTAAAGCTGACATCACCCTCTATGAACTGCCCCAGATTGTTGAACAGAAGGATAGCTTGATTGAAGCTTACTCTGGACCACCTGTTGAATTTCAAGAAAAGGAGGAAAAGATAGTAAATATGAATGTGGTCAGCCAACTTGGAATTGATGAACTGTCTCAACATAAGCCTGCAACTTCTGAACATAATGTCAAAGAGAAGGTTGTAAATCATGTTGATGTAAATATTGGAGTTTATAAGTTGGCAACTGAAAAGGTGGGAACGGTTACAGCTCTAATCCATCACAACAGTGACAGTTGGATATTACACATTGATGAGGTTAAATCTAAGCAAGGCTCAGGTGAAAAAGCAAATTGTAAGCATTCTGCTAGAGGGATAAAAATTGAAGTCCTGGATATTGAAGCAGTACAACAACCACAAAATGTTCAAGTTGTTAAGAACCAGGGTATACAGATAAAACATGATTTCTTTTAGTTGTCACATAATTTTGAAGATGTGGTGGTCTGGGTCTGTCAAGATTTTAAGGTATTTTATCTTGGGGGTTTTTACATTCAGTCCTTTTGAAATAATTCTGCAAACCCTTCAATTAGAAGCATAAACATGTTATCATATGATTTGTTACTATATGATTTGTTTAATTTGAAGGAGTTGCAGATTTGTTTTTCAAATGGGACAGGGAAGACGGTAAACCCAAGTCTTTCCCAGATAGCAAATTTTTGAAGCATAGTCTGGAGTGCATTTCGTCAACAGGACATGAAAGGTAATTTTTCTAAATTACTTGCACATGGTCAAAAAAATTTTAAGGCACCATTTCTCTGCTCTTCCATCTGCTACATATTTTGAATGATCAAAGAAGTTGTAACATATGTATACATTGTAAGTAAGCTTTGAAGTTTTTCAGTTTTATTTCTTTGTCAGTGCAGTTTTATTTTTAAATGTCTGTACAGTTTTAATCTGTTTCAGTTTAATTTTAATGCTCTGCAGTTCTTTTAGTTGCTTCATCTTAATTTTTAATCTTTAATTGTCTGTACAGTTTTAGCTTGTGCAGTTTATTTCTTTTGTCAGTGCTTTTTATTTCCTTTCTTTGTCTTTTTATGTCAGCTTGCTGTTAATGCATGTCCAGTATTTTGTTTTAGTTTTATTTTGCTGCCTGTGCAGTTTTAATTTATTTGCTTCAATTTTAATTTTAAGAGTCTGTGCAGTTTTATTTTGTTTTGCTTTAAGGCCAGTTTTATTTTGTTTTGCTTTAAGGCCAGTTTTATCTTGTTTTGCTTCAAGGCCTGTCTGTCCTTGAAAGTCTATGCAAAGTCCTTTAGCTTCTAAAGGTCTCTGTTCTTTGCCTTTGTCTGAGCATCAATGAAAAGTCAGCCTGCTAAAAATTGTTTTATTCTGAGCTGATAAATCCACAATCCAGTGCCCCATTCTGTTCATTATTCTAATTGAGATAGTCTGCTTACTCTGAACTGTGGAACTATTTTGCTATTCAGGATGAAGGTAGAGAGATGATTGGATCTTGTGTCTTGCTTGCCACAGTTGTTTTAATTATAGAGAAGTCTGCTATCTTTGTTTAGTTGGAGGAACTCCCGGGGAATCCAAGAAAAGTTTGGTTATAAGAGGGGACTATGGTTCATGCAATTATTTGGGTATCCACAGAGGCTATCAGTGCCTAGACTGAAACAGTTCCAGATTGATCAAGTGTTAAAAGAAAATTGTGATTTCCCTAAGGCATTTCAGATATTGATATATTTCAAAAAAAAGAGAGAGAGAAGAAGAAAAAAAAAAAGAAAAGAGTTATATGAGAGAGAGGCAGCCAGATTCCAAAATCTATTTTTCTTTTACCAAGTTGAATATCCTTCCTTACAGTTGTAAATTTGGGTCGTGTAAATCTAAAGGGTAACTCTGTCTAGGCTGTAAAAGGCTAAACTAGTAAACAGAGCTCTACTCGGTTTCCCCTTTTTATGATCTAGAGAAGCTGATCAGTCCAAAGTTCATCATTCAATCCAGTCATCCTGAAGAAAGTTTTATACCCTTTGTAATTGCACATCAGAAATCTTCCTTGAAGTATTCAGCCTAGTATGTCCTTGGGGAATTTTAACAGCTAGCAGTTGGCAGTCAATTTATTGTGAAGAATGTCTGTGGCAAGGCATGATGCATGGTATTTTTGTTTTGAAACCAGAGTCTTGGGTTCTAAAATAGTGCTACTATTTTACCCGTAGATATCACCATTTGTTGAGAAGCAACACACCCCCACTGAAAAAAAATCAATTTCACCCTCTGAAAATTTTGAACTTTCATTTTTGCAGTAGGGACCCTCTAGATGTTTTTCAATCTTAATCCAGTTTTGCTTGTTTCCTTTCTAGGTTGTGCTTTTCCTGTCTTTCTAGCTTGTGTTTTCTTGGACTTAGCTTTTACATGATAGAAATCATTCATGCTTAAGCCAAATCTCGCATCGGTACGAGAAAAATGCTGAAAATAGATAGAAAATTCATGAAAAATCAAACTTTCCTTTTTAAGCAATGTCGCGAAATCGTGACACTTCCATTTATGGAAATGTCGTGAAATCGCGACACTTCCATTTATGGAAATGTCACAAAATCACGACAGGAAAATAGAAAACCCGCCAAGTCAGTTTTGTAGCGAAATCGTGACACTTTCCATTTTTGGAAGTGTCGCGATATCGCGACATTTCCATTTTTGGAAAGTGTCGCAAAATCACTGTCGGCCGAAGGAGAGAGAAGAAAGTTGTACGGAGGAGCGCGATTTGGCGACATGTCACGATATCGCGACATGTCGCATTTTCGCTGAGTGCAAGAGAAAAATCAACTAAAAGAGCTTAAGTGCTAAAAACTGCAGCGATGCGCTGCACGTTTTGGAGAAGGGAGTTCAACTAAAAACTTGCAGTGACACGCTGACATGTTCCAAAATCGTAGGGCATTTGTCGAAGAAGGATCTAAACCAAAAAGTGTAGCGATGCGCTGCACGTTTTCCAGTTGCAAAATGTTTTAAGGCTGAGATGTTTCAAAGACTTAAGGCGTCAAAGAAAAAGGGTTAAGTGTTGAAACTGCAGCGACACGCTGCGTGTTTCGAAATCAGGGGTGAGAGTGGTAGCGATGCGCTGCACCTTTTTAAGGAAGTCTTGCAAAACAAGTATGCAGCGAAATAGCGGCATGGTGAGAAGAATTTGAGAAAATGTTAAGTGTCGAAAGGGTCACGAAATCGCGACAGGAAGCAAGGAAGATGTACGGCGGCCAGCGAGAGGCACGATTTTGTGACATGTCGCGAAATCGTGACATGTCGCATTTTCGCGGCTATTGGAACAGGAAGCACAGTTGGCAGGAAGGATTTCGCGATTTCGCGACATGTCACGAAATCGTGAAATGTCGCATTTTCGTGACCAAGTTGAGAAGAAGAGCCACTAGCGCCAGGGACATCGCGATTTCGTGACCATGTCACGAAATCGCGACATGTCTCAATTTCGTGACATGTCGCGAAATCACATGTCACAGAATCGCGATAGGAGAGAGAAAGTTCCCCAAAGGGCCTGAAGTGCATTCCAGATGTAAATAGAAGGTTTCCTGGGATAGCGACACATGTCAAAGAGCGTATCAGATAAAACAGAGGCCGACATGCAAGAAATATTAGGATTTTAATCTATTTTAATGTTAAAGTGTTGATTTAATTTTTATTAAATTGCTAATATAATCTTTTTGTATTTCATATAGGAAGCCATATGTCACCTACGGGACAACTGAAAAAAGGCCGTAAAGACAAATTTAAAGTGTAGATTTAATCAAGGACCGCTATGCTAGAGGAGAGGAGACCGGTAAAAGCATTCAATGGAGATTTATTGCAGACTTAATAGCTTGAAGACCATTTCAACTCAAGGATGGATATGCAGAGATGGAATAGCAGAGAAGTGATGACTCATCCAGCTCACCCGCAGGAATTAATGAAAGCATTTATTTGCAATTGCGGGTGAATGTAAGTGGCATTCGAATTTCATCCTCTCCATTTATGGCAGCTAACTGCACTGATTTGCAGAGGGGTTAAGTTCTATCCAGCTTTGTTTTAATGGCTTTATATTATAAAACCCGGTCCTAGGGTTTAGGTGTGATAATATTTAGGGTTTGAGCAAGATATTTTGAAAAATATCAGGGTTTGTCCTGAGTCTATAAATACAGATTCTAAATGTAATCGCAGGAGGCGGAGACTTAGAAATAAAAGGCTTATAAGCAATTTCTTGCAAATTTTGTGAAATCCTTTATTTTCTAGACTGGGAGTTGATGTGCTTTTGCTATTTTATGTGGTAGCATGGCCAGGAGCCTTATAGATCTGTGATAAGTGTATCTTATTTTGTTATCCGTTCCATTAAATTTTATTAGATATATGCTATAAATCTGAGTTATCAAGTTTAAATATGCTGTTAGGCTTCAGTTGTTCTATTGCCTGCTAGGGGAAATTATAGATTTGAGGTTAAGTTTGTTCTAATTGCTCTGTCTTCACTGTGTGAGCTAGGCTGTCGATGAAAGATACCAGTTTTAACCAACTTCCCTTCGGTTTATAATTTTCTGCTAGATCTGTCCCATCTTTGCCTTGTGCTCCTAGTTGAAAGGGATCTTAGTAATCTGGACACTTTCTTCTTGGATTTGTTCTATTGTGAAGCTAGTAGCATAGATAAAATTGACAGTTTAAGTTTTATAGTTTAAAGTCTGATGAACTTCTCTTTCTGCCCTACCCTACCCTCTCTTTTTTTTTGGTGAAATGATCCATTTTTACTTTCTTTATTTGTCTTTTATTTGAATCTGCTGACCCATGAGAGCTAGATCAAGAATCAAGTTAAATTTGATTGTTAACAAGTAACAACTTTTGCAACTATTGAACAAGTTCGGGAACCCCCTGTAAGGTAACGAGACAGTCCATATTGAAATCTATTCCAGAAGCGAAAAAGAGTGAATAGACATTCGACCCGATTCTGTAACTCGCACCTTGGATAACCAGCTAGATCCTAAAGTGAGTGGGATTCATCTCGTGGGTGTCTCCGGAGCTTCCTGCTCATCCTTCGTAGGGTGCATATGAAAGCCGGACCAACAAGATCCAACACATTGAACATCACATTACGATACACCACCTTGTGTTTGCCTATCCCACTCACTTTGTATCTCTTGTAGACACGTAGGTTGCGTACCCCCATGCATTTTTAGGTATTTTTTATGTCATGTACTCTTGTACATATCATAGCATCTGCATTGTTTGTAGTTATATTCACATATTTCTTATACATAACCCTCCATCACTTGTATATAGTACCACTTTGAGGATTTAAAGCCACATTTGTTAGCATAATTACTATGGTGTCCGATCCTATTCTTAGTTGCATGACAATAGGAATATTTTCTATTGCTCAAACACTCATAGTCAGTCTAATATCCCTATATTGAATGCCATAAAATTCTATAGTATTTCAAGACTACCCCTAGTTGAATTTAGGTCATTCATGGACCACTCACACATTTCACATCTTAAGCAAATTTTGAGTGTAGGGAATGTAACACCTTGCATAAGTCTCACCATCTAGTGAATGGTTTTTCATAATCATCCTAGCAGTTGCGTGATCAAAATAAACCTATGGATAAACAAAGGGATAAGAAAAAGCAACAAGAAAATGGGTAGAAAACAAAAGTCAACGCCCATAAAAAAGATAAAAGAGCACCACAAAAAGAGAATAACAAGAAAGTGGAACAGAAAAAAAAAAGAAAATGCCTCTAAGAATACTATCAAACATGCTTGAATATTAGAGGGCCTCAGGTCAAAAATAACATCACAGGGTAATTTCTATTACAAGCAATAGGTTCCAAGAACCTGCCTAGCAGTGGAATAGTCTTACAAGTGGTGACACATCTATTATATTAGTGACCTTATATTGTACAAATCACTACATGCTTATGGATGAGTTGGCTACCTTGGCTAGGTTAATAATGGGTTAGTCAAATATCCCTTGAAATAGATAAATAAAAATCATGTGCACACATAGGTCCATGATAGACTTAGATTCAGTTAGGCTAGTTCAGATATCTACAGGATATTGCGTGACTACTAGATGAGTTTTATTGGTCAAACTATGTTATTTGAGTATCTAGAAATCCTTTTATACATTCATCATGCTTCAGGATTAGGGGCACATGACACCACCACCACCTTTGCTTATAACAAGTGTCTCTTCATCATAGTTGTACATCATTCTTAACTACATATTATCCATGTGTATCTTATATATTCCCATAAATCCATACACTTTATGCTTACTTGTTACATATTCGGGTCATTAATCTATGTAACTAGTTATTTGTTTTCGGATTCACCATACCAAATGAGATAGTTTACACGTAATGTGAACGACTAATCATCTTACCACATTTTTACATTTTACATATAACCCTGATTCCATACCTTACATTTATACATATCCACTTGCACATATTCATATATGGTTAGGTTCATATTACCTAGCATTCATCATGAATCTAATCACATCATACATATGCAATCACTTATGTTTTAAATCACACACATGCATCATTCACATCATTCATATCAATCACATCACACACATTAGACACATAATAAATAATCACACCAAAATCATCATGTATATATATCATATCAAAACCATGAATACAATGTACATAATCACATCGCTTGTAGGCTACATCACCTATCCACTACATCATACATTGCCTCATTGGGCTATCATATACAAAATCGGTGGTACTCTCACCATACAAAATACAAAATACCAAAACAACACAATGCAAGCTATATAAAATTTATGCCTCATCATGAGTCTCTCCATTCTCCTCTTATGGGGTGGGAGGCTCATCCACTCTCCTTGTACTTCCTTGGCTGATATGACCTAGGGCAACCATGCTCACCTATGATCGTATACTCGATCGTCCACTCCTACTCTAGTGAGATCATGATCTTAACTCTAACGATGTTGGGATTCTAATACCATTAACCACCAATTGTACCTCTAATCAGTGTATCTTCCTCCATTCCTTGTAAAATAAACCCTCCAAGAGATCCTTCACCTAGTGCATCTCACCCTTCATAGCCATCATGGATTCCCTCTGGATCCTCTCTTGGGTAGCCTCCTCTCCTAGTCAAGCTATCTTGACTACCATGATCTCTCACTAAAACCTATCCTAGGTAGCCTCCTCTTATAGTCAAGCTACCTCAGTAGCCATGGTCTCTAACTATACCCTATCCTAGGTAGCCTCCTCTCATAGGTGTGCTATCTTGATCATCATGGCCTCACTCTATGCTCACTCATGTGCATCCTCCTCTTGAACTTGTACTTAAAGCATACCAAAGGCTACCATTTGATCAAGCAAATTAACTATAACAAATTAAAATGCTCAAAAGTGCTTTCAACTCATTTTATTAAGAATTTGATACAAGATTACAGGGTGAATCTCCTTTTCTTTCTCAACAATATGTGAAACACTCTAATGGTTTCTCTTGGGGCCCCTCGAATGTAGGTGGGCTTTAATGCGTGTGAGCCACCACTGTGTGTTGTTGTTGCTATGTGTTTGTTGTTGAAATATGTGTTTGCTACTATTGGAGGGCCTACAAAATGGTGTTAGTTCACTTGGGGGCCTATCATGGATCAGGCCCCATATTGATGAAGACAAAATGACATTAAAAACATGAAATAAAGCCAAAAATGAAGTGTAAATGCTATAAAAACATGAAATGAAGGTTACCTAAGGTTTCTGCTATTGTAGATCAGTTGTACGACCAACTCGTAGGGTAGGGGTGATCTGGAACCTAGGTTCATAGGTCAGGGGGTGAATCCAACTACAGGTGCCTTCTGGTGGAGATCCTTTGTCTGGATGGGCTCCTGGGATGCTTGGATGTTATTTGTACCATCCACAATCAAAAGAAGGGATTCTGGCAGGATTTTGGTAGAGTTTCTGTAAGTTAGCTAAAAGGGAGAGAGAGATAATGAGAGGGGGACCCTCTATTTATAGGAAAATATAAGGTCAGGGGGGGTTAGGTAGACCAAACCCTAGAGTCTATTCCATGCTAGGTTAGGTTAGGGTTTGGGGAGGTGTCATCTCCACATTCCCTAAAGGAATATCTCATCCTCACACATGTGTGAGGAGAGATTAGGGTTAACTAGGGTTAGCTAACTCCTAGGTTAGATTAGGGTTTAGTTAGGAAATATCCTAACTAACCTAATGTGCACATATGTGTGAGGGAATAATTAGGACTAATTTGGGTTTAGGATCCTAATTAACCTTTTTAAGTCATAAAGTACACTTAAGTGAAAAGTGACTTTACAATTAGAAATTCAATTAACTTAATTAGGAGTTTTGGGAAGTAATAGTCTCGTGGGGTCCTAATTAGGTGTAGGAAAGGGCTTAGGTTACCTTAGGGAGCTGATAGGTGACCTCTTGATAGATAGAAGGTGGTTAGGACATGAATTATGCAGTTTAGTAGAGTTTCATGCCTATAGGCCAATGAGATGGCCTACATAGGTCTACGAAGGTCTACGATAGTCTAGAGTGGTCTACGCTGGTCTAGAGTAGTCTATAGTGGTCTACAATGGTCTACGCTGGTCTACAATAGCCTAGAGAGGTCTAGGATGGTCTATGCAAACCTACAAGTGTCCGGATAGATCTACAAGTATGTAGAAGTAGACATGTGTGACTTTTGGGTGTCTACATTTACCCCTTTTTGTACTATGTTGTGTGAAACATAGTTTAGTACAAAAATGTGATGGGAGAAAGTAGAAGATGAAGGAAGGAAGAGAAGAATGGAATCTAATCAAAGGTATGTAGTCGCTCGAAGCATGACCATACAACATTGATCGAGAATCTGGGAGAGAAGAGAAGAATAAAGGAGAAAGAGAATAGGAGAGAAGAAAGAAGAAGAAGAGAAAGAAAGGAAGGGGGAAAGAAGAAAAGGGGAGAAGAGAGAAAAGAGAAGAGAAAGAAAATGGAAAATGTTGATGATGAATGCAAGTGGATGATTGCGGATGCAATGCGATGATTTTGTTGATTCTGTATGACATTTTGCAATGTCATACTAGTTGCTTGTGAAGGCAACTTATGACTGCTTTGCTTTTGTGACCAATGCAAGATGGTCCAAAGTATGAATAGAACAAATGCCTATTCAAATTTTTGTTGTTGATTGATTGATGAGTGCATGGTGACATGTGTCAAACCATTTGAGCTAGGTAACATGGATTATTCAAATGTGTCATTCATTATGTATCATGAACGCCAGAGTGACATCTTCGAATGTTGCGCATGGATTATTCAAATGTGTCATTCATTATGTGATCACCGTCGACATACATGAACGCTAGAGTGACATCTCCATTGTTGTGCATAGCTCTCATGATCTAACAAATATCTGGTTGGTTGGGTTTAGTATTATCTTGAGATAATCTTCAGCAAAAATTTGTGTAGATAGATGTGATATCCATGATTTGGATGTTTGATTGTTTGGTTGCATGTAAAGCTGACTTTTGTATATGAATACCCCCTCAAACGAGGAATCAATAATGAGGTGAATGAAATGTGGTGAAATGATGATGAGTCGATTGATAGAAGAAAATGGGTTGCAAAATATGGAAAATTTACAAAATAGCATGAAGATGGAGGGGAAGAATCTTTTGGAATGAAGAAATTTTGAATTTTGTGTTGTTTGGTTCAAATCGTAGGGTGACCTATGATTTGGTGTTGGATTCATAGGGTGACCTATGATTTGGGTTGAAATTGTAGGGTGACCTATGATTTGGGTTGAAATCATAGGGTGACCTATGATTTAGGGTTTTGAGGCATATAAAAGCCTTTTGGCATGCGTGTGGGGTCATTTTTATGGTGTGCGAGTGGAGGAGTGAGGTGTGAGTGAAGAATTTTGATGTGGAGCACTTGCAAATTTTTGATTCGACTTGATTATGGTGAGGGGTCAGACCAGTGTTGGCAGTCATCATGGGGAGCCATGGGTAAGTGTTCTAACCTTTTGTATTTGAATTTTGGAAATCGCGTAATTGAAAATGAATGTTGTAGGGTAGCGTTTTTCTTGTTTTTGTTACTTGCATGTTTAATTTGATTAAAATTTAAACACAAAGTGTTAAACAAGCCAAATGGGTATTTGGAATGATTGCCCTTTTTTGTTTTGACCTATTTTGGTGATTATTTGACTATGTGATTTGAAAAGACCTAGTTTGACCTTGATTTTCATGCCAAACCATGTATTGTTTGCAAAGTATTTTTGAACTTTCACCATGAAATAGTGAAATGGGTATCCAAATTTATGATTGTTGTTTTGATTTGACTTGATTTGATGATGTTTTGAATTTACATGTTGTACGATGTAAATGATAAATGTGGATGTAGTTGTTTTTGGATAAATGATGTACTGTTTTCCAAATATTTTTGAACTTTTACCATGAAATGGTGAAATGGGTATTCAAAAATGTGATTGTTATTTTGTTTTGATTTTTTTTGGTAATTGTTTTGAATTAAGTGATGTAATTCATTTTTGTTGGATATTTTGGGAAAACGGTGTACTATTTTCTCAATGTGTTTGAACTTTCACCATGAAATGGGGAAATGGGTATTCAAATATGTGATTGTTATTTGTTTGATTGTTGGGTGTTTTGGGAAATGGTGTACTATTTTCCCAATGTGTTTGAACTTTCACCATGAAATGGGGAAATGGGTGTCCAAAAATGTGATTGTTATTGTGGTGTGATGTGATTTGGTAATGTTTTGAATTTTGTGCCATGATGGGGGTATGAATGCATGTGAATTGCTCTATTTTGTGTCGATTGTGCACTATTTTTGAATTTTGTTCACACTTTAGCCATGAAAGGGTGAAATGGGTATTCAAAAGTGCTATTTGTTTTTCGTGTTGAGGTATGGTTGAGGTTGTGCATTTGTAGTATCTCGAAATGCATGAAGATATATTTTTTTTGTACATAGAATGCAGTTGTATGATGATTGTATTGTAATCATAGGGGTAAAATTATGTATTTTGATACTAACACAAATTTTATTGTGATGTTTGTGAATGAAATAGGTGAAGATGATTGAGCCTCATCATCGTGTGCGAATGATGAAGGTGATGTTGGTGAAGGTGTGGAGTGATGCTGATTTGGAGTGGTTGGATGTAGTATGGTTGAGAGGAGTGTGGGAGTGTGTTAGCATTCATGCTAACTGGGCCTACATATCAGCTCTATGTGAGAGGTGGGATCTTGATAGGAACACCTTCCATTTGTCGATGGGTGAGATGATGATCACCCTAGAGGATATCTACAGGATTTACAAGTTACCAGTTGAGGGTGTTCCTATGAGGGTGGTAGATGATGGTAGGCATGATGCAGTGCTACAACATACATTTGGTGAGAGGTGGAGGGAAGTAGATACCAAGAAGGGCATTGATTATGAGTATTATTGGTATCATAAGATGTTGTCTAATCACCATTGTGTGGTGATGTTGATGATCTCGACATGGGTGCTTCTTGATGCTTCTGGGTGAAGTTCACCTGGAACATGTTGGATGTGGTGTGTGATATGGTAGAGCACAAGGTTGTGTTTGCATGGGCACCTACGCTACTAGCCTAGGTATATAGAGAGCTACATGATGTGGTGAGGATAGGGTGAAAGGGACTGAATTGGGTCCCTTTACTATAGGTTTGGGTGTGGGAGCACATAGTAGTGGAGCGACCAATACTATTGCCATACTTGGTGCATGAGAAGAAGAGTAAGGATTTATCGTATGCATTGAGGTGGTGGATGGATGAGGAGAAGGGCATGAAGAGACCACATGAGGGTGATTACTTATTTTGGAGGGTTACTTTTGGATAGTTGGAGCTAAAAGATATTCAGTGGAGGCCTTGGAGGGGAGGAGTGGTGTGGGAGAAGGATGATGAGTAGCTTAGGGCTATATGATGAGGGTGATGGGTTGTAGGATGATATACCCATCAGGTTGAGTTCTTTCCCTTCAGTCGGGTGATGAGGTAGTTTGGATTGTAGGGTATGCCAGAGGTACCTATCATGATCTATAGGTAGAGAGGTGATAGGGGGATGCATCCTATGGTACCTCCTTGGGATGGTGAGAGGGATCCATTGATGGTGATTCTTGATGTAGTTGATGTGGGTACCACTCTTGAGTATGATGCCTGGTGGGCTAGGTAGGATTGGGAGGTAGGTACTAGAGTTATCGAGCATGTGATGGGACTAGTTGGTGGGGTGCCTTCATGAGAGGGAGAGGCACTAGGTGGATCAGGGGTGAGGGCTGAGACATCTCTTCGATGATCGAGGTGACTTTAGAGAGGGGAGTCTAGTGCACCTAGTGATATGGGTGGGGTTGCATAGGATGTGGTAGTTGGTGAGCATATGATAGATAGGATGTGGATGTGGATGTTGATGACATGATTGATTTTGGGGATATGGGAGATATCCCATTGGAGTAGGAGAGGAGATATTCAAGGAGGAGTTGATGATGTTGTGTGATCGAGTACAACATTTAGAGGGAGAGCTACATGATTGTGAGGAGTGATTGATGATAGTTGATATAGTGAGTACTATGGAGAGGAGATATCTAGAGCTTTAGTGTGTAGAGCTACAAGAGAGGTTGAAGCATTAGAGATAGCAAGGGCTGATATGAGGAGGGAACTAGAGTTGTAGTGTGTGGAGCTATGAGGTAGACTTTTTAGAGGAGAGGAGATGTCTGAGTCGATTGAGATTTTGTTCTCATGATAGAGGCTATAGTGGTTGTAGAGAAGTTCAATATGGAGGTGGTTAGGTTGGAGTAGGTGGAAGCATCTATGGATATTGAGCATGTTGCTCATGTAGTCGAGGTGACTAATTTGTATGCTAAGGTGGAGTGGTTATGGTAGGAGTTGGGAGAGGTGAGGGTTCCTATAGATGTGGTTGCTCTTTAGGCCAAGATAGAGTGGTTGAGAAAGGGGAATGAGGATCTAGTGGATAGGTTGAGAGATGAGGTTTTGATGAGGTATGATTATGAGATAGCCTTGATGGTTTGAGGGATTGCACTACTAGATTATGATAGGTCACGATCGAGGTCGAGATCATGGTCATGAGCATGGACTCAGTTTGAGTAGATTCATTGGAGTGCTACTTCCATAGGATGGAGAGAGGTGGGGATGGGTAGGCTTCCAATGGTGCAGGTGGGTGGTGGTGCTCTAGGATTAGAGGGAGTTGTAGCAGTTCTAAGCATTGAGGCATCTAGAGTTGGTGTTGAGTCGAGCAAGGTGGTAGTAGTGTGTGGAGTAGAGCGGGTAGGTGGGGCTCATGAGGGGAGTGGAGAGACTCCTGGTGATCAGTAGGGGTGATGTTTGTATGTATGGGTATTGATCCCTATTGTAGCCATTAGGTATTTTTGAGGATAGATAGTGGATATTATCTTATTTTGTAGCCTGAGGGTATTTTGATGATTATATATATATATACAACTTTTTGTTGTGGCTCTTATATGTGTGTGTGAATTTTTTATTAGCATTTTGTGTTGCTTTTGTGTATGATTGTTGTGATGTATGGATGTGTAATGTAGAATGTTGGTATGTACTTGTATGATAGATGAATTTATGTGTATGGGGTAACACATAGGAAAATTAGATCATTGTAACATAGACAACACTGCTTAGTGATGTGACACTGATAAATGCATGTTGGAGAGATGTAATGTTGCATGATGGAGATTGAGATGTTGATATGTAATGCAATGTAGATAACATGTATGTTTGATAGATGTGATGTTGCATGTATCTTGAAATTTGAAATACATCAAGGAAACACTTGTATCATAACATAAACCTATGTGGATGTGATCTATACCATAATCTCATGGATATAATATGGTATAGGGGTATGTGTAAGACTCTTGACTAACATAGTTATTGCAATCAAACATCCTAAATAACTGAACTGGGTTTTTATTGACAACTTATGACTAACCTTGCTAGGTCAAAGTCTATCATGGACCAGTGTGTGCAAATGAGTGATGTTCATTTATCCATTTTGAGGGAGGTAGGATGAACCCATTGTAAACATAGCCAAGGTAGCTAGCTCATCCACAAGCGCTCAGTGATCTGTACAAAATAAGGTCACTAATGTGACAGATGTGTCACCACTTGTAAGACTATTCCACTAGCAGGTAGGCACTTAGGGCCTATAGTTGGCGATGGAAATCATCCCATGATGTTATGTTAAACCTAAGGACCAAAGGTGATGAAGCATAACAATTGTGATATCTGGAGGCTTTTCCTTTTGTTTTTACCCCTCGATTATTGCTTGTGTTTCATTTTGTGGTGCTCTTTTTCTTTTTTTTTTTTGTATGGGCGTTGGATTTTGTTTTCTACCCGTATTTGTGATGCTTTGTTATGCTTATCCCTTTGTTTATCCCTAGATCATATGTTGATCATGCAAATGATAGGATGAGTAGGGGAAACCATTCGCTAGATGGTGATATCTATGCAAGGTGTTATCTTCCCTAGACTCAAAAGGTGCTTTAAATTTATGCCATGTGTGAATGGTCCCTGAAAGAAGTTGAATCAACAATGGAAAGCTATAAGGAGTGTAATAACCTATCAGTTGGAGGTGATGCTTGATTGGTTGTAACTATCAGATGGTCAAAACTTACACAATACCCTATAATCTATGATCCTGAGTGAAAGGTGTGGACATCCATGTGGTGATGCTAACAAGTGTGTATGTTATTTCCTATTATGAGCACATTTTTTAGAAGGAGAATATACAAACTTGAATAAAATTATGATAGAAGAAGTGATGGATATATGCAATGAAAGATGGGATGTAAGAGGAAGATTTGATTACAAGAGGAATTTGTATGTGATGAAACTAGATGAACATTTTGAAATTCATATTTATAGATGATCATGTGTAATGATGGTGATGAGAATCACAAGATGTGGTGAGGTTGCCCTAGCGTGTGGGGGATGTATCAAACCTGAAGAGATTATGTAGTTGTAGATGATGTATGTGATGAGAATGATCAAAGAAATGCTAACTAAAAAGGTGACAAAGAAAAAGAAAATACATAGGAGGAAATAGGAGAAGATTAGAAATGTGAGAAAAGTAGAGGAAGAGTAGGAAGATGATAGAAGTAGCATAGGTATGTAGCCACTCAAAGCATGACCATACAACTATGCTTGATAAATAGAAGAAGAAGAAAGAGGAGAAGAAGAGAAGAAAGATGAAAATAACCTAGAGATTTTAGAAATTATGAGGGTCAGATCATGCTCGAGTTGGTGATGTGACAAGGTGACCTAGGTGTTGTTGAGTTGTATAGTTGGCCAGCCATTGGAATTGGTGTGATGATGTTGTTCTGGATTCATGGGGTGGCAATGGGTGAGATACCAGGTGATGTGGAGGGCTTTGAAGTTGGATGGATGAAGGGGTGTCTTCGGGTGATTGGATTATTTCTTCAAATAACATATCATTTACCAGGGTTTCAAAGGTATGACACATGTTGATGTCATGCCCTAGTTGGTGATGGTAAATGTAAAATTGATTCTCATGAAAGTTTCATGGCTTGGGGTGTAGTGGGTCCATAGGATGAATTTTGGGTAGGGAAATGAGGCCTTGAGTAACTGATGGAATGTTTGGTCTAGTGGTGCGGATTAGACTGGCATGGGGTAAATATAAGGTTTGGGTGGTGTCGAGTGGGGAAGGGGTGGAGTGGAGGTGAGTGTTTGGGAGGTGGATCAAGAATTTAGTGATGGTCGAATCCTAGGTCTAGTGGTCATCCTAGGATGAGGTGTAAAGATTTGGGCCATGGTAGGTTGGTGAGAAGTACAACAAGGACAATGATTAAAATGGAGTTCAAGATTATTGAGGTGGGAAAGAATGTGTTGGATATCAAGTGAAGAGGGTAATAGAATCGAGGGTGGTGGGGATCGAGGTTTTGGTGAATATGTTGGAGTGTGGTATAACTATGAAGATCTAGGTGAAGAGGAAGGAGAGTGGAACTGCACCACTGATGATGAGGTAGGCTGAAATGGAAGACCATGTAGTGTGGATGGTGGTGTCTATAGAATGGGAGGAGTGGGAGATGGCTCGAGATAGCATCGATGATGAGCTGGGATAGGCTTCCCGATGGTGAGTAGGGTAGCATGTGCTTGGAGGGTTTGAACGTATGGGGACATACCACTCGAGAGGGGTGGAGGTAAACATGGAAGGCATGTTGGGTGAAAGGTAGGCCCCCTATTAGGTGGGTAGTAACCTAAAGGGGGATGATGGGCCAAAGATGGTGGTATGTAAGGGTCCCTCTCATCATGGTATGGAGGGGGTGGAGATCCTCATGGGTGAGGATGTGAGTGCTCCTCCTTGTCATCAAAGGAGGATAATGAGACCTGACTATCACCTGATCGAGGTGAGTAGGAGGAGCCTCTATGAATAGGTGAATGGTACTGGGGTGATGGGTGATGATCTGAGTGGGAAGATGGTGAGGATTTCTGAACATGAGTCGAGGCAAGTGGTCATGTAAGATCGGATGGAGTGATTAGAACTCGGGGTAATATCGAGAGGTCCTGCATGGTGAGATCTAGAGATGTTGTGGGTGTATGCATGGAATAGTGTATATCTATTGATGATGTGGTAGTCGATGATACAAAAACCTACAAAAATATATAAATACCAATAGTATATAAATGATGCAAAAAGAAGTAAAATATTCCTACTGTGAAATAGAAAGTGAAACACCGTATGTGAGGTGTTGTGTGTGATTTTGTCTAAATTGCAATTTAATGATAGTGTACATAACCTATGATGTCACAAACCTAGGTAGGCTAGGCATTGAATGCATGTAGGTGGATGATGTTGATAGGTTCAGGTTCAGTATGTCCTTCCAAATTTTCCAATTGATAGGCACCAAAACTGAATTTATGTGTAATAATGTATGGGCCAAGCTAGTTGGGAGTGAACTTGTCTCACTACTGGTGGGGTTGACTCATGATTTGCTAATTTTCCTTGAGTACCAGGTCACCAATTTGAAATTTGTGTTGATGTACCTTACTATTGTAGGCATGGTAAAGGTGATCTTGATAAACATGTGTGTGTTCTATGGTGTGGATACGCCACTCATCTAGGAGTGTTAATTAGTCAAGGTGGGCTTGATGGGCAGTGTCATCATCAATGAAGTCTTTCATGGACACTCGTAAAGAGGGTATTTCGAGCTCGAGGGGCATGATGGCCTCAACTCCATAAACTAATGAGAATGGGGTTGCCCTAGTGGGAGTATGAATGCTTGTGTGGTAAGCCCACAAAGCCAATGGTATTTGGTTGTGCCAATCATGGTGTGACTCTATGACTGTCTTATGTAGGATAGAATAGATAGTTTTGTTGGTGGCTTCCACTTGACCATTACCCTGAGGGTAATATGGGGTAGAAAAGCTATGGTGGATGTGGAATTTGGCATAGAGAGCATGGATAGTTTTGTTCTTGAAGGATTTTCCATTGTCTAAGATGATTTGGGATGGGATCCCAAAGTGGCATATGATGTGATCAGTAATGA